>JAIUJO010000046.1:524591-1724591 GCA_023846275.1 Vanilla planifolia
TTACCTAATATGAAAACATAATTTATTATGTTTTGCATATTTACTTTTATAATTACGATTAAATAAGGATGAGGTCCAATCAAGTTTTTTTATATGTTTATACAACTCTAAATCTTTTCTCTTATGATATTTACATCCACTTTTTTGTTATATTACATAGCTTCATTTTATGTCATTTCAACTTTAATATATGTTCACTAGGGGCTAAGATAATAATTTATTGTTATATATATACTTTTTATAAGTGCAAGTTTTAGTAACTCCATATGATGTTTGAACCAGATGAAAGAAACAACCTTGGACTCATCTCTATGAACTCTATCCTTTCAAATGTACATTTTAATATTTTTAAGAGCTTTATTTGCTAAGGTTTTGATGCATTTACTAGATATTTTGATTCATACCTTATTTGATGATCGAAGATGTTACACTCAATTTATTTTATTTTACTATTAAACTTTTACTCTCCTTTTATATTCATTCTATAGCTCCTTGACCTCGTTATATTATTAAATAAATATTTCACTCTTATGACATTTATATATCCTTGATTTTTATATGTTACAATGCATCAATTCATGTAATTTTAGCTTTAATATATATTTACTTAACATTAAAATAATATTTTTTTATTTTTAAATCTATAATGGTTCAATGTCTTCATTCAAATAGCCAAGTAGATAAATGTCTATGGTTGCAATGGTTATTAATGGTATCGATAATTGTGTCTGATGGTAAGGGCAGTAGAAATATCCCAAAACACAATTTTTAACATATCTAAAGTCATTGTTTGTAAATGTTTGCACCTGAGGAACTATGGGACTTCTAATGTTATTATATCTACTAAATTCAAGGTTAACAATGATAATTAAATTACCAATTAACTTGCAAATGACTTAAAATAAAGTGTAGATACAAAAAACTTATGACATTGATGAAAAGAAAACTAAAATAGTTAATAAACAAGAGTTGTATAACTGACTCCTATAATAAGAATGATAATAGAGACTAATAATTTTAGGAGCTAATCATAGAGGGCTTAAAGTTATAATAGAACTAGTATGCCTTTAAGTGGAAACACTTTGTAATGTATCAGATGTGACTATGTCATCCTTCTTAAAAGGACTCTTTTGGGCCACTTACACTACTTACACCATCACAAAGGTGTCAATACTTGATTTGAGAGCCTAATTAAGGTCTATCCATAATCTCACCCATTATAAAAAAACTAAATCTTGATTTAATAGAAATATAAGTGATCATTAGTTCCTTGTTTGAGTTTAGCACCACTTCAAAGCTTAACATGGCCCTCTATTTGTAATAACCCTCATCTACGATCTAGCTAAGAGCCTTATTAAGATTTCCTTATTTTGAGTATCCTTACAATATCATAAATATTCTTAATTCAACTTTAATTTTTATGTTATGGTTTTTTTATATAACCTTAATCCTTAAGAATTTCATCTAAGTATTAAGTTATTCATAACGTCATAAGAGGTCCTTTCAAATTCTAACTTACATTAAAATTACTTGGGGTACTTTTGATTCTCAACTTTATCCTAGGTTCTAATTTTAAACTGTAGGTATTCAAATTTTCAATCCTAGATATTCAAATGATTTTAGGTTATCCAAATTTCAAATTTATGATAATAAAATTTCAAATTCTCTATATTCAAATTTAAAAATATTAGGTTCCCTTCATTAATCTTATAATTTTAATAATTCTAATCTGTGCCTTGCAAGTTTGTTGGCTATATTAAGACCCTCAATAAAATCCAACTCTTCTTCAACCAAACATGAAAGCTTTTACAAAAATTAATCAGCACCTAATCCATTTTTAGCCATCTTCCATGACAAATGCATGCTCTTGAAGGCTCCCTACAAGAAAACATGAGGGATCACTTACCTTGGAAGCTATCTAAGCTACTTTTATTAGTCATTTCTTGCATTACATGTCCATGGCTGAGCCTTATACTCAAACTCTTGAAAAAATTACATTAATTATTGCTTGTGATTCAAAGTGCGTTATTGCATAACTCTAAATAAAATCATCCTTAAGTTGTAGTACTAAAATTTCCTTAATTATTACATTTGATTGATCTTAAGGCCTTCTTTGTATAAAATCTTAATCCTTCAAACTTTCATCTAACTAATTCATAATCTATTCATGACCTTATAAAAGGTCCTTTCAATTACTCACTTAGCTTTAAACTTTTTTGGGGCTCTAGGTTACTCAACCATAACTTATGTTCAAATCTAAAATCAAAGATAATTAAAGATTAAATCATTTATATTGAAATATAAAATTTAGGATATTGAAATTTCAAATTTACGACAATTAATTTTCAATTCTCCATGATAAAATTTATAAATTCGAGCTTCACTTGATTAATTTTAAAATTTTCACAAGTATAATCCTTTGTCATTTAAGTTTGTTGGGTATATTGAGGCCCTTCCTAATTTTACAATTTTTCCTCAATGAAATCAAAAGATTTTTGCTACATTTAAGAAAGATCTAATTCTCTTTTAGTAATTTTCAATGGCCAATTCAATCTTCCAAACACTTTCTATAGGGAAAAATAGTAGCTCAGTTACCTTGGAAGCCATTTGGGCTCCTTTTATTGGCCTTTTCTTTCATTACATGTCCATGCCTAAGACTTACCCTCAATCTCAAGGCAAAATCCAAGCGATTGAGTCCCAATTTGGTTGGAAAATTTCATCTTAAGTTTTGGTTTGTTGATCTTTCATGTGATTCAGAAGTGTATTATCGTGTAGCTTTAAATAAAAGAACCCTGAGGTTATAATATAATAATTAGCTCAATTATTTCTTGCACTTAATCTTAAAGTTTGCTTCATATAAAACATTAATCCTCATGAATTTCGTCTCACTAATTCTTAATCTATTCTTTGCATTATCAAAGGCCTTTTCATGTCCTAGGTTTCCTTTAAACTTATTTAGGAAATTGGATTCTCATCCCGAGCCTAGGTTCAAATTTCAACCCTTGTCAACAAGTCACCAAATTCCTTGCACATATTTTCATTTATGTTCCAAAAGTTATGTCGTCAACATAAACTTGTACAAGCAACAAAAGATCATCTATGGTTTTTAGGAATAATGTTACATTCCTTTTTTTTTTTTGAAATAAAAGTTAACTAGAGAATTAGTCAATCTATGATACAATGCATGAGGGGCTTGCTAAACACCTTAAAGTACCTTTTTAACCATATATATTTAATCAACATATGATGGGATTCAAACCTAGGGTTGTTCAACCTAACATCTTCCTTTGTTATCATATTTAAAAATTGCACTTTTAGATCCATTTGAAATAATTTAAATTCTTTTGACATGAAAATAATGATAAAATTCCAATAGCCTCTAATCTCACTATCAACACAAATGCCTCCACAAAATCAATAACTCGAACGTGGATATAGCCTTTAGAAAGAAATCTAGCTTTGTTTCTAATGATCACTCCATTTTTATATAAGTTATTTTTGAACCCCCCTTCGTTTCCAATCACTTGTTTTGTCACTAAATCAATAATTTTTTCACACACTTAAATTCTCTCAAACTCATCTAACTCTTCATTAAATCTTAAACCCAAAGTTCATCTGAAGGGATTGTACTATAGATATTAGATTTACTAGAGATTCATATGCTTTATAACCATTTTTCTTACGGTGACTCTAGCCTTAATTTGTTGATTAACATCTCCTATAATTAATTCCCCTTAGATGTGAAGCTTAATACTTTCAATATTTATGTAATTGATGATTAGTCCCATCTTCTATTGTAATTTATCTTTTACGTTCATCTTAATTGAAGTTGTAATATTAGGCAACCCTACGTCACTAATTCTTGTTATCTTCTTCTTAGTTTCTAAACATTGGTTAGTTTCTAATCATATGACTTAGCATCCACATCCAATACTCAAGATCTTTGTCTTAAGTTTCTCTTTATGTATGATTACATAAATTGTAAATTTTTACTTCATAATAAAAATATGTGATTTCAATTTGTCTAATTTGTTTGCTTACTTCTACAAAAACTTCCTAAGTATGCAACTTCTAACCTATGAAAGCACTAAAATCTTTATTCCCTTGCTTTTGGTACCAAAGCAAGCTTGGGTTGACAAGTAACAATTGCTACAAGAGTATTCGCATTGTTATTCTTGATCACCCATTTGAAACAAGGTTTACAACTGAAAAATGTTTTCTTAATTTGACAATCCATGATAGTAACGACCATTTTTGAAGCAATAGAAATATTTAATAATTGAAACGTTATACATATGATCAAAAGAAGATATATTATGCTTGGGGAAATTAAACACGTGAAGCATTAGAAATTTTTATTGTTTAAGAGAATAAATCTTTGTTTCTAAATTATTGATCTCCTTTTTAAAGAGGTATTCTCAATAATAATAGAAGTTTTTTTACCACAAATTTGAAGCATTTTTATTTCAATTCCTCATTTTCTTTCATGACAAAATCTAGAAGTTTAATTTTTTTATATAATGTTTTCAATTTTTTATGTGTTGACATTAAAGAAGTTAAATAAACTAATAGCATCAAAGTAATTATCGTCAAGAAATTTATAAGATAAACAACTTATAGCATTCTCTTCTTCTTCATTAGATCTACTTGATTCATCATCATTTTCCATGGACTATTTAAATCTTCAGATGCACATTATTTGACCTTGAAGCATGTAAATCTTCCAATGCACACCAAAATTTTTGAAAAGCTTTCTTATTCTTCATTCTCTCTCTTTTTGACTTCCTTTCTTTTTTTTTTCTTTAACTTCTAAACATTTTGACTCCACATGGCTAGTTTTGCCACATTCATGGTTCATTGTCCCTTTTTTTCTCTTGATTTTCTATATCGATTTACAAAATATTTTGCTAAATTTTTAGCTAAATATTTAACTTGAAAATTTAGCTCTTCTTCGAAATCCATGGAAATAGTTATGTTTGACCAATTGAATAATGGATGATAATCTTTTATAAAATCCATTTTATAAATTGATTCAACTATTGATCTCTTTATTAGAACTATAATCACTTTTTTATCACGTATTTGTGGCTTAACACCTATTTATTATCTTAATATATGCATAGTAAATACATGTAAGGAGATATAGCAGAAAGTAATTCTTACGCATGAATGAACCAATAAAGTCTGTGCTTATCACATAAATTTCGTTACCCATGATTATGAATTGTCTTCACTAAAATTGCGGACATATTTGTAAATTGATAAATTCTATTGTTTACAATTTCAATGATGATGTAGTGTCATGCCCACAATAAGGACGTAGAACTATGACCTAAAATTTTTTGTGCAACAACAATTATATAGTGACAACTTTAGCTCTATGTTTTTAATACATTTCATGATTACCTTAGCAAAAATAGATTGAGTACAAAAAATCCCTTAAACAAATTACACACCATGAGAATTAACATTAATGAAAGATCTTACAAGTTTAATGACTTGACTTCCATTAAAGGAAACCTAATGTTGTGTTGTCCCAAGCATAATGTAGAGGGAATAGTTAGAGACATAGTAGCCTTATTTTGACTCATTGTTTAGCCTAGATTATCTTTACTATATCTTAGTAGTCTCCAATACCATTACCAATGTAGGAGTCAATTATTGCAAACAATTTTGTATAGAACATTATCATTTACTCGTCACTCGTTCCTTAAGTTATTTGCAACTACACTTTTTTTTATGTCCTTTGAGGATCAATTGGTAGTATTTTGAATATTTTTAGCTTTAAATTTAGTACAAGACATCTCTTTCATAGGCTCGTAATTCTATTGTTGCAAACTTTAGCTAGAATTGACTTCAGAAAGGCTTTAAAATGTGTTTTGGACTACTTTCACCATCGTCTGTTCTTGTTAATTATCATTGAGCCAACCCAAGTGGCATGCTCAGCCCACATCGACCCTTTGAACTTATTGACCTACTCAACCTCTATTGTTTCATATAGCCACACTAACTTAAGAACATGTGCTAAGATGATCTAGGACCCTCCCTAAGCCAACATCATTCACTAACCCATCAGCCTGTATTGACTCCCATTGGTACCGAAAAAGAAAATCTATAACTTACATGCCTATCCACCACCTCCACACCAATTGTGCTGGTAGTTGCCCCAAAGTTCAATGGACAATCACTTTAATTACATAAGTCTATTTGGGAACTACTTATATCAATTAATTTTATAACTTTTCAAGTTAAATTCTTTTAGAAAAATTCAAAGGATTTGTTTTATAATTTATGTTAACCTTAGGAATTCAAAAATGTTATTTAGAATTTCAATATGTACCACTTAGTATTTTTAAATAATTTTTGTACTTTTATGTTAGTAATTTGTTATTATACTGATGAGATATCTATAATATTGTATGAAGTGAAGAAATGCTAACACCAAGCTTGTTTGTTGTGAGCATGTTGTATGCGATTAATCGAACAATGTGATTTTGGAGGTAACCATTGAAAGTGACGCATAGAAGAAGAGGTCTTGGCCCATTATCAAAAATCCCAAAGCTGCATGAAATCATTAGGAATGTTCTTAAGCACTTTATTTCAATATTCACAAAATTTAATCATTGTACCTAATTTTCTCATTTGTGAACATGACCACATGATTTCTTGTATGGTATTCTACAATTTCTACTTATGTGTGTACCATCCCACTTTAACACCAACTGAGTACTTTAGGTGTGGTTTTCTTAAACTACTTTATCATTAGTGGAGATCCCTTATGTAAAAATTAGCACAAGTTTTTGGCTTTGGAGAAAAGTTCATACTTGTCTGATGATCCTAGAATTTTTCATTTTAGACATAAACCACCTTAGGTAGGAATTTGTAAAGGTATGTTTCTTGAGTCTTAGAGTTTCTCAATTGACTATGAGCACAAATGAGTTTTAGGATATCATCCTCTATAAATTTTGTATTAGAGCATGGTTAATTTTAAATACTTGTATGATTTTTAATTTATCATGAAAAATCATCTTTTAAATTTGTACATTTAAATCTTGTTTTCAAGTTTGATGCACTCTCATTATTACATTTTGAGATTCTTTTGTTTTTCTTTCTCGTTTTGATCTAAAATTAAGAATGTTTTCTAACCTAAATTTTTTACCATTTGGTCTAGAACATAGTATAAAATGTTGATTCTTTACCTATACAACCTCTCATGGACCAAGTAATAAAATTTTCAATTCAAGAACAAACTTATTTGATACAAGACCTAAGAAAAACCTTAAGAAAAATGCATAATCCAATTTGAGAAATTAGAGAGTAGTAGATCAACTAGAACTCATAGATCAAGTAGGTCTATGACAAGTGACTCTAAAGTTTTGGAAATATCAATTGAAAATACAAACTAACCAACAAAAATATCAACCTTGGTGTCAAACTATTGGACATATTTAGGATAAAAGACATGATAGGGAAGATGATCACAAGGTTAACATGGTTAAAATAGAAGTTCCAACATTGGATGGTAATTTAGACCATAGAGCATATAAAGATTAAAAAAATATGAATGAAGCATTATTTTGATTATTGTGTTCTCAGTGAGCATCGAAAGTACTAATTTACAAAGGCTTGTCTTATAGAATATGTTAGATTATTTGTTTACATGTTTGCAAAATTATATTTTGATGAATAACGAGGATTACCCTAATCATGAGAAGAACTCAAGATTCATCTATAAGTTAAGCATATGTGATATTAAAAAGGTTAACTTTTGGATAAATGGTCATATCTTATCAAAGGTTGTAAAACTATTGATGAATATATCACTAAATTTGAGGATTATATGGTTAGATAAGGTTTAAAAGGGTTAAATGGTTAGTGTTGTCATGATTTTGAGTTGGGTTTAAAGAATCTATTCAAGTTGAGTTGTACATGAGAAATCTTGCTAGATTAGAAAAGGCATATAATGATTCCCATGATGTAGAAAGATCTAGATGATCAATTGCCCACAAAAGTTAAATTTCTTTGACCACTACGCACCTTAAAACTTGTTCCATTACTTTCATTATTCCTACTTCTTTTACTTCAAAAGAAACTCAGGCCACTCTAAATATGCCAACAACCCATTGAATCAAGAACTCAAACAAATGAACAACTAGTTATGTAGATGTGTTCTATCATTACAATGAGAGAGGGAATGCCTTAGTCTAGTGCCATAGAGAGCGCTACACATAGGCATAGAAGAAGTCATATAAGAAGGTGTTGAAGTTCAGGAAAATGTGTTTATATATCTAGAAGAGGATGTTGAAGAAAGATTATGATCACTTGGTGAAAGTTTTACTATAATGAGCCACACAACTATTTTGAGGTCATTGCAACTATGCTAGAGCAATATGAATTTTGGCAATGAGCTAGCTTCCTTGTTCCCTTTATTTGAATTAAAGATGAACCTTGTAAGATAGTTTTAGATAATGGTAATTGTATCAATTCCTTAGCATTTACAACTATCAAAAAGATAGGTTCAACACTAACAACCATTGTTGTCCATACACCATATCTTAGATCAACAAAATCTCAATTTCCAAAAAAAGGTATATATTTCTTTTAATTATGGTCAATATTCTGAGGGATTATGGTGTTACGTTATGAGAATGCATGTTAGTAACCTTATCTTAAGAAGACTTTTATTATGAGATTGTGATGCTACCTTAAATTGAAGAGCTAACATTTGTGCTTTCATATATGAATGAAAGAAGATTGCACTATAGCCATCACCTTCTATGAAATAATATTCTAATCCAAGCACTCCAAAAAAATGATGCAATAAAATGAAAATTATTATTACAATTTCACTAGCCAAGATTGTTAGAGACATAGCTAGTGATGAGGTTACAAAATTGGTGATAAATATGAAAGCCCTTATTACTATACTCACACCACCACCAAAAGTTTAACCCTCCTTAGAAGAATTGGTGGAAGTATTTTTTGATGACTTACTAGTCAAACTCTTATATTTAATAGATAATCTATTATATGTTTAGTTTCTAACACTATAGTGCAACATTTACCACATCACAAAAAAATCCAACTATTTAGATAAAAGTTTAATTTCTATCAAGTTGTTATTCTTAAACAAACAAACAAAAAGCAGTGAAACAAAACTAAGGCCAACTTCTTCGTAACTTAGTATGGGAACATGTTTCAACTTTGAATAATTTATTGTCTTGTACTAAATTTACTAATACTACAACTGGTTTGAGTCCATCTAAAATTTATTTTAAAAAGTATCCTCTTAGTCTTATTAATTTGTTCCATTCACATAATGATTCCCAAACTGCTGAGTTTACTAAGTATATTGCTGAAGTTGTTTCGTCATTACATTGACATATCCTCAAACGAATTTACTTAAATAATAAAATATATAAACAACTAGTAGATGCTCCATAGATAACATTAAAAAATATTTGAGAGTGATTATGAAATGATGCATGTTAGGGGTGGGAGATTTCCACAACAACCCTCGAGAAATTTTTGCTCGTAGTGCTGGAACAACTAAAATTATAAAAAACTTATGTGTCAATGTGAATGATTTAGATTTGCTTGATTAATATTAAATTAAGTGCTATTTTTCATATTTTGGGTCTTTTATCTTACGTAGAACCATGTCCTTCACCTACTCAGCTTTCTGAACCGTCACCATCAGAGTTTTGGTGTGGGTTGTTAGAATTTCCTTTCCTTTCGATTAAGACCTCTGATGTTAAAAATTAGTGTGAGTCCTTGGCTTCTAGAAAAAGTTCTTACTTGCTAGACGATGCTAGGATTATTGATCCTAAACCTAAAGTAGCTTTTGTAGAAATTGTAAAGATATATCAATTGGACCTAAGCAATTCTTAATTTTCTATGAACTAAAGTACATTTTAGCATATCATCCTACATTAAATCACACCACACTTTTTACCACAAAATAAGTAGGGCCTAATAGAAGAAGCTTTACACCTTTTCTTTGGAGAATTAATATATGTTATTTTCCCTAATTTTTCCATTCAAATTCTTTTACATTTTGAGAAATTATGTTACGGAATTGCTGGTTGTGCATTTATTGAGAAACATATTGTATGATCATAAAAGGCCTTAGGATTTTATTTATGTTGAAGAAATTGCTAATAGAAGGTCTTATGAATGGACTTAGTCCAGTACCACTTGGTGATCCATTATGGATGTTATGGATAATGCTTTATGATAGTAAAGCTCTCAATAAAAAGCTTGGAAGAAGGTAAGAGGGCTAAGGTTAAGCATTAGAGATATACAATGGGTTTGATAAGGAGTTTATTATTTTTGTAATGTTGGTTAAATAGTTGGCTTCACATGGTTTATCAAGTAATAAAATAAGTAACTTTGATTAGGCTCTTAGATCATCAAATGACACTCTAAATGGTTATCTAGGGGTTGTGTGTGGCTCAAGAAAAGCATTAAAAAAGGGTGTAATCATTGTTGTTTGGCTACAAAGTGTAGAAGACCTTGGCTTTTTTTTCGTAACAAATTTGATACTGCACCTAAGAGTGCAATTCAACTTTTTACTTCAAATTGAAACTTAGTGGATGACTTAAGAAGTCACTGAAGTTCTAGGAAGGATCCAAGTTGAAATTAAGTAATAGATTAATTGTAGAAAAGATGGATAATGGTACCTTAGAAGATTGATTTATGTTTTGTCGAAAACCTTAAGGTACTTAGGTAATTGATAGTAACCTAAGACAATTTAACTAAGGGTTGAGAAGAAACCCTCTACTCTGCCTTGATTAAAGAATCGATGATCCTAAATAGTAGATTTATAGATGTAGAGATCTTAAATAATCTAAATAGTTGAATTCATATTATGAAATCCTTACTTTCTTCGAGCATAAGGAAACCCTAATAATGTTTAGATAGTGATAGATATTTATTGGTAAGATATTATTAACACATGAATATGATCTTAATTTAGAAAAAAAAATTTATTTAGCAGAGCTATGTCTTCGGCCCTTACAAACAAGATTGGTAAGTTAGATATTCATATTACCTTAGCTTGGTGGTAACCACTTCACGTTGTTTCTTTACCTTATAAGAGGACTACCAGATCATGTGCTAAGTCATTCTAGGTATTGATATATGCCATTTGTATATTTAATATTAAGAGGGAATAGTAATGCATTTTTCCTAATATGGAAACTATGATGTGTTAAGGAATACATGTGCATATTGAAAACTTAAAGAACTCTGAGAAGTTGGCCCACATGACTGGCATTACCATGTTGGATGCAAGCTGATATGATGTAATAGGAATGGAAGTCCTTGTTGTTATTTTCTTATCTTGCTAAGAGTACTATAATGATGTGGAACACAGTCGTCCATTTATTTGAATCAAAAACTCTAGTGTCAAGTTAGCAAAGTAAATAGAGATAAAATTGCTAAGCTTTTATATCTAGAAATGATTATACATTGCTCTTGTATATTTATGTATATAACTCTTTATTACTATATGTGATAAAATGATTAATGTTTTCTTTATTTAGTTTCTTAGCTATTTTTATTATATATGTTTTTTGCATTTTTAGGTAGTTAGGTGTAATTGTGGAGTTATACTTAAGATTATTATAGTTAGTAAACTTGATAGTTGAATTTCATCTTCCATATTATTTATAGTGGTTGTATTATTACATCCATTCATGACAATAAGTTCTATATGTTGATCAACAGTGCACTATAATAGAATATGATTTGTTGGTTTTAGTAATTAGATGTATATGATTGTTTCTAGTTGGACTTAGATTATGATGTCATTTAAGAATTTAACATTTACAATTTTTATATTCTTGTTATAGTTGTAAACATATATGAATTATATTACCATATTTTTTTGGCATGTATGATCACATTTGTTAGAACAATAATGGATAGTTGCATTTAGTTGCACTTGGGGGTGATAAAAAATTGTTGGCTAAAACTCAACCCTAACAAATTTGTGTTAGAGAAAATAATTAAGGCCTGTTTAAGCATAATAAACTTAGGCTTTATATCTTTAAGAGAGTATGACATGGGTGTGCATAACTTTTTTTTTAAATAAAATTTATTGCATATGGAAAGATTTACATTTATTTTTTTGATTCAATTTAATGTTTGTTCTAACTTTGATATCATCTGATAGCTATCGCTGTAGTGAATGGGACCAATTTATTTCTATTTGGTAATTCAATTTATGGCAAAAGATCTCCTTATTTGATTACATTAGGTGTTGAAGAAAAATATAACAAAAATGAAAAAGGGCTTCACGTACGTTGCTTTGGTCTAATTCTAAAGTAAGGATTTACATTTACTAGCAATACTATCCATTACTAACTAGATGTTGGAACTCTTCTTGTTTATCACAATGTAAGAAGAGTGCTGTAACTTGCCAATGTGCCATCGCATTGTCAAAATGTCATATTAGAGTGATCTTATAGCTTGCACCATTATGACAAAACACATGAGTTTGGTTTTAAGTTTATTGAGCACAGTTGTCGGATGTTATGTTGATTCAAGAGCAACATTGTTATATGAAGGCATGCAATAATTGAAAGTGCAAAGCTTTAAGAAGGGGTACCTTGCATGATATGATATTAGGTAGGATAGTCATGGTGTGATGATTTCTAATGTGAACAGTGCGACTATGAAGGATTTATCTATTTGATGCTATTCAAAGCATTGTTATAGTATATTGATTCCCTTTTTTGAATGAAGTAGTAGGTGACGAGTTGACCTTTCCATTTCTGTAGTAGGGGATCATAGTCAAACATAGTTTCCTAAAATTTAAGGGAGTGTTATAACAATTATAAGATTGTTGTGTAGTTACCAACGTTTGGGTGTATTTGTTTGATGTAGTGATAGAATGTATTGTCATGGAATGAAATTCTAACTACATGAACATTAGATACTTTGCATACTATGATGATTACTTTTAGACTTTATGAAAAGTTTCCACTTAGTGAAAATATGCAAATTTTATTGATCACAATAGATTTTTGTAATAAGGTTGATGCACCATACCTTCCAGGATGTTTGAATGTATGGATGCCAAATTTCATCAAGTTTATTGAGTGACTTGCATGATTTGTTAATATTTTATGGATTCCAAGTTGTTGATTTAGGAATTTTTCTTACAATTTTTGTGACATTTTTAACAGCACTATTTTGTTCTTTGTCAATATAACACCAACGCATTATTGCTGTTCCCATCACTTAACATATTTGCTCCATCATGCACAGTTGCTTCCAAGGGATGCTCACTTTACCTTATACCATTTGTCAGATTTGCTTATAGTACATTTTGAGGACAACGTTAGTTAGATCCCTACTATTGGACTTTTGCAAACTTAAGTGTTAGAGATATTCCTTTTGCTTCTACAGAATTTTGTGAAGGACTTCATTATTTTGCCTTTAAGTTTCAAAATAATTCAGCCATAGCGAACCAACCCTTTTTTAACACTACTTGAGCCAATCAATGTAGACTTTAGGAATTTTATCTAGATGGATAGACCAGTTTATCACCTTGTAGTTTTATTTTTTAGGAAAGTTTATGGAGGAAGAAAACCAAGGTGAACCTATTAAAGGTCCTACTTTAGTAATTGTAGTGAGTGGAAATTGGCAAATGTTGTTATAATAGTTGAAGCTAACATTATAGATAATGGTATTACTTGTATTGTTTTCTCATGAGTTTTAGAATTTCTATCCTTCCATTTATTCCTAATGTTTCATTAATGAATGGAATTGAGTGACATCTTTTCTACTAGAATTATTATTTCATTGTTTGCAAAACAAGGATAATGCAATAGCTATCTTAGTTATATTAGCTTGTTGAATGCAAAAACTTTAGCTAAAAGTAGACCACAATGCTACATGCTCTGTAATCACTCCCAAATGCATGATCCAATGAGTATTTTTTTGATAATGTAGGAATTATTATGCCACTTGTATTTTGGGCATCTTAAGGCATAATGGAATGGAAAAAATTTGTTGAATATTCTCCATATCAAAGCAGAAATTTCTATTGTCATTTTGAGTTATAAATTTGTGTATGAATGGCAATATTAGTCCATTTGTCTTGGTTTCTTCCCAAGCCACCAAGTGAAGAACTTTCAATCTACTACCAAGAGTCCAATAGCTATTTTCAATTGATGCAAAAATTTACTATGATTGAAGACCATATTTTTTTGTCCTTTTTTATATTTCAATGAGTTAGATATGATGAATTAGTCTTGATGTCAAGTATTTCACTTTCATCTACCTTTGGACATAACGAATTGTTTGAGAGAAGTGTCTAATTGAATTTTCATAAAAATGTCAGCATTACCTCCACAAGTTTTTTATGAGATAAGCCATTCTTTGAAGGAAAACTTTCTCCTAATTGGTCCAACAATTCTTATGATTACTCCCATAATTGAAGTGTTGTGTAACTAGAGGGGGTAAATTACTTGGTCCCAAAATTTGAATTATAAAATAATTCAAAGAAAATAACTTTGAAGTCATTATTATTATGATTGAGCAAGTCTCTAAAAACAAAATTTTCTAAATTCTAATTTTATTTTAAAATTTGTTAATTTTCTTTTAATATATTATTGTCATAAAAATTTTCAAATGAAATCTTTAACACAAATAAATGGCAGCTTGACATAACTCAATCCTACATGCTCCCTTAAACAAAAATAAGGCATGAAAAAAATATCAAATATAAACCTTATTCCAAAAATGGGTAGGTTTGATCCGCACTACTATGAAAAATAAAAATGATAGTTGGACAATTTTCTTACAACAAAAATAAGACTGATAAAATGAGCAAATGAAAACATATAATGCAAATTTTTTACTTAACACAGTAATTTCCTATGCTTGACATAATACATTACAAGGCACAAGTATTTTTATTTAAACAACAAAAGTATGAGAAAAATAGGAGCTTAAAATGAAGGACAAAAGTTGGTGGAATGATGTAGTGAATAAAAGAGATAATGAGTACCATCTACTAATGGCTTTAAAGACTCGAAATTTTGATTTATACATTGACCATAATTTCTTAAAAAAATTAATAATCAGTTATTATAAAATTTTTTCTACTTATTAAAATTTTGTCACTATGTAAAGTGGTTACATAATAATGAAAAGAGCCAAAAATCTAATTAAATGTAGGTCTATGTAAGTCTTTTTATAAACATTGGTGTTTTTAGGTAATAATTCTAATGACTCACAAATAACATAACAATAGCTTTTATGTAGGGAGCCGCATGATTGAATGAATTTTTTTATTATTTGATCACAAAAAGTGCACGATTGAATTGCTAGATTTGTGGTGGCATTGCTTGGAAAATATGGCTTGATTTCGACAATTAGATCTTTTTCATCAAATAGCTGGAACTTGATCTTTATGGATTGATGCCACACATATGATATAGAAATGTTGTGACTTGATTGCTAATGAATTATCATATTTAAAGAAGTTGATGAGATGATAATTCAATTGCAAAAATGCATAATTGGCTAATACAAATGACTCCCACAACTAAAACTTAAGTTGCATAAATATAGGAGGTGAGTTTAGTCTACCATCACACATAAGAACAAAGAATATTTGTTTTAAACAAATCTATTTCTTCTTTAGAGTTAGCCAATTAAAGGAGTTGGCTTCTATATCGTTCGTTCACTTTAGGGTTTGATCTAACTTCTGTAAATAATTAGATTTTGTATAGCGTTTCTTTTCATTGTATTTAAGTAATGTGGAATTAGATATTTTTTGGCTATTACTTTGCTACTAAATAATTAATTATTTTTAAAATATTTTTTTCCAACATTTTATTGAACAAAGATTTTTAAAGATATGATCAAGAATAAAATAATAATTCTTTTGATATTCATGACGACATTAACAATATTTCTTGTTCTAAATATTTTTTTGAGATGGTTAATCTAAATAAAATTAATTTTTTCGTCTCATAACAATAATTTTAATCAAACTTAACATTCTAATCAAAATAATAGAGAAGTAGTTAAATTAATCTTAAAATAAATATCTCAATGGTTTTTCAATCCATCCCAAATGATCTTCATCAGATTTGACATTTTCTCTTCTCATTTAAGTTTACCATTAAACTTTAACTAGCATCAACTATCTCAAAACTAAATATTCACTTAGACAAATTCAATAGAAATACATACGACTTGTTAATATCAAACAATAGATTATGATTAGAGGTTAAAAGCACAATGTTAATCACCAATACAAATTATTCTTGCACTTTTCAATTCTATGCAATATAATAATAGGTTGACTTATTGCAATTAAAGAATATATTCATTTTGAATTTAGAACGTGATTCACAAGAATAAGTCTTTCTCTCATAGGGAATAGCTTTTCCTTCCAACTTACCTGCCCCATTTGATTTATTAATTTGGTGTTAATTTTTTTTTTCTTTCCACCAAAGGAGAGGAGACAACCCAAAAATACTATGGTGAGTTTAGTTATTTGAAATCTCAGCTTTTGTAGATTCCTCTAGCATGTTTAAGATTTCTTTTGTTCATACAATTAAATTTTCTTTTGTGATGTTTGATTTATAAAATGGATATTATTCGAAAGTCTACAAGAAATTTGTCAATACTCAAACTTTATTTTGAGTCTTTAATGATAAAGATTGTTTTTTCATACAAAAAACCTCAATGAGATATAGTTGGATAAGATCTAGGTTGGGCTTAATGAAAAACCATGCCTTGGATTAGCTTGGTTGAGCCATCAAGTGACTTTAAAATAATAATTTGTATAGCTATTGAAAATATCTGGAAGTGTAGATGCTACACAAAGCACTCAGGATGACCAAAATAAAATTATCGATAAAGTGGAATCTGTTACGAAGCTTGCTTTGAAATTGCCATGACTTATTTTTTAGACCATATTTATGATCACCTTCAATAAATCAATTGTTTCTTCTCTCTCTTCTTTTTAATTTTGTAACAAATTTTTATGGATGTAGAAAGTTATACATTATCACTTTGATTTTGACAAATGTAAATTGCTCTAGGAGATAAGAAGACCAAGAATTTTTTGCTGTCTAATTGCCAACTGTTAAGAGAGATTTTTTCTTAATAAAAATGCACAAATAAATTTTCCTAAAATTATTAATCATTCAGGCTCTCATTTTGGTAATTTTAAAAAGGTTTATGTAGAAGATTTCTTTTAGGCTTTGAGACCTTTCAAAAGACTTCATAGTTGTATCTAAAGTATTGATTTAAATTATATTCTAACAATGTGCAAAAACTTTATTATTGAATCCATCTATTCAAAAGGTGCTATATGGCCCATATGAAATAGATATGTTTAATTTCCTCCATTCAGAATTTCTTCAATAATAGCTTTTTGTCTTGACCTTTTGCTATAGAAATTATGTAGCCAAGCATAGTGACATTCTCATCTAGTTTAGAAGCTTACCCAATTTATGAAAATACTAAATTGTGGCTTCAGCTATTTATCTTCTTATTATGCCCAAATGTCATTAGACACTTTTATGTTTGTAATTAATAATTTAGATATTTTTTGTCATTTACTAGGGGTGAAAAAGTTTTCTTATTCTTTTCCCATTGTTTTAGTCATTTAGTGCTAGCCTTTTGATGCTAATAATTTTCCTCTTTTAAAACAACATGGAGGAGGATATCACGAGTCTTTGTTAGTTCCATCCTAATTCACTTTTATGTTTGTAATTAATAATTGAGACATGTTTTTCATTTACTAGGGGTGAAAGAAGTTTCTTATTCTTTCCCCTTGTTTTAGTCATTTAATGCTAGCCTTTTGCTGCTAATAAGTTTGCTCTTTTAAAAGAACATGGAAGGGGATATCAAGAGTCTTTGTTAGTTCCATCCTTATTTCCTTATTGTAACTAGATTTAAAATAGATTTTTGTATGTTGAATTTGTTCATCAAATAGCCCAATGGTATCAAATATGTTTTAAGTGTTATTTTGTTCCAATACATGGGGCAACATTTTAACCATTTTAACTTAAAACTAAGATCTTTCATTCCACATTATTTGGTAATGACCAATTGCTTTGAAAAATTTGTAGAACGGAAGGTATTTTGATGACATGCTCTAAATTTGAATTACTATGAAGCAGAGGGACAATCCTTTGAAAAATGTTGAAGCTTTGTAGTAAGATCTCAAGTTATTTTCCAAACTTATTGGATTACACTCCTAACAAGTTGATCAATCAAATCTTTACTTAACAACACACTATAAGCACATTTATACACCCAATTCTTTTCCCTTCATTAGACCACGAAAATTGATTTAAAGATAATGGAAGTTAAATGAGGCAAAACCTATCAATGAAGTCTAAAAATTCCTAAATTGCTTTGAATTTAGAAGTGGCATAACCCTTGTTCTCATTTAATGTTTCCACCACATTAAACTCTCTTCCAATTAACCATGATAAGGTTGAGCACTAAAAACTTTTGATGAGACTATGTTGGGGAGATCTTTTAATATTATTTCAGCCATTGTCATAAATGAATATCGAATTAGAAAAATTGCTTCAATCTTGATGTTGTACCAAAATTTGAGCAAAGTGCTCCTCAACACGTATGATCAATCAAGAAAATTCTCTCTTTGACAGGATCCTTTTCTTATTTGACATATTACCATAATAATATTGAAGTAGAAACTTTTTAGAATGTTGAAAAAGTTTTCTTTGCATTCCATGGGTTACATTAGCAAATATAAGAAATTCTTTATTTAATAAGATTATTTATCTGGCTATCTAAACTTTTATTTGATACTTGTATTATGTTTCATATATGGATGTTAGTCATTATTTGTTGCATAATCATTAATTTAGATAATTTGTGTTTTTTATTTCTCATGTCGTTTCTTGGTTTTTCTTGAACAATACGCTATCTTTTATTGGTCTACCTACCAAAGAGAAGGGTGAAGTCTTCATCATTATATTTCAAATTGCCTAAATGCATGGCTTTTTCTAGAAGTTCTTCACAAAAAATGTTTAGTGTTTGAAGATTATACAAATTGATCAGCTTTACACTGTGATGCTTTGAAATTTAAAAAAGAGAACTAATGCTTGCTTACTATAAGATATTTTCTTAATATGCTAAAATCATTATTGATATGAATAATAATTGTATGCTTTTGAATTACATTGTTTTTTGACACACATTTTGGTGCGGATTCTTTGTCGTTCACCCTATAATTACAAATTATCATCCAAGATATGACTGAGAGGATTTAGTGTAGTCATGACAGTTGAAATCTCTTGTTTATCTAACATTAGTGGTGGGTTTGTTGCGCTTTTGTTGTGCTTGCAATGAAGTATGGAATGGCCTTGCTTGTAGTAACCTTAGCAATAGGCAGGAAGACTATCATATTGAATTTTCTATTAAAATCCATTATTATTGCCCCATTTTTTGGAAGTTCCTTGTTTTAGTATTTTAATCCTTTGCGAATTTTACATCCATGTAGACCATTGTATTATTTCCCAAGTTAGCTTGATTGTCATTACATCTACGTTAAGAGAGTTTTTACATGAAGATGTTGGAGACTAAAAAGCAACATTTTTGACGAAATAGATTGCAAGATGTTTCCTTAAAACGTAAATCAATACAAGAGAAAGTTTCAAGTTAAAATGGAAGCTATGGTGCCATTTGAACCTTCTCAATTGGAGATATGCTTTGTCCCAAGATCCATCAAGCCAATAACATAAGTTGTATTCCTTCTTATTGAAACAAATAGGAATTTCATAGGGGATTAAGGTTTACTTATGTATTTTAATTTCTTCTTGGAGCAAATTTTTATGTTACTTTTCCTTTAACTATGATGGCTAAAAGCATAGAACTACTTTCAAATACTCAATGGGAAGTGGGCATGCCAAAGGAGAGCCCATGGTTGACCAACCTTTTTAAGTTATGACTACCAAAGAATAGCCTAAGTCCTTATGGAAGAATTTGATAAAAACTTATATTAAATTGAGGTGAAGGGTATTAGTAGGTATGAGTAAATTAGTAATTATTAATCATTGGATAACCCATGTCTACAAGCTGTCAAATTTAATGGGGTGGCAAATTGAGTGGAATGTTGCACTTCTACAAATGCTTTTAGAATTGGAGGTAGCTACATTGTGGTGTCATTAGTGGTATATAATGTTTTCAAATTCCCTAGATATTCAAATATGATGGGATTACTTCATGGTCATTTTTAGAGGTTACATTGCACCAAAGTTGGCCAAGCTTAGATTAAGAGGGAGATGACATAAATTAGAGAGTGTTGGATTTCACTTACATTTTTTCCTCCATTCATATAAAATACTATTTATGTGTCTATGCTAGTGACAACAAAGATTGACATTGTGAGCTTTGCTTGGTGTGGCTTAGACCTTCCCACAAGAGACATTTATTGGTGACCCATTTCACTAAATATCAAGATTTAGTTAAACATGCTTGTTTGGTGAAGTAGGCAAAGCATTCGATAGATGCACATCATGAAACTAAGGAGAAGAGGAAGGATTATGATTCCTCCCAAAAAGAAAGGACTACTAGATTTCATGGCAAGAAATAGCAATTGAAAGCTACCAATGACAAACGATTTGTACTAATTCTTGCCTAGCTTATTAGTAAGTGTCATAGAGACCACCCTAGACATCAGACTTAGAGATATAAGGTCCATTGTAATAGGTAGAGGTATTTGAAAAGTAAATGAAAATGCAAGTTGCAACTATATCAAGCATGGACATAGTTGAAAAACTTTCCTAAGGCTCAAAGGAGCATTAATAGTGTTAATATGGAAACAAAAACTCCAAGAGTATGGATCAGCAAGCTAGGAATTTGTAAGTTGTGTTGGAGTTGCTAAGCATCAAGAAATTTTATGCCAATTTCACAAATTACTTCATTTGGCTTGATTTTATGCCATATGTTAGAAATTTTTTTAATGGCGATGGGATTGTAATGGATCAAAAAAAAGAAGCAATCTATTACTAATTGGAAAAGGTTTTCTATCATGTCAATGATTCATGATTTTGTATGCTTTGTAGGATATTATTACTTGTTTGCCAAAGTTTTTCATGGTTGTTACATTAGTTAGCAGTGAATTAGAAAGGGTGTTGTTTACTCATTATCTTTTTGAGGTTCATAGAGCTTTCGTGAGTTGAAAAAGAAATTTAGTTAAGCTATATCATTTAGTTTATTATAACAGGTTAAGCTCTATCATGTCATCATTGAAGCATCACATGTTGGAGTAGAGGCTATTCTTATGTGATATAAGTTATTGATCTAAAAACTTATGTGACCAATGGCACTACTTGATCCATGTTTTGGAGTTGATTATTATAGTGTTTGCCCTTAAAACTTTGTGGCATTGCTTATATGATGTTGGAGTTAATCTTTTTATTGACTACTTATGTCTTAAATATATCCTTACTCAAAGGGAGTGTAACTTTTGGTAGCAACTCTAGTTAGAGCTCATTAAATTTATTGTATGGATGTAAACTACTGCACAACTAAGGGTAATTTTGTAGTTGATTCCTTTAGTTGACACATAACTCATGGATCCATATTTTAGTCAAATTCAAGATAAGTTGGTGGTATAATGTTTAATAGCTCAACTCAGCTTATTTGGCCTCCATGATTACTAGTTAGATGAATTGAAGTCACTTCAATAGTAGTACCAAATGTGATCATTTAAGACCAACACACAAAGCTTACATCTTAGTTTACTAATCTCTTACATCTAGTAATGATAACTACTCTTACATTTTTTATAGTGGTTCACTATTATACTGTTGGACAATTTAGAGGGTAATTTACTTGGAGAATTTGTTAAGGCATAGAATGCAATCTTACTCATCAAATAGGTTTAAAAAATTTTCCACTAGTGGAATTTATTTATAACAAAAGCTAATAATTTGCCATTATCAAGGTACAATTTGTGGCCTCGCTAGTAAGTGTTGTACATTTCTATTACATTTGGTACAAGGTAAGGCTAGTATGCTTTGGGCTTAAATTTGTAAAAGAGACTACTAAGGAGATTTATAGAGGGAGTGGTGGAGTGTGGGTTATGCAAGATCTTCAAATGAAGAACCACGTAAGTAAGCATATATTTGGTAATTTTCTTGCTAAGAACTAGATTTTCTTTAAGGTTACTTGATGTAAGGACTATTCTATTTTTGAAAGGATTCCAAATTAAAGCACATGTGCATGTGACCCTATCAAATTATGGAAAGGATTACATTAATGACATATATACTTTAGTTGCTCTAGGCTATAACTATGATACAAGATATTTTTAATGCATCTAATTTGATGAAATATGTGCAAGGTCCTTTAGAAGATGTCTAAGCGTATCATGATGATTGTATTTTTAGGCAGATGTCTCCTATTTTTAAATAAATAGTGCATATTTTTTAGTTATTTTGGATAGCAAAGAAATCTAAACATACTTTGGTCAAGCTCCTTTTGAAATGCTTGGTCCAGCAAGAGGCTACTTCAACATAGGAAAGTGAAGTTTTTTGTAAATAGTTAGGGATGATTTCTAGATTTTGAGGTTAAAATCCCAGTTATGATAGGGAAATTATTACACTACCTTTTGGCTAACACATATATGTTATTTTTTAATCATATTGCTGATGACCAATGCTTAAGTTTTGAGTAATTAAGTTGTTATTATCTATGGCTTGGATGAGAATCATATAGTGGCATAATACATTTCTAGCTAATCATACACTACAATTAGATAGAAAATCCAATTGGGATGCAAGTGTAGAGAATATTTTCTTTCGTATAAGTACAACATAGTTTTGTATAGCATGATCATGTCATGAGCATTAACGTTTGGTGCTTCACCTTCTAATTTTGAAAGTTAGTATCATGCAATACAACTATAGCACATCCTATGGTAAGATCTAACTTTTGATCATAACCAAGCATATCACATTGTCACAAAAGTGCATTAATGTGAAAACTAGAGGCTGGTCAAGGTAAGAATATGATATAGGAAACAAATAATGGATCATACAAGTATGATAATATTAAAAGAAAAACATTTGAAGTCCAAAGATTTATGTGTTTGGTGAGTTGAAGAATGTACAATATCCTTTGAAATATTATTTTAATGTAATTACTTTTGAGAATTGTTCGATATAATATAAGAAATTTGTATGTAGTTCATCTATAAAACATCTACGAATCCTAGATCACACAATTATGATAAGGGGTAATGTTTGTCAATAAAATAAGATTTTCATAAATGTATGATATGATATAGGTACTGTACCACTACAATACAAAGACATTGAATAAACTTGTTTATATAGTTAATTTTCTTAGTTCCGAGCCATTATAGTTATGATGAACTAAATATAAAGAATGGAAATGACTTTCATAATTTTGGTTGCATTATGACTAAGTGATTTTGATTATATTGTTAGCATCAATTATTCCCATTCACGGATCATAGTAAGAGGGATTAAGGGCTTATGAATAATCATATATAAGTTTCTTTAATTAATTAGCCTAGAAAACCTTGGTTAGTTTGTTTAGTAAATTCCTTCACCAATGGATGCTTAGCCTACCCTGGTTAAGTAGTAAGATGTATGTTTGTTCGATTTTAGGAAAACCAAGTCATCAAAACATGTAAGAAGGCTAATCGTGAGAAGTTAACAGGTAGAAGAAGAACCACCTATATGCAACAAGAGCAAGAATTATGTTTAAGACTTTAACGATGGAAAAGTATACCCTTGGAGAAGTCCTACACATGTTTCACAAGCTAGGATGATGCTCAAGTCTTTTCACCTAAATCTTAATAGTTTTCAAGTAAACTAGTTGTTTTGATAATGTTTCATATGGATAGTTGTGGTCATGATTGTGATAAGATATTAAGGAAATAAATAGAGCCATGTTGAATGATATAACTTTTTAATTAGCATGTTTTATTGATTAATTAATATTTTTCAACATGTGGTTTTACTATGCACATGAACTATCCATTAGGTTCTTTTAATTATGAGATGTGTGCTATGAATTGTGAATATAAGCATGTTAAGTTGTGATCTTTTTCTCACCTATGACTTGGAGAATTTTTTATGAGCCTGAATTAGACACACTTTTATTAATAAAATCATTGAATATTGTTACTACCACAAATATTCTTCAATATAGTGTTAGCTTAGAATACAAGATGGAATAACATGATTACATGTTTAAAATAAAGATTTTTTATTAACATGTGCAAATTAAAAATTTTAGCTCAAGATGTAATTCATTATTATTAATTTCTCAATTAACTAAGACTTGGATATTTTGAATTGTATTTAAAAGAATTTTTGAATGGGATGCCTTAATTATTTGATGACTATTCATGTAAAATGTGTTTGGTTAAGCATAAAAAATGACTATGTAATATTCTAGATATGAAAGAATTGATTCTTGATTAGCATTACTCCTCAGTTGAGGAATACTGTCATTGTTTTAAAGAGTTATAAAGTTAATATCTTTAGGGTTCTTATGTCATTATTTGTTGCATGATAACTCTAGTGTGAGTTTTGTTAACATGCTTCTTTAAACATGCATGGTACAACAACATGATAAATTTGAACATGCATATTTGATGGGCAAAAGAAAATGCATCATACCTTAAGATCAAATCATATAAAATTTAATGCAGCATTCTTTATGAAAATATGTTGTGGAAAGCATTAACTAAAAATATTAAAGAACATAGATAATTATTGTTTTTATTGAAGGCATGATGCTAAGCAGAAACTTACTTCCAAGTACATTGGTTCATTTGCAAAGTTATTATGGCTAAGACTTCATATTACATGGAAATTGAATACTATGTTTAGATGATGAGTTTATAAATACTAATCAATATATATTATGTAATGTCCCAAATTAGGTTTGAAACATATGCTTATGATTATAAATCCTTCTTAGAAAATTGGTAAATTTATTGTTTGTGCAAATTGAATCTTATCGTAGCCCATGAACTTTAGAATGGAATTTATAAACTTAGCTATACGTAAGAAATTCTTATATGCCAAGCATCGCTTTGCATCAAATAGTCTTGGGATGCTCAAAACATGGCTTGATTAAATTATTTGAGCCATGGGTGTAAGCCCTTAAGTTGTCCTAGATGTGTGATAAAGAGAAAATGACACTAAATTTCTAAACAAACAAAATGAAAGGGCTTGAGTTTTGATCTTAAAAGAAGGTTATTTTTGTTAGCATCATAGATTGCTAGCAAAGTGAACTTGGTTGTGGCTATGAGCACTAGGGTTACGGATAGTCTTTCATTAATAAATATTGTTAAGGACTTATTGTTATTCCTTGGTCAGTGTTCAATGAGACCAAAGTTTCTTAGATAAGCCTAAATAACGTTACATAATATTTGTAACATAAGGTTAAGCAAACATTATAGCTAAGACATTGCATAAACATATGCAAGGTAATCCTTACTTTAGGTTAGGCTTAAGAATTATATTATGTTGTATGAGTCATTGATTGAATGCATTCAGTGGAGCATAGATTATGAACTCTCATAGATCGGATAGGTTGGTTAGAAATTTCTACTCTCTCTATATGGAAGTATCTGTGTCACATAATTGGTGCTCGCTATAAGAGGAGTGCTACATCATGTGGTGAAAGTAATTACAATGGTTAATTTACATTTTATGTTTAAAGTCAAAAAGGAAAATTGGAATATTTTGTTCTATAGGTAACAGATGATGTGCCATGATATATGGTTTAGAGTACACATGGTAATTGAGAACTCTAAGAACATTGCCACAGTAGCCCACGCGATGAACCTTATAATGTTGATGCCACATAAAATAATGTGATAGGAGTTCCAGATGTTGCTCTCACCCTCTTTGTTTAGTGAGAGCACTAGATTGACAGTGGAGCACTATACACCAAACTATTAGTATAATTGTTCTTTTTGAAAGACAAAATATATATTAATATTTTCAAGAAGAAAAAGCTAACACCAACTTATGTGTCTCAAACATTTTAGAGAAAAAAGTTCCTTAGACATTGAAATACTATAGAAAAAAACTTTATTCTACATTATCTTCTTCAATGTATTAGTGGATGGTGCACCACGCAAGTGTTGTTATTGATTATTTTAGTTTATTGAGTTAAAGCATGCTCAACATAACATAATGATCACATCAAATCTGTTTTAAGTTGATGTATTTTCTAATTGCAATAAGTTAGCATTTCATCCAATAATGTTATCTAAAAAAGTAAACAAAATCATCTCCACATCATACTAGAGCAAAACTATAATTGACCATGTTAGAGTACCTAACCTCATGAATTGTTCCCTAAGGTAATCAACCTAAAATGGTCAATGAACATTCCAATATTATGTAGTCAATTATTCTAATTCATATATGAGAACATATGTGTTGAGTTGTTTGATTGGGCCATGCACACAAATGTGGAGATAATAAAATCTTAATAATCCCAACCTCACTTCATATGGGATAGAAGTAGTACTCAACAAAGTTTGAAAAGTAGGTTTTGTAAATAATACGATGCATGAATCCTTTTTTAAAAAATGATGTTCATTCTTATCCATGAAATTTTGATAACCAATCCAAAATGAGAAGCATAGAAATGGAATGTCAGCATAATGTAATAATTCATTTTGCTCACTGATTTCATGATGACATCAATGTCTTAGAAGTTAAGTTTCTCATCACTCTTACCCTAGAGCAAATAGATGTTATACTTTGTACGATTAACTGATACTAGGTAGGTGTGCTTTTTCAATATTTATAAGGGACATGCATTGAAGGGAAACACTATATCCTTCTTATGTTTGGTCATTCTTCAATTGCCTTATTATTTTTTATAATCTTCTTAATATTGCGTTTCCCATCTTATAATAAAAAAACCATTTTATTAATATTTTCACAAACTCCAACTTAATTTGTTTAATATTATAAATGAGTTTTTAATGTGATTTTATGTTCATTTGGATTATGTTAATTAATATGTTGTAATCAAGTTCAATCTCCACTATAGTTTTTTTTCATTGTTAGCACCATTATAATGATTTCATAATAGTGTTCATTGTTACCTCAATGGCCATGGTGTGACTATAAGAAAGACAAGGTCATAATAAAATAACATTGATTATCTCAAATGATACCTTTCGTTATAGTATTTCCTACTTGCAACTTCCATTAACATTGAGCTTCACTATTTTTGTTGTCAAGGACTCCAATAACTTAAATCATTCATTACACTCTTTATTTTTGTAAAAGTGGGTGGGGTTGCAACCCAGCTCCACCATGTATCTACTTCCTAGGTTTGCATTAGAGAGAAACACTTTAACATATTGTAGTAGTAGTTAATAACTTTTTTGATAGTTTATTTCATTAACTCACTTGTTTCCTAACTACTTTCCTATTCCTTGCATTCCAAACATCTAGCATATTAAAAATGAAATGGGATGAGTCATATCACAGTTTATTAAGCTCCCAAGGATTTTGTTTCACCAGCTATTTAAGATATTTATTACGTTATGTATCTTTGCTTGAAAGATTTCTAATGTAATGACAAAGACAAAGGAAGACCATACTCTTTTTGCCATATGACAAATTATAGAAGCATGACCTAAAACCTCCTTATTAGTATTGTAAGAACTTGTGGATGCCAACTAAATATTGAGTCTATGTAATTCTTCTAGGAAATGCTAACCTTATTTCATATTCCTTAAATTGTTAAAGAGGTCTTAGTGGGGCAATTGAATTTCTATATGGTTTCTCTGAACTACAATATGAAGAACTTTTTTATGATGACATTCCATGCAAGTGGTATGCTAAAAGTCCCCTCTATAGTAATGGTCCAAGTGGAGAACCTTAAATCTACATATCCTTTACTTTAGCCATGCATTTCCATTTGTCAACTTGGTGATTAATATAATAGCAATCATTTATTTATCTTTTGTGAACTTGGCCCAATTCAATGAATTAGTCAGTAACTTCAAGCTTAGCTTAACATGGAAGTTAATCATAATATCATTTCATTATTTTAGTCCAAAACCATTTTTCATATATAAGAGTAAACTCTTTGTCCATTAGCGACCTAGTGATGCTTATTAACATCAGCAACTTTGCTCATAGAAAATTATTCATAATTATTCTAATGATGACTATATTTATTTTTGTGGATGCATTATCATTAATGGAAATATTGAAATAGAATTGAATATACACCTCTCAAAGTTTAATCTAGTACCTATAGATAATAATTTTTTGTTCTAGACTACCATCTTCTTTTTTTGTTTATCAAGAAGTTTCTAATAATACACCACTTTTTTTATTCTAGTAAATATGACATATCATAGATATGTTATTGGAAGGGATTCATGCTTAAAAACCATGACATTTTCTATCTTTTTTGTTGATGTTATTTTCATTGCTCTACTAGTGTGTAGTTTACTCTTCCATTTATTTAATTAAAGAGCTAACATTCTTAGATAGCTCATTGATTTTATATCTCCTCTACTAAACGTTGTAATTTCATTGACATTATTAAGATGTTAATGGGCAACCTTAAGGCATTGCATAATGCAACTCTTTCTTATTTCTAATAAACTCTTTAGTCCCTTGCCAAAACATTTCATGGATATCTTAAATAATAAATGATTGATCGGGTTTAATTGCTTTAACCCCTTTGATGGTGAAAAAACTCTATTAATCTTGCCACTGACCATGATGGAGAGCCATGAGTTGCTTGTGCTACCGAACATCAACCCAATAATTTGTGTTGAAAATGGAATTTTTCTAATATGTTATATAGAAAATCTCATTCCAAGCTATCATATGCACAATTTATGACTAGAATGAGAATGTAGTTTCTAACTTTAACTTTCGTTTTGACAGAATCAATAAATTCTTTGACAAGAAAAATATTATCCAAAATTTCAATTCTTTTAAGAAAACTAGTATGTAAAGAAGGTATGGTGCGTGGTAGTACTTTGTGAAACCTATATTATAGTTATTTACATAGAATTTTCATAATAAAATTGCATAGACAAAGTAACTTGAAGTCTTTAAACTATCCAGTTATCTCTATTGTAGGAATTAGTCATAAGTTGGCACTTGTAATACACTTAAGAATTGAATTTCTAGTTGTGAAGTCCTTTGTAACTGTATTTTTTTTAATACATGACCATTAAAGCACTATGATAGTTCAATATTTTTATGAAATTGAAATATCACTTCTTTGATCACCTCCAAAATGATGTCTTTTGCAAGATGAAAGTTGTCTTCTTAAGATAATAACTTAGGTATGTGGCTTAGTAATTCCTCATCCAATGTGACCTTTTCCAGAATAATGCAAAGCCCAAATTTGTTGCACAAGTACCACTTAATATTTTTCTCATCTATTTAATATTTTTCGATTGGGATATTGAATACCACTAATGTTAAGCTTAGTCATTTTATCCCTAACAATAAATTAAAGAATTTAGTATTCTTACCACCCTCTCTATGCCATCTAGTTCTAGCCATCTAACATTAGAATACCTCTTTCTTTCTAAGTCACTCTATGAGCTAGTCATTTTGTTTAATTAGTTCAACCCTTTCATCCTCAAATGCTTACTAGAAATTAAATTCTCTACTATTAAGTCAACCTAATTGCTTGAATGATAATACTAAATGTTTGAAGTAGGTCGATATACTAAAATATATTTTAGCTTATTAACAAATGAGATGTGCTTATGTACAAGCAATGTATCCATACAAGAGCTTACCCATTGTGCCTTTTGTTGATAATTTAAAATCGTATAGGAAGTAAGTAAGAACGTTTCTAAGAAATCAAGAGCATGCACTGACTTTTAATAGAAAGGATCTTGACCTTATGCAAATGTGGTTTTAATAACTCACATGAAAAGTACTTATGCTGCTGGTGAAGGGGTAAGATACACATACAATTTGATATCTTAGAATGCCAAATATGAAATCATATGGTCACATGCATAAACGAGAAAGTTGGCTATAAGTGTAAATTTCTTGAAAATAAAAAATAAAGTTGTTAAGAATTTGAATAATGATTTAAGCCTTTTACTCACCTTCCCATGGCACCTTTGGAATCATACTATTAGAGTATTCACACATAACATGCCTATATAAAACAAGTTCGATCATAATACTTTATTGCTTCATCCAATGATTATCTTACGTACAACATTGTGATCACCCGTATTTATAGATACCTAAAAGACATAGTAACTTGTTAACATTGGAATACAAAAAGATATTTTGGAATACTAAGTGATACATTTTATAATTTTAAAAGGTCCTTTAGAATTCAAAATGTTGCCACAAATTAAAATAGAAATAGTTTGAATTCTTCCAAAAATCTTTCTTTCAAAAGCTACAAAATTAATTGATATAGGCAGACCCAAACAAGCTTATGCATTTGAAGCGTTTGTGTTTTGAGTGATGAGGTAGTGGGCTACAAGATTTGTGCATGACAGGTGATACAGAATCATTACAGTTTGATGAGTTGTTGTGTATTGATTGGTTAGGATTGTTCGTGGAACTTGTCTGCACATGTTGATGGGGTGACATGGGTTTATGGGTTGGTGTCAATCAAGTAGATAAAAGGGTTTGAGGGGTCAACATAGGTTGAGTGGGCTGCTTATATTGACATGAGCAGTAGTAATGCTTGATAACAATGATTATAATGATGATAAACAACTACAAATGATGGCAACAATAGTACAAAGCTCTTTTTTAAACATTATGAAATCATTTGTAACAACATTTTGCATCGTCAAAATTACAAAACTATTGTAGAGATGTTTTGCACTAAATTTGAAGTTGAAAAGAATCTAAAAAGCTAATAATTGATCTTCAAATTACTTAAACCATTGTGTAGATGCTAGCAACTTAGCAAATTATTCAAAGTATACTAAAATAAGAAATAAATAAGGGTTTATCTGACCTCTACAATACCAATAATAATAGAGACTAAAGTGAAATAGAATAATGAATCTTTATAAGGCTATGAGTTAGAATAAGAATAGTAAAGCTCTAAGTGGAATCTTTACCCATTGTATACGATGCAATTGTGTCATCTTTTTCTAATGAGGATGACCTCAACTCATTAGAGCCATGGTGAAATGTTTGATATTACTCAAACTTGTCTAGGTTTAGGAAGTAAGTTCGTCATCAATAATCCATGTGTCATCAAAGGTGGGATGGATTCACTAATGTCTTAAAATTTTTTATATCTTTATTGTGCTTGATTCTATGTAAAAACTATTTAGCAATCTAAAATTTGCTTTACTTGATCTCTCAACTCAATAGATGGGGCTAAATGTAGCAGTGGGATAGGCTCACTAGATAACAATGGTGAGGGCTCAAAAGGCTTATTAAGAATTTAGCATAGTTCCAAATAAATTAAATGATTCTAAAAATTAAATGTAAAACTTATTCCACAATTGAATTAAGTAAAAAAATAGATGCATTGACACTTAGTTTTATCACAAGATTTACTAGTCCAATTCTTGGGCAGGAAATTTCTTGAGCGTTTTCAGTATGAGTCTCCCAGACCAAACACCGATCATTACACCATCATCATCAACAAATTCTCTAGGATATCTATGTGCTTATGCTAGTCATTTGTCTGTCTCATTAGTTAAATTAAATTTGTTTACCAACATATTTATGTAGTAATGACATATGATACGAAAAAGACTAAATATTGTAGAAATAATAAGGGTAAGGAAATGAAATCAATTGGATTCTAAAGAAGATTCTCAAAACAAATTTCTTAAGGTCTCGAATTCATTGTTGGATTGTTAAATTCAACTTGTGTCAATTAGCGATCCCAAGTTGAAACTTAAACTTTTATTAGGCTATGAAGAAGATGGCCTAGAGTTTATTTGACTAATTTTTGTTCATCAAACTAGGAATAAAAAATTGGTTAAAATTTCAGTTTTACCTAAACTAACTAATTTATTTAGTGATGTTGTAAAAGTGGAGGTGAGGTTCTTAAAATTAGATGTATAATACATTCAACATCTCTCAAATAAAGGATTTTGCTTAGTAAGTCATCAAGAAATATTTTAAAAAATTTGTTTAGTAAAAGCTAGACTATGGATGGTGGTGTGGGAATACTAATAAGTCTTCCCTAATTGTCATAAATTAAATGTCGCATTGGCTATATATCTTGCAATCTTAACTATTGAAAGGATACTAAGTAAGTTTTCTTTTCCTTTATTTTTTGTTTTTAGAGTATTTTGGTTTAAAATGTTTTTGATGGATGTCGATGGTATAGCATGTTCTTGTTTCTTTTGTATATGAAAGCACACATATTGACTCTTCTATTTAAGGTGCCATCTTGGCCATATGACTAAGGTTTTCTTAAGCAAAAGCTATATACTTCATTGGGATAACATCACATCGTAATTTCTCAAGATATTAACCAAAATTTGGAGAAAGAAAAGACCTTTTTATATGAAAATTGAAGTCTTGCAATTAAAGTTATGTGTATGGGTGGGGATGGATTGTGAGTATTAAACTTTTCCTTTTGATAATATGATGTGTTATTACATTAATACAGCTACCACTCTTTGTAACAATCTTATAGGATTGGTCTTCAATTCTAATGAAGGTACAAATATGATAATTTATCACCAATCATCAATTGGTCTTACTATAATTATAGATCATGACAAATGCTATGGGTGGTCCAATATAGTAAAGAGTTTCAAATTTTTCTTGTAATTCTTCTTTTGCCTCCTCATTTCATTGTATAAACTCTTTTTCATCAAATTCAACACTTTTTTTATTGTTCTTCTATGTCTTTATGTAGGGGTCTATTAGGCAATAGATTGTGACATGCCATCTCTTATGATAATGCTAATACTCATCTTTAGAACTAGTGGATGAATTGTGTGAGGGCTGAATTTGATGAGTAATAGTTATGAGTGGTTGGGCATGTGTTGCATGTGGAGTAGTAGTAGAATAGTGGAAGTAGAAGCACAAGTTTGAGGGCAAGATATTGTTGAAGAAATCTAACTGTTATGAACAACCAATGCTCTAAATCTTCCCAATCATAGGATGCTATATATGTGTTTTTTAAACTAGTAACGCTTCTTGAATATAATTCAGCTTCAATAGAATCATTAAAAACAACTCAAAATTGACACAATAGTACTCGATCTAGCACTCAGTCACCACATTTGAAGATATATTCCTGAAATTTAGTAATGTATTCATTAAAAGTCTTGGAACTTTAATATAGATATTATGATTAATCCAAACATTCACCTTAATAAGTGATGGGTTGGTGGAAATTTTGCTCACAAGAGAGACTTTAGTTCTTCTCATAATTAGGGTATGCTTAATCTTTGTCAAGATATAACTTTTCAAATGTGAGCAAGGTTTTTGTAAATTGATAATTTACCACTAGCTAAGATCATATAAATCCAAATAATGCTCCATTCTCATTTTCAAATCTTAAAATGCTCTAGGGTCTAAACTACCATCAAATGTAAGGGCTTCTATTTTAGCTATGTTAGCAAGATGATCATCATCACAATCTTACTTTCTAACATAAAATTTTGAGCAGTGCAATGCCTATGTCGAACTTTTACTTGGATAGGTTCATTTTGGGGGATATTTCCCTACTTTGGAGTATCTTTTCGTAGACTACTTGATCAATGCTTTCCACTTGATCTACTATTTCCATGTTGTTCTAATCTATCCATGAATGTTTCTAAGGCTACTCTTACTCTTACATCGAATGAGTCAGTTCTTGAATTGCAGGTTGTATTAATTTTCCAGGGGTGGCTTTCTTGAATGAGAATAAGATATTATATATTTTTTTTGGACATAGTGGTTAGATGGTTTTGCGATGGAAATAAACTTCATAGTTTGGGGTAATAAAGAAAAAGAATATCAAATAAATCATAAAATATAATAAAGAATTTTTGAATCATTAAACTTGGATATATATATATATATATATATATATATATATATATATATATAAACTTTTAAGAATTAACAATAAGTGCATAGAATTAAAATGTAATTGTTTAATGACAAACTGAAATTAATATATGTTCTTAAAGCCAACTATGCTATAATACAAATTTAATCTAAGGTGATATGCCTAAACTTATTTTACTTCATATATAATTAAGAAGTACCTAGTTTTAAGCAGTATAACCATATAAGGGCAAACCAAAAATGCTCTATTTTTAGGATACAAAATCTTTTAATCATCAAGCAAGTACTTTTTCTAGAAGTTAAAAACTTGCATCTTTTTTTAGCATAAAGTATCTCAACTTAAAGGAAAAGTGGTTTTAATAACCCACAACCAATGTAATAACATTGGTGGTGAAGTGACAAGGTACAAACATAAGGGGAGATCTTAGAATTGTAAATAAGAAATCACATGGTCATGTGCACAAACTAAAAAATTGGATCCAATGAGTGAATTTCTTAAAAGTTAAATAAAGTGGTTACGAACTTCCCTAGTGATTCTGACACTCATGTGAATGTTGGATAATAGGTTATTATCATCTTTTTTGTGTCTATCATACTCTTTCTCACGGCACCTTTAGAAGCACATTACCAAATTATTTGCAACACTCGTATCCAACAAGATTGCTGATAACACTTCATGACTTCATTTGTCTTATTTATAACATGGTAAGCATCCCAACTTATAAACAAAATTTGAGGTTTCAATAGTAATTTGATAACTTAGAAATATGAAAAGGTATTTTGGAATACAAAGGGACACATTTAAAAATTCTAGATGTTTTATCAGAATTTCAAAATTTAACAAATATTACAAATGATATACATTTAATTGTACAAATCAATTTTCCTTCAAAAGCTATAAAATTAATTTATATCATAGTTTACAAACATGCCCGTGTGTTTCTTGTAGTGATCCTATAATCATTTAAGCGACTGGCTATGCAATCGTTGTGTTGATGATTTAGTCATTTTTGTGGATCAAGTCTATGCATGTTGATAGCTAGCATAGGATGATGGACAGTACTGGTTCATAGTATCAACAAGTTCAAAGGGTTCACATGGGTCGAGTAGGCAATGAAATTTAGCATGGGTAACAATAATGGTAGCAAAAAAATGACAAATGTGAGGTGGTAATGAAAAATGTTAATAGCCAAATTTCAAGCCTTTTTAAAATCATTTACAACCAAATTTTGTGTTGCTAGAATTACAAGAATATATTAAAGATGCACTGTACTAAATTTTAAGATGGGGATATTCAAAAAGATGAAAATTGAAATTAAAAGGATTAAACTAATGTGTTAATGGAAATAAGATGACAAACTAAGAAAAACTAAACGAAAATGTGCAATAAACTATTTTAGTTATAATTGGCTTTTTCAATGATAATAATAATAAAGACTAATAAAAAAAAAAGTCAATCTTAGCATGGCTACGAGTCTGAATAGAACTAGTACACCTCTAAATAGAAGGTATGCATAACATATTGAGTGCTACTATGTTAATGTTGATTAACTCTATTCTTTTGGCTATCTCGTCAATCTTCTTAATTTTAATTCTATGGTTTCTATGCCAAAAAGGCATCTTGGAATTACAAACTTTCAACAAACTACTAAACAAATTGTTGAATGCATGGATCACTATTTTGGTACATGAATTAAATTTATTATTGTTTCATCTATAATTTTAAAGACTTTTTAGCTTCAATGTGCTCCTTGTAATGTTGTTCTATATATCAAACCCTCCATTTATGCTTCATTTAAATCTCTTTGTCTACATTTAGTTAAAATCATATAGATAAGGTTGCTTAAAGTAACCTCCTTATTTTTCTTACCTAAAGCCCTTCTTAAAAGCAATAATCATTTGAGAAATTTCTTACAATTGTTTTTCACTCATTTTTTTTGTCAAACTAAGTTTACCCTTTTTTATGTTCATCCATTTATTTGGATCTCCTTTTGAGGAATAATAATTGTTAGAGCTTTCTACCTAATTAGAACTTTGGTATTAAGATTTATTCTCCCCAACATTATATTACAGAGAGATTACGAGTTTTGTGAATGGAAGCATAAGATACTAATAAGTCCATTATTTATTATTCACCATTTTATTGTATTTAATTAGAGTTCATTCTTAGACAATGGGACATGAATTTCTTATGTTGTGTTTATACTAGCGAGAAGTGTGAACCTACTTACAACATACTAAATAGCAATTAGGTTGATTGCCATATTATTTCCTTTGTAAGATTCCTTTTGAACTACTTCCTTTTTGCATAATTCAAAACCATTTTAGTAGTTCTTTTAAAAAATCTACTTCAACATAAACTTTACCCACCTTTACATAGGTTTTGTTTAGAGTTCTAGTGTCCACCTCAGCAGATTTCCCATTGTTATAGCAATGGAATATAGAGCCACCTTGTTGAGTGATTTATTTGGTAGGTTCTCAAGTGACACTCCTTCTAGAGGTCAAAACAATTCAGTATTGACATGAAAATTTGGATGCCATAAAGAGGGTTCTCAAGTGAGACTCCTTCTAGCCCTTCTCAAGTGAGTCTCCTTCAAGAAGATTCTCATTTGAAATCTTCCATATTACAGAAACCAAAAAAAGTAAAAATCCTCCTTGTTCTCAAATGTAATGAGGACATGATTATTATTTAGTAATCCAGCTTTTACTTCAATTTGGAACCAAGTTTTTTTAAAAGCCCTATGTATGATTTCTATGCTAAGCAACCTATAGGAGAATTTTTCAATAAATGTTAGCATAAATGACTAACTAGTTTCCTTATTTTAACTCGTTGAATGATAATTTCTTCTTCCCCTTTGATTATCATTACATATTTGATTTTGATTGGTGATAGACTTTTAACTTTATCAAATACCTCAGTGGATTAGAGGTTATGGAGGAGCAAGCCCACTTGAACTAGAAATTTATTTGAGTAGCCTAGAAGTTCAATTGATAATATAAATTAGCATGAGGCCATCAAATTAGTTTCATGCTCAAACTATTAATTAGTAGACTACCAATGAAACCTCCACTATGACATAGATGACTTTGCCTATCACCTGTTGCTAAACTGCCATTGTTGATAACTTGTTGCTTATAATATGTCACCCATTAAGTAATGTAAAAAGTATTAACACCATAAAATTTTATCAACTTGCATAGTAGTTAGAGATGCACCAAATAAGATTTTATATTTAATGTTAATTAAATGTTGCTATTATAGATTGAAATATATAAATATTTATGCATATGTATATATATATATTCCTTTTATTACTTGTTAGATTTAAAGAATGACACAAGCCTTCCCTCTAGTGCTTCTTTTCTTACTCTTGCCTTATCTTTTTGAAGGTTTAGAGACTTTTGACTTTTCAGAACATTAGAGTTCATAAATCTATTGGTTGACGTTCATTTTTCTTTTATGATTAGTAGTAGTTAAGTTATTATTTCTATTCATTATTATATGTTGTTAACATTGATGGTTGTTAGAGTATGATAAATTCTTATTAGTGAACCCTACCATTTACCTTTTTTCGTGCTCACTTCAAGTTGTACTTGTTTATAAGCTAATTTGAGGTTTTGTTGGTTATATTTTTAATTCAAGGATCATAGTTCTTTAAGTATTTGACTTATATCATTATGTTAATATTCTAACATGTACAATTACATTATTGGTACAACGAGGGATATTAAGAACTTACTACTTTCATGGGAAAACAATTGCTAAAATCTTAGTGGAATAAGAAAATCTACATAGGGAATAGTGATATGCATGGAGAAACCTCAAAATAAACTCAAATTAGTTAGTATAAAGGAAACTAATCAACTTTATTGCAACACTTTTCATAACTTATTGAGCACAAATTTCCTACATTACTAAGATAGTATGGAAAAGATTTAAATAGTGAGTGAATATCTTTCCAACCAAGATGAAATGTGAAGATTACAAATGATCAAAATGTAGTTAAAAAAGAGTTGTTATTCATATTTCTTTATGAAGTAAGCTCTATTTTAGAAGTTATAATGTCATAGCAATTTTGTTTACAATATGATCAATAGGGTATTACTAATGTTGTGTTCATGCTATTATGATTGAATAAACTTGTAATAATAAAAAAAATGAATCACCCAATGAATTACCTATACCACCCATGTCTATTTGTTATGTATAAATCATATCGTACAAGTGTGTCACAAGAGATTGTAAAATATGTGTAAAACACATCGTACATTACTTAAAAAACCTCTCAAGTTTTCAAAATATTATCATGCGGAATCATGGAAATTGTACAAGAATAATCGCCTTAAGGTTGACATGTGTAGAAGTTGTTTAAGGATTGTGCACATCTTAATACTAGATCTTTTTTCTACAATGAAATATTGCAGAAACGTGCAACACTATTGTGATTTTATGCACTTTGTATAACTATGATAGTTTAATTGTGTAATTAGGATGGTATGTGCTTTTGTAGCATTGGCTTATGATATTATGATAAATTTATTGCATATATGTACAATGTGTAAACCGTTGTTATATGAATTATTACAATTTTCTATTGTCCTAGGCTTGTGTTAATTCTACACATATGCTCTTGAAACATTTATGTATGACTCTATTACGACAATTTTTGAACCTATCATTTTAATACTTCTTTATAAGAATCTATAAATGATTCCATCATATTGCATTATTAATGAAATTGTTGTGTATACAAATCATTAAGTTTAGTCATACATGTCTAACATCTAGTATCACAATGTTTGATATTACTACAAATGTTCTATTTAAGTGATAATGGTTTTCATACCATTGCTATTAGACAATAATGTATCAAGAAGATTTACATGAGGTATAATGGCTCATTCAAAAGAGCCTTACAACAAACTAAAATGAGTCAACACATTGAAAACTACATAAGTTTGTTATAACATTTTTCAAATTTTTTAAGCACAAATGCTATACCTTATAATAATAGTGTAACAAAGTTCTTACTACTGAGTATCAATTTTACCAGCCATATAGAAATATGAATATTTCAATAAAATGATAAAATTAAGATCACAAAGAATTAGCTAAAAAAGATATCCATGTAAATTCATATAATTGTAGCAACTAGGACTCTTGTTCTTTCTTTAAATGATAAGAGCATTGAAATATTAGCTTATTTTCAATTGGGAGTCATGTTACTTATATTTCATCACTAACTAAACCCTATTTTATAAGTTATAATAGCAAAGAGTTTTTTTACAAAGAGATTCAATCATCAAATAAATATTTAATTATTTAGATCTCATCAAAATGATTCCATTGAAGCTTCTTTTAAGTCAACCAAAGCAAGTTTGGAATTTCTAAATATTACAAAAATAAATAAACATAAATAATAATAAATTATTTTTTTGTTAGTAAATATATATATCAATGTTGAAATGAGATTAAATAAGTAATACAAGCAAGTAAAAATAATGTGTTGTTCACATAAGAGGAGAATTTGTATTTCATTGTAATATGACCAAATTGAAGTGAAGGATATGAAGAAATAGGAAAACTTTTATGAGAAAGTTGAATGTAAGTATGCCAAAGAGATTAAGTGTACGTCTTTTATCATAAAACTAGGTACAAATCAAAAAGTCCCACAAAATGGTTCAAATTTCTAAAAAATAAAATATGTAACAACATCAAAATAATTATTAAAATGTAGAGGCTACATGATGAGTTTGAAGTCATTTGTTTCATGTGAATCAAACCTTTTTTCGAATCACTATAAATTTATAAAGTAAATAAGTACAACTTATGATAAATTTTTATTATATTATAAACAAAATATACATTAAAATAAAAATAAGAACAATTTAAATAATGTAATATGATCAAATCAATGTGATGTACATGTCACAAAAGAATAAATTTAGAGTTATATAGAAGTATAACCAATTGCAAGAAAATAGTTAAAAAATTTTAAAAATTTAATAGAAACGTTTCTCTGCAAGATACTAATCATATTAAGTTTAATATCCACGATCGTCAATTTAGGTATGAATTGAAATTCCAAATAAATATTCCAATACTAAAGAAATTAAAGCATTTAAAGAAATAAAATTAAATACTTAATTTGATAGAGCACATATGGGCAAGTCTGCTAATGTTTGTTTCATCTTTATGAGAAATCCTTTAAAAATATTGGTCAACAAACTTAATTTGACATAAACAATAATATTTTTTCTATATTAAGTAATTATTAGTTATAAAAGATAGTTTGACATAAATTATATTACATTTTTAATATTATGTAATTATTTTTCAAATCTAAAATGAAATTAATAAAAGCAATGTAATATAAACAAATCAAAAAGATGTAAAGGTCGCACAAGTGTTGAATAATTTGATAAGGCATTTTGAGATTAGTACAATGATTTATTTTCATCTTAACTGGACTTTATTAGGAATTTTTGCAAATTATATAAAATAATAGCACAAATAATAATAAAATATCATGTTCATAATATGTTACATTATATTTTACTTAAAATAACATAAATTATTGTAATGTAATATAAGAAAAAAAAGTGATATAAAATTCTCATGATTAAAAATAAAGTGTAACTTGTAATATAGCGTAATAAAAGAAAAAAGTTAAATAAATGATTTAAAATTTATGGAAATGTTACTTTTCAATATACTAAGATTGAGCATAACATCAACAATTATTGTATTGTTTACAAAATTAAATGTTTCAAAAATAGCACCAAAGTCTTAAAATATAAAATATTTAATAGAATAAAAAGGTGAATATTCATTTTGTTAATGTTTATTGAGTTTAGTCCAATGACTCTTGTTCTATTTTTATCTGACCTTGTTTTAAGTTACTATGAATTAATAAAGTAAATAGAATAAATAATAATAAAGTATTATTTAAATATTATGTTATTATATATTGAAAGAGAAATAAAATAAATTGAATAAATGTAATTTAACCATATCAAGGCAAAGTAGCGATCACACAAAAGAAAATTTAGAGTTACCTAATACATATAACAAAATAAAACTAAACAAACAAAGAAGATAAGTTAAATTATAATGGAAAGTTGTATTCAAAGGCTCTAAAGATATCTATTATAGTATTCTTGATCCTTAAATATCATAAGAATTGAAAAGTCTCCCATAGCATGTAAAAACAATAAAACTAAAACTTCTAAAAATATACAAAATGAAAAATTAATAAAATAGAGCTATTGAGATGATGTTGATGATAGTTTCATCTTTGTCATACCTCCTTTAGAATTTTCACTAATTATGAATGAAAGTAAGTACAAATAATCATGAAGTATTACTTTAATAGTAAGTATCTATCTACTAAAACTTAAATGACATAAATTGAGGCAATACAAAATCATAGTAATGAAAACATTACAAGAGAAGCAAAATAGAATTTCATAGTAATATAACCAAATCAAAAAAATATTGAACAAATGATAAAAATTACATAAATTACATTCCAAGATGGTGAGGAGATGTAGTGACAAACTTAAACCTTTAATATGGTGCAAATCAATATATCTCTTAAATTGTGCCTTGTCAATAAAAGTAAAATATTTTAAAAAAACAAAAATGAACATTTAATTGTAAAGTGCTAATTGTGATGAGATCAATGACAACTATTTCATCTAAATCAACTCTGACTTGGTATTATCACCAAATAAAATTTTGTATAAGCAAAAGCATTTACAAATTTTTTAAATATTTACTAAATATATTTTATAGCTGAATGAGAGAAATTCATGTGAAATATTAGAACAAAATTAAAGCAATATAAACATCACAGAGGTGGATATTCAAAATTACAAAGTAACGTTAACAAATCAAATAAAAAAATTCAAGCAAATGTGAAATATTTTATGGGAAAGTTATATTCCAGGATACTAAGGAGACTGAGCATAACATCCTTGATCATCAAAATTGATATGAACGAAAAAATTTTATGAAGCATACTAAAATACTGAAAAAAAAATTTAAAAGATTAAAATGAATATCTAATTGGATAAAGCACATTAAAGCTAGTGTAATAAGGTTAGTTTCTACTTGATTGAATAATTATTGTAATTTCAAAGAATTGAAAAGGCAAATATGCTTAAATAATAATAAAATATTATCTCAATGTTATGCCATTTAATATAATAAGGAAATGAGATAAATTTAATAATGTAAAAAAATAAATCAAATTAATATGAATCTTAAAAGAGAAGATTTAGGGTGAAATAGTTATATAACAAAATCAATGTAAACTATTTGAAGAGAAAGGTAAATTATGTGAGGTTTCTTTCCAAAATACAAAGGGCTTTGTGTAACATTGATTTTAACAATATCAGGTAAAAATTGAATTGCCGCATAAAGGCTTGTGACATTTGCTTCATGCAGATCAGACTTATCTTTGAACTAATGCAAATTATAATGTTTAAATAAACATAAATAATAAAGTATGATGACATATATATTAATTCTAAAATAGGATAATCTATTACAATGTAATTTAATGAATTCAAGGGTACATAAGAAGAGGAGAACTAGAGTTTCATAATAATTTAAACAAATTAAGGAAAAAAAATTGAATGAATAAGGTAAACTGTATAGAAAAGTTGCAATCCAAAAAAATGAAGTGATCAAGTGTAACACTCTCGATAACAAAATAAAGTACAAATAAAAAAATCTTATAAAGCACACAAAAATAATAATAAATAAAATATATAAATTTGTAAAATTAAGTAATCAAATTTAATAGAGCTCCTTTGGATGAGCTTGTGACCTTTATTTTAGCTTGATTGAATGTCATTTATAATTACTACAAATTACTAAACTATTTATGCATAAATAACACTAATAAATTACTATTTTACTGTTAAAGTCAATATCAAACTAGTTATGAGAAAAATTTAAGCAATCTAATATAACCAAATCAAAGTGATGTGAAAAAGATGAGAGGAGATTAAGAGTAAAATAGTAATATAAGAAAAAAGAATTAAAAATTAGACAAATAAGATAAATTGTATAAAGAAAGTTGCATTCCAAGATGCTAAAAAGTTTCAATGTAACATATTATAAAAATAGGTATGAATCATTATTCCTTTTAAAACATGAAAAAATTAAATAAATTATAATATTTAAAATTACAAATATTAACATTTAATTAGTTAGACCTCATTGTTATGAGTCTCATTTTTTTATTTTGTCTTGATCAAATTTTAAATGAAATTATTGTGAATTATAAAAATAAATAAACATAAATAATAATAAACTACTATTTGAAAATGATGCTACATATATCATCATTAACAAGAAAAAAATAGAAGCAATGCAAGGTAAATAAATCAAGGTATTCTAATAATGAGAAGTGAGGTAAATTACACATTCATCATGACATAACTAAATCAAATTAAAAAGGTTGGATAAATAAGCTAAATTGCTTTGTAACATTACATTCAATTGTCTCAAAAGATTCAATGTAACATTCTTGACCATTAAATTAGATGCAAGTTTAAAAATCACAAGAAACATAAAAGTATCCTATAAATTAAAAACGTAAAAAATTAAAAAATAATTGCTTAAAATGGTGTGTCTTGACAAATGAGTCAAATAAAATTTTTTCATCTTGATTAGACCTTATTAGAAATTATTATTAACAAACAAAATTAGTAAGTTAAATTAATAATAAAACATTATGATTTCAATGTTGAGAAAATATGTATTAAAGCTAAAATAAGATAATTTGAAACAATGTAATATAATTAAACAAAAATGAATTAAATGTAATAAGTTAAGAGATTTAGAACTACAAAGTTGTTTACGAAATAAAAAAAAAAGAAAAATTTAAATAAATGTGAAAAATAGTTAGCCAAATCTTCAATGACTAAATCAAGTTTGATTCTAACTGCTCATAAAAATTTAAGATCTTACAAAATATAACGATAAAAATATAAATATGAATTTATCGTTCGATAAAGCCTCTCAAGCGGAGTCCGATAATCCTTGTCTTGTGTTAATTAGATCTTGATTGGAATTATTATGAATTGCCAAAATTTGTAAGAATAAATAATAATAAATTATTACTCTAATGTCAAAAAAATATGTATTAAGAATAAAATGGGAAAAACTGAAGCGATAATCCACAATGAATTCAAAAAGACGTAAAAAAAATGAGATTAATAACCTCAATAATCAGATAAGGTTCGAGACAAAATTATTTATATAATGTTCAAATCCTGTAAATAGTAAAATATTTAAATATAGAAGTGATCATTTAAATAGATAGATCTTATCGAAACAAATTTGACTAGTTATTTTCAACTTTATAAAACATCATTTGGAATTATGGTGAATTTTTAAATTAATAAATATAAATAATTATAAATTATTATTTTAATATCAATCATATATATATATATTAAAACTAAAATAAGATAAACATAATCAACTAATATGACATGATTTGGTGATGTAAAGCTCACATGAAAGAAGAAATTGAATTTCATAATTATATAATCTCATTGAAATAAAATATTTGTAGAAATGAGATAATTGTTACAGGAAAGATTTATCCAAAGGTATCCACGAGTTTTAGTGTAACATCCTAAGTCATTAAATGAGGTACGAATAGAAACTTCTTATAAAGAGTTCCAAAATGTCATACATTAATTATTTAAAAAGAATATTCAATTTAATTGAGCTCATCAAGGTTAGTTTGAGGATTTTTGTTGCATCTTTATCATAGAATATTTTGAAGTACTATGAATTATTCAATTAAATTAGTATTAATAATAAGAAATTTATTTAATAATTAATAAACATATAATAAAGTTGGATTGAGATAAATTAAAGGTCTATAATAACAGAAAATAAAAAAAAATGATGCAATTGCTAATGAGAGGAGAACTACAGTTTCACAGTAATAAAACTAAATCAAAGAAAAAGCTTTTAGCAAATTAAATAAATTATATTAATAAGTTGTATTTACGAAAATACTGAGCTCTAATGTTAAGTCTTCACTTGTGAAATCAGGTACAAGTGCTTATTTCTCATTGAATGTGCCAAAACTCTTCAAAGAAAAATACTTTAGAGTGCATCAAAAAAGTATTAATTAGAGAGAGCTCATTATGGTGAGTTGAACAACGTTTGTTTCATCTTAATCAAATATTAACTATAATTAATGGAGAATTCTAAAATAATTAGGATTAAATTATAATTTATTTTAATTTGAAGTAAAATCTTATTAAAGTTGAAATAAAAAATTGAAGACAAGTAATAGAACAACATCAAAGAGATTTTATGGTCACATATGAGAGGATTTAGCCATAAATAGTAATATTTCAAAGTCAAAGTGAAATGTTTGAAGAAAAAAGATAAAATGTGTGAAAACATTTCTTTCCAAAATACAAAAAAGTTTGAGTGTAACATTCTTTTTCATTAAATTAGGTAAAAATTGAAATGCATCAAGAGGCCTCATGGTATTTGGTTCATCTTGGTTAGACTTATCTTAGAATTAATACAAATTACAAAATTAAATGAAAATAAGTAATAATAAATTAATATTTTAATAATGATGAGATGAATATCTGTTCTAAAATGGGATGAACTATAGGAATTTGTTATAACAATTCCAAGGGTATGTAAAGGTTATATAAGAGGAGAAATGTTCTCAAAAAAAAATTAAAAGTTGCAATCTAAGATAGTAAAATGATTGAGTAAAATATTCACAGTAATAAAATTAAATACATTTTGAAATACCTCTTAAAGCACATAAAATCCGAGGAAATAAAATAGTTAAATTTATAAAAATAAATATCTTATTTCATAAAGTGCATTTGGATGAGTCTATGAGCATAGTTTCATTATGATTGGACTTCATTTGCAATTACTAGAAATTAATAAAGTACATAGGCACAAATAATAATAAATTACCATTTTGTTATAAAAAATATTTATGCAGGAATGTGTGAGAAAAATGGAAGCAATTTAAAGTAACTAAATAAAAGTTATGTGAAACCCACATGATAAGACATTTAGAGTGAAATAGTAATATAACAAAAATAAAATTAAAAATTAGAGAAGTAAGATAAATTCTATGTAAACATAGCATTCTAAGATGTTAAGAAGTTCGAGTGTGGCTTCCTTAATTATTTAAATAGGTACGAATTATTATAAATCATAAAACATGAAAAGATAAAATAAAATTAAATATTTAAAATTTTAAATATTAATATTTAATTAGTTAGACCTACCATGGCTAGTTCTATTTTGTTTGTTTTGTCTCCATTAGACGTTGATTAGAATTACTTTAATTACAAAAATAAATAAACACCAGTATTAATAATTTAGTATTTCAAAATAATGTTATATATATTTTCATTATTTGAAATGAATTGAATCACTGTAATATAAATAAATAAAAGTGTTGTAATAGTCACTAGAATGAAAATTACACTTTCATAGTAATATAGCTTAATCAAATTCAAAAGTTTTGATAAATGAGTTAAATTCTTTTGGAACATTACGTTCAAAGAGACTAAAGAGATTCAATGTAACATCCTTGACTATCACATCAGGTATGAGTTTATGCATTTTGTAAAACATATAAATATTATAGAAATTAAAATATTTAAAAAATAAGGTAAATGTTTAATTTGATAAGGCTTGATAAATGAGTCCAATGATTTTGTTAGATCATGATCAAACCTCACATAAAATTATTGTTAATAATTAAAGTAAATAAGTACAAAGAAAACAAATTTTTTTGTAACGTTAATAAAATATGTATTAAAGGTAAATTGAGATAATTTGAAGCAATATAATATAACAAAATGAATGTGAAGTAAATTTTGCATGATAAGAGGTTTAGAGTATGAATATATCATTTGATAAAGCCCCTTAAGATGCGTTCAACATCCTTTGTCTTGTCTTAATCAGATCTTGATTGGTACTACTATGAAGTACAAAAATATATAGGAATAAATTATAATAAACTATTATTTTATTGTCAATCAAATATATATCACTGGTAAAATAAGATAAATTTAATCAACTAATATAACCAAATCATAGCAATGTAAATCTCATGTGTGACAAGAATTGGAAATTGATAGTAATACAATCTCATCAAAATAAAATATTTGAAGAAATGAGACATTTGTTATTAGAAAGATTTATTCAAAGATATTAAACAGATTGAGTGTAACACCCTCAGTCACAAAATGAAGTATTTATAGAAATTTCTTATAAAGAGTTCAAAAACCTTAAATAAATTACTTAAACATATAGAATTGAAAATTTAATTTAATTGAGGTCATATAGATTTTTTTGAGGATGTTCATGTACTATGAATTATAAAATTTAATTAGAATAAACATTATGAAATTTATTTAGTATTTAAAAGATGCAAAATAAAAGCTAAATTGACATGAATTAAGGAACTATAAGAACACCAAATAAAAATGATGCAAATGTTAAATTCAATGAAAAACTATGGACAAATTTGATAAATTGTATTACAAATTAGTATTCTAAGAAAATATAGAGATCTAATGCAATGTCTTCAACTATCAATAAGGTGCAAATACTAATTTCTCATAAAATTTACCAAAACTCTCCAAGAAATACTTCATAATGTGTTAAAAAAGTTTTAATTGAAGACATCTCATTGTGATGTGTTTAATGAAGCTTTTTTTCATATCTATCAAACCTCATTTCAAATTATTTGAAATTTTTAAAATAAATATTAAAATAAATTATTATTTTAAAGTAATATAACCAATTCAAAAAGATTTGAGGGTCAAATAAGAGAGCATTTAGACATACATGGTAATGTAACCAAATAAAAGCAAAACATTAGAACAAATAAGATCTGTCTAGAATGTTGAGTTCCAAGATTTTAAGAAGATCAAGAGTAAGATCCTTGATCATCCAAATAGATATAAATTAAAATTAAAAATTAAAATTTATTGTAAAGTATAGTAAAACACTAGAAAATAAATAATTAAAAGCTCATATAAGAATATTTAATTGGTAGAGGTAGTTATCACTAATCTGAGATCATTACATTTTTCTATATAAGAAATCATTTGGAAAAATGAGAAATACAAAATTAAATAAGAAAAAATAATTGTTAATAATTTCTTCAATATTTACAAAATATTTATCAAAAAAAATTGATATATTGAAAAATTTTAATCTACCTAAATCAAAGCTATAAAAAAGTTACACTAGTGGAAAATTATAGTTTTAAAAAAAAAATCTAAATAAAATACAAGAGAATAGTGTAACATCTTCGACAATAAAATTTGGTGCAAATTAAAATGTCTTATAAATTATGAAAAACCATAGAACTTAAATATTTTTAAATATTCAAAAAAATATTTAACTTTTTAGAGCTGGTCAAAACGAATCCAATGACAATTGTTTTATTTTGATTGGACCTAGTTTAATTACCCTATATTACTAAAGTAAATAAGTATAAGTAATAAAAAATTATTATTTAAAAATTCAGTAGATATATATTTAAGGTGAAATCTAATAAGTTTAAAAAAGCATTTTATTATATGAAATGAGAAGATAATGTGCAGCTAATACAATAATAGAAATAGAATTCATAGTAATATAACCAAATCAACGTGAAAGATTTAAAAATAAGACAAATTGTGTGAGAAAGCCACATTTTAGATGATTAGGAGACCGAGTACAACATTTTAGATAATCAAATAAAGTAATAATAATAATATTTGATAAAACTTACAAAATCCTTAAAAACATAGTATTTAAAAAGAATTAAAAAAGATTTAATTGTTTGGAGCACAATTAGGTCAATTAATAGTTGTTCTTTTATATTAATTGGGCCCCCTCAAAAATTACAATGAATTATAAAAATAGTAAGTATAAATTATTATTTTAATATTTATTAATTGTTTAACATAGTTGAACTAGGATTATTTGAAGCAAAATAATATAATGAGAACAAAGAAATGAAATGGTCACAACAGAGGTTAATTAATATAATTATTAATAGCTTAATAATTTTATTTTTGTGATATATGAAATGTGGTAAATTGATGTAATGTGTTATAACAAAGTCATAACATTGAAATGATTAAATAGGAGGAGAATTAAAGATTCATATTGATAGGACTAAATCAAATCTTAAAATTTGTAAAAATGAGATAAATTATATAGCAAAGTTGCATTCCATGATACTAAGAAGGTCGAGTGCATGTTCCTCTATGGTTAAATAAGGAATGAATGAAAATGACTTATAAATAATGTAAAACATAACATAAATTAAAATATAAAATATTAAAAATAAAATTTAATTAGATGAAGCCCATATACATCAGCCTAATAACATTAGTTTCCTATCGACTGAACCTAGTTTTTACTTTTTTGAATGATTAAAATAAATAGGCATAAATATTAAATTTTTTTTGTCTAAATAAAGTATATTTTAAGGATAAAATTAGAAAAAATGATGTAATGTAATATAACCAGATAAATGGGATGTAGAGGTTATAAGAAAAGTGATTTAAAAGTTAGCTATTATTGTAATAAAAATGTTAAAAGTTTAAAAAATCATACAATTTGTATGACAAAATTATATTTTGTGAGACAAAGGAGATTAAGTGTATTTTTCCCATTCATGAAATCAGGTATGAATAAAAATGTCTCGTAAAACATAACAATATTGTAAAAAAAACATTTAGAATAATAAAAGGAAATATTAAGTTAAATAAAGCTTTTTGAGGCAAGTTCAATGACATTTATTCTATACCCATTGGACTGCATTCAAAATTTTTATGAATTGCCAAAATAATTAAAATAATGTAACACACTACAATCTAATGAATTTAAAAGTGAAACAAGTTTAGAATTAAATTTCATAAAAATATAATCAAATCAAAGATAAAAATATGGAAACAATATGATATAATTTTAACATACATATCAAAACACTTAGGAGATCGATTCCAACATCCTCAATAGTCAAATTACGTATTAATCAAAATATCTTGAAAGGCTTATCATAAAATTTGAAAATAAAACATTTATAAAAATTATTACGAGGATAGTGATCATAAAGTTTAGTCCAATGATGCAAATTTCATCTCAATTCGATCTAATTTGGATAAAACTTTATGAAACAAATTGAATGATGCTTAAAGCTAAAGTCATCTAAATTAAAACAATATAATCTATATAGAAATAATAAAATTAAAGTGAAAATTTTGAATAAATAAGAAAAATTATGCAAGAAAATTATGCTCTAATAAACTATGTACATTTAGTGTAGCATTTTTCAGCATTAAATCAAGTGGAAATTAGTATGTCTCTTAATGGATGCAAAATCCCAAGAAAATGAAAAGTTTAAAATATACAATTGAATAATTAATTGAATCGAGTTTTTCATTACAAGTTTGATGATGTTTGTTTCCTCCAAATCAAATCTTATTTAAAATTTTTAGGAATTTTATATTTTAATCAATCTAAATAATTATAATTTAACATTTTAGTGTGTAGTAAATTTATTTCAAAGCTACATTGAGATGAAATAAATCCATATAATGTTACAAATTTAAAGTAATCTAAATATTCTATGAGAGTACGTCAAGGGTGACAAAGTAATATTGTGAAAGAAAAGGAAATTATGAGAAGAAATGTGGTAAATTATATTGAGGAGTTGTGTTCCAAGATTTTAAGAATGTTAAAACATCATCAATTACAAAAACTAATGTGAATGGAAATAACTCATAAAGCATTCTAAAATAGTAGAAAAAATATTTAAATATTTTGATATGAATATTTATTTGTATAGAGCTAGAAGAAATGAGTTCAATGTGGTTGGTTTGTCTTGCTCAAACCATGCTCGGAATTATAATGAATTAGCAAATTGAAAAACATTATTAATAGGAATTCTTATATTATTATTAAGTAAATATATTTGTTAATTCTAAAATAAAATGTACTTATGACATGTAAAATAATAAAACTAATGCAATGTACTTGTCACACTATAGGAGATTTAGAATCAAACAGCAGCATAGTCAAATAAAAGTAAATTTTTTAAAGAAAGAAGATACATTTTATGATAATGTTGTCTTCTAAACTACTGAGTTTTAGTGTAACAACCTAAATAGTCAAATTGTGCACAAATCAAAATATCTCATAAACCATACCAGAACATCACAAAATAAATGATTAAAAAATATAAATGAGCATCTAATTAGGTAGCACTCAAAAATACAATTCTAATGACATTGTTTTGTCCCAATTTTGCATCATTTGGAATTACTAGTAAATAACCATAAATAATGAAAAGATATATTTTTTAATGGTAAGAAAAAAAATTTAATGCTAAAAAAGATATATCTATGAAATATAACATAAGAAAACCAAATCAATTAATGTTTGAAGGAGAGGAGCATTAAAGTTTCATAGTAATATAAAAAGCTAAGGAAAAAAATTTAAAGAAATGAGATAATATATATTGGCAGTTGCATTCAAGGATTATCAAGATGAATTGTAAAATCCTCAGTAATAATGCCAGCTACAAATTAGAATGTCTTGTAAAGCATGCAAAAAAAAAATAAGAAAATAAAGTACTAAAAATTGCAAATTTGAATTTTTAATTTTTTAAAGGTCATTAAAAAAGTTCAATGAGCTTTTTTTGCTCGATCAAATCTTGATTAGACCGAATATAAATTACTAAAGCAAATATGATTAAATAAAAAAATATTTCAATACGAAGAAAATATATTAATGATGAGATAAGACAAGGAAAGATAATGTAATATAAATAAAGAATGGTGTTGTAATGGTGAAATGAGATGAAAATTGAAGTTCCGAAATAGTACAACCAAATGAAATGAAAAAATTTGAAAAAATGAACTATACTATACAAGAAATTGGCATTCCAATTTTTTTAAAAATTAAAAGTTTTGTGCTTAGTTGTCAAATCAATTATCAATTTAATGTATTGTAAAAAACTCTAGACACTAAAATATTAACAAAATATTAAAAATTTATTTATTTGATTGTTCTCGTTATGATGAGCCTAGTGTTTATTTCATTTACATTGATCCTCATTTGTAACTATTAAGAATTAAAACATTTCAAAATTAAACATAATAACAAGTTATTCTTTAAAACAAAAACGATGTCATTGTAACATTAGAGGATGTTTTGAGTTTCGTAGTAATATAACCAAACAGGAAAAGAAGTTAGAAAAAATGCGAAAAATTGTAAGTGTTTGTCACATTAAATGGAATTAACACAATTGAGTGTAAAATTCTCAATCATGAAATGAACTATGAATCAAAATTGCTTTTGAAATATTGTAGAATAAAAAGACATGTTCTAAAAATATAAAAATGAATACAATATTGGATAGAGCTCGTCAAGATTTGTTTATTGTCCTTTTCTTTTCTCAAATGACATCATTTGGACTTATTGCGAATTACTAATATAAAAACTAATGAACAACAACAAATGATCATTTTAATATTAAAAAATACTCGTTATCACTATAATAAGACAAAGAAAAATAATGTAATAAGCTAAATTACATAGATGTGAAAGTCACATTAAAAGAGAACGAGCCATTGGTAGCAATATAACAAAATTTGAACAAAAATTTTAAAAAATCAAATAAACTATACATAAAAGTTCCATTCCATGATATTGGAAGATTAAGTTAATCATTCTAGAGCATCAAAGTAGGTGTAAATAGAAAGGCTCTTAAAAAAATGCTAAATGTTAGAATTATAAAATTATTGAAATTATTAGATTAAATATTAAATTTCTTGTCACCTATTAAAGATAGTCCAATGATAATTGTCTCATGTCAATTAGAGCTCGTATAGTATTACTTTAAATTAGAAAATATAACACGAAAACATAATAAAAATTATTAAAAAAATATAATCTGATTATATATTAATGCTAAATGAGATAAACAAAACAAATGCAATAAAACATATTCAAAGTGATGTAAATGTTACATGAGGGGCAATTAAGGTTTATAGAAATATAAAAAAATAATTTCAAAATAATTTGATAAAATGAGATAAGTTTAACCAGAAAGCTGAAATGTAAAATTTTGAGAAGATCTAGTATAGTATCTTCAATTATGAAATGAGTTACAAAATGAAATGACTTATGGTACATGACAAATCTCTTAAAAAAATTATTTTAAAAATTTTAAAATTAATATATTATTTATTAGAGTAATCGATGCAAGTTTGTGAAGTTATTTTAATATTTTTTGAATATGCCATTAGTTAAAATAAGATTAAATGATAAAATAAGATATAACTAAATAAAAATAATCTAATGGTCATACAACCTAATAAATGTAAATGGAAAAATGAGATAAATTGTTTTATAAGATTACATTAAAAGATACTTAATAGAGTAAAAGTAACAATTTTAATCATCGAAATTGGTGCAAATCAAAATGTTTTATCAAACGTGCTAAATACCATTAGTATCAAATAACCAAAATTTTATAATTAAATTTTGAATTACAGAGAGCTCATTAAGACTAGTTTAAGAACTTTTATTTTCTTTCAATGAGGCCTCTTTTATAATTACTTGGAATTTCAAAACTAAATAAAAATAAATAAATAAAAATAATTATTTAAATAACTCAAATTTTATAAATAAAGTTTAAATTACATAAAGCTTATATAGACTTCTCCAGAGCCTGTATTTTATCTGAATCAAACCTCATTTGTAATTACTAGGAATTTTGAAAACATAACATAAATAAATATAATGCTTTATGTAAATATTTAGTAAATGTAATTAAAGTCAATTAAAAAAATAAAGATATGCGATATAACATAAACATAGCATGGTAATAGTTGAATGATAAGGGAATAAGACTTACGTAGTAATATAATAGAATTAAATGAAAATTTTAAATGAAAGAGACAATTCATATAGGAATGTTGCTTTAAATTGTACTGAGACGATCAATTGTAACATAAAAAATCTTCAAATCAGCAGCAAACTAAATTGCCTCATCAACTACACCAAAATACCATAATATAAAATATTTAAAAATATAAATTTGATTATTTCATATGATAAAGCTCATCAAAATGATCCCAATATCCTTGGTGTTTTCCAAGTAAAACATCGATTAGAATTATCACAAATTTCCAAAGCAGATAAGCATTGTTAATGATAAATAATTATTCTAATTTTGAGCAAAATATACTATCACTAAAATGAGAAAATTTAAAGCAACATTTTATAAATAAATAGAAAAGAAGTAAAAGTTCAATAAGCATAAATATAATGTAAAATTTTGAGTAATTTCGAACAGGGTCTTATCTAAAGGAAACAAAAGTCATGGAATTGTCAATGAGATCAATCTAATTAAATATTCCATTTCACACTTTAAACACATATTTTTATTTTTTTATACTTTTGAGTAATTTTGATTCCTTTATTATTTAATGTCTGAGGATATTGCAATTGATTCCCTTAATATCATTAAATTAATTTTTCTAAAAATTTAACACATTATTTTAAATTTTTTTATTCAATTTTGGTTCTTTTACATTTTACCAAAATATCTCATTTGAGCTTTATTATATATGTGCCTATTACTAAAATAATAATTTATTATGTTTTGTTTTTAATAAAGTTTTTAATTCATAGTAATTCTAAATAATTCAATATGATTAAATACTTTTTTTGATATTTTTAAAAAAAAATTCTAGATTTTTGGCATTTCTTAAATGTATTTTTCTTTCCATATTTTGTTTGACAATTAAGGATGTTACACTTGATCTCTTAGGTACCTTGAAATTCATCATTCTTGTATGACATGTATCATTTCTTATAATATTTTTCTATGATTTTAATAAAAAAACTACGTAGCTCCAAATCACCTCCCTTGTGACCTTTACATCCCTCTTATCTAGTAATGTAAATTTTTTCAATTTATCTCATTTCAATTTTAATATATATTTACTTTATAAAATTTTTTTTTACTATGTTTATTTACTATAATAATTCATAGTAATACCAAATGAAGCCTAATTTTTATGAATGAAGAGATTATTACACTCATGTAGGTGAGCTCTATCATAATAATTATTAATTTTTTAATTTTCAAAATTTTTATCTTTCTAGTATTTGAGCATGCTAAATGATATATTTTGTATCACACCTAATTTAATGATAAGGGATGTTACATTTGTTCTTCACATTATCATGGAGTGCAACTTTCTCATATAATTTCTCATTTCTTCAAATTTTTTATTTTGATTTAGTTACATTATAATATAACTCTAAATATCTTATTGAATCGCCTTTACATTTTTTTCACTAAATTTTATTACATTACTTTAATTTATTTCAAATAGACTTTAATAAAAATTTTCTTAAGGTTTAAGTAGCAATTTTTTACTATTCGCTCTTATTTTCCTTAGAAAGTTGAAATTCCAATTGATGTCCAATTGGGATGAAACAAATGACATTGGACTTGTCTTGATAAATTCTACATAATTAAATATTATTGGACAAATATTAATGAGCTTTATATAACTAATTATTTATTTGAATATTATTAAATATTATTTTAATGATTTTCACATTTCTCAAGTAACTTTGTTTAGTACATAATTCATTATCGATGATGTTATGCTGGATTTACTTAGTATATTAGAATGTAAATTTCTTATTTAATTTAATTCATCCATTCGTATTTTTTCCTTTGATTGCTTTATACAATTATATCGCTTAAAAAATTCCTCTAGTCAATCTTTTATGTTAATATTAAAAAAATAAGTTATTTTTTTATGTTTTTGTACTTTTACAATTAGATGGAACTCTTGATGTAAATCGTGTGAGAACAACGCACAAGAGGGGAGGGGTGAATTGTGTTTTTCACTAAAATTTAGATTTTGAAAATTCTTTCAATTAAAAACGTTTGTAAATAAAATTTGAAATAAAAACGAAAAATGCAATAATAAAACAAGCAAAAAGGGAGACAAAGATTTTTAGGTGGTTCGGCCAAACCCGTGCCTACATCCACCCCCGATCAACCCGATCGGGCTTCCACTAACCACTCCCTTTTGCCGAAGCCGGTAAGGGTAAACCAAGTACAACCGGTGCTCCAACAAGACACCAAAAATCCGAACAAATCCGGCTACAATAAAGCATACAATTTTTACAATAGAAATGCCTACAAAAATCCTACACCTTTAATTTCTCAAAGCAAAGTGGGACAACTAAATGTTACCGAATGATGCAACGAAATGTAGAAGAAAGCTGTTGAAATTTGAGAAGAAGGTTGAGCCCGTAGCTCCCACAAGTATGCCAATTGTTGCTCTCGGTTTTGGCCTTTTTCCTTAGTTTTTGAAGATTTTTGCAAGTGGATTCATCAACTCCATAAATTGTAAAATGTCCTATATATAGTCCACCAAAAAGCAATTCCAAACGGCTAGAAAAACGGTAAAAAGAAATCCGGAAAATAGCCGTTGCCAGAAGCCCGAAAAGGAAGAAGAAGAGCAGCAGCCGTCCGATCCCACTTCAAGAATGGATGGCTGGATGGACTTCACGGCTTGATCATCTCTAGACCGTCTGATCCGGGCGGACTTGATCTGAACCTTTGGATCCCATGCGCTGAACGAACGGCGCTGATTAAACAGCCGTTCGAAATTACTCTCGCCCGTTGGATCTGGGCGGGCTTGATCTGCGCCTTAGGATTCTGCCGAAGTTATAAGGTGGGATTTTTTTAGTCCCACACTGCAAAATGAAATTTGGCACACCACTTTATAATAAACTTGCGCCGTTTAACCTGCGAGCCACTTTGGGGCTGGCTCCCCCCTTCCTTGACCGAGATTTCATCACCCGGTTCAGGTTGACTTAGCCATGCACTGTTCTTTGACCGTAGACCGCGCTGAAGTTAGACTTAGCCGAGCTCCTCTCGGCAGGCTTGGCTTAGCCAGGCACTGTTCCGTTGACCGTTGACCAGCGCTAGCCGAGCTGCTCTCGGCGGTCTTTGGGCGGGCTTTGCTCGCCCCTTTCGGGTCAACAAAATTTTTTTATTTTTCTTATTTTTTTTATTTCTAAAAGGCCTGGACGGGCTGTTTTGGCGCCGGGTCGACCCGCCCATGCTACAGTGCTTTTTCCCGAGACTTTTGCTTTTTTATGATATTTTTGACGAATTTTTAAGCCACAAATTTGAATATAAGTGTATAAAAATAATTTTATATTCTTATAGTATTATAAGTTAATTAAGTGGCTATGAAAAGAAATTCCTAAAAAACAATTCCAAAATAATATTAAAAAATCAAATACCCATGTCTATACATTTTGTCAAATATGCTTGGCCCAAAAATGAAAATTCATCATTAAATAATTTTATAATATTTTTAAATGTTAATACTACTAGTGTGCCTCATAATCTCAAAGTTTTGACATATCAAATTCAAGAGAAATAAAAAGAAATTTAATAATAAAAAATCTTGCGCATGTCTCAAAAATTCCTTGAAGTATGCCATGACCTCAAGGCCCTTAGAGACCATTATTTTAGACATCTAAAATACATGGCTTGATTTAATTAATTATTAACAAGCCTTCAGTAATAAATAGCTTGGTTTTGTAATTATCACATCAAAGGGTACAAAAATCTCCCCCTTGATGATTACAAAATGAAAGCTCAAAAACAAATAAAAAGACGAAGCATTAAAGTAAATAAAAAGACGGAGCATTAAAGTAACAATAAATAACAATCATGGATTATAATATAGCTCCCCCTGAATCCTAGCCTATACTCTCCCTGAATCCTAGCACATCACTCTCCCCCTTTTTGTAATCACTCAAAGGGGTTAATGACACCTAAACTCAAACGAAGTCTATGAAACACATCCGTAGGCAGTGGTTTGGTAAAAATATCAGCCATTTGAGCAGAAGATGGGACAAATGACAGTTGAATTTCTTTTTTCTGCACATGCTCTCTAATAAAATGATATCTAAGTTCTATATGTTTGGTTCTTGAATGTTGAACCAGATCCTTTGATAGACAAATTGCACTTGAATTGTCACAGAAAATTGGAATCTGACTAAATTCTAAGCCGTAATCTAAAAGTTGTTGTTTAATCCATAGTACTTGAGCAACACAACTACTTGCAGCAATGTACTCTGCCTCTGTTGTTGATAATGCCACACAATTTTGTTTTCTACTGGCCCAAGAAATTAGTGAACCACCAATCAATTGACACATGCCAGAGGTACTCTTCCTATCAGTCTTACTGCCAGCAAAGTCAGCATCTGTGTAGGCTATTAAATCAAATCCAGACTCACATCTAGGGTACCATAAGCCTAGAGTCTTAGAACCTATAAGATACTTAAAAATATTCTTGATTGCTTGTAGGTGTGATTCCTTAGGATTTGCTTGAAATCTTGCACATAAACCTACACTAAACACAATATCAGGTCTACTCGCTGTAAGATATAGTAATGATCCAATCATTCCTCTAAATAGTTTTGTGTCAATGGACTTCCCAGTTTCATCTTTACTTATGATAGTACTTGTGCTAATAGGAGTTTTTCTTGACTTCAAGCTTTCAAAACCAAATTTCTTAAGCAAACCACTCAAGTATTTTGTTTGAGAAATAAAAATTCCTTCACTTGTTTGCTTTACTTGAAGTCCAAGGAAGAAGATTAATTCTCCCATCATACTGATTTCAAACTCATTCTTCATTAAATCTGCAAATTTCATGCACATCTCTACATTAGAAGCTCCAAATATTATATCATCTACATACACTTGACATACTAGTTGACCTTCAGTTGAATTCTATACAAATAAGGTATTATCTATCTTACCCCTATGAAATCCATTTGAAGTAAGAAAAATACACAATCTTTCATACCATGCTCTTGGAGCTTGTTTCAATCCATAAAGAGCTTTCTTAAGTTTGTATACATGATCTAACATATCATGTATCTTAAATCCAGGAGGTTGCTCAACATAAACCTCTTCATTTATATATCCATTCAAAAATGCACTCTTAACATCCATTTGGTATAATTTTAATCCTTTGTGACATGCATAAGCAAGTAAAAGTCTAATGGCTTCAAGTCTTGCCACAGGAGCAAATGTCTCATCCACATCTACTCCTTCTATCTGACAATAGCCTTTTGCTACTAACCTAGCTTTATTTCTAATAACTTCACCATTCTCATCTACCTTGTTTTTGAAAACCCATTTTGTACCAATGATTGTTTTGTCATTTGGCCTTGGTACAAGATCCCATACTTGATTTCTCTCAAATTGTACTAACTCATCATTAATTGCAGCAATCCAAGACTCATCTTCAAATGCATTTTCTACAGAATTTGGTTCAACATTTGACATGAATGTTGCATGATTAAATGAACTTCTAGTTCTAATATTCTCTTTTAAATCTCCAATAATCAATTCACTAGGATGATCCTTAGAATATCTCAATTGCTTCTCAATCTCACTATCATCTTTTATTGGTTCTTCAACCTTAGCTATATCATCCAATTTATCTTCTTCAAGACATAAGTCCTCAAATTCATCAAGTAGATCTATTTGATGATGACTATGAGATGCCTCACTAAGAGATTCATCAAACTTAACATGAATTGTCTCTTCAACAACTAGTGTTCTCTTGTTGTATACTCTAAACGCTCTACTAGAAAGTGAATATCCTAGAAAAATCCCTTCATCAGACTTGGCATCAAACTTATCAAGGTCTCTTTTTCCATTATTCAAAATGAAACATTTACATCGAAACACATGAAAATGAGCTACCTTGGGCTTCTTGCCATAAATCAACTCAAAAGGAGAAATTTCTAGCAAAGGTCTACATATGACTCGATTAAATACATAACAAGCAGTGTTAACTGCTTTAGCCCAAAAATATTTGGGAACTCTATACTCATTTAGCATGCACCTTGCAGCATCAAGCAAGGTCCTATTCTTTCTCTCAACTACGCCATTTTGTTGAGGAGTCCTAGGTGAAGAAAAAGTATGAAACACTCCATTTTTAACACAATATTCATCAAATAATTCATTCTTAAATTCTCCTCCATTATCACTCCTAATAGAGATTAACCTAACTTCATGTTCTTTTTCAATTCTTGTAATAAGACTTACGAATTTTTCAAATACTTCACTCTTCTTTCTAACAAAAAGAACCCAAGTAAATCTAGTAAAATCATCTACAATTACTAAACCATACTTGCTTCCACCTAGACTTTCTGGATGAATAGGACCAAATAAGTCTAAGTGAACAAGTTCTAAAGGTTTACAAGTAGTGATGTCCTTAAGAGGCTTAAAACTTTCCTTTGTTTGTTTTCCTAATTGGCATGGGCCACATAAATGATCACTTAACTGACTAAGATTTGGTAGACCTCTAACCACATCAAACTTCATGATCTTTTTAAAAGATGACTTTCCTAAGTGACAAAATCTTCTAGGCCATAAGGTAGAATTACTGTCTTGTGAAGTAAGACACTCAAGTCCACTATTCTTGACCATGTGTAAAAATAAAACATAAGTGTTATCTTTTCTACATCCTATAACAAGAGGAAGATTATCCTTGCTAATGATGCATTCATGTTTATTAAATAAAACTGTAAAATTTCAATCACATAATTGACTAATACTAAGATGATTGTACCTTAAATCTTGTACAAGAAGGACCTTTCTTATGGATGTATGTGAGTTGCCCACGGTTCCAATTCCAATCACTTTCTTCTTGGAGTTGTCACCAAGAGTAACTTCACCACCATCATAGCTCTTCAAGTGGATGAATAAAGATGCATCTCCAGTCATGTGTCTTGAGCATCCACTATCCAAGTACCACATGCCTTCCCCGGTCCTTGAAGGAAAGCATGCCTACACCACACAATTAAACGTTACATTTAGGGACCCAAACCTTTTTGGGTCCACTTGTCTTAATTTGATCATTATGTAAGCTACTCTTTCTAACCCAAACAAAACTAGAAGATTTGTTATTTATAGAATTTCTAAATTTACAATAAGAAGAAATATGTCCAAACTTCATGCAATAATTACAAATAGCATTTTGTGCATAAGAGGAGGTAATGGTTCTTGCATAATTTATTTTTTGAAAAGAAATCCTACAATGAGCATGTAAACTTTTCAAATTATTTAATTCCCTAACTAAGCATGTATTTTTGACAATAAAAGAAGCCTTCTCATCTCTTTCTTTCTTAATTTCTAGCAAATAATTGACATTCACTTCATTCAAATGTTCACACAAACCTAAATAATTTTCATGCTCTTCTTTTAATTTAAGATACTTAGATGCTAATTTTTTATATTTGGTACAAATGGCTATGTATTGCTCTTCATAATTTTCCATACAAGAAGATGAAGAAGAGGAGGAATAGGAACATACCTCATCATCTGATATTGCTTCTTGAATGTTGTCCTTTGCCATAAGACAAATCAAGCTCTCCTTCTTGTCTTCATTACTAGAAGAGGAGCTATCTGAATCATCCCATGAGATCTTCATAGCCTTCTTCTTCTTCTTTTGGTTTTGATATTTTTCTACTCTCTCTTTGTAGTGAGGGCAATTTGGCCTAGTATGCCCAGGCAATTTGCATTCATAGCAAATTGTTTCTTCATGGGAAACAACTTTGCCCTTTTGCCTTTTATTCTTCTCAAATCTTTTTCCTGTATTTCTTTTGTTATATAAACGAGATAAGCTTTTAGAAATAAGTGCTACCTCACTTGAGATTGATACATCTGAATCTGTGGAGGAATTGGCTACAAAAGCAATTGTCTCTTCCTTCTTCTTTTTCTTTTCTTTTTCTACCGCATGCTCTTCATTCTTTCTTCTTGCAAGCTCAATTTCATTTGTTAACAGCTCACCCAATAGTTCATCTAGTGACATAGCTGAAATATTCTTTGCTGCTTTCAAGGCTGTCACAAGTGGATCATATTGTTGAGGAAGGACTCGTAGAATCTTCCTCACCTGTTCACCAGTAGAAAACTCCTTGCCAATGTTAGATAGACCATTAACAATATTTGTAAATCTAGTAAACATAGACTTAATGGTCTCATCCAAATTCATGCGAAATAACTCATATTCATGAACAAGCATATTGATTTTGGTCTCTTTAACTTGAGAAGTTCCTTCATAGGTAACTTCTAATTTTGACCAAATCTCATGCGCTGTTTTCAAATTCATAATTCGGTTATATTCCGAAGCACCTAACCCACAACACAAAATGTTCATGGCTCGAGAGTTAAGTTGGACTTTAAGTTTCTCCTCGGGAGTGAGTTCACCAAGTGGTTTTCTCACTTTTTCGCCATTGACCATTTTAATTGGAAAATCAAATGAATTTTCAACAATGTCCCAAATTTCTAAATCAACGGATTCTAAAAATAAACGCATCCTATTTTTCCAATAAAGATAAAATTCACCCTTGAACAAGGGTGGACGGTGTGACGATGCTCCCTCAGACAAGATAGCATTGTCCTCAACACATGGAAGAGCCATGAGGATCTTATCTTAGAAATTTCTTTCTCTTGACAAAACCTCGCTCTGATACCACTTGATGTAAATCGTGTGAGAACAACGCACAAGAGGGGAGGGGTGAATTGTGCTTTTCACTAAAATTTAGATTTTGAAAATTCTTTCAATTAAAAACGTTTGTAAATAAAATGTGAAATAAAAACGAAAAATGCAATAATAAAACAAGCAAAAAGGGAGACAAAGATTTTTAGGTGGTTCGGCCAAACCCGTGCCTACATCCACCCCCGATCAACCCGATCGGGCTTCCACTAACCACTCCCTTTTGCCGAAGCCGGTAAGGGTAAACCAAGTACAACCGGTGCTCCAACGAGACACCAAAAATCCAAACAAATCCGGCTACAATAAAGCGTACAATTTTTACAATAGAAATGCCTACAAAAATCCTACACCTTTAATTTCTCAAAGCAAAGTGGGACAACTAAATGTTACCGAATGATGCAACGAAATGTAGAAGAAAGCTGTTGAAATTTGAGAAGAAGGTTGAGCCCGTAGCTCCCACAAGTATGCCAATTGTTGCTCTCGGTTTTGGCCTTTTTCCTTAGTTTTTGAAGATTTTTGCAAGTGGATTCATCAACTCCATAAATTGTAAAATGTCCTATATATAATCCACCAAAAAGCAATTCCAAACGACTAGAAAAACGGTAAAAAGAAATCCGGAAAATAGCCATTGCCAGAAGCCCAAAAAGGAAGAAGAAGAGCAGCAGTCGTCCGATCCCACTTCAAGAATGGACGGCTGGATGGACTTCACGGCTTGATCATCTCTAGACCGTCTGATCCGGGCGGACTTGATCTGAACCGTTGGATCCCATGCGCTGAACGAACGGCACTGATTAAACAGCCGTTCGAAATTACTCTCGCCCGTTGGATCTGGGCGGGCTTGATCTACGCCTTAGGATTCTACCGAAGTTATAAGGTGGGATGTTTTTAGTCCCACACTGCAAAATGAAATTTGGCACACCGCTTTATAATAAACTTGCGCCGTTTAACCTACGAGCCACTTTGGGGCTGGCTCCCCCCTTCCTTGACCGGGATTTCATCACCCGGTTCAGGTTGACTTAGCCATGCCCTGTTCTTTGACCGTAGACCGCGCTGAAGTTAGACTTAGCCGAGCTCCTCTCGGCAGGCGTGGCTTAGCCAGGCACTGTTCCGTTGACCGTTGACCAGTGCTCGCCGAGCTGCTCTCGGCGGTCTTTGGGCGGGCTTTGCTCGCCCCTTTCGGGTCAACAAAATTTTTTTATTTTTCTTATTTTTTTTATTTCTAAAAGGCCTGGACGGGCTGTTTTGGCGCCGGGTCGACCCGCCCATGCTACAGTGCTTTTTCCCGAGACTTTTGCTTTTTTATGATATTTTTGACGAATTTTTAAGCCACAAATTTGAATATAAGTGTATAAAAATAATTTTATATTCTTATAGTATTATAAGTTAATTAAGTGGCTATGAAAAGAAATTCCTAAAAAACAATTCCAAAATAATATTAAAAAATCAAATACCCATGTCTATACATTTTGTCAAATATGCTTGGCCCAAAAATGAAAATTCATCATTAAATAATTTTATAATATTTTTAAATGTTAATACTACTAGTGTGCCTCATAATCTCAAAGTTTTGACATATCAAATTCAAGAGAAATAAAAAGAAATTTAATAATAAAAAATCTTGCGCATGTCTCAAAAATTCCTTGAAGTATGCCATGACCTCAAGGCCCTTAGAGACCATTATTTTAGACATCTAAAATACATGGCTTGATTTAATTAATTATTAACAAGCCTTCAGTAATAAATAGCTTGGTTTTGTAATTATCACATCAAAGGGTACAAAAATCTCCCCCTTGATGATTACAAAACGAAAGCTCAAAAACAAATAAAAAGACGAAGCATTAAAGTAAATAAAAAGACGAAGCATTAAAGTAACAATAAATAACAATCATGGATTATAATATAGCTCCCCCTGAATCCTAGCCTATACTCCCCCTGAATCCTAGCACATCACTCTCCCCCTTTTTGTAATCACTCAAAGGGGTTAATGACACCTAAACTCAAACGAAGTCTATGAAACACATCCGTAGGCAGTGGTTTGGTAAAAATATCAGCCATTTGAGCGGAAGATGGGACAAATGACAGTTGAATTTCTTTCTTCTGCACATGCTCTCTAATAAAATGATATCTAAGTTCTATATGTTTGGTTCTTGAATGTTGAACCGGATCCTTTGATAGACAAATTGCACTTGAATTGTCACAGAAAATTGGAATCTGACTAAATTCTAAGCCGTAATCTAAAAGTTGTTGTTTAATCCATAGTACTTGAGCAACACAACTACCTGCAGCAATGTACTCCGCCTCTGTTGTTGATAATGCCACACAATTTTGTTTTCTACTGGCCCAAGAAATTAGTGAACCACCAATCAATTGACACATGCCAGAGGTACTCTTCCTATCAGTCTTACTGCCAGCAAAGTCAGCATCTGTGTAGGCTATTAAATCAAATCCAGACTCACATCTAGGGTACCATAAGCCTAGAGTCTTAGTACCTATAAGATACTTAAAAATATGCTTGATTGCTTGTAGGTGTGATTCCTTAGGATTTGCTTGAAATCTTGCACATAAACCTACACTAAACACAATATCAGGTCTACTCGCTGTAAGATATAGTAATGATCCAATCATTCCTCTAAATAGTTTTGTGTCAATGGACTTCCCAGTTTCATCTTTACTTATGATAGTACTTGTGCTAATAGGAGTTTTTCTTGACTTCAAGCTTTCAAAACCAAATTTCTTAAGCAAACCACTCAAGTATTTTGTTTGAGAAATAAAAATTCCTTCACTTGTTTGCTTTACTTGAAGTCCAAGGAAGAAGATTAATTCTCCCATCATACTCATTTCAAACTCATTCTTCATTAAATCTACAAATTTCATGCACATCTCTACATTAGAAGCTCCAAATATTATATCATCTACATACACTTGACATACTAGTTGACCTTCAGTTGAATTCTATACAAATAAGGTATTATCTATCTTACCCCTATGAAATCCATTTGAAGTAAGAAAAATACACAATCTTTCATACCATGCTCTTGGAGCTTGTTTCAATCCATAAAGAGCTTTCTTAAGTTTGTATACATGATCTAACTTATCATGTATCTTAAATCCAGGAGGTTGCTCAACATAAACCTCTTCATTTATATATCCATTCAAAAATGCACTCTTAACATCCATTTGGTATAATTTAAATCCTTTGTGACATGCATAAGCAAGTAAAAGTCTAATGGCTTCAAGTCTTGCCACAGGAGCAAATGTCTCATCCACATCTACTCCTTCTATCTGACAATAGCCTTTTGCTACTAACCTAGCTTTATTTCTAATAACTTCACCATTCTCATCTACCTTGTTTTTGAAAACCCATTTTGTACCAATGATTGTTTTGTCATTTGGCCTTGGTACAAGATCCCATACTTGATTTCTCTCAAATTGTACTAACTCATCATTCATTGCAGCAATCCAAGACTCATCTTCAAATGCATTTTCTATAGAATTTGGTTCAACATTTGACACGAATGCTGCATGATTAAATGAACTTCTAGTTCTAATATTCTCTTTTAAATCTCCAATAATCAATTCACTAGGATGACCCTTAGAATATCTCAATTGCTTCTCAATCTCACTATCATCTTTTATTGGTTCTTCAACCTTAGCTATATCATCCAATTTATCTTCTTCAAGACATAAGTCCTCAAATTCATCAAGTAGATCTATTTGATGATGACTATGAGATGCCTCACTAAGAGATTCATCAAACTTAACATGAATTGTCTCTTCAACAACTAGTGTTCTCTTGTTGTATACTCTAAACGCTCTACTAGAAAGTGAATATCCTAGAAAAATCCCTTCATCAGACTTGGCATCAAACTTATCAAGGTCTCTTTTTCCATTATTCAAAATGAAACATTTACATCCAAACACATGAAAATGAGCTACCTTGGGCTTCTTGCCATAAATCAACTCAAAAGGAGAAATTTCTAACAAAGGTCTACATATGACTCGATTAAATACATAACAGGCAGTGTTAACTGCTTCAGCCCAAAAATATTTGGGAACTCTATACTCATTTAGCATGCACCTTGCGACATCAAGCAAGGTCCTATTCTTTCTCTCAACTACGCCATTTTGTTGAGGAGTCCTAGGTGAAGAAAAAGTATGAAACACTCCATTTTTAACACAATATTCATCAAATAATTCATTCTTAAATTCTCCTCCATTATCACTCCTAATAGAGATTAACCTAACTTCATGTTCTTTTTCAATTCTTGTAATAAGACTTACGAATTTTTCAAATACTTCACTCTTCTTTCTAACAAAAAGAACCCAAGTAAATCTAGTAAAATCATCTACAATTACTAACCCATACTTGCTTCCACCTAGACTTTCTGGATGAATAGGACCAAATAAGTCTAAGTGAACAAGTTCTAAAGGTTTACAAGTAGTGATGTCCTTAAGAGGCTTAAAACTTTCCTTTGTTTGTTTTCCTAATTGGCATGGGCCACATAAATGATCACTTAACTGACTAAGATTTGGTAGACCTCTAACCACATCAAACTTCATGATCTTTTTAAAAGATGACTTTCCTAAGTGACAAAATCTTCTATGCCATAAAGTAGAATTACTGTCTTGTGAAGTAAGACACTCAAGTCCACTATTCTTGACCATGTGTAAAAATAAAACATAAGTGTTATCTTTTCTACATCCTATAACAAGAGGAAGATTATCCTTGCTAATGATGCATTCATGTTTATTAAATAAAACTGTAAAATTTCAATCACATAATTGACTAATACTAAGATGATTGTACCTTAAATCTTGTACAAGAAGGACCTTTCTTATGGATGTATGTGAGTTGCCCACGGTTCTAATTCCAATCACTTTCTTCTTGGAGTTGTCACCAAGAGTTACTTCACCACCATCATAGCTCTTCAAGTGGATGAATAAAGATGCATCTCCAGTCATGTGTCTTGAGCATCCACTATCCAAGTACCACATGCCTTCCCCGGTCCTTGAAGGAAAGCATGCCTACACCACACAATTAAACGTTACATTTAGGGACCCAAACCTTTTTGGGTCCACTTGTCTTAATTTGATCATTATGTAAGCTACTCTTTCTAACCCAAACAAAACTAGAAGATTTGTTATTTATAGAATTTCTAAATTTACAATAAGAAGAAATATGTCCAAACTTCATGCAATAATTACAAATAGCATTTTGTGCATAAGAGGAGGTAATGGTTCTTGCATAATTTATTTTTTGAAAAGAAATCCTACAATGAGCATGTAAACTTTTCAAATTATTTAATTCCCTAACTAAGCATGTATTTTTGACAATAAAAGAAGCCTTCTCATCTCTTTCTTTCTTAATTTCTAGCAAATAATTGACATTCACTTCATTCAAATGTTCACACAAACCTAAATAATTTTCATGCTCTTCTTTTAATTTAAGATACTTAGATGCTAATTTTTTATATTTGGTACAAATGGCTATGTATTGCTCTTCATAATTTTCCATACAAGAAGATGAAGAAGAGGAGGAATAGGAACATACCTCATCATCTGATATTGCTTCTTGAATGTTGTCCTTTGCCATAAGACAAATCAAGCTCTCCTTCTTGTCTTCATTACTAGAAGAGGAGCTATCTGAATCATCCCATGAGATCTTCATAGCCTTCTTCTTCTTCTTTTGGTTTTGATATTTTTCTACTCTCTCTTTGTAGTGAGGGCAATTTGGCCTAGTATGCCCAGGCAATTTGCATTCATAGCAAATTGTTTCTTCATGGGAAACAACTTTGCCCTTTTGCCTTTTATTCTTCTCAAATCTTTTTCCTGTATTTCTTTTGTTATATAAACGAGATAAGCTTTTAGAAATAAGTGCTACCTCACTTGAGATTGATACATCTGAATCTGTGGAGGAATTGGCTACAAAAGCAATTGTCTCTTCCTTCTTCTTTTTCTTTTCTTTTTCTACCGCATGCTCTTCATTCTTTCTTCTTGCAAGCTCAATTTCATTTGTTAACAGCTCACCCAATAGTTCATCTAGTGACATAGCTGAAATATTCTTTGCTGCTTTCAAGGCTGTCACAAGTGGATCATATTTTTGAGGAAGGACTCGTAGAATCTTCCTCACCTGTTCACCAGTAGAAAACTCCTTGCCAATGTTAGATAGACCATTAACAATATTTGTAAATCTAGTAAACATAGACTTAATGGTCTCATCCGAATTCATGCGAAATAACTCATATTCATGAACAAGCATATTGATTTTGGTCTCTTTAACTTGAGAAGTTCCTTCATAGGTAACTTCTAATTTTGACCAAATCTCATGCGCTGTTTTCAAATTCATAATTCGGTTATATTCCGAAGCACCTAACCCACAACACAAAATGTTCATGGCTCGAGAGTTAAGTTGGACTTTAAGTTTCTCCTCGGGAGTGAGTTCACCAAGTGGTTTTCTCACTTTTTCGCCATTGACCATTTTAATTGGAAAATCAAATGAATTTTCAACAATGTCCCAAATTTCTAAATCAACGGATTCTAAAAATAAACGCATCCTATTTTTCCAATAAAGATAAAATTCACCCTTGAACAAGGGTGGACGGTGTGACGATGCTCCCTCAGACAAGATAGCATTGTCCTCAACACATGGAAGAGCCATGAGGATCTTATCTTAGAAATTTCTTTCTCTTGACAAAACCTCGCTCTGATACCACTTGATGTAAATCGTGTGAGAACAACGCACAAGAGGGGAGGGGTGAATTGTGCTTTTCACTAAAATTTAGATTTTGAAAATTCTTTCAATTAAAAACGTTTGTAAATAAAATGTGAAATAAAAACGAAAAATGCAATAATAAAACAAGCAAAAAGGGAGACAAAGATTTTTAGGTGGTTCGGCCAAACCCGTGCCTACATCCACCCCCGATCAACCCGATCGGGCTTCCACTAACCACTCCCTTTTGCCGAAGCCGGTAAGGGTAAACCAAGTACAACCGGTGCTCCAACGAGACACCAAAAATCCAAACAAATCCGGCTACAATAAAGCGTACAATTTTTACAATAGAAATGCCTACAAAAATCCTACACCTTTAATTTCTCAAAGCAAAGTGGGACAACTAAATGTTACCGAATGATGCAACGAAATGTAGAAGAAAGCTGTTGAAATTTGAGAAGAAGGTTGAGCCCGTAGCTCCCACAAGTATGCCAATTGTTGCTCTCGGTTTTGGCCTTTTTCCTTAGTTTTTGAAGATTTTTGCAAGTGGATTCATCAACTCCATAAATTGTAAAATGTCCTATATATAATCCACCAAAAAGCAATTCCAAACGACTAGAAAAACGGTAAAAAGAAATCCGGAAAATAGCCGTTGCCAGAAGCCCAAAAAGGAAGAAGAAGAGCAGCAGTCGTCCGATCCCACTTCAAGAATGGACGACTGGATGGACTTCATGGTTTGATCATCTCTAGACCGTCTGATCCGGGCGGACTTGATCTGAACCGTTGGATCCCATGCGCTGAACGAACGGCACTGATTAAACAGCCGTTCGAAATTACTCTCGCCCGTTGGATCTGGGCGGGCTTGATCTACGCCTTAGGATTCTACCGAAGTTATAAGGTGGGATGTTTTTAGTCCCACACTGCAAAATGAAATTTGGCACACCGCTTTATAATAAACTTGCGCCGTTTAACCTACGAGCCACTTTGGGGCTGGCTCCCCCCTTCCTTGACCGGGATTTCATCACCCGGTTCAGGTTGACTTAGCCATGCCCTGTTCTTTGACCGTAGACCGCGCTGAAGTTAGACTTAGCCGAGCTCCTCTCGGCAGGCGTGGCTTAGCCAGGCACTGTTCCGTTGACCGTTGACCAGTGCTCGCCGAGCTGCTCTCGGCGGTCTTTGGGCGGGCTTTGCTCGCCCCTTTCGGGTCAACAAAATTTTTTTATTTTTCTTATTTTTTTTATTTCTAAAAGGCCTGGACGGGCTGTTTTGGCGCCGGGTCGACCCGCCCATGCTACAGTGCTTTTTCCCGAGACTTTTTCTTTTTTATGATATTTTTGACGAATTTTTAAGCCACAAATTTGAATATAAGTGTATAAAAATAATTTTATATTCTTATAGTATTATAAGTTATTAAGTGGCTATGAAAAGAAATTCGTAAAAAACAATTCCAAAATAATATTAAAAAATCAAATACCCATGTCTATACATTTTGTCAAATATGCTTGGCCCAAAAATGAAAATTCATCATTAAATAATTTTATAATATTTTTAAATGTTAATACTACTAGTGTGCCTCATAATCTCAAAGTTTTGACATATCAAATTCAAGAGAAATAAAAAGAAATTTAATTATAAAAAATCTTGCGCATGTCTCAAAAATTCCTTGAAGTATGCCATGACCTCAAGGCCCTTAGAGACCATTATTTTAGACATCTAAAATACATGGCTTGATTTAATTAATTATTAACAAGCCTTTAGTAATAAATAGCTTGGTTTTGTAATTATCACATCAAAGGGTACAAAAATCTCCCCCTTGATGATTACAAAACGAAAGCTCAAAAACAAATAAAAAGACGAAGCATTAAAGTAAATAAAAAGACGAAGCATTAAAGTAACAATAAATAACAATCATGGATTATAATATAGCTCCCCCTGAATCCTAGCCTATACTCCCCCTGAATCCTAGCACATCACTCTCCCCCTTTTTGTAATCACTCAAAGGGGTTAATGACACCTAAACTCAAACGAAGTCTATGAAACACATCCGTAGGCAGTGGTTTGGTAAAAATATCAGCCATTTGAGCGGAAGATGGGACAAATGACAGTTGAATTTCTTTCTTCTGCACATGCTCTCTAATAAAATGATATCTAAGTTCTATATGTTTGGTTCTTGAATGTTGAACCGGATCCTTTGATAGACAAATTGCACTTGAATTGTCACAGAAAATTGGAATCTGACTAAATTCTAAGCCGTAATCTAAAAGTTGTTGTTTAATCCATAGTACTTGAGCAACACAACTACCTGCAGCAATGTACTCCGCCTCTGTTGTTGATAATGCCACACAATTTTGTTTTCTACTGGCCCAAGAAATTAGTGAACCACCAATCAATTGACACATGCCAGAGGTACTCTTCCTATCAGTCTTACTGCCAGCAAAGTCAGCATCTGTGTAGGCTATTAAATCAAATCCAGACTCACATCTAGGGTACCATAAGCCTAGAGTCTTAGTACCTATAAGATACTTAAAAATATGCTTGATTGCTTGTAGGTGTGATTCCTTAGGATTTGCTTGAAATCTTGCACATAAACCTACACTAAACACAATATCAGGTCTACTCGCTGTAAGATATAGTAATGATCCAATCATTCCTCTAAATAGTTTTGTGTCAATGGACTTCCCAGTTTCATCTTTACTTATGATAGTACTTGTGCTAATAGGAGTTTTTCTTGACTTCAAGCTTTCAAAACCAAATTTCTTAAGCAAACCACTCAAGTATTTTGTTTGAGAAATAAAAATTCCTTCACTTGTTTGCTTTACTTGAAGTCCAAGGAAGAAGATTAATTCTCCTATCATACTCATTTCAAACTCATTCTTCATTAAATCTACAAATTTCATGCACATCTCTACATTAGAAGCTCCAAATATTATATCATCTACATACACTTGACATACTAGTTGACCTTCAGTTGAATTCTATACAAATAAGGTATTATCTATCTTACCCCTATGAAATCCATTTGAAGTAAGAAAAATACACAATCTTTCATACCATGCTCTTGGAGCTTGTTTCAATCCATAAAGAGCTTTCTTAAGTTTGTATACATGATCTAACTTATCATGTATCTTAAATCCAGGAGGTTGCTCAACATAAACCTCTTCATTTATATATCCATTCAAAAATGCACTCTTAACATCCATTTGGTATAATTTAAATCCTTTGTGACATGCATAAGCAAGTAAAAGTCTAATGGCTTCAAGTCTTGCCACAGGAGCAAATGTCTCATCCACATCTACTCCTTCTATCTGACAATAGCCTTTTGCTACTAACCTAGCTTTATTTCTAATAACTTCACCATTCTCATCTACCTTGTTTTTGAAAACCCATTTTGTACCAATGATTGTTTTGTCATTTGGCCTTGGTACAAGATCCCATACTTGATTTCTCTCAAATTGTACTAACTCATCATTCATTGCAGCAATCCAAGACTCATCTTCAAATGCATTTTCTATAGAATTTGGTTCAACATTTGACACGAATGCTGCATGATTAAATGAACTTCTAGTTCTAATATTCTCTTTTAAATCTCCAATAATCAATTCACTAGGATGACCCTTAGAATATCTCAATTGCTTCTCAATCTCACTATCATCTTTTATTGGTTCTTCAACCTTAGCTATATCATCCAATTTATCTTCTTCAAGACATAAGTCCTCAAATTCATCAAGTAGATCTATTTGATGATGACTATGAGATGCCTCACTAAGAGATTCATCAAACTTAACATGAATTGTCTCTTCAACAACTAGTGTTCTCTTGTTGTATACTCTAAACGCTCTACTAGAAAGTGAATATCCTAGAAAAATCCCTTCATCAGACTTGGCATCAAACTTATCAAGGTCTCTTTTTCCATTATTCAAAATGAAACATTTACATCCAAACACATGAAAATGAGCTACCTTGGGCTTCTTGCCATAAATCAACTCAAAAGGAGAAATTTCTAACAAAGGTCTACATATGACTCGATTAAATACATAACAGGCAGTGTTAACTGCTTCAGCCCAAAAATATTTGGGAACTCTATACTCATTTAGCATGCACCTTGCGACATCAAGCAAGATCCTATTCTTTCTCTCAACTACGCCATTTTGTTGAGGAGTCCTAGGTGAAGAAAAAGTATGAAACACTCCATTTTTAACACAATATTCATCAAATAATTCATTCTTAAATTCTCCTCCATTATCACTCCTAATAGAGATTAACCTAACTTCATGTTCTTTTTCAATTCTTGTAATAAGACTTACGAATTTTTCAAATACTTCACTCTTCTTTCTAACAAAAAGAACCCAAGTAAATCTAGTAAAATCATCTACAATTACTAACCCATACTTGCTTCCACCTAGACTTTCTGGATGAATAGGACCAAATAAGTCTAAGTGAACAAGTTCTAAAGGTTTACAAGTAGTGATGTCCTTAAGAGGCTTAAAACTTTCCTTTGTTTGTTTTCCTAATTGGCATGGGCCACATAAATGATCACTTAACTGACTAAGATTTGGTAGACCTCTAACCACATCAAACTTCATGATCTTTTTAAAAGATGACTTTCCTAAGTGACAAAATCTTCTATGCCATAAAGTAGAATTACTGTCTTGTGAAGTAAGACACTCAAGTCCACTATTCTTGACCATGTGTAAAAATAAAACATAAGTGTTATCTTTTCTACATCCTATAACAAGAGGAAGATTATCCTTGCTAATGATGCATTCATGTTTATTAAATAAAACTGTAAAATTTGAATCACATAATTGACTAATACTAAGATGATTGTACCTTAAATCTTGTACAAGAAGGACCTTTCTTATGGATGTATGTGAGTTGCCCACGGTTCCAATTCCAATCACTTTCTTCTTGGAGTTGTCACCAAGAGTAACTTCACCACCATCATAGCTCTTCAAGTGGATGAATAAAGATGCATCTCCAGTCATGTGTCTTGAGCATCCACTATCCAAGTACCACATGCCTTCCCCGGTCCTTGAAGGAAAGCATGCCTACACCACACAATTAAACGTTACATTTAGGGACCCAAACCTTTTTGGGTCCACTTGTCTTAATTTGATCATTATGTAAGCTACTCTTTCTAACCCAAACAAAACTAGAAGATTTGTTATTTATAGAATTTCTAAATTTACAATAAGAAGAAATATGTCCAAACTTCATGCAATAATTACAAATAGCATTTTGTGCATAAGAGGAGGTAATGGTTCTTGCATAATTTATTTTTTGAAAAGAAATCCTACAATGAGCATGTAAACTTTTCAAATTATTTAATTCCCTAACTAAGCATGTATTTTTGACAATAAAAGAAGCCTTCTCATCTCTTTCTTTCTTAATTTCTAGCAAATAATTGACATTCACTTCATTCAAATGTTCACACAAACCTAAATAATTTTCATGCTCTTCTTTTAATTTAAGATACTTAGATGCTAATTTTTTATATTTGGTACAAATGGCTATGTATTGCTCTTCATAATTTTCCATACAAGAAGATGAAGAAGAGGAGGAATAGGAACATACCTCATCATCTGATATTGCTTCTTGAATGTTGTCCTTTGCCATAAGACAAATCAAGCTCTCCTTCTTGTCTTCATTACTAGAAGAGGAGCTATCTGAATCATCCCATGAGATCTTCATAGCCTTCTTCTTCTTCTTTTGGTTTTGATATTTTTCTACTCTCTCTTTGTAGTGAGGGCAATTTGGCCTAGTATGCCCAGGCAATTTGCATTCATAGCAAATTGTTTCTTCATGGGAAACAACTTTGCCCTTTTGCCTTTTATTCTTCTCAAATCTTTTTCCTGTATTTCTTTTGTTATATAAACGAGATAAGCTTTTAGAAATAAGTGCTACCTCACTTGAGATTGATACATCTGAATCTGTGGAGGAATTGGCTACAAAAGCAATTGTCTCTTCCTTCTTCTTTTTCTTTTCTTTTTCTACCGCATGCTCTTCATTCTTTCTTCTTGCAAGCTCAATTTCATTTGTTAACAGCTCACCCAATAGTTCATCTAGTGACATAGCTGAAATATTCTTTGCTGCTTTCAAGGCTGTCACAAGTGGATCATATTGTTGAGGAAGGACTCGTAGAATCTTCCTCACCTGTTCACCAGTAGAAAACTCCTTGCCAATGTTAGATAGACCATTAACAATATTTGTAAATCTAGTAAACATAGACTTAATGGTCTCATCCAAATTCATGCGAAATAACTCATATTCATGAACAAGCATATTGATTTTGGTCTCTTTAACTTGAGAAGTTCCTTCATAGGTAACTTCTAATTTTGACCAAATCTCATGCGCTGTTTTCAAATTCATAATTCGGTTATATTCCGAAGCACCTAACCCACAACACAAAATGTTCATGGCTCGAGAGTTAAGTTGGACTTTAAGTTTCTCCTCGGGAGTGAGTTCACCAAGTGGTTTTCTCACTTTTTCGCCATTGACCATTTTAATTGGAAAATCAAATGAATTTTCAACAATGTCCCAAATTTCTAAATCAACGGATTCTAAAAATAAACGCATCCTATTTTTCCAATAAAGATAAAATTCACCCTTGAACAAGGGTGGACGGTGTGACGATGCTCCCTCAGACAAGATAGCATTGTCCTCAACACATGGAAGAGCCATGAGGATCTTATCTTAGAAATTTCTTTCTCTTGACAAAACCTCGCTCTGATACCACTTGATGTAAATCGTGTGAGAACAACGCACAAGAGGGGAGGGGTGAATTGTGCTTTTCACTAAAATTTAGATTTTGAAAATTCTTTCAATTAAAAACGTTTGTAAATAAAATGTGAAATAAAAACGAAAAATGCAATAATAAAACAAGCAAAAAGGGAGACAAAGATTTTTAGGTGGTTCGGCCAAACCCGTGCCTACATCCACCCCCGATCAACCCGATCGGGCTTCCACTAACCACTCCCTTTTGCCGAAGCCGGTAAGGGTAAACCAAGTACAACCGGTGCTCCAACGAGACACCAAAAATCCAAACAAATCCGGCTACAATAAAGCGTACAATTTTTACAATAGAAATGCCTACAAAAATCCTACACCTTTAATTTCTCAAAGCAAAGTGGGACAACTAAATGTTACCGAATGATGCAACGAAATGTAGAAGAAAGCTGTTGAAATTTGAGAAGAAGGTTGAGCCCGTAGCTCCCACAAGTATGCCAATTGTTGCTCTCGGTTTTGGCCTTTTTCCTTAGTTTTTGAAGATTTTTGCAAGTGGATTCATCAACTCCATAAATTGTAAAATGTCCTATATATAATCCACCAAAAAGCAATTCCAAACGACTAGAAAAACGGTAAAAAGAAATCCGGAAAATAGCCATTGCCAGAAGCCCAAAAAGGAAGAAGAAGAGCAGCAGTCGTCCGATCCCACTTCAAGAATGGACGGCTGGATGGACTTCACGGCTTGATCATCTCTAGACCGTCTGATCCGGGCGGACTTGATCTGAACCGTTGGATCCCATGCGCTGAACGAACGGCACTGATTAAACAGCCGTTCGAAATTACTCTCGCCCGTTGGATCTGGGCGGGCTTGATCTACGCCTTAGGATTCTACCGAAGTTATAAGGTGGGATGTTTTTAGTCCCACACTGCAAAATGAAATTTGGCACACCGCTTTATAATAAACTTGCGCCGTTTAACCTACGAGCCACTTTGGGGCTGGCTCCCCCCTTCCTTGACCGGGATTTCATCACCCGGTTCAGGTTGACTTAGCCATGCCCTGTTCTTTGACCGTAGACCGCGCTGAAGTTAGACTTAGCCGAGCTCCTCTCGGCAGGCGTGGCTTAGCCAGGCACTGTTCCGTTGACCGTTGACCAGTGCTCGCCGAGCTGCTCTCGGCGGTCTTTGGGCGGGCTTTGCTCGCCCCTTTCGGGTCAACCAAATTTTTTTATTTTTCTTATTTTTTTTATTTCTAAAAGGCCTGGACGGGCTGTTTTGGCGCCGGGTCGACCCGCCCATGCTACAGTGCTTTTTCCCGAGACTTTTGCTTTTTTATGATATTTTTGACGAATTTTTAAGCCACAAATTTGAATATAAGTGTATAAAAATAATTTTATATTCTTATAGTATTATAAGTTATTTAAGTGGCTATGAAAAGAAATTCGTAAAAAACAATTCCAAAATAATATTAAAAAATCAAATACCCATGTCTATACATTTTGTCAAATATGCTTGGCCCAAAAATAAAAATTCATCATTAAATAATTTTATAATATTTTTAAATGTTAATACTACTAGTGTGCCTCATAATCTCAAAGTTTTGACATATCAAATTCAAGAGAAATAAAAAGAAATTTAATTATAAAAAATCTTGCGCATGTCTCAAAAATTCCTTGAAGTATGCCATGACCTCAAGGCCCTTAGAGACCATTATTTTAGACATCTAAAATACATGGCTTGATTTAATTAATTATTAACAAGCCTTCAGTAATAAATAGCTTTGTTTTGTAATTATCACATCAAAGGGTACAAAAACTCTAAGTATGGTTTGATGGAGACTAAATATACATGATTGGACTCGACTCGATGAGCTTTATCTATTGATTATTTATTTTTATAAATATAATTTTTTTACATTCTAAGGATTTGGTTTGCCTTAAAAGGCTTTTCAATTTCTACATGATTTGTCGATCAAAAATGTTACAGTTGATCACTTTTATGTCTTTTGATATAAATTACCAATAAAACGTATCTCTTTTCTTTATATTTTTTTGACTTGGTTGTCTTATTATGATAACTAATTCTCCACAAACCATTATAGAGCTTTGATTTTGATAGGTTAAATTATTTCAAATTATCCAATTTCAACTTTATTATTATACTAGCTTAGTATTAAATCTACAATTTATTACTATTGAAGCTTATTTAATCTTTATTTCATAGAAATTCTAAAAATGGTCTCCCCAAGATGAAACATATGTCATTAGACACATCTTAAGGAGCCTTAGAATTTGATAAGTTTTTGAAGAAAAGTGTTTTTTAACTCATTTAAAGATTGAGGACATTAAACATAATCTCTTTAGTATCTTTAAAATCAATTGTCTCATCAAATGTATCTCATTTCTCTAAATTATTTACTTTGATTTTGTAATATTCTTATAAATCTCTGATTCTCTTCTCCTATAACAAATATTTATTTAATTTGTTAACATATGATTATTTCAACTCATCTTATTTTAGCTTTAATATATTTTTAGTTAACATTAAAATAATGTTTTATTATTATTTATGCTTATTTATTTTTGTAATACATAATAATTCATGATGAGGACTGATGAATGAATCGAAAATGTTGCTGGAGCTCTCACAATAATCTCTATAAAACTAAATAGTCATTTTTATTAAATATTTTATATCATATGGTTTTATAATGCCTAATAAGACCTTTTGATTTATGTTTGATTTGATAATTGAAGACGATAAATCTATTTCTTGAATGTCATGGAAAACAACTTTCTTGTATAATTTGTATTACTTCATTAAGTATTTTGTTTTGATTAGGTAGGAATGTAATGTTTATATGGAGTTCGTCTCATTTGATTTAAATTTTCACATTGATTTGCATAAGTTACTATGAAGCTCATATTTTCCACTCATTTGTTGTTTACATCACAATGATTTAATTATATTGTGCTACGGCCAATTATCTCATATTAGCTTTGTTATATTTCTTATTTCACATGAAAATAATAATTTTTTGTTTTTTTATGTTCATTTAATTTGCCAAATAATTATATTCCAAATGATGTGTGATGAATATGAAGCAAAAATTGTTGGAATCATCTTAAATAGTTCTATCCAATTAAATCTGAAATGGTATATTACTAAAGATTTTATTTACTAGGTATTTGCACAGTATACTATTTTTTTTTATTTGTACTTTATTTCATAAGTGATGATGATAGGTATATTCTCCTTGGAATTTTTATTGTAGCTGCCTAATTAATTTATCCTTTTTTTGGAATTTTTCATTTGATTTTTTATATCACTATGCAATTATAAAAATCCTCCAGTAAGACCCTTATATCATTTTGATCTTCTTTTGTAACAATGGATGAATTTTTCTTATTTTAGCCTTATCATATATATGCTTTTTTTTCGAAAGATTATTTTTTATTATTTACACTTTTTTACTTCAGCAATTCAAAGTTATTCTTAACAAGATCTGATCGAGATGATACAAACGTTGTTTGTCTCATCTCCAGGATGCTCGAGCCAATTAAATATTTTATTTAATATTTTATATATATTTGTTTCTACGATTTTAGCATTTTTGTGATATTTTAATTCTTAAGTAATTTAAAAATTAAGTTTTACATAAAACTTCCTTTATTCCTTAAAAATTTTAACTTATTTAGGTTACCTTACTATGAAACTCTACTTCTACTCTCATTTTTCCATTATGTCATTTTCATTTAGTTACATTACATTGCCTCAATATATCTTATTTCAATTGTAATATATATTTACTTAATATTATAGTGATTTTATGTTATTATTGGCATTTATTCATTTGGCAACTTGTAGAACTATCAAACAAGATTTAATGGATGCAAAAAAACACTATCGAAGAAACCCAAGATCCCCATAAAACTAAATATTTATTCAATATTTTTATATTAATTCATTTTTTATGATCTTGGCATAACTTACTAGATATTTTAGCTTGTAGCACTTTCAATGACTGAGGATGTTAAGGTTTATTGCTTTAGTATCTTGGAAAGCGACTTTCTCACACTATTTATCTCATTTCTTGAATTTATTTTAAGTTTGTTTATATTACTATAAACCTTTAAATCTCCTCTCATGTTATTTTTAGATTAGTTCTATTTGGGTATACTACTTTGTTTCAATTTATATTATTTTGTCCTAAAATATTTATAGTGTTAATATTAAAATAATAATTAATAATATTTTTGAATATTTCATTTTCTAATTTATAGAAATTTTAAATATGGTGTGATAGAGATGAAAAAACATCATTTGATTTATTACAATTGGGTTTTTCAATTTAAATAATAATTTTTTATTTTTTTAATATTTTTATCTAAACATTTTTACATTAATATATATTTTTTTAGTTTTTAAACATTATTTTATTGCAATTTTTTATTATTTAGTTTTTTAATTCTCAATAATTTCAAGCAAGGTCTGATCCAAGTAACAAATTTTAGACAATCACATGTAAGGTCTAATCATAAAATCAATTATAGCTTATAATAAAGCAAGACAACGTGAATGGAAAGTGGAAAGATGTTTTTCTATCAAAGAAAAACATCTTATGTTCTCTAAAAAAATTACAAGTAGATGCAATTTTTTATTCTACCTTTCAATCTCTTTTCTTAATGTGAACTTGCTTATGGATGCATTTTTTCACTTAACTAAGGAACCATACATGCTAACTATATTTTGGTTTAGTTACAATAGAAACCTCATTTATTGATTTATTTTATTGTATTCTTATGCCCAATCATGCTTAGTTTTGATATTTGTTTATATACATATCTTTTTAGTAAATCTTAATAGTATGGCAAGCATTGCTAGTTGCAACCTAAAGGTGATAATTTCTTAATCTTGTGATCATAGAGGCCACTAGCAACCTCACTATACTAATGTCTCAATCGTGTGCCCCATATTGCAACTAGCCACCTCGCCATGATAATATGCCCATATTGTGACCCATACATTGACTAGCCACCTCTCGGTAGTAATCTCTTGTGTCCTCCATGGCCACTAACAACAAGCAACAACATATTTAAATGTCGTTTAATATATACAATCAAATATTATTTCTTTAATTTACTTTAACATATAAGTTGTCTTTTTTCAAATTATTTATGTGTTTGTTTACCAAATGTCATTCTTATGCAATTAATCATGCTAGACAACTTCACACAACCATTTATTAATAATAAGAAGGAATACATCTAATGTAAGTACATATATTAATCTAGATAGAAATATTAGCTAGACATCAATAGAATAAAATCTCACATGCTAGATCTTACTTTTAACAAATCTACACTACATGAAATAGATGTATAAGTTATTCATACTAGAAAGCCTACTACTTATTTAAGATCTTAATTTTAACAAATAAAAACTATATCAAAAATATGCATAAATATTACATCAGAGTACCTACCTCATAAGTTTTCTCAATGTTTAGGGTAGTTTTATTGCTAATCTACTTCTTTTCTATCAATTTGAGCAATCAATCGAAATATTCTCAACTAAATTGACAAATTTTTGTAGAAATAAAAATTGTGAAAGCATTAATGTAAAATTGCTTGACTCACTTCTAGATTACAAAAATGACTTCTTTCTTGCTGACTTTCTTGATTTTCTTTTTTTCTTGCAACCAAAACTTGGAAATAACATCCTAATTACAGTTAAAGATTTGGTTATGTTGCCAAAATTTAAAGATATTGTGAGTAAATAAAAGCATAATCAATAGTTAAAGGAACTGATGCGACCTAACCATTACTAGTTTTTCTTAAAATCATTCAATAGCATAAACTTTAATTTCGTCTCATATAATAAATCTTTCTTGGAATCTCTTGAATTTTCAAATTGAAAATTGTAACATAATAATTAAATTTAGGCTCTTGTCCATTTGACCACATGCGAGGTCCTCTGTGGTCAACCAGTCCCCAAATCCTTGATTACCTTGAAAGGATAATGGAAATCAAAGCCTTCATTATTATCGAAGTGGCTCTCAAACAAAATTTGACATGTTGTAAGAAAATCCTCTTCTAAAGGTTTCTTGGGCACAATGATAGAGAGAGAAAATCTTGTTTTTGATAAAAAATATTTAAGATATATATATATATATATATATATATATATATATATATATATATATATTTATGCTTATAAACATTGATAACTAAGATAAATCATAAATTAACTCTAATTGAGATTAAACAAGTATCGTTAGACTTAACTCATAAAGCTCCACACATTTTTATACTTATTTTTTATATTTTGAACACTTTATTTTCTTGGATTTTTGAGTGCTTTATGAGACATGTCGATTCACAACTAATTTAATAGTTGAGGATAGCACAATTTATTTCATTCCCTCGAAGGACTTTTCATTGAATTGGTTAGATTATTTTGAAGCTCTAATTGTCCTCTATTGTGGCCACTACATTGCCTTAATTTGCCATTATTCCATCACTTTAATTTGTATAATGTTACTTTTAATACATATTTACTTAAAACTAAAATAATAATTTATAATTATTTGTGCTTATTTACTTTGGTAATTCATAGAAGTTGCAAATAAGGTAGAATGGTGACAAAATGAAGTTCATTAGATAAATCTTGATGATCTCTGTAAAATTAAATGTTTATTTTAATAATTCTGTATTGTTCTATCAAATTGTTTGGTACATGTTATGCCACATTTTTTATTTCTACCTGATATAATGATCAAGAATATTATACTCTATCTCCCTAATATTTTGGAATACATCATTACCACATAATTTTTCTAATTTCTTGAAACTTATCACATGGAATTTATATATTATTATGTTATTCTAATTTTCCTTTTGTGTAGCCATCAATTTTCTTTGATTTGGTGAAATTACATTACAAAAATTTAACTTATTTTAGTTTTATAATTTATCTATTATAAAAAATAATATTTCTTTTTGTTAATTATAATTTTTTCAATAATATAATATGTGGTCCAATTAAGAGGAAATAAACAACATTAAAAGATTGTCGACAAGCAAAAGGTTATTAAATTTTTATCTTTTTATATTTTTAAATATTTTATTTTTGGTAGATTTGGCATGTTTATGTGGCATTTTAATACTTTTCTCATTTTATGACAAATGGTACCATACCTAAAACTCTTAGAATTTGGAATTTAACATTCCTTTATAAATTATCATTTTGCTTCAAATGTGTTGAATTTTGGCTAGTTTACCATGAGCCTTTAACTAAGCTCTAATGTGACCTTTATTTTTACATTGATTTGGTAGTATTATGTTACTTTAATTTATCATATTTTAAATTCAATATATATTTGCTTAATAATTAAAAAGAAATTATTTTTAATAGTTTTGGGTTTTTTTCTTGCAATTCTTAGTAATTTTAATAGAGTTCCATTCGTGATGAAAAAATCTCATAAGACCTTTTTGAAAGTCCCTAATTAAATTAAATTTTTTTAATTATTCGAAGCACTTTATTTTCAACAATATTTCAATATATTACATGAAATTTTGATTATTACCTAATTTGACAATCAAGGATGTTACACTTGATCTTATTTGGAGCTTTGAATGCAAGTTTGTCATATACGTTCTCTAATTTATTCCATTTTTTTTATTAGGGTATGTTTCTATGGAACTATAATTATTCACTCCTAAGTACTTTACATTACTTTAATTTGGTTATATTTCTTTTCTTAAATTTTACTCATATTTTCTTTATTAGTGTTTTACTTATTAAAAAAATTAATTTGTTATTATGCATGTTTATTTAATAAGATAATCCATTGTAATTCTAGAAGCGATTTAATCGGGATGAAACAAATATCGAATTACTCAACTTGATAAGCTCTATCTAATTAAATCTCATTTTTTATATTAATAAACACTTTCAAATTTCTTCCCTTTCTTTGTGATTCACAAAAATTTTTATGTCATCTGATGATCGATCATGTCACACTTAAATCTCCTTAGAATTGTAGGATTAAAATTTATCCTAAAATTTATACCATTTCCTAAAATGTTTCACTTGGATTTTATTATATTACTATATAACTCTAAATCAACTCACACAACACTTATACATCGTATTAATATGGTTACGTTATAATCCATTACTTCATTATTTTCTTTGAAATCTCACAGTCATTTGAAATGAGGTCAGATCGAAATGAAATTGACATAATTAGAGTCACCACTAGTTGCTCCATCCAATTGAATATTCATTTTTTTAAAATAATTTTAAATATTTTATTTTCTTAGTTTGTGGAATGTTTTATGAGACATTTAAAACTCATTACTTATTTAAGTATCATGAATGACACAATGTTCTCCCTACCAACAAAACTAACTTTCCAAAATAACTATCACAATTTTTCAAATTTTTTTCATAGATTTAGTTAAATTTATGTGAAACTCTAATTCTTTTCTCGTTTGGCCTTTACATCATTTTAATTTGCTTATTTTATATTTCTTCAATTTGTCATATTATAGATTTTACATTTGTTTACTTAATATTAAAATAATATTTTATTATTATTTAAACTTTTTTAATTTGGTAATTATATAAATTTGAAACAAGGTGTGATGAAGTAAAACAATTTCTTTGGACTCATCTCAGTGACCTCTACAAAATTAAATATTCATTATTTTATTTTTTCAATAATTCATTTTCTAATATTTTGAAACACTTTATAAGTAATTTTTATTCGTCCATGATTTTTCAATCATAAAAGTCAAATTCTATCTAGTTAGTATGTTGGAATGCCACTGTCCTGTGCAACTTATCTCATTTTTAAAATTTTTTCTTCGATTTGGTTATATTAGCAAGAAACTCAAAATCTTCTATCATATGACCTTTTTAATTTTTTAATTTGGTTAAATTACGTTACCTGAAGTTATCTCTTTTTAGCTTTAATATTTATTTACTTTTTTAAGTAAAAACATATTGTTATTTTTGTAGATTTAATTTGGTAACAAATAATAACTCAAAAAAAGGTTCGATCGAGTTTCAGTAAAGGTTGATGGACTCGACTAAATAAGCTTTATCCTAACAAATATTCATTTCAATATTTGTCTGTATTTTATTTTCAATTACTATTCTATGTTTTAAGGGATATTTCAATTTTTAATCAATATAATAGTAGAACGTGTTAAATATAATATACTTATAATCTTTGAATTTATCTTTCCCAAACAATTTAACTTGTTTCCTCTAACTTTTTGCTTCAAATTCTTTATGTCACTATAAACTCTAATTCTTCTCTTATTTGACCTTTTCATTACTTTTGTTTGGCTTTATTACAATTCTCAGTTTATTTTTTTTAATAGAATTTATGTATATATTATAATAATAATTTATTATTATTTATGCTTATTTTCTTTTACAATTTGCAAAATGTTCAAATGTGGTTCGATATAAAAAAAATACACTGTTGGATTTTTGTCAATGAGTTCTATTAAATTAAATAATCATTTTATATTTAAATGTTTTATTTATTTTATTGTTTGGCATACATATGTGACATTAATTTTGACATGATTTGATAATGTAGGATATTACACTCTATCTTCTTATTTCCTTGGAATGTAAATTTCTTATATGTTTTCTCATTTTTTTGAAATTGTTCAATTTGAATATGTTATATTACTCCATAACTCCATATCTCTACTTGTGTGACCTTTAAATGGCTTTGAAATTAAGATATTAAATTTCTTCAATTTCTTTTATTTTTATGTTTAACATAATTTTTCTCAATATTAAAATAAGATGTTATTTTATTATTGTTATTACATAATTTTTTAATTCAAAGTAATTTGAAACGAGGATCGATGGAGATGAAATAAATGATGTTAAACTATTCTAGATTAGCACAATCTAGTTAAATCCTATTTTTTATTTTTTTAAAATATTTTATTTTATAGTGCTTAAGCATACATAAAGTGGAATTTGAATTTGTACTTTATTTTAGGATGGAGGACATTTCATTAAAACTTTTACCATCTGGAATGTGACCTTCTCTTACATTTTATCACATTTCTTAAAGGTTTTGTATTGATTTATTTTTGTAACTATAGAACTCTAATTATTCCCTTATGTGGCCCTTATATAAAATTGATTTTATCATATCATAATGCTTTGATTTATCATAATTTAGCTTTACTGTATATGTTCTTAATAGTAAAAAAATATATGAGTAATCTCTTTTTTATTTTTTACTTTGATGATTCTCAATAATTTCAAAACTCATGTGATCGAGATGAAACAAATATTGTTGGACTCATATCTACTACCTCAATCAAATTTAATGTTCATTTTAATTATTTTAAAATTTTTATTTTCAGCGGTTTTGTTATGCTTTACATGATATTTTGATTCATACTTAATTTCATGAATGAGGTTGTTTAACTAGATCTCCTTAACATCTTAGAATGTTCAACAATTTTTTTCTTAGATTTATCTTATTTTAATTTTAAAAAATTTACTTAATACTAAAATTTTTATTTGTAGTTATTTACACATATTTATTTTTGTAATTTACAAAATTTCAAATATGATTTGATAAGGAAGAAAAAGCTTCATTTGAGTCATCTCAAAAGGTTTTATGAAACAAAATATTTTTTTGAATATCTTTTTTTGTAGATTCAACACAATTTATGAGTTATTCACATTCATTCCTAATTTGATGATCAAGGACGTTATAGTCTATCTCATTGGTATCTATGGATGCATCTTTCATGAACAATACGTCAACTTTTTTCTTGTATTCGCTTATATTACTTTCTAAGTATAAGTCTCATCTATGTTTACCTTCAAGCTATTTTTGATTTGTCAAATTTCATTTCTTCAATTTACATTATTTTTTCTTTAATTTATATTTTCTTAATGGTAAAATAATTTATTATTGCTATTTTTCCTTTTTTAATTTCTTAATTTTATATACTTAAAAATAATATTTGATTTAGTTAAAACAAATATTATTACTCTAATTTTGGTCAGCATAATCCAATTAAATGTTTACATTTATGCTTTTTAAGTTTTTTTAATGGTGTTTAGCAGTACTTTGTCTGTCATTTTTATTCATACCATATTTTATGGTAGAGTATGTTACCCTCAAACTTCTTAGTATCTCAGAATGCTAATTTCTTTCATATTTTATCACTTTGCAAAACTTTATCACAATTTTTTTATTTTGTAATAACGAAACTCTAATTCTCCATTCTTGTGTTCTTTACATTACATTAAGTTTTCTTATCATTAAAAATTTATTATTATTATTTTTATGTTTTATTTTGTTAAACCATTGTAATTTCAAATGAGGTTAAATCGAGAAAGAACAATCATCATTGGGCTCTTGTAGATAACCTGATAAAAATTAAATTTCCATTTCTATTATTTGAAATATTTTTTTAAAAGGTTTTTGCAAATTTTACTAGACATTTTGATTTGTACATAACTTAGTAGTCAAGAATATCACACTTAATCAATTTAGTATTTTGTAATGTAAGTTTTTTTTATAATTTATCTCATTTCTAAAAACCTTTTTCTTAGATTTGGGTGTTTCTATGAAGCTCTAATTCTCTACTAATATTAGCTTCATTATCTTTTTACTTAAATTAATAACTATTATTATAATTTAATTATTTTTGCATTAGTAATTCATATAATACAAACACATTCGACTAGCTCTATCCAACAAAATATTCCTTTTTATGTATTAAAATATTCTCTTTTCTTTTGTTTGGGCATGTTTTGTGAGAAATTTTTATTTTTATATTAAGATTTCTTAGTATCTTTGAATAAAATTTTTCTCATACAATTTTACTCATTTTTAACATTTTTCACTTTGATTTTGTTATATTACTATTTAACTCAAAACCTTATCTCATGAGATGTTTACATCACTTTGATTTTGTTATATTACTATTTAACTCAAAACCTTATCTCATGAGATGTTTACATCACTTTGATTTTGTTTTATAGATTATTTTAATTATCTTATTTTAGCTTTAAAATTTATTTTCCAAATTTATCACTATTTGTTTTTGTTAACTTCAACAATTCGTAGAAACTCAAACCAATCCCTGATAGAGGCAAAACAAATATAGTTGGATTCACATTTCATATGATTATTTATATTTTAAATTATTTCTTTTATATTTTTGGCATTTTTTTCAAGTAATTTTGATTCTTAAATAATTTAATGATCAAGGATCCTTTAAATGATCTCATTCATATCATAGCAATAAAATTTTGTACATAATTTATTTCATTTTCCCAAATATTTTGCCTTTATTTGGCTATATTGATCTGAAAGTCTAATCCTCATCACATTTGAAAAGGACAATGCCTTAATTTGGTCAAATTAAGTATCTCTCTTTGTGATTTCATTTACCTTATATATTTTTTACTTCATACTAAAAAAATAATTTATTATTATTTTTAATTTAGTTTGCAAATTAATAGAATTCAAAATGAGGCTTCATCATAGAAATAATTTGGACTCATCTCAAAGAACTCTATCCAATTAAATATTCATCTCTATACTATTAAATGTTCCATCTTTTTTACTTTTAGCATGCTTTACATGCCAATTTTATTTGTACATGATTTGACATTAAAAAATGTTAAACTCTATCACTTTCAAATATTTAAATGCAAATTTATCAAAGAATTTATTATGTTTCTTTAATTTTTATCTCCTTTATATGGTTGCAAAGCTACGAAACTCTACTTCTCCTTTTGTTTAACATTTATATAACTTTCCTTCATATTAATTCCTAATGAGGTCTGATGAAGACAAAACAAGTATAATTAATTTTCATATTTCTTAATATCTCATGAGTAAATTTTAATAATTAATAATGTTAAATACAGTCAACATATGATCTTTGAACTAAACTTTTCTATGCAATTAATTACATTTCTTGAATTGTTTCGTTATGATTTTGTTACACAATTACGAAAATCTAATTTTCCTCTCATGTTACCATTACATCACCATACTTTTATTTTAATTGATTGCATATATTACTCCAATTTCATTTTTAAAAAATTTGCTTAAAATTAAATATTAATTTATAATTATTTTTTTATGTTTACAAAAACTCAAATGTTATTTTATAAAGATGAAAAGATTAATTCAACTCATCTCTGAGAGTTTTATCAAACAAAATATTTTTCTTTTTTTTAAAATATTTTTTCTTAATTTGGCACACTTTATCAATTATTCTATTCATTTCATACACAATTTATTCGATTTCGTTAATGTTTTTCTTTGATTCATTATATTGCACAATATCTCTAACTCATGTCTACCATGACCATTAAATGACTTGGTTTTGTCAAATTTCATTACTTCAATTTATCGTATTTCTTATTTAATATAGTTTTTCTTAATATTTAAATACCTTATTATTATTATTATGCTTATTTAATTTCTTAATTATTAGTAATTTCAGATAATGTCTAATTTAGTTGAAACAAATGTTATTTACCTTGTGCTGATGAGCATAATCAAATAAAAAAATCACATTTCTGCTTTTTAATATTTTATTTTATGGTGTTCTAGATTGATTTACATGAAATTTGGATTCATACCTTATTTTTAGAGCAAGGATATTATGCAAAAGCTTCTTAATATCTTAGGATGCAAAATTTCCTTTAGAATTTATCACTTTTACTAAAATTCATTGCAATATTTTTTTTATAATCAAGAAACTCTAATTCACCATTGTTTTGAGATTTACATTGCATTTGTTTTATCAAATTACTTTGCTTTAATCTATTTTATTTCAACTTTATCATATATTTTCTTATTATTAAAAAATACTTCATTAATATTTTTACATTTTTATTTTTGTAAACCATTGTAATTTCAAAAGTGGTTCGATGGAGAAAAAACAATCGCCATTTGGTTCTGATAAACAACCAAAACAAAATTAAACTTACATTTTTGTTATTTTAAATACTATTTTTTCAAAGGTTTTGCCACAATTTATGATATATTTTAATTTCTAAATAGTTTAATGATATAGAATATTACACTAAATCTACTAAGTATCTTGGAATACAACTTTGCCATATAATTTATCTCATTTTTGGAAATCTTTTGCTTTGATTTGGGTGTCTCTCTATGAAGCTCTAAATCTCTATTGATGTGAAGTTCAACTCATACTTTTTTGGTTATATTGCCTTTCATTAATCTATCTCTCATTGACTTTATTATATTTCTTATTAATAAAAAAATGTTATTAATATTTATATTTGCTTATTGTACTAGAAAATCTTTATTATATTTTTTCCCTTTATTCAGCTCTTCTTGATGGGAACTATCTAATTAAGTTTTTGTTATGTTAATAAAAATTTTATTTGCTACAATTTCACAATGCTTGATGATTCATTTCAATTTCAACAAATTTAACGATATAGGTGTCACACTCAATCGCTAAATCGCCCAAGTGCCCTAGAATGTAACTCTCCAATAGATTTTATTTTAATTTTTACTTTAATATTGTTATATTACTATACTACTTCACATCACTTGAAGTGAGACATTTCAATCATTTTCATGAGATATGTTACATCAATTCATCTAAGTTTGACTGTAACATATAATTTTTTTATTTCAAGCAGTAATTAACTATTATTTTTTATGCATTTGGAAATATGTAGTAATTCTCGATGTGCTTTGATCGAGATGAAACAAATGTAGTTGGATGCAACTCAATGAGATCTATCAAATTAAATATTCTTTTTTATATTCCTTTTATGTATTTTATTTACAAAGGCTTTATTATGCTTTGCAAGCCATTTCAAAATTTAATTAATTTATAATGGAAAGATTACAGATGATCTCCTAAGTGCTATAAAAGTCCATTTTTTTTCTAAAATTTACATAATGTTTTCAAACATTTTGCAAAATTTTATTATATTTCCAAGAAACTTTGATTATGCTCTCATTAAAGCTTTACCATTTTTTTAATTTATGGTATTGCATTGCTTCATTTGATCTCATTTTAGCCTAAGTATATACTACTTTAACTTTTAAAAATTAATTAATCGTTATTTATAGTTATTTAATTTTATATTATAAGGAAATTCCAAATGAGGTCAAATGGAGGCAAAAAATATCTTTGGGCTTGTCTCGATCAGCTAAATCAATTTGAAAGTTAATCATTATATTCTTTAAATATTTTCTTTCCTATGATTTTTGTATATTTTATGAGATATTTTAATTTATACATGATTTGACTATCCAAGATGTTACTCTTTATCAACATAGTATCTTTGAATTAACTTTCCCAAAAACTTTATCACTTTTCTTTTATTTCATAATTTAATTTTGTTATATGATAAAATGCCTATAAATATTCCCTATTATGACTTTCATATTACTTTAATTTAGTTATATTACATTACCTAAATTTATTTCATTTAAGTTTTAATATATAATTAATTAATATTAGAATAATAATTTTTTAATATATCGCAATTTACTAACATAACTGATAGTTATTTAAATCGATATCCCAATAACATGAAACAAACAGCATCTAAAATGTCTCAACTTGCTTTATTTCGTTAAATAGTAATTTTTTGTTTTCAATTTTTTTTAGTTTTCACTCCCTTTAATTTGAGTTTGTTGTGTATAATAGTAAATTATTGATATCCTCTCGCATGGCCATTACATTTGTATGATTTGAATATCTTATGTTACTTCAAATTTTCTTATTTCAACTTTGATATATTTTTATTTAGTTTTGAAATATATTTTTTTATGACATATTTATTAACTTTTGCACTTTATAGTAAGAGTTATAAACAAGTTAAAATAAGTACTGGTTGGCTCATCTCGATGAGCTTTATCAAATTTAATATTTTATTTTACGTTATTATCTAATTTTTTTATACTTTCAGCATGTTGTAAGACACATTTTGAATCTTAATTTTTCAAGGTCAAGTATGTTATGCTCTATCTCTTTAATATCTTAAAATAAAATTTTCTCATATAATTCGTACTATTTCTACAAATGTTTTACTTTTACTTGGTTATATTACAATTTAACAATAAATTCTCTTCTTATGTAACCTTTAAATATCTTTTATTTTTTAGTATTATATTCGTTCTATATGCTTCATTTTAACCTTATACTCTCCTGACACAACAAAAGTCATCGGAATCTTCTTGAGAAACTCTTACTAATTAAAAATTCATTTTTCTTTCTAGGAATTTCATTCCATTTTTTACTATTCTTTATATAAACTTTTTATTCGTACCACGTTTGGAGTATTCCAATTAAATTTTGCAAATTCTAATAACTTTTTCATCAACTTTGTTACATTATTTTGGAACCCTAAATCTCTTCTTGTGTGATGTTTACATGTTTTTTATTAGGTTGTATAATTTGAATAATCATTTTAATTTTATTCAAAGTTAATTAATTTTAAAATAATAAAATTTTCTTATTAATGCTTTCTATTTTGATAATTTAATCGAGTTAAAACTGTAGTCGTTCAACTCATCTCAATAAGCTCCACCCAATTAAAAAAAATTATTTTTACAATTTTCCAATATGTTATGAGACATTTGAATAAGTTAATGTTTTGGTGATTGAGGGTATTACACTTGATCTAAGTATCTTAGAATACAAGTTTTCCATATAATTTGTCCTTTTTCTTGCAAGTGTTACTCTAATTAGGTTATATTACTTTAAACTCTAATTCTCATCTCAAGTGAACTTTACATCATTCTGACTTGGTCATATTATACTTCTTCAATTCATCTTATTTTAGGTTTAATATATTTAATTCATTAATATTACAATGATATTTTATAATTATTTATTTATATTTATTTTTCGCAATTTACAGTAATTTATAATATTGTTTAATCAAAAGGAACAAACATCATTAGGCTTATCTTAATGAGCTCTATCTAATTAAATATTTATTTTTTAAAATCGTAAATATTTTATTTTCCAAGGCTCTAACATGCTTTATGATACATTCAATTCATAGTTGATTTCACAGTCAATTGCGTCATACTCTATCTCTTTAGTATTTTATAATTCTACTTTCTAGTACAACATAACTCTTTTGTTAAAATGTGTCGCTTTCATTTCTATATTAGTATGTTACTCTAGTTATCCTATTGAGGGACAATTGGATCATTTTTATATGGTTATATTATATTATATCAATTTATCACTTTTTTGCTTTAATATATATTTACTTAATATTATAGTTATGTTTGTCATTATTTATGCTTATTAAATTTGCTAATGTGCCATATTTCTAATTGAGGCCAAATCAAAATGTAACAAACCTAAATGGATTAGCCCTTAAAAAAAATTTCTTATATAATTTATCTTATATTTACAAAAGTTTTTATTTCATTTGCATATATTACTATATAACTTTATGTCTCCACTCATGAGACCACTAAATCACCTTGATTTGTGCATATTATATTATTTCAAATTAATTTGTGTCAAGTTTAATAAATACTAACTTATTATTGTAATAACTTATTATTATTTAAGCTTATTTAAGCTAATAAATCACGATGATTCTGAACAAGGTAGGGTGGAGCTAAAAAAATACTTGTATTCATCTGGTTGAGATCTTTTAAATTTAATGGTCATTTTTATATATTTTATTTTCTTATATTTTTTCATCCTTTACAAGGCGTTTTTATTCTTATCAAATTATATGATTGAGGATTTAAAATTTGATCTCTATAGTATCTTTGAATGCAAGTTTCTTATATGTTTTGTATCATTACTTCAATGTTTTCACTTTGAGTTCGATATATTATAGCGTAACCCAAAGGATCCTATCATGTAATGTTTTAACTGCATTGATTTGGTTATAGTGCTTTACATCAATTTATCTCTTTTGTATGGCCTTAGCATATTTTACATGCTATTTCAATTTAAACTAATTTTGATTATTGAGGATGTTACTCTCGATATGCTTAATATAATGGAATTAAAATTTTCAATATAAGTTATCTCATATTTTCAAAAGGTTTACTTGTTGTTGGTATGTTACTTCGAAACTATAGTCTTCCACTCATGTGACATTTACGTAGCATTTTTTAGTTATACTATGCTGCTTCAATTTATCTTACATGAGCTTTATTATTTTTTAACTTGTTAAAAAATAATGATTGGGTATTATTTAATTTTAATTTCTTTGGTAATGGTTAGTAATTCTATTCAATGTCCATTCAAGACAAAACACATGACATTGGAGTTGTCTTCATTATCCAATTAAAATCTAATTATTCTATTTTTTAACTTTTTTGTTTCCTAGGATTTAGACTTCTTTACATGGAATCTTGGTTTATAATAGATTTAATAATTGATGATGTCTCACTCTAATTCCTTTGTTTCTTAAAATGCAGCCTTACCTTTATAGTTTATCTTATTTCTTAACTTTTTTTGCTTTTATTTAGTTACATTACTTTATAGGTTTAAATAGCATCATGTATTACCCTTACATCACTTTGATTATTTTATATTATATTACATAATTTACTAAATTTCAATGTTTATATATATTTACTAAATGTTGAAATAATTGCTTGTTATTATTTATGATCATTTATCATGGTAATTCACAACAATTCCAAACAAGGTCTGGACGAGATGAAGCTAAAATCATCGCACAAATCTCAATGTGCATTATCTAATAAATATTCTTTAATGTTTTTTAATATTTTATTTTGTTAACATGCTTTATGAGACTTTTCTATTTCTAATATATTTGTAAGTTCCTTTCATTATACTTTTCTCCTTGGTATCTAGCAACGAATATTTACCACAAAATAAACCTCATTTATTCAAATTTTTTATTTTATTTCATTATATTATTATGGAACTTTAGTTCTCCTCTTGTGTGAAATTCATGTCACTTTGATTTTATTGCATTACATTACTTCAATTTTTCTCACTCGATCTTTATTATATATTTACATCATCTTTGAATAATAAATAAATATAATCTAAGGTTATTTATTGTATATTTTGGCAATAATCCTATGTGAGACCTAATAAAAAGAAATCAAACAATGATGACTCATCTCCATGAACTGCATCAAGTTAAATATTAATTACTATATTTTAAATTTTTTTTCTTAAGTATTATCCTACTTTATGAGATATTTATTTCATCTATTCAACTTTATTTAATTTTGTTAATTTACTATGTGAATCTAAATCTCCTCCCCTATGACCATTAAATATCTTTCATTTGATTTTATTACTTTGTTTTAATTTGTCTCTTTTTAGCTTTAATATATATTTATCAAGTAATAAAAAATAAATTTATTATTATTAATTCTTATTTATATTATTAATTAACAATAAATCAATTGAGTTATGATAGGGCCAAAATAAATGCCTTTGGACTCAACTCATTAAGCTCTATAAAATTAATTTTTCAATTCTTATGTATTTAAAAATTTTATTTTCTTTGACTTGTGATGCCTTACTACAAATTCAATTTGTAAATAATTATATTGTTGAGGACGTTAAACATGGTCTCATATGTATTTTGGAACAAAAATTTCTCACACAAATTATCACATTTCATCAACTTTCTTTTCTTTAATTTAGTCATACTAATAAGCAATCCTAAATGTCCCCTAGTTACACCCCTACATAATTTTGATTTCATTGTGCTAGATGATTTAAATTAATCTCACATAAACTAAAATAGCTTCAATTTGTCCAACCCTTGATTTCATTTTTATTTATATAATATAAAAAAAATAATTTCTTATTATTTATTTTAAAAATTAACACTAATCAAAATGGGGTATAGTCAAGATTAAATAAACATTGCTCAACTCGTCTTGCAAACCTTATCCCATTAAATATGAATTTTTATATTTTTAAACTTTTATTTATCATGGTTTTGTGATATTTTATAAGAAATTTTTATTTGCATCTGATTTAATGATCGAGGATATTATAGAATATGTCCTTAGTATCTCAAAATGTGACTTTCAAATATATGTTATCTAATTTTTCTAATTTTTTTTATATTGTTATATTATCACATGTGAACTTTACATCTCTTCAATTTTGTTATATTATAATTTTTAACTCATTCATTTCAATTTTTATAAAAAAATACTAAATATTAAAATAGAAATTTTTTAATTTTTTTACTATAAATTTTATAATTCACAGTAATTGTTATTGTTGTTTGCTTAAGACAAAAATGATATTTTACACATCTCAACAAGCTCTATCCAATTACATATTTATTTTTATGTTTAAAAATGCACTATTTCATTTGTATTTTTGCATACTTATGTGTTATTTTATTTTACACTTGATTGGAACTTTAATGATTTTAAAGTAGAAATTATTAATATTTTAGAATACAATTTACTCATATAATTTATTTAATTTTCTAAAAGATTTCAATTAGAATTTTTTATATTACTATAAAAATATTGATATTAAAATATTAGTATAATATTTTAGCATTATTTTTTCTTGTTTACTTGGTCATTCTTTAGTGATTTCAAATGAACTCTGATTAGGATTAAACAAATATCATCACAATCAACTAAATGAGCTCCATCTAGTAAACTATTCATTTTGATATTTTTAAATAATATATTTTATTAGTATTTTTTTTTATGAGATATTTTTTTTTTGACTACTTATATGATAAGATGACACACATTGATCATTTTGCAATATTGTAATGGATATTTCTTGTACTTTATTTCTCATTTTTTAAAATGTTTTACTTTGTGCTCTCGTTTAACATTTCGCACCAATATGAATTTTTTATATTCAATTCTAAAATTTACGTTATTTTAACTTTAACATATATTTAATAAAAATTAAAAAAAAATTATTACTATTTATGTTTATTTAGTTTTGTAACTCAAAGAAACTACAAATGAGGTTTGATCAAGCAAGACAAATGACATTAGAATCATCTTATGGATATATATATCTAATTAAGTATTTATTTTTAAAATTTTTAAATATTTAATTTTGTATGGTTTTGGAATGTGTTGCAAAATAGTTCTATGCTTACCTAATTTAGACAACAATAATGCTACAATTTATTTTTCATAGTGTCATCGAATGTAGTTTCTTGTACAATTTCTCTCTTCTATTCAATTTTTTTCATTAATTTTGTTATATTATTATGTAACTCTTATCTCCTCTTGTTTGACCTTCACATGTAGTTAGTTTTGTTTTCCTATGTTTACTTAATATTCAAATAGTAGTTATTATTATCTATTCTTATTTATTTATCTAATTCAAAGTAATTCCAACTACTTTCTATTAAGACAAAATAGAATTAATTGGACTCATCTCAATGATGTCTATCTAACTAAATATTTATTTTAATATATCTATTTTTTTGTTAGATTTTGTAATTCTTTGTGTGACATATTAATTCATGCCTAATTTGATTATCGAGATTGTTTACTTCGTTTCTTTAATACCTTGGAATGTAATTTTTTTTATAATGTATTTGATTTCCTTAAATTTTGTGCTTTGATTTTGTTATATTATAATCTTAATTAAAATCTCATCTTTTGCAAGCTTTATATCATGTTGATTTTAATATATTATAGAGCTTCAATTTATCTTATTTAAATTTCATTCTATATTTACTTAGTTTTAAAAAAAAAAGTTATAATACTTACACTTTTTAAATTTCTAAGACAGTATTAATTCTAATGGATGTTTAAAAGAGATGAAGCCAACATCATTGAACTCAATTCAATCTACACAATACAACCAAATATTTATTGTTATTTTTTAAAATATTTTACCTAGAGATTTGTTATGCTTTAAGCTATTTTAATTTTTGGTTGATTTTGCGATCATAGATGCTATGCTTGATCACTTTAGTATGTTGGAATGCTTATTGTAAAATTTTTTCTCATTTATTAAAATTTTTTACTTCTATGTAACTTCTTGCAAAGCTATTGGTGTGAGTTGATTCATTAAAATTAACCATGGATTCATTCTAAGAGTGTGGATATGCTAAGTGGATGTAATTGAATAAGGTAGGCTGGGTGCTTCCAAGTTCTTAGAAGTAAGATTCTAGCAAAATGAAATGGTAGAACAAGAGAATAGTAACTACAAGAATTGGTATGAGAATGATTAACAATGATGTACCTTAATTTTGTGATTTTATTAGGTCTAGTAGAAGGTGTTAAAGTAGTTGCACTTTGGTATTCGAAGTATAGGTAATTGTCTTGGTAGTAATACAAAGAATAAGATCAATGAATGCATTGATTGTGTTTTGTAGATACAAAGATTGTTTATGTAGACAATGGACAAACTATGTAGGCTTGTAAGAGAAGAAAGCTTTTTGAAAATTCTTATGTGCAAACTCCATGAGCAATGACTGTAGGTGGTAACCCTATATACCTATGTCTAGGAAACGTTTGACACAAATATCAAGCATATTTGCTGATGGTATGTAGAGAACCATAGCTAAGCTAAATTCAACATAAACTTATTTTTAGAACACAGTTCTCCCACAAAAGAGAGACCATGAATGCATCATAAAGGTTGCTTTTGTTGCATCAAACAAGCATCTTGTCCACTGTTGAGGATCCTAATCAAGGTTTTAACATCCGATCTATCATAGAATGTCCAAAGCAACTTATTAATTTTCCTTAATTCCTTTGACCAACATCATTGATTAAATTATCCATATCAAGCAAGATCCAATCATTATGTTGGTTATAGTTGGTCCATTACATTGATGATGTCTAGCTCATGAATCCTCCGTGAAGGAGTAGCTTATCATAAAAATAATGAACAAAACAATTCTATCATCCATTATTTATGTCAATTATGAAGATCAAATTTTTTATGTAGTGAATTCTTGCTCAAATAAAGTGTCTTTTTTTTGTTAAACAATTATTGATCCTTGTCACTATATAATTGAAGGGTCTCAAACATTTATAATGATTCTTTTAGATGTTTTAACCAATAAAACATTCCTTTACTAACACAAGTTTGTATGAGGGTGCATAGGTTGTAACACCTACTTTTAAGCTATTTAATGAATGAAAGGAATCAATATGTTTCCACTCTAGAAGAACAAGTGAATTTTCTTCATAGTGGTCATTAGGATGTTGACCAAAATGGACTTGTGATACATAGCATTGATAGGGAGAGAGGTCAACACATAATTTATGGGAACAAGTTGTCCAACAAGTGAGATAGCTCAAACACCCCATTAAGAGATTTTATACTAAACCATCTTAGTGTTCTAGTTGAAATCTATAGCAAACATTAGACTAAACAAAGGTTGAATCCCCAAGTATCTAAAAGGTGATAGAGCTATAACATGTTATGAATAGATTCTATCCATAATGATCTTGTGATTTGGCTAAAATCTATAGCAACAAACTAACTAAACGACAGTAGAATCCCTTGTTATCTACTTAAAATCAATGAAACATTCCAAGAACCATCTATTGGTCATGCATTGAAATTGATCTACTAAAGAAGATTGAGAACTTAGCACTAAGTATGTATTGCTTATAGGTAAGGTAATAAGTAGCAAGAATAGAAGAAATCTCTTCAACTTAATTGATAATAGTTATGGTTTATAGTATTACATCATCCATACAATAGATGAGCATCTAGATGATCCATAGGAGACATTTTTATGTTGAGCAACATCTAGTCCATTGTATTATCTTTTATGAATAAGAAGAGACAACAACATCCAATGGAGGATAAAATGATATGGAGATAGGGGACTACCTTGACATAAGTTTTACAGGGATTGGATCGAATAGAATTGTCTCTCATTTATGAGAAGAGGAAATTATAGCTAATAAGTCAAATCCATTCAAGCGAATTGGCTTGCTACACGTGGTTTGCAACACTATTATTGTTATTTATTGCTTGTGTTTGACATCAGATGCCTTAGTAATTTTTAAAGATGTAACTTGTTTTCTTATCCACATTAAAGTCTCTTTGCCCATACAAAAAGAAAGCATGCAACTTGTTTTGAGTAAAGGGGGACCATCAAGTCTCTTCTTAAAGTGTAAATTATAGCCCCCACATAGCAAGTGCATGTGTATATATGCGTGTGAGGGAGCTAAAGTTTTGGGGTTGATTTAATAAATGGGCACAAATTCTTGGTGGAATGCTCATGAAACTTTCCAAAGTTCTCTTTGGTAAGATCCAAACAGGCACAATCACACTCATGAAAGAATCAAATCCTTTTTTCCACCCATTTGGTAGTAGCAATTTGGTGAAAGTAAGCCATGTTTTGGTTGCTTTGAAATTACCACTAAAATTTGGTGTGTTACCAACACCAAAACACCATATAAATAAGGTAAGTATTGTAAATAGTTACAAACTATGGATCCATAAATGCTCCATCTTTATTGAATACCTCTCTAATCCGCTAGTCCACAGAAATTTTGAAATCCATATCACCCTATTTATAGTCATAAAAAAGTTATACAATTACTAGTTACTCTCAGGACTTAGTGCACTAAAAGAACAAATGCACTCTCGTTTGAGCATAGTTCTAAGGAACTAAATTCATCTCTCATGTTCATAAGTAAGAACCAAGTGGATTTTTTCCAAAGTTAACTAAATATCCTCAAAAGTTATGTTGTTTCATTGAATCCTAAACTCTGATAATTAAACTAAAGTAGTAGTGGACAATGATTTCAATTGATGCTAAAAAACCGAAGTAGGGCATTCCCCAAAAATTCCATGAATCATCAAAGTTCTTTTGGATTATATTACATCTTACAAAAACTATAGCACTCACCTCTTTGTGTTACACCAATTTCGTGGAAAGCCCTTGAACACAAAATCCTACAAATTTGTATTGGAAGAAAATGTTGAAAAGTCAACAAACAAAGGCCTATAATAAATTGTCTTACCCCTCTCTACTAATCTTAACATAAAATATGATTGAAGGCAAAGATTGTTAGAAGACATTAACTAATAAAAATAAATAAATTCAATGCTTTTACCTAATAATTTCACTTCTAATATGGTGTGCTCATTTTAGTGTTTTTGCTCCATTTATTAGTTTCTTGTTATATATAATTACTTGCTCATCTATTTAATTTAAGAAGATAGCACTTGAAATTTTAATATGATAAAAAAGCTTTGTGTTCAAGCTTTAATTAGGGAGAAGTATAATTATTTATCATAACACTATTATTTTCTTAAGTATATTTTGACAAAGAATTTGTAATACACCTCAAATCATTATAATTACGAAGAGGATGTTTGTATCTAGAAGCTATGTAGTATATGTTCTTAATCTTTTTTTCCATTTTTGCTAAGTCTTTGAAATTGTTTCTCAAATTTGATATGTTAAGATATATTTATTTCAAAAAGTAAAAATGTTAAAATTTTTGTAGCCTAAGGAATTTTACACAAATTATTGGGTTGATATAAAATCCTTGGTTTAAAAAGAAAGATATATAATCTAGTCATTAATCAATAAGTACATAAATTAGTTTTTCATAAAGCATAATTCAAGGGTATTTTTCTATACGAACACATTATTGAGGCACAGCCACCTTTTCTGCTCAAGCTTTCATTCAGTGTTTAAAGATTTGAATAGTTTAGCAATATTGTAGTTGTTGTCTACTAGATATTTTATACATGGTTTCTATAGTTATTTTTATTGTAACAAAGTTAAAACAACTAGGATGTTAGAAAATGCACATGGATTGAGAGGAAAAAATGTAATGTTCCAAGATATTAAGAATGACAAGTGTAACATCATCAATCATCAAATTAGGTATAAATCCAAATGTCACAGAAAAATATACTAATGACATTTATTTTTTCTTCGTCAACCTCATTTGGAATTACTTTGAATTGCAAAATAAAATAAGCATAAATAATAATAAATAAATAATTTAATATTAATTAAAAATATATTAAATTTTAAAAGAAATAAATTAAAGAAATATAATATAACCAAATCAAAGTGATGTAATGGTGACGCAAGAGAAGATATGAATTCAAAAAGTTGTATATCTAAATAAAACAAACTCAAAGAAATGAGATAACTTTTATGGTTAAGTCGCATTTGAAGATATAAGAAAATATAGTATAACATCTATGAATAAAAAAGTGTCATCAAGATGTAAACATCCTAAAAAATAAAAATATAAAATAATTAAAAAATAATTTACTTGGATAGAGCTTGTCGAGACAGGTGCACCAATATTAGTTTCAATTTGATGATGGCTTGTTCAAAATTACTACAAAGTACCAAATTATAAATAATAAGAAATTATTGTTATAATATTAAGAAAAATTTAATTGAAAGCTGAAATAAGAAAACTTCAAGTAATGTAATATAACCAAATCAAAGTGATCTAAATTTAATGTGAGTAGAGACTTTGAGTTTTAGAGTAATATAACCATTGAAGAAATAAAATAAATTGTTTGTTAAATTTGTATTCCAAGATGCTAATGAAATTGAGATTAATGACCTCGATCATTAAATCAAGTAGAAATTAAAATGTCTCATAAAGCACACCTAAAGTTTAAAAAATAATTAATTTGAAAACATAATAATTGATATTTAATTGGATAGAGTTTTTGAAGATGAGCCTAACCTGTTTCATTTTTATCAACAATGATTAGAATTTATATGAATTATCATGTTAAGTAAGAAAAAATAACTAAAATAGCATTTTAATATTAAGTAAAAATATAACAAAGTGGAAATGATATAAATTTAAGTAATGCCATATGATTAAGTCCAAGTTATGCAAAGCTCACATGAGATGAGGAATAGAGTTTTATAGTAATACAACAAATTAAAGTAAAAAATTTTTATGAAATGATTTAAATTGTAAAGAAAATATTTTTTTTGAAGATAGTAAATAATTTGTTCATAGCATTCTTGATCATCAAATTAGCTCCAAATTAAAATATCTCATGAATAATGCTAAAAGCACTGAAACTATTATTTTTTAAAAAAGTAAAAAATGAATTTTTAACTAATAGAGCTCATTGACATGTGTCTAACAATATTTCTTCTCCATTAGAACTTATTTAAAATTACTTCGAGTTGCAAAAGCTATTAAAAACTATTTTTAAGGTTTTTGCAAGTTCTATAAATATTTTGATTCATACTTGATTTGATGATAAAGAATGTTGCACTCGACCTACTTAGAGTCTTAGAATGAAGCATTTTCACAAAATTTATCTCATCCCTAATTTTTAATTTTCATTTAGTTTTATTAATAATTAACTTCAAATGTCCACTCATGTGACTTTTACATTACTTTAGTTTTTAATTATATTATATTAATTAAATTGATCTCATTATAACTTTAATACATATTTAGCTAACATTAAAAAAAGTTTTTATAATATTTATTCTTGTTTAATTTGATAATTAGTGGTAGTTTCATGCAAGGTTTAATTGAGAGGAAACAAACATCATTTGAGTCATCTCCAATAAATTTATCCAATGAAATATTTATTTTTTTAATATTTAATATTTTTAAGTTTTTTACATGCTTTGTATGATATTGTTTTGTATCTAATTTGTTGATCAAGGATATCAACTCTACCTTTAATATCTTGCACTACAAGCTTTTCATAATTTTTTTCTCATTTTATCAAAATTTTTTCTTTTATTTAGATATATTATATTATTTCAATATATCATATATCAACACTTAAAATGGTTAATTAATATAAAAATTTTATTTTTTTAAAATAAATTATGCCTTTATTATTTGTAATTTGAAGTAATTTCTAATGAGGTCTAATTGAGATGAAACAACATCATCAGATTTATCTCAAAGAGCAATATCCAATTAAATGATTATTTTTTTATGTTAAGATATTTTTTTCTCAGATTTTAACATTTTTAAGGAGATATTTTGATTTATACCTGATTTGAGAATCACGAATGTTATGTTAAATTTTATTAGAAACTTAGAATAAAATTTTCCAATACAACTTATTTCGTCATTTCAAATTTTACACGTTCATTTAGCTACATTATTATGTAAAGCTAAACTCCTCTCTTGTGATGTTTATATTAGTTTGGTTTGAATATATTACATTGTTTTAGTTTATCCTATTTAAGCATTATTATATATTTCTTTAATATTAAAATAATAATTTATTATTGTTAATCTATATTTCATTTAATTATAATTGTAATTCCAAATGACATCAAATCAAGAACAAACAAATGTCATCGGACTCATCTAGATAAGCTTTATACTAGGTTATTATGGTTTAAGGATTCTTTATGAGACATTTCAATTTGCACATGATTTATTTGTTGAGGATATTACACTCAGCTCCTTAATATGTTCAAATGCCAATGTCATATACCAATTATTTCATTTGTTCAATGGTTTTGCTTTGATTGGTTATATCACCAAACTTATTTCTATGAGCTCTATGAAATTAAAAGTTTATTTTTATATTTTTAAATATTTTATTTCTTAGGATTGTGGTATGCTATGGTAATGCTTAATTTTAGGATTTATGAAGTTTCACTTAATGTCCAACTTTTCATTCATTACTTTTGTTAAATTACTAAGAAACTCAAATTCTCATCTCATGTTGTCATTACATTACTTTGATTTATTTATGTTATAATACTTTAATTTATCTTAATTTAGCTTTGGTATATATTTACTTAATATTGAAATTGTAATTATTATTATTAATTCCTATTTATTTAGATAATTTATAGTAACTCGAATAGAGGATTGACCATAATGAAATAAATGATATAAGAGTCATCCAGATGTCTTCCTTCAAATTTATCTCATTTCTTAATATTGTTTCTTTGATTTTCTTATATTACTCTATAACATTAAATCTCATGTCATGTGACAATTTGATATCTTTAATATAGTCATATTAATTTGCATGAGTTTATCTCAATTCAATTTATATACATATATCTAATTAATTGAAAATTAATAGTTTATTTTTTTTATTTACATTTTGATAATTCTAAGTAATTCCAAACATAATATAATTTATTGCTTCAATTAATCTCATTTCAACTTTATTATATCTTTCCTTCATATTGAAGAAAACATTTATTATTATTTTTGTTTATTTGCTTCTGCAATTCATAATAAAGTAAACATTGTTAGATGCAATTTTTAAAAGAAACATTATTGCTCTATTAGATTAAATAATCATTTTCATATTTTAAACGTTTTATTTACTAAGTTTTAGCTAGTTTTAAAATGCATTTACATTCATAGCTAATTTTGTATGGATGTTACACATAATCTACTTTGAATTTTGTGAGACAAATTTTCTTAACAATTTATGTTATTTCTTCAAATTGTTTTCAATATGCCTATATTATTATATATCTTTAAATCTCTCACCTAGTGCCTTTTCATGTCTACTATTCAGTTGTATTAGAATTCTTAAATTTGTCTAATTTGTAATTTATATTTATTTACCTATCATGTTCATATTTTATTAATTATTTATGATTTTTTTACCTTGATAATTTGTACTAATTCAAAACGAGTTCCAATGAGACGAAACAAACATCATTAGGGTTCTCCTGATTAATTCTGTATAATAAAATATTTTTCTTCATAATTGAACTTATTTTGTTTTGAAGAGTTTCTACCTATTTTATGAGAATGTTTTATTAGTACATGATTTTGTTGATCGTGGAAGTCACACTACCTTGCTAGTAACTTTGAGTGTAACCTTCATACAAAATATATCTTATTTTTCTCATATTACATAACCTTTGGATGACATTAATTTGATTACATTACATTACTTTTACTTATCACATTTCAACTCTACTACATATTTATGTTATGTTAAAGCAAAAATTTATTATTATTTATCCTCATTCAAATTTGTAATAAGCAATAATTCCAATCAATATATGATCTAAATAAAAAAACATAACTAGACTCATTTTAAGGAGTCCTATCTAAAAAATATTATTCTTTATATTCTTAAATATTTAGTTTTGTTAAGTTTTAATGCGTTTTGATGGTATTATGATGTGTACTTAATTTGATGATTAATGATGTTGCACTAAACCCCCTTAATAACATGGAATGCAATATTCGCAAGTAATTTCTATCATCTATTCAAGTTTTTCACTTTGATTTGGCATTATTACTACATAACTCTAATTCCCCTCTTGTGTGACCTTTGCATCACTTTAATTTAGTTATTTTGTATTACTTTTGTTTTTTTTAATGTTAGAACTACAATATATTTACCTTATATTAATGTGATAATTTTTTAATGAATATGCTAGTTTATCTTAACAAGTAGTAGTAATTCCATAAAAGATGCAATAATGACCAAACAAATGTCATTATCCTTATCTCAATGAGCTTTATTAAAATAAATAGTTATTTTTATATTTTAAAAATTTTTCTTTGATATTTCAAAAACTCTGTGACTTTGTGATCAAGGTTGTTTGAATTTAAACTCCATAGAAACTTGGAGTGTAACTTTCTCGTATAATTTAAATCATTTCAAAAAAATTTACTCTTTTATTTAGACGTATACTTTGTAACTACAAATCTACTCTCCTATTTCATTTACAACACTTTTGATTAATCATATAAATTGCTTTAATTTATCTTATTTTAGAATTAATATATACTCATTTGGAACTGAAAAAATAATTTTTTAAAATTATGTTCATTAACTTTTCTAATCCATAGAATTCCAAAAAAGGGTCTTATTATGATAAAAAAAGGTTGTACAAAACTTCGTAATGAACTCTATCCATTTAAATTTTCATTTATATATTTTAAAATACTTTATCTGATCAAAGTTCTAACATAGTTTATGAGACATTGGAATTGCTACCTAAATTGATAATGGAGGATATTAGAGTTGTCATAAGTATATTAGAATGCAAGTCTTCTATATAATTTATCTCCTTTATTCAAATTGTTTTTTTATTTGACTATATATTATCAAAGTCTAAGTCCACTCTTGTGACTTTAACATCAATTTTAATTTGTTATATCATTTATCTTTGAATATCTAATTCTTAAATTTTTATCTATTTTCATAATATTAAAGAGTTAATTTACTACATATTAAACTTATAAACTTTGGTAATGTATTATAGCTCCTAACAATATTCATATACTTGTTTTGACTAGATCTAAGAAATTAAAACTTCCTTTTTATTCATATAAAATTTGATAATGTTGGGGTTTTGACTTGATCTCCTTAGTATCTTTTATTTATAATTTCTTATGAAATTGTTCTCTTTTGTTCAAATTTTTCTTTATTTTGCAATACAATGATGAAACTTTAGTTTTCCTCTATTGTCACTTGTATGTAATTTGGATTTTCTAATATTACATTATTCTTATTATTATTATTTAAAATTTAGTATATATTTACTTAATATTAAGAAGATAATTTATTATTTTTTAAGCTCATTTACTTTGGTAATTGATATTAGATATAAACCTAGTCTGATCATAACAAAATAACAATAACTGGATTTGTCATTATGAGGTCTTTTTTATTATATATTGATTTTATATTTTTATATATTTCATTCTCTTGGTCTTAACATATTTTATGAGTCATTTTGATTCATATCTAATTTGATGATAAAAAATGTTACACTCAATCTTTTAAGGTCTTACAACGTAGCTTTTTAGTGCAATTAGTCTTAATTTATCAAAATGTTTACTTTGATTTTACTATATTCCTATGCAATCAAAAATCTTCTCTCACTTGTATGTAATTTGGATTTTCTAATATTACTTTGATTTTACTTTGATTTTACGTTATTTTCATTATGACATATAATTACACAACATAAAAAATGATAATTTTTTGTTATAAATTAAATTTAGATGCAATTGACATGAAACAAATTTGATGAACTAATACCTATAAGATCTACCTAATAAATATTAATGTGTTATTTTTAAAATATTTTTCTATGATTTTGTCACTTTTTTTACTCATAGAGATTGGCACTTATTTTAATGATAGAGGATGTTTTGCACAATCTTTTAAGTATCTATTGATACAACTTATCTGATTTCATTAAATTTTCAACTATGATTTTTTTATATTTCAATGAAAATCTAAACTCTTATCTTGTGAAACTCATGTAGCTTTTATTTGGTTATATTTCGTTGATTAAATTTTTCTCATTTTACCTTTATTATATATTTGCATAAAAGTGTTATAATGCTTTATTATTATTTATTCTTATTTCCTTTTTTACTCATAATGACTTCAACAAAAGTTTGATTGATGTCAAACAAATGCCATTTCACTTGTGTCGACCTACTCTATAAAATTAAATATAGATTGTCATATTTTTAAATGTTATATTATCTAAAGATTTGATGTCTTTCAAGAGATATTTTAATTCATATATGATTTCATGATTGAGGATATCACACTCGACCTCCATAGAGACTTGGAAAGTAATTTTATCTCATTGTTTCCAATTTTTATTCTTTTTGATATATTTCTCAATAACTTAAAGATTCACTAAAGTCACATTTACATGTCCTTTATCTGGTTATAATACAAAGCCTAAATTTATCTCATTTCATATTTAATACATATTTACTGAATATTAAAATAATAAATTGTTATTTTTAATAGTTATTTATTTTTCCAATTCATAGTAATTTCGAACCAGGTTCCATCAAGATTAAACAAATATCATTAGACTCATCTTGATAAGTGATATCTAATTAAATATTTATTTATATATATATTTTTTAAAAGTTTTATTTTTTAAATATTTTAGCTTGTTCGACAATGCATTTAAATTAATTCATCATCTTGAATGTCAAAGATGTAACACTTCATCTTATTAGTGCCTTGGAATTAAATTTTTTCTAAGACAATGTTTTTAGTTCTATAAATGTTTTAGTTTGATTTTGTTATATTGTAATTAAACTTCATTTTTCTTGTCATTTGACCTCATATTGTTTTAATTTATCATAATTCAAATTCATTGCATAATTATTTCAAATTAAAATAATAATTTTTATTTATTTAATCTTATTTATTGTTATTTAAATTAGTACTTTGTAATAATTCCAAATAAACTATGATTAAGATAAAAAAGTCTTTATACTCTTCTTGGCCAGCTCTATTTAGTTAAACATTCATTTTTTATGTTTTAAATATTTTATTTTTAGAGTTTTAAAATGTTTTAGGAGTCAATCTAATCCATACATAATTTGGTGATCAAGAAATTTACACTGAATCTCTTTATTACATTGTAATGCAATGTCTCCATACAATTTGTCTCATTTGTCCAAAAATTTTGATATATTACTACGAAATTCAAATTATTCTCTTGTGTTACCTTTATGTTGATAAGATTTAGTTATATTATAACCATTTAATTTAGCATATTTTATCTTTGTTATTTATTTATTTAATATTACTTAATGATTTATTTTTGTTTGAGCAATGTTTATTTCGATAATTTATAAGAACTCTTAACAAGGTTCAATCATGATGAAAAAAGTGAATGTTGGACGAATCCTAGGGCCCTCTTTTTAATTTAACAATTAATTTTATATTTTCAAAAAATTTAATTTTCTATGTTATGTCACGCTTTATGAGTCATTTAAATTTAAATATAAATTTGCTTAATAATAAAATAAAATTTTATTATTTTATATGGTTTTTTACTTCAATAATTCTTAGTAATTCCAACTAATGTTCAAAAGAGATGACATAAATGTCATCAGACCAATCTCGATGGACTCTATCTAATTAAATATTATTTTTCATATTTTTAAATGCTTTGTACTTGCTTTGCTCATCACTTGGAATGTTATGATTTATACATCTATTAACAATTGAGGGTGTTGTATTCTAATTTCTTTTAGCCTTTATTTTGCTGGATTTAATTAAATAGTATATTACTTTAGTTTATCTCATTTTAGTTCTTTTATATATTTAATAAATAATGATGTAGTAATTTATTATTATTTATACTTATTTACTTTTGTAACTCACAATAAGTTCAATAGAAGCCCAATTGACATGACATTAATGTCATTCGACTATGCTCAACCAGCTCTATCTATAACATTATATTTTTTTGAGGTTTTTTTATATTTTAAAAGAGACATTTTCCTTCATATATGATTTCATGATCATGGATGTTACCCTCAATCCTTCTAAGTATTTTGGAATGAAATTTTTCATCATAATTTAATTAAGCTTTTAAATTTTTTTATTGGATATATTACTAAGAATTTTAAATCTCCACTAAAATTACCTTTACAAGTCTTTTATTTCATTATATTACAAGGCATCAATTTATCTTTTTTTATTTAATACATGTTCACTTAATATTAAAATAAAAAATTTAAATTAATTATATTTAATTTTTTTGAAAGTTATGATAATTTAAAACTATGTTTGATCAAAATAAAAAAAATATCATTAGACTTGATGTGATAAGTTTTATCTAATTAATTATTTATTTTTTATAATGTTTTTTTCCAAGGAATTTATAATGTTTGGTAGGGCATCAAAATTTTTTCATCATTTTGATGATAGAGAATGTCATAGTTGATCTCATTAGCGTATTGGAATGAAACTTTCTAGCAATTTTTTAAAATTTTTTAAATATTTGAGTTTAATTTATTTATATTACTATCAAAAAAAATTTTTTGGGCTATTGTGACCTTTATATTTCTGTGATTTTGTTATGTTATATTATTTCATTTTATCTCAATTCATCTTTGTTGTATTTTTACTTTATATTAGAATAAAAATTTATTATTATTATTTATGGTTACGTAATTTTGTAATTTATAATAAATAAAAAATAAAGTCTAAATATTTTATTAAATAATTTAATTATCCTAAATATTTTATTTTGAAATTTTTTTATGCTTTAAGGGTCATTTCAATATATAATGATTTGATAATTAAGAATATCTTACACAATCTCCATAGTATCTTGTGATGTAATGTCCCCATAAAATTTACCTCATTTGTTCAAATGTTTACTTTGATTTGCATATATTACTATTAAACTAAAATTCACCTCTTTGTTACCTTTACATTATTTCAATTTGGTTCTATAACAATTGTTTAATTTATCCTATTTTATTATGTAATATATATTTATTAATTATTAAAATAATAATTTATTATTATTTTAGAATTTTTTCATTGATAATTTATAGGAACACCAAACATGGTTGAATCATGATGAAATAAGCGATGTTGGACTCGTCTTAATTGCGTCTTTCTTATTCCATAGACAAATTTATATCATAAATATGATAATGTTACACTTGATTTCTTAGAGAAGCTTTCTCTTATAATTTAATTTGTTTTCCCTAAAGTTCCAATTTGATTTTGTGGTACAACTACATAACATTTAAACTCTTATCATGTGATATAAGCACGTATTTGATATTTTTATGTTATATTACCTCATTTTATTTCATTTCAGATTATATAGGTATATATCTACTTAAATTAAAAAAATAATTTTCCATTTATATGATTTTTTCATTGATAATTCGTAGTAATGCCAACCTAGACATAATTAGGATGAAGTAAATGTCATTTAACACATCTCAATGAGTTATACTAAATTTCCTTCATAATTAATTTTATTTTTACAAGTTGTTCATTTTTAATTGACTATTTTATTATATAGCTCTAAATTTCTACCTTGTGACCTTTTCATGTATTTTTTTTGTTATACTAAAAATCTTAAATTTATTTCAGTTTTGTTTTATATTGTCAACTTAATATTAAAATAATATTTTCAATTTATTTACGGTTATTTACTTTGCTAATTTGTTGTAATTCAAGATGAGTTACAATTGTTATGAAACAGAAGTCATTGAAGTTGACACGATCAGCCCTATTTAACTAAATATTTAATTTCGTACATTTACGTATGTCACTTTCTACAATTTTATGAGATATTTTCATTAGTACCTAATTTCGAAAGTTGAAGATGTCTTACTTGATCTTCCTTGTTTCTTTCAATATATTACAAAAATTAATAAGTATAAATAATTAAAAATAACTGAAAATTATTATTTTATTAAAAGAAAAGTTCTTAAAACTAAAATTAGATAAATTGAAGCAATCTAGTAATGCAAAATTAAGGTGATGTAATGGTCACATGAGAGGAGAATTAGTGCATCAGAGTAACATATGCAAATCAAAGAACAAAGTTTGAAGAAATAAGGCAAATTACAAGAGAAAGTTGAGTTCTCAATTATTAAACTAGTTATGAAGCAAAATACTTCATAAAACATAAAAAATAACATAAAAAAGGTATTTAGAAATTGCAAAATTAATATTAATTTCAATAAAGCTTATCATGATGACTGAAAAAAAATTTGTTTCATCTCAGTTGGACCCGAATTGGAATTATTGTGAATCACCAAAGTAAACAAGTACAAATGATAATAAATTATTATTTTAATATTAAGAAAATATATGTTAAAAAAATGAGATAAATTTAAACATTGTATTAAAACAAAATAAAAGAGATATAAAGGCTAAATAAGAGGATATTAAGAGTTTTTCAATAATATAACCAAATCAATGAAGAACAATTACAAAAATAATATAAATTGTGTGATAAAATTGCATTAGAAGATACTAAGGACATAAAGGTTAATAACCTCGATTATCAAACAAAATAGAAATGAAAATGGCTCATAATACATGTAAAAAAAATGAAGATTAACAATTTAAAAAAATATAAAGATGAATATTTAATTTGATAAATTTCATCTAGATTACTCTAATAATATTTTTTTTACAATTGATCTTTTTTAGATTTACTACAAATTTAAAATAAAATAATTATTAATGATAATAAAATATTATTTTAGTAATAAGTAACAATATATATAGATATTGAAATGAGGTAAATATAAGTAATGTAATATAATAAAATTTACATATTGTGATTGTCAACTATGTGGAAAATTATTATTTCATATCAATATAAAAGAAATCAAAACAAAAAGTTATCAAAAATGAGGTAAATTATATGAGTAAGTTGATTTTTGAGATATTGAGGAGATCTTTTATGAATCTAAAATTTTTAAAAAACATTTTTAATATATAGAAATTAAAATATTTGAAAATATATATAATAATAAAAAAATGTTAGTCCAAATATGTTTTTTTCATCTTATTTATTCCTTGCTTTGAATTCCTACGAATTGTCAAAGTGATGTATATCTCCAATGAGATGAGAATTAGAGTTAAATAGTAATATAAAAAAATAAAGATGAAAAGTTTGAAAAATGAGAAAAGGTGCAACAAAAAATTTCATTCTATGGCATTTAGGAGATTTAGTGTTGCATCACCGATCATTAAATAAAGTAGAAATCGAAATAACTCATAAAACTTGTCAAAACGCTAGAAAATATAATATTTCAATAAATAAAAATTACTTTTTTGTCATAGCCCATCATCATTACTTGAACGATGTTTGTTTCTTCTCGATGAAACCCTAGTATATAATTAACACAAACTATGAATGTAAAAAAACATAAATAGTAATTATTATTATCATTTAAGTATAAATATAATAAAGCTGACATATGATAAAATGAAGCAATACAACTTGATTAACCAAATGCAATGTAAAGGTAACATGATTGTAAAATTAGAGTTTCATAGAATCATACCCAAATACAAAGTAATTATTTAATTTGATGTAACTCATCATCAAAAGCCCAATGATAATTTTTCCCCCTCATCAAATCTCTTTTTAAATTATTACAAATTACAAAAGTAAATAAAAACAATTAATAATAACTTATTATCTCAACAATAAATAAAATCATGTTCAAATGAAAATTAAATTTTGTTAGCAATGTAATGAAGCTAAATTGAAGAGATGTAAAGGTCACACAAGTGGAAAATTATAGTTTTGTGGTAATATAACCAAGTAAAGCAAAAACGTTTGAAGAAATGGGTTAAATTGTTTGGGGATGTCAAGTTTTAATATACTAAAGAGATTAAGTTTAGCATACATGATTATTAATTTGGTCACAAATAAAAATGTCTCGCAACCTTGCTAAAACCATAGAAAATTAAATACTAAGAAAGGTAAGAATGAATATTTATTGGGATAGTGCTCAATAAGTTGAGTCAATCAACCCTTGTTCCATCTTGATCTGACTACTTTTCGAAGAGGTGCCAATTACCAATATTAATCAACAAAAATAATAATTAATTTTTTTTAAAATAAAAGGTAAACATTAAACCCAAAATGAGAAAACTTGAGTGATTTTGATTTAATAAAATCAATGTGATATTAATGTCAGAAAGTAGGGGATTTTGAGCCCTACAGTAATATAATAGAATTATATGAAAAAGTTATATTCCTATACACCAAAGATATAGAATTAAGAATCCTTCATCACTAAATCAAGTACAAATCAAAGGACCTCAAAAAGGGTGCCAAATCTAAAGAAATAAATTTTTAGAAATTTAAAGATGAGAATTTAATTTTAGAGAGGTCATCGAGATGCATCCAATAATATTTTTTTGCCTCCACCAGCCCTTGTTTCAAAATGCTATAAATTATCAAATGAAAAAATCATAAATAATTATAAATTATTATTTTTAATATTAAGTAAATATATGCTAAAAAATTTAAAATACTATAAAAATATTGATTAAGATAAAAACTAAGATGGAATTAGATAGAGTTGTGAGTTCATGTCTAACGACTAATGTTTTCTCTTAGTCGAATCTCTTTAAGAAGTAATATGGATTATGAATTTGATACATCTCTATTATACCTTATTTAAAATTATTGAGAAATGTAAGTTTAAATAAGCAAAAATACAAAAAAATTATTTTTTAATAATAATGAAATATATATTTAACTTTAAATATGATAAATTAAGGCAATGTATTTTAACAAATCCAAGTCAATTAAAAGCCACATAGGACGATATCTAAAGTTACACATTAATATAACAAATTCAAAGTGACAAGTTTGAAGAAATGAGATAAATTATGTTATGAAGATATATTTCCAAATACTAAGGTGATAGAAATTAACATATTTGATCATCAAAAGAAGGTATGAACAAAAATATGGTGTCAAATGGTTCAAAATATTTTGCAAAAATTATTTATAAGTATAACAAATATTATAAACTCATTAAGACTTTTCATCACCATTATACCTCATTTAAAATGTTTATGAATTACGAAAATAAATAGTAGCCATAATTAGAAATTATCATTTCAATTTTAACTAAATCTTTCGTAAAAAATATTACATCAATTGAAGTGATGTAATAAAGAAAAATTAATGTGATGCAATGGTCCATGAGTAGAGAATTAGTGTTTCTTACTAATATAATCAAATGAAAAGAAAATTGTTTGTAGAAATTAGATAAATTGTGTAAGAAAGTTGAATTCTAAAATAATAACGAGATCTTATGCGACATTCTTGACTATTAAATTTACTACAAATCAAAATATCTTATGAGGCAAGATAAAACCTTACAAAAAACTTAAAAATAATAAAAATGAGTTTTTAATTCGATAGAGCCCATCGTGATGAGTCAAACTATGATTGTTTCATCTCAATTGGACCTACTTTTGAATTTTTGTTAAAATTAAGAAAATAAAAATTGAAATTTAAATATAATAAATTGTAGCAATGTGAAATAAATATTAGAAAAGAAGAGTGTTCGAGTTTCATTGTAATTAAAAAAACCAAAGTAAAAAAATTAATAAAATGAGAAAATTTATATGAAAAAGCTAAATTTAAAGTTACTAAGTAGATAGTCTTTGGCGTCCTTGTTTATCAAATTAAAAAACAACCAAAATTTCTTAAAAATGGTACCAAAACTATAGGACATAAAATATTTAAAAAATAAAAATGAATATTTAATTGAATCGGGTTTCTAAAGACTAGTCTAATGATATTTTTACTTCTCCATCAAACCTTATTGGTAATTTTTGCAAATTAACAAAATTAAAAATTATAAATAATAAAAAATAATTTTAACATTAAATTGAAATATTTTTTTATTCGAAATGATATATTTTCAAAGCTACATAATTAAGCAAATAATAACTTTTTCAATGTCAAATGTGTGGACAACTAGAGTTTCTAGTATTACAAAACAAAGACAACATTTTAAAAAAATGAGATAAATTGTATGAGAAATGAGGTAAATAATTATTTTTATTTTAAAATAATAATAATAATAATACTAATATGAGGTAAATTAAGGTAATGTAACATATCTAAGTCAATGTGGTAGAAATGTCACATGAGTGAATGTCATTGGGAATAACATTGAAATCTAACGCAAAAATTTGAACAAATGAGATAAATTATGTGAGAAAGTTGCTACCTGAGATATTGAGGAGTTTGAGAGTAGCATCCTTGATGTAAAATTAGGTACAAATAAAACTATACGATAAAGTTTGTCAGCAAAATAGGAAATAATATTTTTTAATTTAATTTGAATGAGGTCATTAAGATTAGTGCAATGATGTTTGTGTTGTCTTGACCATACCTTGCTTGAAATTAATAAGAACTATGAAAGTGAATATATATTAATGATAAAATAAGATAAGTTGAAAGAATGTAAAGTGACTTAACCAATTTGATCTAAACGATGCATAAGTGGAGAATTAGATTTTTAATAAAAACAAAACAAATTCATATTAAAGAATTTTAAGAGATGTTATAAATTGTACACAAAAGTTACATTTAAAGATATGAAGATGTTGTTCTTCAACATCCTCTCCCATAAAAAAAGTAAGAATTGAAATGCCACTTAAATCATGTAAAAACTCTAAAAAATATTTAAGAAAATAGAAATGAACATTTAGTAGAGTTGTGCTCGTCTTGACTTGTTTAATGTTGTTTGTTTCTTCTTGATTGAACCTCCTTCGAAATTATTATGAATTACCAATGATATTAAGAATAGATAAAATTAAAATAATATTTTGATATTAAAAAACATATGAAGAAGTCCATAAAATAACCAACTCAGAGTAAGTTAAATGTCACATGAGAGAAGATTTAGAGTTATATAGTAATATAATTTTTCAAAGTGAAAAATTTGAAAAAATAACATAAATTATATAAAAAAGTATTATTCCAAATTCTATTAGGTTAGAGTGTTACATTATCAGGAATCAAATAAGGCATTAATCAAACTATCTCATAAATTACACCAACCACTTAGATATTAAAATTTAAAAATATTAAAAAGATAATTTAATTTGAAAGAATTCACCAAGGCTAGTCCTATGAATTTTTTCATCTCCATTGGAACGCATTTGAAATTTTCTAAAGTAAATATTTATCTCAATAATAAGAAAAAATTTATAAAAGCTAAGATTAGATAAATTAAAGTATTATAATAAGCACAAATTAAATGGACCAAAACATTGCATGCGGAGAGAATTAGAGTTTTGTAGTAATACAACAAAATTAGGAAACGTTATTTTATATAGTAAGCTGAATTTTATGGCACTTAAGAGATCAAAGCAGCATCCTCGATTTTAGAATTTTTTAGAAATCTAAAAATAAATATTTAATTTGATAGAGTCGATTGAGATTTTTCCAAGCATGTTTCTTTTACCTCAATAAGGTCACATTTGGAATTTCTACTAATTATCAAAGTTATCAAGAATAAACATTAATAAATAAGTATTCTTAATATTAAACATATATATATTAAAGCCAAAATGTCATAACATGAAGTAATACAATATAGCCAAATCAAAGAAAAATATGGGTCTAACTAGACAAGATTTAGGGTTTGATAGTAATGTAACTAAATAAAAGAAAAAAATAAAGAAATAATATAAATTGAGTAAGAAAGTTCCATTTCAATATATTAAGGAGAAAGAGTTTAGTGCCCTTCATTAATAAATGAAGTCAAATCAAAATGTCTCATAAAAATGTCAAAAATTTGAGAAATAAAAAATTTTAAAATATGAAGATGATTATTTAATTTGATATAGTTTGTCGTGATGAGTGCATTGACCTCTTTTGGCCTCCATCACACCTTATTTGCAATATCTACAAATTAACAAATTAAATAATTATAAATAATAATAAACTATAATATTAATACTAAGTAAATATTAATTTAAGCTAACATAAGATAAATTTAAGATAATTTAGCTAATGTAAATTAATGTAAAGGTTAAACAAGGAGAAATTACACTTTTACAATAATTTAAAAACCATACAAAAATATTTTAAAAAATAGGATAAATTTTAAAAAAACTTAATTTCTAATATACAATGCCAAATTTTTGCAATATCCAAAATCAATAAAATTAGTTACAAAAAACATATCTTATACAGCACATAAAAGCCCTAGAAAAAAAAATGTTTAAATATATTCAATTGAATATTTCATTTTATAGGGCTCCCCAAATTGAGAGCAACTACATTTATTTTATCTCGAATGGATTTCATTTAGAATTGTTAATTAAATAAGCATCCATAATAAAAAATAACATTTTAAAATGAAGTAATCATAAATTAAACCCAAAAAGAGGGAAATTAAAGTAATGTAATCAAACCAAATTAAAGTGATGTAAAGCTCTTAAGAGAGAAAATTTAGTGTTACATGGTAATATAAGAATATTTAAGTTGAAAATTTTAGGAAATATGGTAAAAGGGAAAGTTGCATTCTAAAACATTAAAAAATTAAACCTAACATCCTCGATCTTTAAATCAAGTACATCCCCCAAAATAAAATATTTAACAATATAAAAATGAAGACTTAATTGGATTGATCTACTTGAGGTGAGCCTAATGAAATTTATTTCATATCTATCACACCTCATTTAAAATTACCATGAAAAAGCAAAGAAAATAAGTAAAACATAATAAAATATTATTTTATAATATTGAAAAATACAAATATTCTAATATGAAATTAATTGAATGAAAGAAATATAGCCAAATCAATGTTATAAAAAGGTCATACTAATGAGGAATTAGCGCTTCATACTAATGTATGAAAATTTAAGGCAAACATTTGAACAAATGGGACAAATTTTAAAGGAAAGTTGGATTCCATGATATTCAGGAGACCAAGTGTAAGTTCTATTATTATATAAATTGAACCAAATTAAAATGCCACAAGAAGTATTTTAAAATTCTAAAAAATAAATTATTTGAAATAAAAAATGATCATTTAATTAGATTGAGGTAGTCTAGATGAGTGGAATAACATTTGTTTCATTTTAATTTATCATCATCATTCGAAATCAATGAGAATTACAAAATTAAAAATAATAAAAATAATAACAATATATTTTTTTAATATTAAGATAATATTTTTTGAAGATGAAATAAGATAAATTCTAACAATTTAATATTAGCATATCAATGCAATGTGAGTGACACACAATACGACTATTAGTATTTCATGGTAACAAAACTAAATTAATGCAAAAAATTGGAAGAAATGTATTAAAATTGACAACAAATTAAATTCTTTGATATGAAGAAGTTTGAGTGTATCATCCTCGACTACAAAATAACGCATGAGTTGAAATGTTTTGTAAAGCTTTCCAGAACTCTAAAAATTAAAATATTTAAAAATCTAAAAATAAACTATTAACTGTATTGTGCCCAATGAGACTATTTCAATTACATGAGTCATGTCTTGATTGGGCCTTCTTAAAAATTATTGTGAATTATGTTAGGAAAAAAATTAATATTAGGAAAGTATGTATTAAAGCTGAAAAAGTATTATTTGAAGTAATATAATTTGATTAATTGAATTAAAGGGCATAAGATAACAAATTTGGACTTACATAGAAATATAAAAAAATTAAATACAAAAAATCTAATGAGACAAAAAACTTTTATGGGAAAGCTCCATTCCACCTAAGTGAATTGTAATATTCTTGATCATAAAATCTAGTACAAAATAAAATATCTCATAAACTATGTCAAACCTTTATATTCAAATATTTAAAAATACAAAAATAAATTTTTGATTTCATTGAACTATTGTGGTGAGCCAAATGATATCATTTCATCTCGTCGATCTTCATTTGAAAACTATAATAATAAATAAAGTCATAATCATAAATACCAATAATACTATTTCAATATTAAGAAAATTATATTAAAAATAAAGTTAGATCAACTGAATCAATTTAATAAAATTATATTAATATGATGTAATAGTCACATGATAGGACATTTTGAGTTTCATTGTAATGTAACAAAACAAAAAAAAAGTCTTACCAAAACATCATAAACTAAATCAAAAATTTTCAGTCAAAGGTACTAAAGAGATACTGTTTAATATCCTTGACCACTAATTCATGGACAAATTAAAATATCTTATGAAGCAAGCAAAAATATTTAAAAATATGAAGACGAATATATTTAATTTTATTGAGCTTGTCGAGGCTAGTGCAATGCATTTTTTTTTTATCCATCAGACATTGCTTTTAATTTCCACAAATTACAAAATTAACTTAGTGTAAAAAAATTATTATTTTAAAATAAATTAAATATATACTAAAGCTAAATTGGGATAAATTGAATCGATGTTTTATAACAAAATTAATTATTAAAAAGTGCAAATGAATGTACAATAATAGATTCATAGTTTTCTAACTAAATCAAGGTGAAATATTTGAAAAACTCAAATAAATTATGCAATAAAATTTTTTTCCATGATACTATGGAGATGATGCATAGCATCATTATTCAACAAATTATTTTCAGATGAAAATGTCTCATAAAAAGGGTAAAACCAATAAAAATAAAATTTTTAAAAATATAAAAATATATTTAATTCTTAAGCTCCTTGAGATGAGTCGAGCTATGTTTATTTTGTCACCATCATATCTCGTTTGAAATTACTACAATTTGTCGATATTAATAATCTTAAATAAACAATAATTATTTTTTAAAAATAAAGGATGTATATATTATGGCAAAACTAACAGAAATTTAAGTTGTTTAATCGCACAAAATCACTAGAATATAAAGGTCTTGCAATAGTAGATTTAGAGTTATATTATAAAGTGAGCTAAAAACCTAAAAAATAAAATATTTAATAATATGCAAACAAACATTTTATTGGATAGAGCTGCTTAAGATGATCCTAACAAAGTTTGTTTTATCTCAATGTACCTCCTTTGAAATTAATGCAAATTATAAAAGTAAATAAACTTAAAAAATTATAAATTATTATTTTTATATGAAGTACAAATTATAATAAAGATGACATGAGATAAATAGTAGCAAGGTAATATAACAAAGTCAATATCATGGTCAAATGAGTATAGAATTGTAGTTTCAATGTATCATTCCTAATCTATAAGAAACATTTAAACAAATAAGATGATTATATAGGAAGGTTGGATCTTTACCAACAAAGGAGATTGAGTCTAACATCTTTTATCATTGAATGAGGTATCAATTAAACTTTGTCATAAAAAATCGAGAATATTAGAGAATAAAATATTTAAAATAAGAATTTGTAATTTAAAATAGAATATTAAAAATAAAATATTATTTTAATATTAATTAAACATATATTAGGATTAAAAATAAAATAAATTGAGGCAATGTAAACTAACCAAAATAACGCAAAGTAAATATCACATGAGAGGGGAATTAGAGCTTCATAGTAACATAACAAATTCAATGTGAGATATTTAAGGAAACATTATAGATTGTGAATCATTTTTGTGTTCAATGATTTTAAAAAGTTAAAGTGCAACATCCTCAACCATAAAATATAGTATGAGTTGAAATTCCATGTAAAGTTTGCCAAAACTCAAGAAAATAAAAAAATTAAAACCCTAAAATTGAACTTTTAGTTCACTTGTGCTCGTTGAGACTTGTCCAACAAAATTTATAACCTTGATTAGTCCTCCTTGAAAATTAGTTAGAATTGCCAAACTACTTATGAAAAATTAGGAATAAAATATTGTTATAATACTAAAAATATGTACATCGAAGTTGATAAAGCATAAATTGAAGTAATGTAATACAATAAAGTTGATCCAATTTAAAGGACACATGAGAGGGCTTATAGTTACTTAGTCTTATAACTAACTCAATGATAAAAATTTGAACAAATGAAATAAATAATAATAAAAAAATTTATTCCAAAATAGTAATGAGATACAGTGTGGCATCCACAATCATTAAATTATGTAGGAATCAAAATGACTCGTATAGGGAAACAAATTGATCATCATGTAACCTTTGAGTTAACATGCATTATGAAGCATGAAAAAATAATTGTAAGTAAAATATTTAAAAAAATAAAAAACAAATATTTATTTATAATGAGCTTTTTGCGGCTAGTCCAATCACATTTTTTTAAATCTATCATACCACGTTTAGAATTTCTTTAAATTACAAAATTAAGTAAATACAAATAATAGCAAATTATTAATTTAATATTAAAAATATATTTATTAAAGTTGAAATGATTTAAATTGAAGCAATGTAATATAACAAAATCAAGGTAATGTAAAGTTCAAATTATTGTCAAATTTGAGTTTCAAAGCAATCTAACAAATTAAGATAAAATATTTAAAATAATGAGATTTATTGTGCAATGAAATTTATTTCTAAGATACTATGGAGGTCGTGTTTAGCATCCTTTATTGCTAAATTAGTTAGGATAAAAATATCTCTTAAAGCATGCTAAAACTCCAAAAATAATATATAAAATATAAAAATATATTTAACTCATTAGATCTCCTTTAGATGACTACAGGTATATTCATTTCATCTTTATCCGATCCTGTTTAAAATAAGTATGAATTTCCAACGTAAATTAAAAATTAATAAAAACATATTTTGAAAATCAAGCAAACATATATGCTAAGGAAAAAAAATAAGATAAATTGATGCAATAAAATCAAAGCAATGTAAGGCTCTCAAAAGAGGAGATTTAGAATTATATAGTTTTATAACAAATTCGAAGTGAATAATTGGAAGAAAAGAGATAAACCATTTGGATAAGTTGAATTCCAAAACACTAAAAAGAATGGGCCTAAGATTGCTGATCATAAATTCATGTACAAATAAAAATGACTAGTAAAACATTACCAAATCCTAGAGAATAAAATATTTCATAATATAAAAGTTAAAACTTAATAGGATAGACGAAGTTAAGATGAGAGCAACAATGATTGTTTGGTCTCTATAATGTGTTATTTGGAACAATCATGACTTACAAAGTGAACAAACATGAATTGTAATTATTTTCATTTAATGAAAAAATATAATAAAGTTGATGTGAAATATGTTATAGCAATATTAAGGTCAAATGAATAGAAAATTAGAGTTCGAAATTAACAAAAGTTTCATTCACACATACTAAGTACATCAAGTGCAACAACCTAAATTGTTAAATCAAGTTCAAATTAAAATATCACATAAAACATAACAAAACATAAGAATTAAAATTTTTAAAATATTAAAAATGGGAAATACCAAAGCAAAGGAAATTAATAGAAAATATTTTAAAGTTGTGTAATTAATTATTAAAGTTAAAATATTATAGATTGATTTAATGTAACCAAACAAAATCAATGTGATGCAACAGAGTGGTGTAAGAGTTTTATAGTAAGATCACTAGATGATAATGTAGAATATTTAAAAACATGATAAATTGTACAACATTGTTGTGTTCTCTGATATTAAGAAGTTTCAGTGCATCATCCATAGTCAAAAAATGTGGTATGAGACAAAATGCTATGTAAATTAAGGTAGAATTATATAAAATAAACTATTTAAAAATATCAAAATTGAAAATTTAATTGTGTTGTGCTCTTTGAGAGTACTTAAATGATGTTTGTTAAATCTTAATCCAACCACATTAAAAATTTACAACTATTCAGAGAAAAAAAATTAAAATAAAACATTTTTTAATATTAAGAAATACATATTAAAGCTAAAAAAGATAAATTAACGTAATGTAATGTGAGCAAGCCAATGCAATTTTAAAGACAAATGAAGGGAGATTTTGAGTTATATAGTAATATAACTAATTCAACATAACAATTCAAAGAAATAAGATGAATTATACGAGAAAGTCGCATTCAGGATTACTAAGGGGATAGAGTGCAACATTCTTAATCAACAAATAAGCTAGAAATCAAAATATCTCATAAGGTGTCACAACCTTTAAATAAAACAATTTTAAAAAATTAAATTTTTTATTTAATTTAAGAAACTATGCTGAGATAATACTTACATGAAGCAATGTATTTAACCAAATCAAAGCAATAAAATGGGAAAATTATAAGAGAATTAAATTTTCATATTAAATTAAGGCCAACAAATTAAAGAAATTAGATAAAGTATAGAAAACAGTTACAATCTAGAATACTAAAGAGGTAGAATTCAATATCCTTGATAGTCAAATCAACTACGACTCAAAATATCTCATAAAGCATGATAAAATCATATTAAATAACATATTTTAAAAAAATTATTATTTAATTTAATTGAGCTTGTGCGAATGAGTTCAACAACCTTTTTTGCTTCTTCATCAGACCTAATTTCGAGTTTTAATTTATTAGCAAAGTAAAGGCGAATGCATAACAATAAATCATTATTTCAACATTAAGTAAGTATATATTAAAGTTAAAATAAAATAAATTGACTCAATGTAAACAAATTAAATACATCTATTGGTTACACGAATTAAGAATGAGAGTTTCATCGTAATATAACAAAATCAAAGAAAAAAAATAAAAAAATGAGATAAAATGGATGGGAGAGTTAATATCTAGGATAACAAACATATTTTATGCAATATCCTCATTCTCTAAATTAGTTATGAAAAAAGTGCCTCATAGAACTTGCTCATAATTTCTAAAGGTACTTTAGATAACTCCGATGATATTTGATCATCTCGATAACACCATGTTTGGAATTGCTATAATTTAAAAATATAAAAAACAAAAAAATACAAAATAATTATTTTAATAATAGTTTGATATATTTTAAAGACAAAATGAGGTAATTTGAAATATGCAATCTATCCAATCAAATTGTAAAGGTTAGAGGAGAATTAGAGCTTCATAGTACAACCAAAGAAAAAATTTAAAGAAATTAGATATTTTATTTATCAATTTACATCCAAAGATTCAATGTCATCGATCCTAAAATCCTTTATTATTAAATTATGTACAAATCAAAATTACTTGTAAGAAGTTAAAATATGACCGAAATATAATTAATTTGATGAAGTTTATCGAGATGAGTCAAACAATGTTAATTTAGTATAGATAGGACCTCATTTAGAATTATTATGAATTTCCAAATTAAGTAAGAATAAATAAGAATAACTTTTTATTTTAATACTAATTGAATATATGTTAATGATAAATATTAAAACTCAACATGATGTAATATAACCAAACAAAAGTAACTAAGTGTCTCACAAGAAGATATTTAAAGGTACATATTAGTACAATAAAATTAAAATAAAAATTTGAATAAATGAGTTTAATTATTTGCAAAATTAAGTATCTAACAAACTAAGTAAATTATGTGTAACCTCATCGATCAGCAAATTAAATACTAATTGAAATGACTCATAAACTGAGCAAATACTTTAAAAAATATTTATTAATATTAAAATTAAAATTTAATTAAATAGAGCTTTTTAAGGTGAGTCTAACTTTGAGAAGAGTCTAATGTTTCATTAAGAACAACCATGAAGAGTAAGACATCATTTAGAGTTACAATGAATTGAAAAAAAATTCCAAAGCAAAAAATAAAAAATTATTCTTTTAGACTTAAATAGATATATAATAAAGAAAAAATAGATGTTTTGAAGTAGTATAATAGAACAAAGTAAAATCAAAAGTTTTAAAAAATGGGTTAAGTTATATGAGAAGATTAAATTTAATGATATTATGGAGATTGAGTGCAATATCATCAATCATTAAATAATGAAGAAATTAAAATGACATGTGAAGAAGGCTAAAACCTTAAGAATAAATTATCTAAAAAGTAAAAAAAATTTACTTCGATAGAGCTTGTTGAATCGAGTCAAATGATAATTTTTTAATCTTGGTCATTTTAAGTTTGAATCACAATTAATTATAGAAATAAATAAGCATAAAAGGTTATAAATTATTATTTTGATAATAAGTAAGTATATATTAATGATAAAGAGAGATATGTTAAATTTATGTAATATGATCAATCAAAGCATTGTAAAAGTCAAATGAGAGTAGATTTCGTGTTACGTAGTAATATAACTAAATAAAAAATTGAAGAAACAACAAAATGTTTAAAGAAAGGTTACCTTTGAAGACTCTAAGGATGTTGAGTATAAAATACTTAAAAATGTAGAAAGGAATTTTTAACTTTATAAAACTTATCTAAATGAATCTAGTGGCTTTTGTTTCACTTTGATCATAACATGTTTGTAATTACTACAAATTAAAAAATAAAAAACAATAACTTCAACTTATTTTTTTAATATTTTTGAAATATAATTTAATGAAAAAATAAGATATATTCAAGCAATGTTGTCTAAATAAATTAATGCATTGTAAATGTTGAAAAAGGAGATTTAGAGTTATGTTGTGATATGACTAAATCAAAGATAAACTTTTGAGAAATACGACAAATTATACAAGAATGTTATTTTTGAAGATACCAATGAGATCAAGTATAAGTTTCTCTCGTGTTAAATAAGGCAGAAATCAAAATAGCTCAAAAAATGTGCCAAACCCATATAAAATTAAACATTTAAAAATATATTAATGATTATTTTTTTTGATAAAACTCCTCAAGAAGAGTTAAGAAACATTTGGTTTGGGTTTATTACGCATCATTTAAAATTACTACAAATTACAAAAGCAAATAAAAATAAATAACTATTTTAATATGAAGTAAATATAAATGAAAGCTAAAATAGGTGAAACTAAACCAGTATAATAAAATGAAACATAAGTAATGTAAAGGTTACACAGGTCAAGAATTTGTTTTTGTATCAATATAACCAAATCAAAAAAAATTCAAGAAATGACATAAATTATCGAGGATATTTTTTTCAACAAACTTTGAAGATTATATCTTATGTTCTTAATTATCAAAATTAGTTATGAATCAAAATATCTCTCAAAATAAGCAAAATCTCATATAATAAAATGATTAAAATCTAAAAATGAATATTATATGTGATAGAACTTGTCATAGGAGTCCAGAACTTTTGTTTCATCTTGGTAGAACATTGTTTTAAATTACCATAAATCACAAAAGTAAAATAAACTTTATTAATAACAAAAGATTTTGTTAATTTTAAGAAAATATATTTTCAACAAAAAATTACATAAATTGGAGAAATATAATTTAATTAAATCCAAGGATTCTAAATATCAATAAAGTGGATGTTGAAAGTCACATAGTCATAAAATCGTACCAATAAATTTCAAAATATGAGATAAATAGTATCCATTAAATAATCAAGTATGAATCAAGAAATCTCATTAAACAATCACAAAACCCACGAAAAATTATTTTGAAAAACAAAATTTAAATCCTAAATTGTTTTGAGCTCGTCGAGATGTTTACAATGATATTTTTTTCTTATTAATTAGATCTCCTTCAAAATTACTGTAATTATTAAATTAAATGAGGACAAATAAAAACCAAATATTATTTCATATTAACTAAATAAATGGTAGAGATAAAAGGAGATAAATTTAAAAATATAATATAAACAAAAAAATGATGAAAACATCATAGACTATGAAATTTAGAGTTTCACAATTAAATTACCAATTAAAAACTTGAAATTTGAAGAATAGGCATAAATTATATGGAAAAGTTGCGTTCCAAGAAGCTAAGAAGATTAAGTGAGACATTCTTTATAGTCAAATCAAGTATGAATCTAATTATCTCAAAATGTATGCTAAACCATGGAAAATAAAATATTAAAAAAATGCATACTATTATTTAATTGGGAATAACATATTGAGATGTGTCCATTATGTTTATTTTGGACCTCACATAGAAATACTATGAAATATCAAATGAAATAAGCATAAATAATAAAAAACTATTATTTTGATAATAAGTAAATGTATACTCAAGCTCATTTGAAATAAATTGAAACAAAATAATCAAATAAAAAAAGGTGATGTAAAGGTTACAAGAGTGATGATTTAGACTTTTATGACAATATGACCAAATCAAAGAAAATTATTTTAAGAATGAGATAACTTGTACGAGAAAGTTATATTCCAAGTTACTATAAAGAATGAGCAAAACATCATCAATTGACAAAATCAAAGCAATGCCAAAATCACAAGAGAGTAGAATTAAAATATGACAATAATATAACCAAATCAATGGAAAAACTTAATTAAATGAGATAAATTTAATTAGAAAGTTGCACTTGAAGTTGTGAAGGAGATCAAGAGTAACAATCTTGAATATTCAAAATGATATTAACCATATATCCTTTAAGACATGCTAAAATCTTAGAAAAAATATGTAAAAATTTAAAAAATATTTAATTACATAGAACTCACTAAGAGGAGTCAAAGGATAATCTATTTTTTGTCAATCTGATCTCATTTGGAATTATTATAAATTATGAAACTTTTTAGGTATAAATAATAAATTTAGAAAATGTAATATAAATAGATCAAAACTTTGTAATAGTACATTGGTGTCATATTTAGAGTTAAATAGCATATATCAAAACCAAAGTAAAATATTTCAGTAAATAAGATTAAATATATGAGTAAGTTACAGTCAAATATACCAAGGTGATTGAGTATGAATAAAACCCTTATAATGCATCACAAAATGCTCAAAAAATAAAATATTCAAAAATATAAATTGAATATTCAATTTGATAAAGCTCATATAGATGACACCATGAACTTTTGTTTCATCTTGAATATATCTATTTTGGAATTACTTCGTATTAAAAAACCCATAAGAAAAATTATAATAAATTATTATCTTAATATTAAGAAAATATATCCTAATACTAAATTGAGATAAAATGAAGCATTATAATACTATCAAATTTAGGTGAGGTAAGGTCACCTGAGTTGATATTTAGAGTTACATAATAGTACCATCAATTGAGGACAAAATTTGATGAAATTAAATAAATTGTATACGTAAGCAATATTCCAACATATTAATGAGATCAAGTATAACATCTTCGGCCATTAAATCAAATAAGAATGAAAATGTCTTAATAAGCATTTAAAATACTAATAAATACTTTAAAATAAAAAAATAAATAATTAATTTAGATAAAGATTATGAAGACCTGTCCAACAACATATATTTCATATTGACAAAATTTTTTTTGAAATTGTTACAAATTAGTTAACTAAATAAGTATAAATAATCATAAATTATTTTTTTAATACTAGGCAAATATATTTCAAAACTAAAATTAAGTAAATTGAAACAATTTTTTTTTACTTAATCAGATTGATATAAAGGTCAAATTGGAGATATTAAGAGTTATATAGCTTTATAAATAAATTTAAAAAATGAGAATTATACAAGAAAACTATATTTCAAGACAGCAAGGAGATTCGATGTAACATTCTCGATCATATTGATGTTACATAATAATAGTAAAATAATAATAATAAAATATTTTTAAAAAATTAGAGAGCAAATATTATAATTGTGAAGTGGCATAAGTTTAAAAAATGCAATACATCAATATAGAAATTAAAACATTAAATAAATGAGATAACTTAAATGAGAAAATTGTATCCCATGATATCTAAGATATAAAGTGTTATAGCCTTTAACATTATATCATTTACTAATTAATTGACCAATAAAGAGTGTCACATCTTGAAAATAAAATGTTCTAAATAGTAAATAAATATTTAAGTCATAGGAGCTCGTCGAGGATGGTACAATGATGTTATTTTTTTATTGATCCTAGATTGAAATTATTATGAATTACACAATTAAATATGAATAAACAATACTAAATTTTTACATTACTGTTAACTAAATATATATTCAAACTTGAAAGAGACAAATTAAAGTTGTATGATATAACAAACTCAAAGTAACATAAAACTTACATGTAAGGAGAATTATAGTTACAAAACAAAATAAAGAAATCAAAACAAAAACATTTATGATACTTTGACTTGGAGATTTTTGGTAACCCAGAAAAGGTCTACTCGAAATGAAGCAAATGTCATTAGGCTCATCTCAATGAACTACAATAAAATAAATGTTAATTTCAAGGTTCATATATGGTTTGCTAGATGAGACTATTACACATGATCTCTTTAGTATGTTGGCATACAATATTCTAGTATACTTTATCTAATTGGACATCTTCAAATTTTTCTTTTAGTTTTGTTATATTATTATGTTTTCTAATTCAACTCTCAAGTGACCCTTCATTTTGTTGTATTATATAGCTTGAATTTATCTTATTTTATCTTTAAGATGCATAGTTAATATAAAATAATAAATTTATAATTATTTAATATTATTTATTTTAGTTATATCGAAAAATTTCAAATGTTCTCTGATTAAGATGAAATAAAAGTTGTTGGACTCATCTTGATGGGATACTGTATGAAAAATTATTATTCATAGCATATGTTAAGATTTAATATGTCAGACTTGATCACTTTAATATATTCAAATACAACTTTCCCGTACAAATTATCTCATTTTTTTAATTTTTATTTGATTTTATTATTTTATTATGTCACTTTAGCTCTCCTCTTCCTTACCTTTCTATGATTTTGTTTTATTACATTACATCAATTTATCTCATTTTACCATTAATATCTTTCACTATAACATTAAAATAATTTTCTATTACCATTTATGCTTGTTTGCATTGGAACTTTAATGCAATCAAAACCAAGTGCAATCGAGATCAAAAATAATAGTGCCCTTACATTAACGTGCTTTAAAAAATTAAATGTTCTTTTTTACATTTTTAAATGCATTATTTTCTACGATGACGTTATGCATTACAAAACATTTAGATTCATATCAAATTTGAGGATTGAAAATGTCACATTTAATCTCCTAAGTGCTTTAGAATACAACTTTCAACTATAACTACTCAATTTATATTTACTTAACATAAACAAAAATTTGTTATTATTTGTGAATATTTAATTTGATAATTCTTAGTCATTTAAAATAAGGGATAATAATGATGTAATAGATGTTGTTGAAATTGCCTCTATGAGTTACATGTATTTAAATAATTATTTTTATTTTTATAGATATTATTTGATGTTTTTGAAAAGCCTTATTAAAAACTTTTGTTCTTAGATAATTTGATAGTCCAAGAAGTCACACTCAATCACCAATACATCTTGTTATGGAATTTGTTTGTATAATTTAAATCATTGGTTCTAATTTTTCTCTTTGATTTTGTTATATTATTATAGAATCAAAATATTCAATAGTTTGTGTTTTAAATCTTTTCCATTAATTTTATTATATTGGTTTTGTTTTTCTCATTTCAACTTTATATATATTTACTTGATATTAAAATTGGAATTTTTTTCATTATGCTTATTGATTTTTTAAATTCATAATGAGGTCAAATTTAAATGAAATAAACATCATTAAATTGATCATGAAAATTATATTTGATCTAATAAGTTTAATAAAATGCAACATTCCCTGGACAATTGATCTTTTTAACTAAAATTGTTTTCATTCAGTTGTTTAAATTACAACGTAACTATAGATCTCTTCTCCTATGATATTAACAACAATTTCATTTACTTATATTAAACTCTTTCAATTAATATCATTTTAGTTTTTATATATTTAATTATTATTAAAATGATAGCTTAATTTTATTTATGATTATTTAATTTTATTTTTCATAGAAATTAAAATAAGGATCAATCAAGATGGAAGAAATGTTGTTAGACTCGTCTCGATGTTCTCTTTCTAAATAAATATTTTTTATTATTTTTTAAATCATTTATTTTCTATAATTTCTATTTTTATTTAATATATTTAGATGCATACAATTTTATAACAATGATGTTATGAAAGATCTCTTAATTATCTTAGAATTTTATAATACCATAAAATTTTTAATATTCATTCCCAAATAATTTAACTCTAAATTTCCTCACCAGTGACATTTACAAGTCTTTGATTTTGTTTTATTCCATTGCTTTAGTTAATCTCATTTAATCTTTAGTTTCAATTTTATTAATATTCTAAAATTAATTTATTATAATTTAAGCTTATTTACCATATTAATTTATTTTTATAATTTTTAAATTTTTTCTAGTATTTTCAAAAACATAATGATATACTTGCTTTCTACCTTATTTTACCGTTCATCACTTCTACATTCGATTGTTTTAGAAGGTTGGAATACAACCTTTTTAGATAGTTTCTCTAATTTCTTCAAAGTTTTTTGTTGTTTAGGTCATTTTTACTATGATGCTTTTATTCTCCTCTTAGCTGACATTTACGTCAATTTAATATGAATTAATTTCATTACATTAATTTATGTCATCTCAGGTTTGATATACATTATATATATATATATATTTAAATTTAATAATTAATTATTATTTTTTATTTTTTAATTTTATAACTTTATGCTGTTCCAAGCAATGTCTAATTAAAATGAAATAAAGGATTTTGGATTCATCACGATGTGATCCATCCAAATAAATATTAATTTTTTATATTTTTCAAGATTTATTTTCATTCTAACAAGATTAAAAAGATATATCGTTTCTTAGTCAAATTGATTGTTGTTGATGTTAGGCATGATGTCATCTGTATCATAGAAATCAACATTCCCTTAAAGTTTATCTCATTTTTAAAATGTTTTTATTTTCATTTGGTATTCTACAATGTTACTTTAAATATTATCCAGTTTAACAATTACAATTCTTTGATTTTATTATGTTAAATTGTTATAAAATATTTTGTTTCTACTTTAATATATATTTACTTAATTTTAAGCCAACAATAATTTATATTTATTGACATGGTTAATTCATAGTAATTCCAGGTGATGTTGAATCGAGATGAAATAGATGACGTTTAACTCATCAAAATGAGATTTATCTAATAAATATTTTTTTAATATATAATTTTAAATATTTTAGATTTTATGATTTAATAATTTTTTACAAAATAACTCAATTTGTATTCAATTTGACGATTAGGGATGTTACAGTTCATCTCCTCACTATCATGCATCTTAAATTTCCTATACAATTTTTCCCATTTCTTCAAACTTTTCATTTCGATTTCATTATATTACTATAAAACTTTAATGCTCCTCTCATATGACCTTTACATGACTTTGATTTGTTTTGTATTAAAGTGCCTCAATCTATCATATTTTGGGTGGGTTGATAAATGGCCTTGTGTTTAGGTGTAATTCCAAGGTAGCCTTCTACAATTTCTAGATGCATGCATTCATTTCTTAGTACTACTATAGAAGGAGCTAAAGTATGGTCAATTTGCCAAATGAATACATAGTATGGGTGTTTTGGTGATGATTTACACATGTCTTCCAAGTTCTCAAACTTCAAACTACAGGAGTGACATGTATTGTTACCATATTACATAATATGCTGGGATGGAATTTAGTTCCTTGGGAGGTCTATATAAGAGGCTATGTTGGGTTGAACATCTCAAAGCCCAAAAGATGAGGGATTGAGTGACTGAATACTACATGATTTGCAAGATAATGGTTTGCTGGAAACTCAAAGTTGTTGATGAGTGCCTTTGACTAGAAAGGGTGTGAGCAAGAATATAGAGTTAATTTTAAGTGCAAGATGGATACAACTGAATTGTGCTAATGGTGCTTCACAAAAGGTGCTAATGCTAGAATGGGAGTAAATGTGAGCAAAGAAATGAAATGGCTGAGGAATTTGTAAATTGCTAGTATAAAGAGTTTGCTACTATAAATTAGGTGCTATAGGTAGGTAATATTACTTGAAAATGCTTTTATGACTATTGGGAATTTCAGGTGTTATTGTGTTAGATAGATGCATTGAAGCAAGCCTATTGCTGCATGAAGAGTCCAAAAATTTGTTCTGATGATAGGTGCTTGGCATGTAAAAATGGCTGGAGACATAGCAGACATGGTGCCAAAGGGAATTCCAGCAACATGATGAAGTTCAAAATGGGTTGCATATGTGTTTCTATGTGTATGTGTGTGTGTGTGTTTCTATGTGTAGGTGTGTGTGAGTGTTTTTTCACATGTGTGTGTGGATGCATGTTAATGTATGTGTGAGTTTAACTGAGTGTTCATATGTGTGCATCTGCATAGGTGCATGTGTGTAGGTATGTGTGCATTTGTATGTGCACTTGTGTGCCTATACTTATGTAGTCATGCATGTGTATGTGTGTGCCAATATGTACGTGTGTGCATGTGTGTGAGCATGTACAATTTTGTGTGCTTGGGTACACATGCATTTGTGTGTAGGTATGTTAGTGTGTGTGTGGATGCATGTAAGTGCATATTTCTATGTGTACATGCATGTTTGCATGTGTGTGCTATTGGGCATTTATGTGTTCCTTTGTGTGTGCATAAGCATGTGTGTATGTATGCATGTGTGTGTGCATGCTTATGCGTGTTTGTGCATGTGTGTGTGCGTCCATGTGTGCTTGCTTTTTTGTATGTCTATGCATGTGTCTTAGTGAGCATTTTTTTATGTTTTCATGTGTGTGTGTATGTGTCTATGTCGGTGTGTACATGTGTGTCATTTCATGAATGTATGTTAGTAGTTTTTTGTGTGTTCATATGAGTGTGTGTGTACTTGCTTACGTATGTGTCTGTATATGTGTGCATGTTCATGGGTGTGTTTTAATGTCTTTGTGTGTATGTGTGCATGCATGCTTGTGTGCATGCATATGTGTGCATGTACATGTGTGTGTGTGTGTGAATGCTTATGTGTCAACATGCATGTTTTAGTGTTTGTGTGCGCATGTTTGTTTGAGTTTGTGTCAGTGTGTGTATATGTGCATGTGCATATGCATGTGTAGGTTTATGTACATGTGTGTGAGTGTCTTTATGTTCGCATAGACATGCAAATACTTGTATGCATATATGTGCATATGCATGTGTGTGTTTTTGTGTGCTTCCATGTGTGTGTCTTTGTGTGTGTGAGACTATGCATAGGTGTGTGTACATGTGCATATGCATGTGGTTTGATGGGTGAGTGCATCTATGTATTTGGGTTCATGTGTGGGTGTACACATGTATGTGTATGTGTTTGTGTGTGTGTGATTATATATGTGTCTATGGGCATAAGTATGTGTGGGTGTGTGTGCATGTGTGCTTGTATGTGGATGTGTGTGTGAGCATTTGTATGTGTTTGTGTGCATGTGTGTGTATGTGTGTGCATGTCCATGTTTGAGCATGTGTGTGCATGTGTGATTACACATGCATGTGCAAATATCTCTACATCAGTGTGTCATGCACATGTAAGATGTTTCATGTTTGTATATGCATGTGTGTGTGTGCATGTATATATGCACATGCTTATATGGGAGTGTATTTATGTTGGTGTCTATGTGAGTGTGTATGTGTATAAGTTTGTGTTTTCCTTTGTGTTTGAGAGTAAATGTGTGTGAAAATGCATTGCAAGTGCATGCATGTGTGTATGTGTGTAGGAGTGAGCCTATATGCTTGTGCAAGTGTGCATTTGTGTGCACATTTGCGTGTGCCTTTATGTTTATGTTTATGTCTACTTGAGCATATGCATGTGAGTGTTTCTTCAAGTAAGTGTGTAAGTTTGTGTGAGTGTGCACACATGCATGTGAGTGTCTGCATGTGTGTGTGTGTATATGTGTACATTCATGTGCATGTGTGTGTACATGTTCGTGCAAATGTGTGCCTCTATGTTTATAATTTCTTATGCAAGTGCATGTGCATTTCTGTGCAAATGCATATGCAAGCATATAAGTGTGCTTATTTTTGTGCATATGTGTGCTTGGGTCTGCATACATGTAATTTTAAAAAAAATTGTTTGTGTGTGTGTGTTCCTGTATACATGTTTGCATGTGCATGTGCATTTTTGCATGCATGTGTGTGTATATGCATGTTTTTGTGTACGTGGGTGTGAGCATGCATCTATACATGTGGCTACGCATGCATGTTCTTGTGTGTGTGTGTTCACATGTGGCAATGCATTAAAGTGCATGTGTGTGCACGTTCATGTGTGTATGTGTGTGTGTGTGTTTGTGCCTATACTTGTGTGAGTCTCTATGTGTATATGTACATGGTCATGTGTGTGTAAACATGTGTCTATGTGCATTTATCTATGTGTTTGTTGGTATGTAAGATAGCATGCAAGTGAGTGGGTAGGTGTGTTCATGCATGAACTTTTGCATGTTTTTGTTTGTCTATATGTATGTGTGTATAAGTGTGTGCATGTGTGTGTGTGCATGTGTATGTGTTTGTGTGTATGTGTGTGTGCATGTGTACATGTGTGTGTTTATGTTTGTGCATTGGTGTCTACATGCATACATGTATGTATGCATGTGTGTGTGAGTTTGTATGTGTGTGTTTTCATGTAGTTCGATATCTTTGTCCATGTGTAAATATGTGTGTTTACATGTGTGTGCATATGAGATGAGTTCATGCATGGGTGTCCATGTGTGTATGTGAGTGTGTGTATCTATACACACATATGATGTTAGTGCATATGTGCATCTGTGTGGATGTGTACATATAGGTGTGCATGCATGTTCCTCTTTGTGTGTTTGTGCTTTTGTGCATGTGTGTGCTGGTGTGTACATTTGTATGCTTGGCTTTGTGCATGCATGTTTGTGCAAGTGTGTGTTTACATGCATGTATGTATTGTTTATGTGAGTGGGGGGAGGGGGTTACATGTGTGTGTGCACCTACAAACATGTGTTTTTGGGTGAGTGTCTGGGTGTGTGTGTGTGGGTGGGTGTGTGTCTACTTGTGTGTCTGCATGCATGTCTGTATGTGGGTATTTGTGAGTGTGCACATGTGCACATGCACTTACGTATATGTGGGTTTGCATGTGTTTGTCTATGTGTGTGCATGTATGCACATGTTTCCATATGTGTTTGTGTAATGTGCATGTGTGCATGAGTTTGTGTGTGTTTGTGCATGTACATGGGCATGTTTGAGTGTATGTGCATGTGTGCTTAATCATACATCAATAGGTGTGCATGCATCTATGTGGGTGTGAGTGTGTATGTGTTTGTGCATGTGTTTATAGTGCATGAGTACATGTATTTTTGTATGCATGTACATGTCTTTCTATATGCGTGTGCCATTGTTTATACCTGTCTATGTGCATGTGTGCTTATATGTGTGACCTTATGTATGTGTATGCCTATGCCTATGCTTTTTTGTGCTATTACATGTCTGTGGGTCTATGCGAGCTCCTTTGTGCATTTATGTTTGTATGTTTATGCATGTGTGTATCTATTTTTGTGTGTGTGCATGTGTGTTTGTGTGCTTTGTGTTTGTGTACTTGGTGCATGTTGGTGCATTCATGCGTGCATGTCATGTGAGTGTGTGTGTGTGTGTGAGTGGGTGTGAGTGTGTGCATGTGCATGCACATTTATGTGTGTATATGTGTGTTTAGATTTGCATGCATGTGCACAAGTGTGTGTGTGTGTGTGTGTGTGCATGTGTGTATCTTATATGCAAATGCATGTTTATGTATGCATGCATCTCAGTGTGAATGTGTGTGTGTGTGTGCATGCACGTGTGCATATGCATGTGCAAATATGTGTTTGTGTATGTGTGTGTGTCTATGTACCCATTTGTTGGCAAGTGTGAGCATGTTTGCATGTGCCTATGGGTGCTTATGTGCATTTGTGTGCATGCACATGTGTGTGTCCATGTGTGTGGTTATTTGTGTACAAGCATGTGTGTGCAAGTGGATGTTAACAAGTGAATATGGGTGTGCATGTGTTTCAATGTGCATGTGCATTTGTGCATGTCTATCCATATGCATGTATGTGTGCATGTGCTATATGCATGTGTGAATGGGTGTGCTTGTGTGTGTGTATTGCATTTGTATGCATGTGTGCATGGGTGTGTGAGTGACCGAGTGTGTGTGTGTGTATGGATGTTTATGTCCATGCATATATGCTTTTGTGTGCACATGTTTGTGTGTAGTCATGTATGAGTGCATATGTGTGTCTATGAATGTGTTGACTTATTTGTGTATGTTATGCATTCGTGTGTGTAAGTGTGCATGGATGAAAGTTTGTGCCTATGCATGCTTATGTGCACCCATGCATGAGTGTATGCATGTGTTCATGCATGCATACATATGCTTGTGTATGTGTTTGCTTGTGTGCTAGTACATGTGCATTCCTCTTTGCATGTGTGTGTGTATGTGTTTCTAAAGGTATGTGTGCATGTGTGTGTGTAGTTGTGCATGCTTGTGCATGTACATCTATGTGGTCGTGTGTCTACGTGCATGTGTGTTTGTTTGTTTGTGCATGTTCATGTGGGTGTGTGTGGGTTTGTGCATAAGTGTGTGGGGGTGTATTTGTGTGTGTGTGTGTGTGTGCTTTTTGCTTACATACATGTGTATGTGTTTGTGTGTATGTACATGCATATACTTGTGAGTGTGTGTCAGGGCATGCATATATGTATTTTCTTTCATTTGTGTGGATGTGTGTGTGTGTGTGTGTGTGTGTTAATGTATGTGTGTTCACATGGGCACATGTGCATGTTGGTGTTTTTGGGTGCTTGTGGTGTGTGCATATACATGTGTGTGATTTTTTAAAAACATCTGCTTGTGTATAAGCATGTGTAACCATGTGTCCATGTGTGTTTGTGCATGCATGTATGTGTGCATGTGTGTGTATGGCCGCATGGGTCCATGCCCATGTGTGTGCATATGCATGTGATTGTGTGGCTGTGTCTGGGTGTGTTTGTGCATAAGCATGTGTATATGTGTGAGTGCGTGTCCATTTGTGCATGTGAGCTTTTATGGGCATATTTATGCTTGCACAAATGTCTGCATATGTGTGTGTGTATGTTTGCTAGCACATGTGTGTTTTTGTTTTCGTGTGTTATGCAACCATGCATGTGCATATGTGAGGGTTTATGCGTATATGTATTCCTATGGATGCATATGTGCTCCAATGCATGAGCATATGTGTGTGAGTGTGCAAGCATACATGTTTCCTCATGTTTGTGTTTGCTTGTGTGTGCTTATGTTTATTCATGTGTGTTCCTTTGTGTGTGTGTGTGTGTGTGCATTTGTATGTGTTTGTACTTGTGTGTGTATGTGTTGCTTTGAGCCTATGAGTGTGTATGTGTGTGTTTGTGTGTGTGTATTGTCATGCATATGCAAGTGCATGTGTGCATATGTGTGTGTTTGTACATGTGTGTTTGTTTGCATATGTGTGCATGTGCATATGCAAGATTATGTCCATGTGTTGTTACTAGCATATGTGTGCATGTGTGAGTGCACCTATATAAGTTTATGTGTGCACAAATGCACACATTTGTGTGTGTGTGTGTACTTGTGTGCTTGTGTGTGAAGGTGTTTGTTTGTGCATGACTATGTGTGTGTGTACATGAGCATATGTGTTTGTGGGTGTGTGTGCTTACAAGCACATGTTCGTATGTGTAAATGAGTGTGTGTATACATGTGATCATGAGCATGAGTATTTGCATGTGTGTTTACCTGTGTGTGCATATATGTGTGTATGTGCATGTTTGTGTATACATGTGTCTATGCGAGTGTTTGCGTGTGTGTGTGTGTCTGCCTATACATGCATGTGTGTGTGCCCACATGTATGCATGTGTGAATGTGCATATGTGTGAGCTTGTAGGGGTGTGCTTACATGGGCGAATGTATGTATGTTTGTGTATACATGAGTAGATGGATGTGTGTGTGTGTGCATATAAATTTATGTGTACATGAGTGTGCATATGCATGTGCATGTGTTCTCCTTTGTATGTGTGCATGCACATCTATGTGTTTAGGTTGTGCACATGTGTGTGAGTGTGTGCATGTGTAAGTGTGTGGGAGCATGTGCATGTTCTTATGCATTTATGAGTATGTATGGTTTTATGTGTGTGCATGTACATGTATGCATGTAAGAATGTGAGTATGTTTGTCTGTTTCTATGTGCATGCATGTTGTACGTATTACTGTGTGGGTGCATGCATGTTTGTTAATGTGTGATTGTGTGGGGTTGTCTGTGCATGTATGTGCACATGCATGTGTGTGCATATTGGTGTTTTTGTGTATATGCTTATTTGTGTGTTAGTATGCATGTGAGAAGGGGGTGTGGATGTGTATGTGCATATGCATGTGTGCATGCATGTGTGTGTGAGTCTGTGTCCAAGTGTATGCATGTATATGTTAGTGTGTTTATGTGTGTGTGCATGTCTATGAATGTGTCTATGCATGTGTGTGGGTGTGTGCATGCAGGTGTATGTGCAAGTGTGTCTATTTCTTTGCTTGTGTTTAAGTGTGTACATGTGCGTGCATTTGTATGTGCACGTGTGTGTACATTTTTGTGTGTACACATGTGTGTACAATTTTGTGTGCACTCATGTGTGTGTATTTGTACATTTGTTCATGTGTGCATGCATGCATGCATGTAGGTTCATTCATGCATGTGTGTGTGTGTGCCTATGTGAGTGCATGGGTTCATGCAAGTGTGCATTTGTTTGCATGCATATTCATGTGTTTGTGAGTGTTTACATGTGTGTACATGTGCATGTATTTGTGCATATGTTTGTGTGTGCATGCATTTATATATGCATGAGTGTGTGTGTGTGTATGTATGTGCACAAGTGCATGCATGCGGATCTATGTTTGTGCAATTATGTGCTTGTGAGTAAGTGCTTGTGCATATGCATGTGTATGTTCATGTGTAAGTGGGTACGCATATGTATGTGCATCAGTGCCTACACATGTATGTGTGTGCATATGCATATGTGAGTCTGTTTGTATGTTTGTGCCTAAGGACTTGTGTGTGTGCAATTTGTGTGCATGCATGTTAGTGTGTGTGCATCTGCATGCATTAGTATGTGTATTTGTGTGTGTGTGAGTATGTGTGTAAACACTTTTATGCTTATGCATGTGTGTTCCTTCTTAAGCATTTGCATATTTTCTTTTGTTTGTATGCTTGTGTGTACTTATGTGCATGATGTGTGTGCATGCATGTGTACATGTGCGTGCGTGTGTGTGTGTGTGCCAGTTTATGTGTTTATGTGTGTCTATGTCAGTTTGTGCATGTGCATGTGCTTGTGTGTATGTGTATTTGTGTTTGTGTGTGTGGACGTGTGCATGCATATATCTATGTACATGCGTCTATGTTTGTTCATGTGCAGGTGTGTGTGTGTGTGTGCATATATGTGCTTGTGTGCATGTCAGTACATGAGTGCATGTGTCTACGTACATTTGTTTTGTGTTTTTGTGTATTTATGCATGTGCATGTTTCCATTTAAGTGTGCATGTTTGCTTGTGTGTGTGTGTGTGTTTATGTGTGTCCATGTACCTGTGCATGTGTTTTTTGTATGTGTGTGTGTGTACTTATGTTATTGTGTGTGCATAGATGTATGTGCTTCTTTATGTATAAGCATGAGTGTTTGAATATTTGTGCATGTGTGCGCATGTACACAATTGTGTGTATGTCTATGCATTTGTGTGCATGGCTTTGTGCATGCATGTGTGTGTGAGTCTAGTTGTGTATGGATGTGTGCCTTTTTGTGTGTGTGTATTTCCATAGATGTATATCTATGTGTTTATATCTATTTGTGTATGTGTACATGTATATATACACATGTGCATGTTTATGCATGTGAGAGTGTTTATGTGTGTCTATGTGTGTGGACTTAAACATGTAGATATGTGTGTATGTACTTGTATTTGTGTGAGTTTATGTGTATTTGTACGTGTTTGTCTATGTGTGCATATGTTTGTGTGCAAGGTTACACGCTTTTGTGTTTGGGCATGCAAGTTCGAAAATGAATGCATGTGTGAGTGTCTGAGTGTGTATGTACATATGTGGTTGAGTGTGTGAGCATGAGCATGAGGGGCTGTGCCTACATGTGTGTGTGTGTGTGTGTGCATGTGTGGACACGTGTGCATATGTGTGTGAGCATTTCCATGTGTGAATTCTTGCACATGTGTGTATGCGTTTGTTACTGCATTAGTGTTTCTAGGTGTTGAGGTGTGTTCGCATGTGTTCGTGCATGCAAGTCTATGAGTGCATACACATATGCATGCATCCATGCCTATGTGTGAGGTGTGTTTGTGTTTGTTTATACATGTGCATGTGTGTATGTGTTTCAATTTGTGTGTGAGTCAATGTGTGTGTGAATGTCAATATATGTGCGTCTATATGCTTGTATGTGTAGATGTGCATGAGCATACATGTGCCTGTATGTGTGTGTGTGTGTTTGTACATTCATGTGTGTGTGCATAAATGTACATATGTGTGCTTATGCATGTACATGGGTTTGCGAGTCCACTATATGTTTGTACATTAATGCACAAGTATGTGTGTGTGTTTGTTTGTGTCTATTTACATGTTTATGTTTATGGGCAAAAGCATGTGTGTGCGTTTGTATGCATGTGTATGTGTATGAGCATGACTACTTATACGCATGTGCAAAAAGGCACATATGTGTGTTTATTTGGCTTCATGTGCGTGTGTTTGGGAGTGTGCATTTATGTGATGGTGCATGTCTCTCCAAGTGACCTCGCATGTGTGTGCATGTGAGAGTATACGTGTGTGCATGTGTTTGTATGTATGTGTACCTTTGTGTGTGGATGTGTTTGCATACATGTGTTCAAATGTGTCTATGTATCTTTGTGCATATGAGTGTTCATATGCCTATGCTAATGTGTTTGCTCGTGTGTCTATGTTTGTATGCATATGTGTGTGCATACGTGTGTGCATGTGTTTCGGTGTGCATGTGTGTGTGTGTGTGTATGTGTGTTCATGCATGTGTTTGTGTGAGAGTTTTTATGCATGTGTGCTTGTGTCAACATGTGGGTGTGTATGGATGCATATGTCTATATTCTTGTGTTTGTGTGTTTATGTATATGTGTGTGTATGAATGGGCTTGTGTGTGAATATATGTGTCTGTGTATATGGATGTCCATATGTGTGGCTTAATGTATATGCATGTGTATGACTACATCTATGTGAGTATATTTGAGAGCATATGTGCACTTGTGTGTGTATGTGTGTGTGCATCTATGTGAGTAAGTGTGGGCATGTGCATGTGTGTGTCTGAATAGTGTGCATGTGTTCACAATTCTGTGTGTGGATGTGTGCACATGCATGCATTTGTTGGTGTGTGTGCATTTGTGTTCGTGTCCATGTGTGTTTGTGTGTGTGTGTGTATGTGCCTATGTCTGTGCATGTGCAAGCACTTGTGTAAGAACATATGTGTCACTATATGCATGTGTGTGTGTGTTTGAGCATGCACATCTACGCATGCATATTTGTACGTGCATATGCATGTGCATGTGCATGTGTATGCATGTGAAAGCATATGTTCATGCTTCCACTTATGTATATGTGTGTGCATGTATGTTTGTGTGCAATAGTGTGCGTAAGTGTATTACATGCTTGTGCATGCATGCGCATGTATGTTTGTGAGACCATGTCAAAACATATGTGTGCCTATACATGTATGTGTGCATGAGTGTGTATGTCCTTGTGTGTACATGTGCATATGCATGTGTGTGCATGTGCATGTGTGTCTATGTGTGTGTACATGCATGTGCTTTTATGTGCATGTGTGTGCATATGTTTATGTGTGTACATACATATGTGCACCTGTGTACATGTGTACTTTTGTAATTGTGAAAGGGTAGGTGCATGTGTGTGTGCTATGAGAGTGTGCAAGCATGCATGCCTGTGAGTGTGTATGTGTGTGTATGCATGCATGTGAGCGTGTGTGTGCATGTGTGCCCATCTATGTGTGTGTATGTTTGCATACATGTACACATATGTGTGTGTGACTGTGTGTATTTGTTTGAGGGTGCGCATGCATGCATAGGTGTATGGATTTATATATGGTTGTGCACTGTATGCATGTGTACTTGTATCTATGTGTGAGTTTGTGTCTGTGCATCCGTGTGTTAGCACATGTGTAAGTGCATGCATGTGTGTGCTTATGGGTTCCTGTGTTTATGCATATGTGAGCATGTGTGTGTGCAAGTATTTGTTTATGTGTGCTTGTGTTTGTGAGGGTGCACAGTGCATGTGTGTGTGTTTGTGTGTATGTGCATGTCTATGTGCATGTGTGTTTGTATGCATATTGGTGTATATAGTTGTGTGTGTGTGCATGTGTTTGTGTACAAGTGTGTATGGGTGGGCATTTCTTTGCATGTACATATGCATTTATGCAAGTGTTTTATTTGTGTGTGTGTATGTTATGGGTATGTGTGTGTTTACTTGTGTTTGTTCATGTGCATGCATGTGGTTGTGTACATATGAATGTGTGTGTGCATGTGTTTTTGTCTGTACCTTTGTGTTCATATGTGCCTATGTGTGTGCATGAGTGTGTGTGCACATGTGTGCATGCATTCATATGCATGTGCATATGCATGACGAAGTGGCTATGTGTGTCTAGCTATTTGTGTGCATGTGCATACGTGTATGAGAGCTTGTGTGCATACATGTGTGTGTGCACATATGTGTGTGTATGTGTGTGTGCACATGTGCTTGTGTGTGAGACCATGTGTGCATGTTTGTGTGTGAAGTGTGTACATGCTTGTGTGTCTAACGGTGTGTGCATGAATGTGTAAGCATTTGTGTGTGCATGTGTTTATGCACACACGTGTGTGTTTTTATATGTGTGTGTGCTTCTGCATGTCCATGTATGTTCTTTTGAGTGTTTGTATGTTTGTGCATGTGTGTGAATATGTTTCTGTTGCATTCATGCATGTGTCTAAGTGTGTGTGTGTGTACATATTTGCATGCATATGTATGTGTGTGTGCATGTTTATGAGTGTGTGTGAGTATGCATCTACATGCATGTATGCATGTGTTTGTGTGTGGAGGGGTTAATTGTATGCATGGGTGTGTGCATGTGTGTACATCTACGTACGTGCGTGCATGTATGTTTGTATACATTTGCAAGTACAAACATGTCTGTGTGTGCACAGGTGCATATGTCTGTATGTGTTTGTCTGTGTCGGTGTGTGTATGCATGTTTATGTGCATGCAAGAGTGCATGTGTTTGTGCATTTGTGTGTGCCCAGGAACACATCTATCTATGTTGGTGCATGTGTGTGTATGCTTATTCATATTTGTGTACATTTGTGTGTCATATGTGTGATTATGCATTTGTTTGAATATGTGCTCGCACATGTGTTTGTATGCATACGTGTCTGTGTATATGTGTGTTCACATGTGTTTGCATGTATAACTTTGTGTCTTTATGTGCATGCGTGAGTGCATGTTTGAATATGCATTTGTGTGTATGTGTGAGCAAATGGAAGCACATGTGTGAGGGCGTGTGTATGCGTGTGTTTGTGCCAACGTGTATGTGTATGTTTGCATGTGTGTGTGTTTGTTCATGTGTGTACTCACCCACATATGAGTATATGCGTGCATGTGAGAATTTGTCCTATGTGTTTACTTGTGTCAATGTGTAGGTGCATGTGTGCATGCTTGTGCATGTGTTTGTGTGTGTATACATATATGTATGTGTGTGCAAGTGCTTTTGTGTGAATGTGTGTGTGTGCTTGTGTATGTGAGTGCATGCCTTTATGCATGTGTGTTTGTGCATGCATGTGTGCATGTGTAAATGTGTGAGTACATCTCTATATGTGTGTATGTGTCCATGTGTGTGTGTTTTAACATGTGTTTAAATGTGTGGGTGACATCTTATGTGTGTATTAGCATGTTTGTGTGTTTTCCTGTGTGTGTGCATGTGTATTATTGTTTGGGTGCATGTCTGTGTGGGAGTGTGTCTATATGTATGCATAGGTGTATGCATGTGTGTGTACATATGTGCATGTGTGCATTAGTGTGTGGTGGTATGTGTGCACTTATGTGTGTATATCTGTGTGTGCATATGCTTATTGTTTGTGTAGTAGTGCATGGATGTGTATGTGAGAGTGTGCATGTGTGTGCGCATTTGTATGTCTATGTGTCTATGCATTCATGCATGTGTGTGTGTGTACATGCATGTATATATGTATGTTTTTTTTAGTTTTTGTGTGAGCGTATGCATGTGTGGGTGTGTTTAACTAGGTGTGTGTGTGTGCTATTACATAAGTGTGTGTGTGCCACACACAAGCACATGCATGTGTACACACACTTGCACACACATATGCATATACACACATGCATATATATATATATATGCATGAACATACACACATGCACACACAAGAAAACGCACGTTTGTGCATGCCCACACACCTATACACGTGTACAAATGCACAAGCAAAAACACACTTATGCATGCATGCACACCCATATACACTTATGCACATGAACACATGCATATACTTACATGTGTTCATGCTCACACACACACATGGATATACACACATGCTCACACACACATGCATGCACAGACACACACACACGTAGCCACTCATACACACACACATGCATTGAAACATAGGCACAAATGGATGCACAAGCACAAAAACATGCACACACACAAATGCATACACACACACACACAGCCTCAGACATATGAACACACAAACATACACCCATATATGCATTTGTGCATGCATGTGGACACACTCATATGTACACTCATGCATATGCACACACACACACATGTAGACACATACACACCTCCACACACACTCGTAGACATATCCACACACGCATTAACATCAAAATTTGTACACAGACTCATAGATAGACTCACAAACATTTGCATGCATAAATAGACACATGGATAAGCACACAAATACATGTATATATGCACACACACATACACATGCACATACAAACATGCACAATCATGCACACAAGAAACACTCATGAACACACGTGCAGACATACCCACACACACATACACACATGCTTATGCTCACACATGCACAAAAACATGAACAAGCACACATATACACACATTGCCATGAACACATGCTCACATACACACACACATGCAGACGCACTCACATATCAACATAAGAACATGTACACACATGTGCCCAAGCACACGCACATGTAGTCACACACATGCAAACATAGGTAGACAAAAACACACAAGCATACAAACTCATGCATACACATATGCACAAACACAGTCACACATGAACACACGCATGAGGACAAACACATTTGTACACACCCACACACACACACACGTGTATACATGCACATACCCAAGTATACTTACATAGTAACACACCATCACATGCACAAACACACACATGAACACTTACACCTGCACCACACATACATACACAAGTAGACAAACACACACAAGCACACAAACGCACATGCATGCGAATAGCCAGACACTCACACTCCTGCACACACGTGCAACAACACATGCACAAATAAATAGAAACCAACAAACACATGCATGCTTACACTCATACACATATACACAAATGAACATGCATACGCATGGACAAGCATTCACATGCTTTAGACACAAACCAGCACAAATGCACACATACACTAACACAAACACATGCAAATAATCAAGCACACTCATTAGACACATGCGCATGCACATGCACACAAACATGTACACATGCATGCACAACATGCACGACTGCACAAATACACTTGCACACACACACACACATGCAAACTAACTCACATGTGCACATAAACTCATGCACACACACTAATGAACATATGCATAAATACATATTCACATGCACCAAAGATGCACATAAACACTCACACATACACACAAACATGTTAGCATGTACACACACATGCACACACACACACACAAACATATGCTCACACACAAACACACATGCATATACACAGGTATACAAATGCACACAAATAAATACACACACAAACAAAATCACACATACACAAAAATTACTTGTCTTTTATATGTGTTTGTATGGTGTATCTATATGTGAATGTGCATTGTGCTTGTTTGTGTGTATGCATTTGTGTGAGTGTGTTTTTGCATGCATGGATGTGTTTGGCTATGTGTGTGTATGTGTGTGCTTGTATGTGCTTGGGTGCTTACATATGTGTTTGTGTGTGTTAATTCATATGGATGAATGTGTACTTTTGTGATTGTGTGTGTTTTGCATGTGAGTGCATGATTATGTGTGTGCATAGGCTTATGTCTCTTTATGTGCATGTGACTGTGTTTGTGCATGCATGCATTTGTGTAGACATGGGGGTGTGTGTGTGTGTACATGTTCATGTTCCTATAAGTTTTTATGAGTGTGAGTGTGGGCACACATGTGCATATGTGTGTGTGTATGCATTTGTGTATATGTGATTGAACAGATGCATGTGCACAAATGTGTATATGTGTGTGTTTATGAGCTAGTGTTGAGTGCATGCATGTGTATGTGTAACTTTGTGTGTGTCTATGCATGTGTGCATGCATGTGTGTGTTGGTGTGTGTGTGTTGATGTGTGTGTGTGTGCATATATGCACATATGTCTAGATGATTACAATGTTTCATGTATTTATTTGTGTGTGGGTGAGCCTATGCATCTATGTTTGTTTGTGTGCATGTTTATGTGTATACATAAGCATATGTATGTATGTGGGCATGTTTGTGTGTGCATCTATGTGGCAAGTGTGTGTGCTTGTGTGTTTATGCATTTTTGTGTGCATGTGTGTAGGTGTTTGTGCATGTGTGCTTGACTGTGCATATGTGGGTACATCTGTGTAAGCATATGCATGTGTTTTTGCACACGTGTGTGTATGAGTGCTTATGTGCATGTGTACGTTAATGCATCCGTGTGTGTAGGTGTGTGTATGTTTTTGTGTGCATGTGAGTTTGTGAATGGGTATGTGTGTATGTTAGTGTCTACATGTGAGTGTGTGACTATGTACAAAGATGTCCATGTGTGTGTGTGTGTGTGTGCATGCATGTGTGGGCTAGTGTGAATGTTTGTGGGTGAGGGAGTGTTTGTGCATGTGTGCTCGTGTACATACTTTTTTGGATTGTGTAGATGTCTATGTGTGATTTTGTGCATGTACATGTGTTTGTATGAGTGTGAATGTGATGATGTGCATGTGTGTGCACATATGTCTGTGTGCACACCTATGTTTATGTGTGTGCATCTATATGTTTGCAATGCAAGTTCAGGCACCTTTATAAGTGTGTACATGTGTGTGTGTTTATGTGCTAAGGGTGTGTGTGTGCATTTGTGTGTGTGGAGTTGTTTCAATGAGTGTGCATGTGTACATTCTTGTACGTGTGTTTTTGTATGGGTACATGTGCTTGCATGTACATATCTTTGTGCATGCATGTGCGTACCTACGTATGTGCATGTCTAGGCACTTATGCATATCCATGTGCACATGTGCATGTTTTTTTGTGTGCACATGCATTCTTTTGTGTGGGCCTATGTCGATGTATAGATATGTGCATGTTATGTGGGTCTACGAGCATGCTTGTACTTGTGTTTATGTGTTTGGGTGGATGTGCATATGTGTGCATGTATGTTCACGTATGCACATATGTGTTTGTACATGTGCATGTCATGTGTGTGTGAAAGTAGTGTGTATATTTGCTGTATCTATGCATGTGTGTGTGCATAAGTGTGTGTTTATGTGTGTCTATTGTGCATGCATGTGTGTGCTAATAGGCATGTGTGTGTAGGTGTGTGTGCATGTAGTTGAGTTCGTGCATGCATTTGTGTGTGTGTGTGTCTGTATACATGTGCATGTGTGTGAGTGTGTACATGTGTGTGTGTAGACATGTGTTAGTGCACATGAATGTGTGTTCTCATGTGAGCACGTATGCATATTTTTGTGTGCATGCATAAGTGCATGTTTTCTTATGCATTCTTATGTTAGTGTTTGTGTGCATGTGTGCATGTTTATGTGTTTGTGTGTGTTCTCTTGTCTACATGTGTGTGTCTTTGTGCATACATCTATGTTTGTGTGCATGTATTTTATGTGGGTTTGTATTTTTTTGTGTATGTTTACATATGCCTATTTGTGTGTACATGTGCATGTGAGTGGTTGTGTTAGTGTGTAGGGGTGTGTGTGTGTGTTTGCATGCTTGGGCATGAGCTCTTATGTGTGTCCATGGATACATATGTGTGTGCACATGTGTAACCATTTGTGTGTTTATCTGTGCATGAGTTTGTGGTTGTGTCTATATGTGTGTGTAGGGTGGTGTGTTTGTGTACTTGAGTGTGTGCATTAATGTGCACATGTGTGTGTTTGTGTGTTTGAGCATGTGTGGTTGTCCTTCTAGTTTTTCTTATGTGCATGTGCTGGAGTGCGTGTGTGTACTTGTGTGTGTCAAAGTGCATGCATGTGTGAATATGCAAGTATTTGTGTGTTTTAATTCATGTGTGAGTTTGTGGCTATGTGTATGCTTGTGTGGATGTGTGTGAATGTGCATATGTGTATATGTGTGTGTTTGTGTGCTAATGTTGGTGTTGTGCATGTGATGTGTGCGTGTTTGCAAGTTCATGTGGGTGTATGTTTGTGTATGTTGAGTGCATGCATGCATATGTGTCTAAGAACCCATGTGCAAATGCATATATGTGTGCACGTGTTTATGTGTATATTTGTATTTATGTACTTGTTCATGTGCATGTATTTCTGTGTTTGTGTGTGTTTGTGCATGTGTGTGCCCTCGTGTATGTCATTGTGTACATGGAACAGAGTGCATGTATGTGTATGTCTACATGCATGAACATGTGCGAATGATTGTGCATGTGTGTGTGCATGCATTTGTGAGTGTGTTTGTGTCTGTAGGTTTTTATGGATGTGCATGTGCAAGTGCGACTATGTGCATGTGTTTGTTTGTTTGTGTGTAGATGTGTGTGTGTGAGTGGCTTTGTGTGTTTTGGTATGCATGGGCATATGTGCTTGTGTGCATGCATGGGTATGTGCATGTGTACATCTATGTATTCATTGATGTTTGTGTTTGCACGAGTTTATGGTTGGGTGTGTGGAGGATGGGGTTGTGTAATTGAGCATGTGTTATGAGTGCATATGCATATGAACATGAGTATGTGCATGTGTTTGTGTATGTTTATGTGAGTTTGTGGGTGTGTGTGCAATGGTGCATGCTTGTGTGCGTGTACATGCATTCTTATGCATGTGTGCATGTGTGAATTTGTGGGTATGTGTGTGTGTGAGTGAGTATATGCAATTGCATATGCGTGTGTGACTTTGTGTGTGTGTGTGCACTTGTGCATGTGAGTGTGTGCATGTGTGTTTGTGAGTGCATGTGAGTACATGTTTAGGTGTGTTGAGCAAGTGCACATGTTAGTCTATGTGTATTTGAACGCTTGTTTGTATCTATAAAAGTCTGTGCGTGCATGAGTGCATATGTGAGTGTGTGCATTTGTGCATATGTGTGTGCTTGTTTTTATGTCCTTGTGCATACACATTTGTGTTCTTATGTGTGTGTGTCTGCACTTGTGCGTAGGCATGTCTATATTACTGTGCACATGTGTATGAGTACGCGTGTGTGTCTGCATGCATGCACATGTGTGCATGTGTGTATGTGCGTACATGTGTGTGTGTGTGTGGGTTTGCTTGCATATATGTATACATGTGTGTGCATGTGTTGAGGTTTATGTGTATGTATACATGTGTGTGTGTATATGTGTGTGTGCATGAGTTCATGTGTCTATATGCATGCATGTGTACACATGCATATATGTATAGGTGTACAAATGTGTGTTTCTGTTCTTGTGTGTGGATGTATATTGGTCTTTGCGTGTGTGGGTATGTTATGTGTGTATGAGTGCACGTGTGTGTGTGTGTGCATTGGTGGTTGTATGTGTTCATGTGTGTGTGCGCATGTGTGTGCATGTGTGTGCATGTGTGTGTATGGTTGTGTGCATGTGCTTATGTGTGTGTATGTCTGTGCATGTGTTTGTTCATGTGGGTGCATGTCTATGTGGACTTGTTTGTGTCTATGTCCATGCATATGCACACATGTGTTTGCATGTGTGTGCCATTGTACGTGGGTGCATTTGTGCATGCATATGTGTGTGTGTGTGTGTGCATATGTGTGTCCATCTCCATGTGCATGTTTTGTGTCAACAAATGTGTGTTTGCACTTGTGTGTGGGCATGCATGTATATGCATGTGTAAGTGAGTGTATCAGTATGTGTATGCATCTTTGAGTCATTTGAGTGTGTGTGTTGTGTACTTAGAAGGTGTCTGGGTTCTTGTTTGTATGAGTGTGTGTGCATGTGTGCATAAGTTTTTGTGTGTGTGTTTGTGTGCATGTAGGTGTCAAGATGTGTATGTTTGTGTCTACATGTGTGTGTGTACATGGGTGTGTGTTTGTGCATTTGTGTTTTTGTTTATGTGTGTGTGTGTGAGTGTGTGCATGTGTGTTTTTGTGTTTGTGGGGTGTGTGTGAATGATTGTGTGCACAAGTCTATGTGCTTGTTTGTGCATGAGTGTGTGCATATGTCTAAAAATATGCATGCAGATGTTTAGGCATGTGTGTGTGTGCACACATGCATGCATACATACACTTGGGTGTTTGTGTGTGTGTGTGTGTGCCTATGTTAACATTCATTTGTGTACGTTCATGTGTGCGAGTTTGTTCATGAGCGGGTATATTCGTGCATGTGTGCATTTATGTGGGTATGAATGTCTGTGTGATTGAGTTTGTGTGTGTGAATGTTCAAGGTTATCTGTGCGTTCACGTGCATGCATGTGCAGGGACTTTATGGAAGTGAGTGTGCTTGTGTGTTTATGGGTGTGCGAGTTTGAGTGTTTGCATGTACATATGCATGTGTGTGGGTGTTTCTGGATGTGTGTGTGAGTCTATGTGCATGTGTGGGTTCATGTGTGTAATCATGTGTGGGCATATTTCTATGCATGTCTGTGTGTGCTTGCATGTGTATGTTTGTGTTTGTGCATGTGTGTCTTTTTTGTAAGCATCTATGTATTTTTGTGTGTGCATGTCTGTATGCATGTGCATGAGTGGGTGTGTTCGTGCAGGTTTGTGTGCGATTATGTTCGTGCTTGTGGATTCACTTGTGTGTAAGTGCTTGAGTTTGTGTAGTTATGTGTATGTGAGTTCATCTGTGCATGACTACAAGTGTGTGTGCATGTGTTGTGCATGTGGGTTGGTGTGTGTGGTTGCATGCGTGTGTGTTTGTGCATGTGGATGTGTTTATACATGTCAATGTGTGCATGCATGTATATGTGCATGCATGTGTGTTTCTTCGTGTGTGTGTGTGTGTACAAGCATGTGCATGATTGGGCATCTCTGTGAATGCGTGAATGTGTGTAGGTGCATTCGAGTGTGTGTGTGTGATTACATATGTGTGGATGTGTGTGTATGTGTGTGCGCATGTGTGCATGCCTATGTGTGTGTATGTGCATGTATGTTCATTTGCCTGTGCATGCATGTGCATTTGTGTTAACTTCTGCATGTGCATCTAAGTATGTGCATATGCATGTGCATGTGTGTGTCTGCATGTGCATAGTCTAACGTATGCATGTGTGTGTACATCTGTGTATGTGAGTTTGCACACGTGTGTCCTTGTGAGTGTGTGTTATGCATGTGAATGTGTTCATTAGTACATGTGTCTATGTGTTTGTACATGTTCATGCATGGATGCATGTGTGTGGGTGTGTGCATGTGTGTGTGTGTGTGTGTGCATGTTTGCATGTTTGCATGTTTGTGCTTGTTGGCATGTGCACATACATGTGTGCATGCTTGTGTATATGTCTTCATTTTTATGCATGTGTATGTGGCATGTGTTTGAGTGCCTTTAAATGCATACTTGTAAATGTGTGTGTGTGTGCATGTGTTCAAGTTTTTTGACATGCATACATGTGGGTGTGTCTACGTGTGCATGTGCGTGGTATATGTGTACGTGCATGTGCTAGTTATGTGTATGTGTGTGTGTGTGTATGTCCGTGTGTTTGTGCACCTATGTGTGTGAGTAAGTTAGTGTACATCCTTGTTGGTGTGTGTGTGGATGCCTATGTTTGGTTTTATTCGCACATGTGCATAGGTGTGTATGCATATGTTTGTGAGCATGTGTAGGCATATGTAGGCATGTGTGCCCTTGTGCATGTGAGTATATGTGCCATTTGTATCAATGTGTGTGTGAGGGGACATGTGCATGCATGTGTGCACATGCATGTATATGCATCCATGTGAGTGGTTTTGGTTGCATATTTTTGTGCATGTGCATGTGTGTATATGTATTTTTTATATGCATGTGTGTGTTTATGTGCATGTGTGTGTGTTTATGCATACGTGTGTGGCTGTGCTTGTGTGTGTATGTGTGCATGTGTTTGTGTAAGTGTGTAGGGGCATGCCTGTGTGTACGTGTATGTGTATGTTTGTGTGCACTATTGTGCATGTGTGAGTGCATGTGCACATGTCTATGTGTGTGTGGATGTGGATATATGTGTGTAGGAATATGTGTCTGTGTGTGTATGTGCATGTGTATATATGTGCATGCATGTGTACGTTTATGTAAATGTTGATGTACTTTTGTGTGTGCATGTGTCTGTGTGCTTGGGCACACGTGTGTGTGGATGTCTATGCATGTGGGTACATGTATATATGTGAGCATGCATGCTTGTGGTTGCCTTTGTGTGCATGTGCATGTGCTTGTGCATGTGAGTTTGCAAGTGTAAGTGCATGTGCATTTGCATATGTGTGTGTGTTCATCAGTGTATATAGGTGCATGTGTGTGTGTATCTTTTTGTGCATATGTGTATGTCTACATGCACATGCCCAATCGTGTGCATCTTTGTGTTGGAGTGTGCATGTTTGTTTATGTGCATAATTGTACATATGTGTGCATTTGTGTGTAAGAGTGCATATGTGTATGTGTGGAAGTACATGTGTAACCATTTGTATGTGCTTTTGTGTGTGTATGTGCATGCATGTGTTTGTGCCTGCATGTGTCTAATTATCGGTCTTTTTGTGTGTGTATGCATGTGTGAGATTATGTGTGTACATGTGTTTGCATTTGTCTACACATGTGTCTGTGCATCTGTAGGTGTATGTGAGTGTATGCTCTTGTGTTTACATATGCATATGTGTGTGTGTTAATATCTGTGTGTGCATGTGCATGTTTTTGTAAGTGTGTGTGCGTGTGTGCATATGTATTTGTGTGTTAGTGCAAGTGGCCATGTGTGCATTTATGAGTGCATGTTTGTTTTGTACATGCACATCATGTGTGTGTGCGTTTGTGTGGGTGTGTATGCATGTGTGTATGAGTGTGTTTTCATGTGTGTGTTTGTGCATGTGCTTATGAGTGTGTAGGTGCTTGCATGTGTGATAGTCTGCATTCATTCATGTGCATGTGTTCGTGTTTGTGTGCATGTGTTTGTGTGTGAGCATGTGCATTTTCATGTGAATTTGAGTGTGTGTATGTATGCATGTGAGTGGATGAGTTTGTGCATGTCTATGCACACTTACGTGTGTGTGCATGTGCGTATATGGGTGTGGGTATAGGTGTGTGTGCATGTTCATGTGTTCATGTGTACTTGTGCTTGTGTTTGCCTATGTGCTTGTGCATGTGTGTGTGTATTTCGATTCAAGTGTGTATTTATGCATGTGTAAGCACATGATTGTTAGTACATATGCATTGCTATGTATGTTCATGTGTATGTTTGTGTGTTTTTGTGTCTACATGCATGTGCATGCATGCAGGCATGTGTGAGTGAGTGTGCTATGGGTGCATGTGTAATGGTGTGCATGTGCGATGGTGTGCATGTGCGATGTTGTGCATGTATGCATGTGCTTACGTGTATTTATGTGTATGCATACATGTGTGGGTACATGTGCATGCATGCACATATGTGTGTGAGTGTTTGTGTGCGTGTGCACATGTGAGTGAGTGTAGATATGAGCACATGTGTGTGTATGTTATTGTGTGTGTGTGCATATTATTGTGCATAATTGCACATGTTTGTCTACTTGTGCATGCATCTATGTGTGTGTGTGCGTACGAGTGTGCATGCATGTGTTTGCACATGTGTGTGTGCGAGTGTGCATGTCCATGTGTGCATACTTGTGTGTGCATATCCATGTGCAAGTGCAAGTGTTTGTGTCTATGTGGATGTGTTTTCGTTTGTTTACTTAAGTGTCAGTATGTTAGTGCATGTGTATGTGTGGGAGTGAGTAAGTGTGTGCAAGCACATATTTCTATGCACATGTGTGGTCTATGCTAGTGTATGCTTGTGTGTGTTCTAGTATATGTGCATGTACATGTGTCTATCCACATGTGTGTATTCCCATATGTGTGTATGTGTATGTGTGTGTATGTGTGAGTTTTGTGTGGATGTTAGTGTTTGTGATTATATGAGGGTATCAGTGTCTTGCAATTTCTAAGTGTATACATGCATGTGTGTGCTTCTATGAGTTTTTGTGTGTGTGTGCTTGTATGTGCCTATATGATGTGTGCATATATGTGTGTGTCTATTTGTGCATATGCATATGTATGATTGAGCGTATGTGTTTGCATATGTATATGTATGCATCAGATGTCTATTTGTGTATGTGCATGTGTGGTTGTGTAATTGAATGTACGTGTGTGTTCGAGGGCATTTTTGTGTGTGTGCATTTGTGTGTATGTTTGTTTTTATTCATGCATGAGTGTGAATATGTGTGTGTGTACACGCACATAGGTTTGTGTGCATATGTGTACAAGTAAGTATATTTGCATGCATGATTGCACAATTCTATGTTTGTGCATGGATGTGTGTGTGCTTATGTATGCCTGTGTCTATGTGTAGACATGTGCATGCATATGTATGTGTGCATGTGTGTGCTTGTGTGTGTATGTGTTTGCCTATGAGCATTTGTGTGTATAGGTGGCACGTTTGTGCATTTTCATTCATGTACATGTGTGTATGTTTATTTGCAAACTTATTCTTGTGTTTGTGTATACGTGCATGTCTGCATGTACATGCCCATGTGTGTACATATTTATGTGCGAGTGTGCATGCTTGCACATCTGCATAAGTGTACATATATGTGCATTTGTGTGTATGAGAGTGCATGTGTTTGTGTGCAAGTGCATGTGTAAGAATTTGTATATACTAGTGTGTGTGTCTACATGTGTCTATTTATGTGTGAGCTTGTGTTTGTACTCTTGTGTGTGCATGTGTGATTGTGCGTGTACATGTATTTGCATCTGTAAGCACATGTGTGTGTGCATCTATGCATACAAGTGTGTGTGTGTGCCTGTGTTTTTATATGTTTGTGTGTTAGTATCTGTGTGTGCATGTGCATGTTTGTGCACGAGTGCAATGTGTGTGTGTGTACATGTGTAGTTGTGTGTTTGTGCATGTGGTCGTGCGTTCATTGATGAGTGCATGCTTGCATGCATGTGTGTTTGAATGTGTCAATGCATGTGTGTGTTTTTGTGTGTGGTGAATGCATATGGGTACGAATGCATGTGCATGTGTGTGTATATGTGCTTATGTGTGTGTGGGTGCTTGCGGGTGTGCTAGTGTGCATGCATTCGTGTGCATTTGCATATGTGAATTTGAGTGTGTGAACATATGCATGTGAGTGGGTAGGTGTGTGCATGAGTGTATGCAGACTCATGTGTGTGTGTATATAGGTGTGGGTGTGTGTGGATGTTCATGTGTTCATGTGTACTTGTGCATGCTTTTGCTATATGTTTTTGCATGTGTGTGTCTTCCCATGTGCATATATCTATGCATCTATGAGCATGTGCATGTGAGTGCATTATGTTGTTGTGCATATGCATGTGTACATTTGTGCATGCATGTGACTACATGCATATGAAAGCATGCATGCATGTGTAAGTGTGTTTGTGCATGTGAGCTTGTGTGATAGTGTGCATGTGTGATGATGTGCACGTATGTATGCATCTGTGTGCACCTATGTGCATAGATACATGTGTGCGTACTTGTGCACACACGCATATATGTGTGTGTAGGTGCATGAGTGTGAATGTTCATGTGTGTGGGTGTTTGTGCACATGTGAGTGAGTGTGGACATGAACGCATGTGTGTACATTCATTTGTGTGTGCATATTATTGTGCATGATTGTACATTTGTGTCTGCATGTGTATGCATTTGTGTGTGTGTGCATGCAAGTGTGCATGCATTTCTATACATGAGTGTTTGTGTGCATATGTCTGCACGTGTGTGGTGTGAGTGTGCATGTGCATGTGTTCATACTTCAGTGTGCACATGCATGTGTGGGTAAAGCATTTGTATTTATGTTGCATGTTTTTATGTGTTTACTTATTTGTTTGTCCATGTGTATGAGTGGGATTGAGTAAGTGTGTGTAAGCACATATTTGTGTGCACTTGGGTGTGTGCATGCATATGTGTGTGTGTGTCTACATGTGTGTGTGGTCCTCATATGTGTGTATTTGTGTATGTAGATGCGTGTATGTGTGAGTTTTTGTGCATGTTAGTGTGTGTGTATTTGTGTATGTATTTGTATGTGAGATTGTGACTATATCAGTGTATAAGTGTATGTTGTGATTGTGTGAGGGTATACATGCATGAGTTTGTATGTGCTTCTATGAGTTTGTGGGTGTGTGTGTGCATGCATGTTCCTATGTGATGTGTGCATATGTGTGGATGTCTATTTGTGCTTGTGCCCATGTGTGATTGAGTGTTTGTGTTTGCATTTGTGTATATATGTATCACATGTCGATGTTTGTGTGTGTGCATGTGTGGTTGTGTAAGTGTATGTGCATGTGTGTTTGTGGACATGTATGTGTGCCTATCTGTGCATGCAAGTGTGTCTATTTTTTTTGTGTTCATGCATATGTGTGGATGTATATGTCTATGTATGTTTGCATATGCATGCAAGTGTGTATATCCTCATGCATGTGTGCACTAGTTTGAGTGTGCATGAATGCATACATGTGTCTATGTGTAGGTATATGCAGGCACATGTGCATGTGTTTGTGTGATTGTTCATGTGTGCGCATGCCTTTGTGTGTATGTCTATGAGCATTTGTGTGTGTATGGGTGGCATATGTGTGTATGTTAACTCATGCACATGTGTGTATTTGTATGCGTATTTGTGCAGTCATTTGTGTGCTTGTGCATTTGCATGTGCATGCAAGCATATGTTTGGGTGAGTGTGTTCATGCATGTGTCTGTGAGCATGTATGTGTTGGTGTTTGTATGGGTGTACATCCATGTGTGTGAGTGTACATATGTGTGTGCCTAAGTGTGTGCATGTTAGTGTGTGTGTGTGTTCATGAGAATGCATGTGCATGCATGTGTTTGTTTTTGTACATCTATTCATGTGAGTGTTTGCCCATGCATTTGTGTGCATGGGTACAGGTTTGTCTATTCATATATGTGTGTGTGCATATAAGTAGGCATGCATGTTTGTATGTGTGTGTGTTTGTGCACGTGTGCTTTGTCATGTTTGTGTGTATGTATACGAGAGTGCATTTGTGTGTGTGTCTATGTGTATTCATATTTGTGCATGCATGTGTGCACATGCATGTACATATGTGTGTGTGTGTCTATGTGTATTTTTGGATGTGTTCATTCGTGTGTGCGCGAGTGTGTGCTCGCATTTGCAAGTGTGTGTACTTGCTTATGCATGTGAGTTAGTGGATGTACAGATATCTATATGTGTGTGTCATGCATACGTGTGCCTATGTGCATGTGTATGCATGCATGCATGCATGTGTGTGTGTGTGTGTGCATGTGTGTGCACGTGTTGTGTGTGTGTTTGTGCATGTGTGTTTTTGCATTAGCATGAGGGTGCATGCATGTGTGTTTATGTGTATGTGTGCATGTATATGCATATGTGTGCATTTTTGTGTCTATGTGCATGGATGTCAACATGTGTGTGTATGAATGTTTTTTGTGTGTAAGCATTCATGTGTGTGAAAGTGTGATTGTGTGCATGCATTAATGTGATTACATGCATGTGCATTTGTGTGTGTTCTTACATTTAGCAGTCTTTCCAGGTCTACATCAGCATGTAAGTGTATGTGCATTCTTATGTGTGAGTGTGTTTGTGTTGCGCATCCATGTAGATATGCATGTGTGTGTGCTTATGCGTGTGTGAGTGAGTGTGTGTATTCATGTGTGCTTGCTTGTGCATGTGTGTGTGTGTGTACTTGTGTGTGTCTTTGTGTGTGTGTGTGTGTATGTATAAGTGCAAGAGTTAGTATTTACATGTGTGTTTGTGTGTGTCTACATTTGTGTGTGTGGGTATGTGTGTGTGTTCACGTGCGTGTATGTGGACCATTGTGTGTGTATGCTTGTGCATGTGTGTATATGTGTATATGAGTGTGTGTGTGCGTGTGTGTGCATGTAAGTTAGCACATGTATGCAGGTGTGTATGTGGTACAAATGTGTCTACATGTGCATGTGTGTGTGCATAAGTGCATGTAAAAGTGTTCTTGAGTATCTCTGTGTGCGTGTTTATTCTTCTCTATGTATGTGTGTATGTGGCTTTGTGTGTGTGTTTGAGTGCATGCATATGCTTAAATTTTCATATGTGTGTTTGTATTCTTTTGTGCATGTGCATGTTCATGCGTGTCATCATGTGTTTGTGTGCATGTCCATGTTTGTGTAAGCATGTGTGAATGTGTCTGTGTGTATGCATGTGCATGCAAGAGTGTCCTTATGTGTCTACATGCAAACATGGATATGTGTTCGTGTGCAAGCATGCATGCATGGTTGTGGGTGTGTTCATGCACCTATATGTGTGTGCATGTGTGTGTGTGTGCATGTTTGTATTCTTGTTTGTGTGTGTAAGTATATATGTGTGCTAGTGTGTGTGTGTGTGTGTATGTGGGTATGTGTGAACGTCTACATGTGTTTTTATGCATGCATGAGTGCATGTGCATGTGTTTATGTAAATGTGTGCATGTGTTCATTTGTGTGTGCATGGATCTATGTCTTTATATGTAAGTGTGTAGATGTGTGTGCTTGCATTTATTTGTGTGTATGTGTACATGTTTGTGAGCAAGAACACATGTGTATTTGTGTAGGTGTGCATGTGCTTATGCATGAGTGTGTGTGTAGGTGTGTTCATGTGTATATGTCATTCGCATGCATGTTTGTGTGCATGTGTGTTTATGACTTTTTGTGGGCATGTATGTCTACCTATATGTGTGCATGTGTGTGTGTGTACATGTGTGTGTGTGCATGTGTGTTTGTGTGCTTGAACCCATGTGTTTGTCATTATATGTGTATGTATTTGTGTGGGTACATACACGTGAGCACATGTTTGTATGTGCATGCATACATTTGTGCATGTGTTTTTTTTCATTGTATGCATGTGTGTGTACATGTGTTTATGCATGCATAGTTGTCTGCAAGTTACAGTGTGTGTAGGTGTACATGTGTGTGGGCATCTATTTATTCATGCATATGTGTCTACATGTTTGGGTGTGTGTAGGTGTACATGTGTGTGTTTGTGTATGTGTATGGGCATGAGTTATTGTGTGCATGTTTGTATATGAGCACATGTAGGTGTGCTAGTTATGCAACTGTTCCAGCATGCATTGCATGCTTGTGTGTGTGTATATCTACATGTGTGTGCATGTGCGATTGTGTCTATGTGTGTGTACATGCATGTATGTTTGTGAGCACGTGCATTAGTGTATATGTGCACTTGTGTGTGTCCACATGTATGTGTGGGTCTGTAAATGTGTGTATAGGTATAATTTGTGGGTGTGTGAATTTGTGTGCATGCATTCATGTGAGTTGGTGTTTACATATTTTTGTTCATGTGCAAATATGCATGTGCACCTATGTATGTATGCATGTGAGTATGTGTGCACGAATGCATTGTGCATGCGTAGATGCATGTGTCTTCATGTGTACATGTGCTTGTGTATGTGTTTGTGAATGTGTGCATGTGCTCATGGGAGATTAGATGTGAGTGAGTGTGTGTGTTTGTTTGTGTGTGCAAGTGTGCATGTGTATTTGTGTGTTGTGTTTGTGTGCATGTGTGTGTGTGCTTGTGTGTGAGTTTGTGTGTGGCATGCATGTGTATGCATATTAATGTTCGTGGGTGTGCAGGTGTGTGCATGTAGATGTACATATGTGTGCATGTGCTTGTATTTTTGCATTTGTATGTGTGTATGTAGGTTTCTATGTTTTTTGTTTTAGCATGTTTGTGTTCATTTTTATGTTTGTGCATGCATGTGCTTATCATTCTATGTGTGTATGCATGAATGCTTGTGTGTGTGTGGGTGTTCATATGTGTGCATGTATGCATGCATTTGTATCCCTGTTTCTATGCATGCATTTGTATGTGGGTGTTTGTGTTTGCTCATTCATGTGTTTGTTCATTTGTGCTCATGTTTTAATAGTATGGGTGTACCTATGAGCATGTGTGCATATGTGTTCATGTGTGTCTGTATGTGTGCATAAGGTGTTTGCATGAGTGTATGAGTGCCTATTTTTCTATGTTATGCAAGCATGTGTGTGTCAATATATGTGTGTGTGCACATGTGAATGCATATGTTCATGCATATAGACCTATATTGTGTGTATGTGCCTGCTTGTGCTTATGTGGAGGGGCTTGTGTGTGTACATGTATGTGTGTATTTGTACATGCATGTGTGTTTATATGTGCATGTGTGTGTTTGTGTGTGTGTGGGTGTGCTTGTGCATGTGTTTCTTTATATGTGTTAGTGCACATAAGGGTGCATAAATGAATGCAGCCACATATGTGTGTGTGTGTGTATGTCTTCAAGTTTGTGTATGTATGCATGTTTATGATTCTATCTGCGAGTGTGCATGTGTGTGTGTGCATGTTTGAATGTGTGTGCATGTGTGTGCGTGTGTGTGAATGTGTGTGAATGTGTGTGCATGTGTGTCCATGTGTATGTGTGTGCACATATGTGTACTTGTTGTTTGTGGTTTTATGATAGTGCATGTAGGTGTATGCCTATGTGCATGTTTGTGTATACTTGCTTATGTATGTGTGTACATGTGGAAGCGTGTGTATCTCTTTGTCTGTGTTTGTACTGGTGGTTTGTTCGTGTGAGTAAGTGTGTGCATCTATAGGTGTATGCTTATTTTCTTGTGTATATGTGTGCATGAGTTTCTATGTTGTATGTGTGTGTGTGTGTCTGGCTACACACATGTGTGAATGGGTGTGTAGAGATGCATGTGTGTGTGTGTGCAAGTGTTCATGTGTGTGCACATGCATATGGTAGTGTGTGTCTTTCTGCATCTATGTGTGCTTGAAAGTGCATGTAAGGCCATGTGTCTATTTTCCTATAGGCACATGTGTGTGTGCTTTTGTTTATGTTCACACCTGTTTGTGGGTGTGTGTGGTTGTTCGTGTGTGCATTGGAAGTGTGAATCTTTGTGTGTGCTTATGTTTGTGTGCAAGTGTATGTGTGTGTGTGTGCATGTGCGTCTGTGCATGTATTCTTATCTGTGTGTATGTGTGTGTGCATGTGAGTGCTTATCTGTGTGGATGTGAGTGCTTATCTGTGTGGATGCATGCATCTGTCTTTGTTATTTTATGTTCATGTGTGTGTCCATGTGTATTCATGTGTGTGTGCTTATGTATGTGTGCATGCATGCATATATACATGTGTGGATATCCTCGTATGTGTGTGTGCATGAGTGTGTGTCTATGCATGTACATTTTTTGTGCACATGGAAGTGTGTGTGTGTGTGTGTGTCCATGTGCATGTGCATGTATATACATATGTGCATTCATGTGTGAGTGCATGTGTGTGTTGTTCATGCATGGGTGCATGTGTGTGTATGTGTGCATGTGTTTGCACATGTAAGTGTGTGTATCCTTATGTGTGTTTGCATGTGTTTGTATGGCTTGTGTGTGCGTGTTCTTGTGTGCCTGTGTGCAAGCATATGGATGTATGTGGGTGGTGCATATGTGTGCATGTGTATGTATGATTGTGTGTCTTTATGCATGTACATATGTGTGTATGTGTCTGTGAGCATGTGTTTGTGTGCATGTGTACAGGTTGTGTGTGTGTGTCTGTGTGCTTGTTTATGTGTGTCGAGGAGGTGTGTATTAATATGTGTGCATGCTTGCTAGTGTGCGTGCACATGTGTGTCTATTAGTATGTGTACACATGTGTGTGGATATGGGTTTGTGGCTATGTGTGTGTATTCATGTGTGAGGGTGTTTGTAGATTTGTGTGTGCACGTGTGTGTGTTTATGTGCATGCTTGTGTGTGGGTATGTATTAGGCATGAAGAATTACATACATGAGAGTGTGATTGTGTGTGTTTGCGTGAGTGATCCTATGTGCGTATGTCTACATCTGCAAGTGTGTTTGTGCATTTGCATCTATGCATGTGCGTGTATGTGTTAATATGTATGTGTTAATATGTGTATCCATGTATGCATGTGTGTGAGTGTGCTTATGCATTCATGTGTATTGGTTGTGTCAGTGTGTGAGCATGTGCAAGCATGTGCGTGTGTGTACATGTGTGTATGAGCATGTGTAACTAGGCTTGTGCACGTGCATGTGTGTATGTGTATGTCTTGTGTGTGTGCATGTGTGTGAGTGTGTGTGTGTGTGTATGCATGTGCAGTTGTAAGTGTGTGTGCATGTTATTATTTTTTCAAGTGCATGTATGCTCGTGTGTTCATGTATGGGTTCACGTTTGTGGGTGTATTTCTATGTGTTTGTGGGCATGCTTTTATGTCCATGGTGTGCATGTCTGTGTGTGTCTATGTGTGTGTTTGTATGTGGGTGTGTATGCATGTGTGTGTGCTTGTGTGCTGGTAAGCTTTTGCATGCATATGAATTGTTTGCATATGTGTTGGTTCTCCACTTGTACATTTATGCACGTGTGCAAGTGTGTATGAGTTCATGCACACATGCTTGTTTTGTGTGCAAGTGTATTCTTATGAGTGTATATGTGCATTGGTGTGTGTGTGTGTGTGTGTGTGCATTTACATGCACTCGTGTGCAAGGGTGTATGTCTGCATTTGTGTGCGTGCATGTGTAAGTGTGCATGTCTAAGCATGTGTATGTGTCAATATGCATGTGGGTGTGCATGTGCATGTGCGTGTGAGAATGCGTGTGTGAGTTCAAGTGTGTGTGCATGTATTTGTCAATGAATGGTCATATTCATATGTGTGCATGTACATATTTGCATGCATATATGTGTGTACATGTTTGTGAATTTACTTTTATTGCTTTGTGCATTAACATGCATGTACATGTGTGTGTATGTGTGCATGTACATTTGTGTTCATGTGTGTGTGTGTGTGCATTGGGGTCTATGTGTGAATATGAGGGTTTGCAAGTATGTGCATGTGCATGTGTGCTATGTGAGCATTTGTGTAACTATATGTGTGGCCAACTTTGTGACCATATGTAGGCATGTGTGTGTGTATATGTGTGCATGCTTTATATGCATGTATTTGTATTTGTGGGTGTGCATGTGTGTACATGTGTGTGTGGGTGTGTGCACCTGTGCACACATGCATGTGTTTATGTGCATCTATTTTTATATAAGCATTTGTGTAGGGTGTACATGCTTGTGCATATCCATGTGTGTACACGTATGTGTGTGCATTTTGTATGTGTATGTGTGCACATGTCTGAGTGCATGTGTGCATATGTGTGTGCATGTATGTATGCAAGCATGAATGTGTTTTGATATTTGTGTATGTGTAGCTTTGTGTATGTATGTGTGTGTGTGAGTGTGCATGTGTGCTTGTTTGCATATGAATGCTAGTGTGTTTGTGTATGTGTGTGTATATTTGTGTATGTATGTGTGTATGAATGTATTTTTATTTGTGTGTAAGCATGCACATGTGCTCTTGTGTATTTTTTTGCATGTATACATACACTTGTGTATGTGCATTTGTGTGTATTTATGCATGTCTTTGTGTGAATGTGTGCATGTGTGTCTGTATATGTGCATGTGCATATGTATCTATGTACATGTGTATATGTGGTTGTGTCTATGCATGCATGTGTGTTTATACATGCTTGTGCATGTGTATGTGTAAGCACTTGTGTGTGTGTATTTGCATGTTTACATGTGTGAGTCTGCATGTATTTTTGTGCATACATTTATGTACGTTTCAGTTTGGGTATGTGCATGTCTATAAACCTATGTTTGTGTGTGTTTGCCTATGCCTACGCATGTGCATGAGTGTGCTTGTTTGTGCATATGCATGTGTGTGCATGTGTATATGTGTGTGTATGCATGTATGTGTGTGCACATGTGTTCTTATGTGTGCATCTGTCTGGATTGATATATTTATGTGTGCAAGCATGAGTTTTCATACATGTCTATTTGCCTAGGTGGTAGTGTATGTCCATGTGCATGCGCATGTGTGTACGATTGTGTGCATTTCCTTGTGTGTGAACATATGCATGTATGATTGTGTGTATTTCCTCATGCGTATGTATATGTGTGTGCATTTGTTTGTGTGTATATATGTATGTGTGCATGCATGGGGTGTGTGTTTCTATGTGTGTGTACTATGTGTGCTTATGTTTTATGTATCATGATGCATGTGTGCTTGTAGGTGTGTAGGTATAGGTGTGCACGTGCAGGCGTGTGTATGTGCATGAGTGCATGCGTGCATGCATGTATGAATTTATGCTCATGTGTGCACGTATGTGTGCGTGTTTGTGTGTTATGTGTGCATGTGTTTGCATTTGGTTAGTTGTGTGGCTATATGTGTGTGCATGTGTGAGTTCACATTCATGTATGTATGCATGTTTGAGTGTGCTTGTTCTCTTGCACGTGTGCTTGCGTGAGTGCATCTGTGTTCCTATGTGTTGCTTTGTGTGTGTGTATGTGTTGTTGTGTTGGAGTGCTTGTGTGTGTGCGTGCAAAAGTGTGTGGTTATGCATGTGCATGTCTACACATGCATACGTGTGTCTACGTACATTTGCATGTATGCATGTGTGGGTTATTGTGTGTGTGCATGTGCATGTGTGTGTGTTTGGGTGCACAAGCGTGTGTCTAGGGTATGTGTGTGGGTTTGTATGTGTGTGTGTGTGTTTGTGTGTGCATATAATTGCATGCATTTGTGTGTATTTGTAGACATGTGTGTGTATGTGTGTTTGCATATGTTCATTCATGTGAGCATTTGTGTGTGTGTGTGTATGCTTGCATGAGGGTATGTATGTGTGAGTACATCCATGTATGTGTGAGTGTGTGTATGCTTGTGTGCTTGTGTGCTTGTGTGCATGTGTGCATGTGCATGTATTTGATTATGCATATGTGTGTGCATGCCTGCATGCCAGTGTGTGTGCTTCTATGTTTGTGTATGTGAGTGTACGTGTGTGTATGTGCATGTGCGTGTGTGTGTACTTATGTGTTTGCATGTGTGTGTATGAGTGTGTGCATATTTTTTGTGTGTGTTTGCAAGCATGTGCCTTTTTGTGTTTACATGTTCATGTGTGTGTGCACATGTTTGTGACTATGTTTGTACATGTTTTTGCATTTGTGTGCATGTGTGAGCTCATGTTTGCTCCTTTGTGAGTGAGAGTGTGTTGATGCATGTGTGTGTGGTTTTGTGAGTGTCTGTGTTGTGCATTTATGTATACATGTTTGTGTGTATGTGTATGCATTCATGCACATGTGTGTGTTCATGTGTGCATATGCATGTACGTGATTGTGCTTGAGCATGTGTTCACATGTGTGTTTATGCATGTGTGCTTGTGTGTGTGTGTGCATGTGTGTGCACATTATTGTGTGCTTATGTGTACACCTTTGAGTGTGTTTAGAGCATGTACAGAAGTGTACATGTGCGTGTGCATGTGCACATCTTTTTGAGTCTGTGTGCACATGTGTGTGTGCATGTGTGTGTGTTTGTGAGTATGTGTGTATGTGTGTGTGTGTGTGCGCATAATTGTGAGTTTCTATGCTCAAGAGTGCATTTGTGCAGGCATGTGTTCATGTGTGCATGTGTGGGTGCATGTTTGTGTGCATTTGTGTGTACATGTGTTTGTGTGCATGTGCATGCATGTGTGTGCGTATGCATGTACGTGTGGGTGTATGTGTGTATGTGTGTCTACTTGTGTATGTAGGTGCATCCATGGGAGCTAATGTGAGTTTGTTTATGTGTAAGCATTCTTGTGTATTTACTTTTGCATGTGCATGCACGTGTGTGTATACATGTGTGCAGATAGAAGTTCTTGTTCATGTGTGTGTGTGTGTGTGCATCTATGTTTGTGAGTGTATGTATGAGTGCTTGTGTGTGCACATGCAAAGGCATTTGTGTGTGTCTATGTGTGTGCTATTTGTGAATGTCTACATGTTTTTGGGGTGTGGGTGTGTGTATGTTCAAGTGCATGTTCCTGTGTGTGTGCTCGCATGCATATCTATATGCTTGCATTTGTTTGTATGTATGCTTGTATGTGCATGTGCATTCTTGTATGTGTGTGATGCTGATGTGCATATGTGTGTGCATGGGGGTATGTGGTTATGCTCTTATAAGTTTGTACATGTGTGTGTGTGGGTGTTTATGTGCTTGTCATGTGTGCATGCATTTGTATGTGTTTTTATGTGTGCATGTTTGCATGCATGTCTGTGGAGACATGAGTGTGTTGGTGTCTATGTGTGTGTGTGTGTGTCTTAATGCAAGCATATTTATGTGTGCTCTCTCATATATCTGTGTATGTGTGAGTGTGCAGGTGCAAGTATTTGTTTATGTATGTGGGTGTGTGCATGTGTGTGTCCATGCATACATGCTTGTGTGTGTGTGCATGTGGGTGTGTCAAAGAACACACATGTGAATGCGAGATTGTGTTCATGTGTGTTTATGTGTGTGGGTGAATGTGCATGTGTATGTGCACAAGTATGTGTGTGTGCATGGGCGCATGCATGCATATGTCTACATATGTGCATACACATGTGTGCATGCATGTATTCATGCATACGTGCATCCATGTTTCTATATTTTCTTATGTATGCATGTGTGTGTGTGTGCATGTGTGTTTGTGTGTATACAAGTGTATGTTTGTGTTTGTGTTTACATGTTTATGCATGGGCTTGTGCATGTTGATGTCTGTGAGTTTGCACATATGTGTGCATGCACGAGTGTGTGTATGTGTGTGTGTGTGCATCTGCATCCATGTGTGTGTGTGTTTGTCTGTGCATGTGTGTGTGTGTATTAATGCATTAATGTGAAAGTGTGTGTGTGTGTGTGCTTGTCTGTGTGTGCATATGTCCATGTATGCATTTATGCATGTGTTTGTGTTTTTACATGCATATGTGTGCTTATATGTATTTGTTTGCATGAGTGTGTGAGCATAGTTGGTTATCGATGTATGTATGCATGAATGTGTATGTGTGCATGGGTATGTGCATGTGTTTGTGTGCCAATATGCTTTTGTGTGAGTACTTTTATGATTGTGTATGTGTGTGCTTGTGCATATTTATGTGTTTGTGCATGTACATGTGTATGTGTGTGAGAGTGAAGGTATGTGTGTGTTCATGTGGTGCATTTGCACGTATGTGTGTGTGTGTGCACGTGTGTGTCTATGTGTATATGTTTGTTGGCATGTGTGCATTTGCATTTGTATTCTTGTGTGCATTTTTCTGTATGTGTGTGTGTGTGTGCATATGTGTGTGCACTTTATGACCTTCGTCACTTTGACCACTTTTTTTCAAAGATGAGTTTTTAACTTTATTGGAAAAACCTTATGCATCAATTTTTAGAATTCATTGATTTTAAAATTTGGGATATTATTGAAAATACATTTGAGTTTTTTTACTAAGACTATTGGTAGAGAAAAAGTGATAAAACTATTAAGTGAACTCACTCTCGAGAAGATAGGATACACATAACTCAAAAAATTCTTGGATTACAAATATTTTGGGTTGTGATTTAAGTACCCAAATGTAATCCAATTAAGAACTTGAAAGTGGCAAATGAGATTTGGTCTAAACTTGAAGTTACTTACAAAGGTACTTCTCAAGTTAAGCAAACTAAAATGAATATGCTTGTTTAAGAGAATGAATTCTTTTAGATTAATATGAATGAAAAGTATTAAAACTATTTTTTATAAGATTTACAAATATTTTTAATAGGTTATCTAACCTTGGCAAGGAGTTTTTTATTGGTGAACAGGTGAGGAAGATTCTTTGTGTTCTTCCTTAATAACATGATCCATTAGTGATGATGTTGAAAACAACATAAAATATTTTGATTATGACTTTAGATAAGTTATTGGGTGAGCTTTTAACAAATGAAGTTGAGTTTATAAGAGAATGGATGAAGACCTTATGGTCAAAAAAGAAAGGAAAAAGAAGGAAAACATTGATAGCCTTTATAGTCAATTATTCTACAAACTCAGATATCTCCATCCCAAGTCAGGTAACTTTGATTTGAAAAGCATTATCTAGGTTATATAATAACAAAATATAGATAAACGAGTCGATAACAATAAGAAATAAAAGGAAATTTAAGAAATAAGATGGAAACATAGTACCTCATGAAGAAATAATTCGTTATGAATGTAAATTACCTAAGTATATAAGACCTAATTGTCCTCACTATAATGAGAGAGTTGTGAAGTTTCAAAAAGCTGAAAAGAAGAAAGCTATGAAGATATCATGGGATGATTCAGATAGCTCTCCTAGTGATGAAGATACAGAGAGTTTGATTAGTCATATAATAATGGATAGTGGTCCTATCATATCATTAGATGATGAAGTATTCCTCTTGCTCCTTTTTTCATCTTATTTTATGGTCCATTGTGAAGAATAGTATATTAATGTTTTCATGAAAAAAAAATTGGCTTTTAAATATCTTAAATTAAAAGAAGAACATAAAAAACTATTTAAGCTTATATGAACATTTGAATGAGTTGAATACTAATATTTATTGGAGATTAAGATTAAGAGAGATGAAAAAGCCACTATTATTATCAAAAAACATGCTTTGTTTGAGGACTAACTAATTTAAAAAATTTACATATTCATTGTAGTACTTTTTCTCATAAGATTGGTTATGTAAGAAATGTTACATATTATTTTCTTGTAAGTGTAATTTATAACTATTGCACAATAATTTGACATATTTCATCTTATTAGAAATTTAGAAAAATTGTTCATAATAAATCTTCTAGATTTATATGGATTATAAATAATAATTTAATTAATGATCAAGTTAAGACATATGGATCCAAGAAGGTTTGGGTTCCAAAAACTAATGTTTGATTTGTTTTATAGGCATGTTCCTTCAAGTTAAAACAAATGTTTGATTTGCTCTTAGTGACAACTCTAAGAAGAAAGTGATTAGAATTAGAGCTATGAACAATTCACACACTTCTATAAGAAAGGTCCTCTTTGTACAAGATTTAATATATAATCTTCTTAATATTAGTTGATTATGTGATTCAAATTTTAACATTTTATTTAATAAAAAGAAATACATTATTAGTAAATATTATTTTCCACTTAACATTAGATATAGAAAAGATAAAACATACATTTTATTTTTATACATCATAAAAGATAGTAGTCTAGAATATCTTACATCACATGATAAAAATTCTACTTTATGGTATAGAAGATTTTATCACTTTAGAAGTGATAATGACGAACAACTCAAGAATAATTGTTTGATGATTTTTATAAAAAAATAGAGTTGCATGAATTTTCTTCACCTATGACCCTCAATAAAATGGTGTAATTAAGAGAGAGTTTACAACCTTACTAAATGTGATAAGATGAATGTTTAATGAGTATAGTATTTTAGAGTATGTTTAGGCTGAGGTAGTTAATATTGTCTATTATGTTTCTAATTGAATAATATGTATACCTTGTTAGAACTTTTTTTCTTTTGAATTACCTTATATTAAGACACCTAAGATATCCCATTTAATGTGTTTGGGTGCAAAAATTTCATTTTAAATAATATAAAAATTTATTTAGATAAGCTCAATGTTAAGTTTAATTAAGAGAACTTTTTAAGACACTCACTTGTACAATATTTAGCAAATATAAAAAGAGAATATTAGTTGTGGAAGAAATAATCCATGCTAAATTTGATAAATCTCTTTTTAAAGAATCCAGTAATCATCATCAAGATGATCAACTTGATGAATTATAAGATTTAAGTCATAAAGATGAAAACTTAGAGAATGTAGTTGAAGTTAATGAAATGAAAAAAAGAGATCAATTTGAGAAGCAATTAAGGAATTCTAATGATCATTATTGTGATTTGAACCAAATTTTATAGAAACTAATTTTGAAGATGAGACATAGAATATTATAATGAATAAAGAGTTGACGTAATTTTAGAGAAATAAATTTATGGATCTTATTCCTAAGCCAAATGATAAAATAGTCATTGGTACAAAATGGATGTTTAACAATAAGCCACATAGAAATGCCAAAGTTATTAAGAATAAAGCTAAAAGGTTATTATCAAGCTAAAAGAGCATATATAGATGAGACATTTGCTTTTATAGTTAGACTTAGGGAAATAAGATTTTACATACTTATGTGTACCTTAAAAGATTTAGATTATACATAATAGATATTAAAAATATATTTTTAAATAGATATATAAATGAAGAAGGGTATGTTGAACAACCCCTAGGATGTAAGATACATGATAATTTAATTCATATGTACAAACTTAAGAAGGCAATTTATGATTTGAAGTAAGCTACAAGAGCATAGGAATAAAGATTGTGCATTTCACTTAAAACAAATTATTTTCATAGAGGTAAGGAAGTTAAAATTTTATTTATTTAAAATTTAGTTGAAACTAAATTAATATGTCAATTTTATGTGAATGATAACCTTTAGAGCTTCTAATAAAGAGATGTGTGTAAAGTTTACTAATTTAATAAAAAACTAAATTTAAAATGACTTCTTCTTAGGAATTTAAGTTAAGCAAAAAAGTGAAGGAATTTTTATTTATCAAATTATTTGATGAAGTTTCTAAACAAATTTGGTTATGAAAACTTGAAGTAATGGAAGAATCCCTTTACATCAAGTTCAAAAGCTTGTTGACACAAAATTGTTTAGAAGAATGATTAGATCATTATTATATCTTATTGTAAGTATGCCTAGCATTATATTTAGTATAAGTTTATATGTGAGATTTTAGGCTAGTCCTAAGAAATCACACTTATAAATAGTCAAACATATTTTTAAATATCTTGTAAGTACTAAAGCTCTAAGCTTAGGATACAATAAATGCTAGTTTGGATTTGATATCCCACATATATGCTAACTTTGTTGATAATAAGATTGATAGAAAGAGTACCTCTAATATGTGCTAATTGAATGTTAACAAATTTCTTCGGCTAGTAGGAAATAAAATTATGTGAAACTATCTATAATAGAGGTCGAGTACATTACTGTAGGTAGTTGTGTTGCTCTTGCTCAATGGATTAAATAGGAAGTTTTAGATTATGTATTTGAATTTATATAAAGTCTAATCTTTTACGATAATTTAAGTGTAATTTATTTAACTATAGATTCTATTCAACTCTCAAGAATAAAACATATAGAGTTATAACATCACTTTGCTAAAGAGAGTGTAAGAGAAAGTAATTCAATTGTTATTTATTCAATCTTTTTTCCAATTAGTTGATAGTTTTACTAAGCCATTAGCTGCTTAAGTCTTTCATAGATTTAGATTGATCTTAGGTGTAATTATCCCCTTTGAATTATTATAAAAAATGGGAAAAACATAATCTCATAATTTAAGGAGAGTATAGGCTATCAAAAGGGTAAGCTAAATTGTTGAGTATTATATTACTTGTTTTGTTCATTATATTACATTATGTTGATTATTATATGTTTAATTTTGGCATTTGTTTTATAATCCTCAAGAGTGAGATTATTCTAACCTCTGATATGACGATCACAAAACAAAACTAAGTATTACTAGCATCATATTGAGCTTAGTGCTGCTTCAATAAAATCTTAATGTGCATGATAATAATTTTTTATTATTGGAGTAAAGATTATAACATATATAGTTAATGAAAATTTAATGCTTAACTTTCAAATTTTTGAGCTAAGAATCATGCCCTTTATGGAGTGGCTAATCTATAAAGAATCATATTTCTAAATATCTATATGATTAACATGTTAAACATTTATTTTCCTTATAATTATGCCACATACAATTATCATTATTAATGTATATTTGAGTTATATTTCTTAGTGATGCATTAGGTTACATTTGGTTTTTAAAATTAAGTCTTTTTGAGTACTGAAATTTCATAATTTTAAAAAATAATTTGGCCTATGCACCCAATCAAAGCTAAGCCCAAAGGTTTGCAAGTGTCCTATAATGCTAGTCATTGGGTCCTAAGGAGCAGCAAGTCGGAAGCATGACTAAAACTGAGTCATGGTTAGGCCCAAGTATTAGTGATGGTGTGAATTCCATAATGAGGTGGGTTAATCAAGTTAGGACTTGACTCCTGAAAAAGATTAGGTAAAATAAGTAAAGTAGGACTCATTAATGATAAGTAATTGGCTTAGGTTAAGTTGGATCCATTTTAACATTTTACATAAGTGCCTTAGGTAATGACATCCTAAGGGTACCATGGGGCAGTGAACCTCAATAGGCTATATAGTACATGTAAAGGAAGTAATATAAGGGCAAATCATATGCATTACATTGTAATGCAAAACTAAATAATTGAATTTTTTTATTCCAAACTTTAGCACATTTGTACTGATCAATCATGCATTTTTGTGATTGAATGGTCACATTTTCTTCTGCATTTAAGAACAATTTTTTCATCTTATCATTCATTCAAAATACTTAATCAAACGATTAAGAGCCCCTCCACCTTCATGAATAATATCCTAATCATCGCCACCATCCTTCCAACTTTAAATTTAATTATCTAAATCATATCACTATGATTAGATTTGGAACCTTTAATTGTTATTCTGATCAGATGATTCTTACTCCATCTAGTAGAATTGGATGACAACTGTGTTTTGTCTTCCTCTTCCATCTCCTACAATGACTAGTTTTTTAAAAAGCCAATTTTAGCCATTATGGAATTATATTGGGATGTTTTTATTTGGATCAGCATAAAAACTTTATAAGTGCTCCAAAGAATTCCAAAACTAGCAGCATCAAATTTCAACTTGTTTATTAGAGCTATGAGTTCTTTCAATTGTTATTTATTCTACTCTTTTTCATAATTATTTTACATCATCATGATTACACATTAATTAGGTTTGTCACCCTTTAACTATTATTTTTATACGTGTTTAAGTAAGTGTGCATATGCTGGTGTGTACATGTGTGTGCATGTATAAGTGTGTGGGTGTGCATGTCCATGTATGTGTGTGTATTTGAGTATTTGTGTTTATATATGTTCAGATGTGTATTCATGCATGAGTGTTTTCATGTGAGATCATGTGTGTCTGCTTGCAAGTTTATGCTTGTAGGTGATTGTGTTTGGGCATGTGATTGTGTATGTGCATGAGTGTATATGTGTGTGCATGTGCATATCTATGTACGCATGTATATGTGTGTTTGTGTGCATATCTACTTGTGTTTATGCATGAGTGTGTGTTTATGTGTGTGAGCATGCGTGTGTGTGCTTTGTATTTAGATGTGTGTATGTGTGGTTATGTGTTATTGGGTATGTGTTCATGTGAGTGTGTTTGTGCGTGCATGTGTGTGTAGTTTGTCTATTTTTTGGGCCATGTGTGTGCATGTAAGCATTTGTTTGTTTGGATGTGTTTGTGAATGCGTGTGTGCGCATGTGTGCATATGTGTGTGCTTATGCATGTGTTTGTGTGTGTGTGTGTATGTTTCAGTGTATGTGTTCTTATGGGTGCTTGTAAATATGTGCATGTGTATGTAAATACATGCATGTGTGGATGTGCGTGTCCTTGCATGTTTGTGAGCGTGTGTGTCTTAGCATGCACACGTTTGTTTGTGCATGCATATATGTTGTCATGTTTGTGTGTCCTTTGCATGCACATCTGTGAATGTTAGTAGGTGTGGGTATTAGTGTGTGAGTGTTTTTATGTGCATGTGTGTGTGTGCACTCACACATGTGTGTATGCATTTTTAATGTTCTTGTGTGTGTTTAGGTGTTGGTGCCTATGTATTTGCAAGTGTGTATCTATGTGTGTATGTGTGTTGGTACATGTGTTTTGGTGCATGTGCAAGTGAGTATGTGTGTGTATTTACATCATGTGTGCATGTGTTAGTTTGTGTGAGTGTGCATGAGAGAGAGAGTGTGTGTTTGTAAGTGTGTATGAAAATGCATAGTTTGTGTGTTTGTGCATGCATAAGTGCATATATATGTGAATGAGCATATGTACCTATAGGCACATCTGTGAGCATATGGGTGTGCTTCCTCATTTGTGTGTACACATGTGTTTTATTGTGTATATGTTCATGTGTGTGTGTGTGTCTGTGTGCTCAAGTGTGTGCATGTATTTTCTTGCATGTGTGTGTGCTCCACAATTGTGCGTGTATTCATTTGGTTTTTTGTGTACTCGTATGAGTGTTAGTGCATGTGAGTGTGCATCTATGCATCTGTGTGCATGTGTGTACGTGTGTGTGCATGTATGTCTACATGTGTGTTTGTGTGTATTAAATTGAGCATGTATACAAGCTTGTGCATGTGTGTGTCCATGTGTTTTGATATGTTCACGTGTTTATGAGTTTGTACTTGGGAGTTCCTGTGTGTGTGTTCGCACATTATACATTTGTGCTGGTGTACGTTTGTGTGTGCATTTCCATGCACATATGTGTGAATGTCTATCTATGTTTGACATGTGTACATGCATATATGTGTATATGCATGTTTGTGTGTGCATGTGTGTTTGTGCATGAGTGTTTGCATGCATGTGTGTGTGTGTGTGCATGTGTAGTTTTGTGTGTGTGTGTGTTCATGTGCATATGCATGTGTGAGCTTACGCATCTATGTTTGTTGTTGTAGGCATGTGTATGCGTGCATTTTTAAGTGTATGCATGTCTATGGGAGTCATTTGTTGCTTGTGCATAGACGTGTGTGCATGTGGGTGTGCATGTGCATGAGCACATGTGTGTGTGCATGTACGTGCATGTGTGTATGTGTGTGTGCATGTGTTGTGTGTGGACATTTATGCTTGCATGTGTTGTGATGTTTGTGTGCATGTTGTGTATGCATGTGTATGTGAATCTATGCATTTATTCTTATATATATGCATGACGTGCGTGTGCTTGCATGTGTGCATATGCATGTGTACATATGCATGTGTTCATTCACATTCATGTTTGTGTATGTATATGTTTGTATGCATCTTTGTGTTTGTGCTTGTGTGTATGCACACATGTTGTTTTATGTATGTGTGTGGTTTTGCATTTGTGTGTGTATGTGAGTGTTTGCATGTCTTATTATTTACACATGTTTTTTGGTCCAAGTATATATATGTGTGTATGTGTATGTTTTGCATTTGTACATGTGTACAAGCATGCACATGTGTGTTTTTTTGTGTGTGTGCATGTGTATATGTTGGTCATGTATGTGTTTGCGTGTGTGCATATGTGTGTGGGTATGTTTGTTTACGTGTATGTTTGTGTGTGAGTATGTGTGTGTGCATGTGCAAATGTGCATGTTTTTGTGTGTGCTACTAATGTGAGAGTGCACATGCATGTAAAAGTATGTGTGCATGTGTGTGTGTGTGTGGACTTACAAGTAAATGTGTGTGTGATTGTGCTTGTGTGTGCATATGCATATGGGTGCATGTGCATGTGTTTGAGCATTTGCATATGTGTGCATCATTATGTGCACATGTGTGTGTGTGCATGGGTGCATTTGTGCATGTCTGCATGTTTGTGTGCCTACATGTTCATATGTGTGTGGAAGTATGTGGGTGTGCATGCTTGGATGTGGGTGTCAATGTGTATATGTGTATGCACATATGTGGGTGCATGTGAGTGCAAACAAGCATATATGTGTGTGAACATGTTCCTGTGTGCATGTGCATGTATTTATGTGCATGTGTGTACATGGTCATGTGTTTGTACATGTGCATGTGCATTTAAGTACATGTGTACATGCATGCTTGTGTGTGTGTGTGCATGCAAAAGTGTGCATGTATGAGTGAGTGTTTTTTTTTGTATGAGTCATTGAGTTTATGTGTTTGCACTTTGTTGTATAAGTGCATTTGCATCAATGGGTGTGGGTCTATGCATATTTTGTTTGTATATATGTCTAAGCATGTGTGTTATATATATACATGTGCATGTGTATTTCTATGTATGTGCATCATAATATGTAATGTAAATTTGTGTGTGTTCTTTTGTTTACATTTATGTTATTTGTGTGTATGCATAGGGGTGTAAGTGCATGCTTACATACATGTGAGTATTTGTGAGTGTGGACATGATTGTGTGTGCATGAGTTTGCATGCTTGTGTGCAAGTTTGTGCTTGTGCAGGTGTGTGTGCGTGAGATCATGTGCATGCATATGTGTGTGTGTATTGGTGCATATGCATGCATATGTGTGTTCATGTGTGTGTGTGTGTGCACATGTATGTGCATGCAGATGTCCATATATGTGTGTTTATAAGTGTATGCCACATGTGTGCCTTTGTGACTTTGTGTATTTGTGCATGTGAGCACTCACATGTATTTGTTTGTGCATGTGTGAATGGTTATGTTTGTATATATGAGTGTATGTATGGGTGTGCATGTGCATATGTGTGTGGCCTCTATGTGCACCTATGTGTGTGCACATGCTTTTCAGGGCAAGTGCATGCATATCTATGTGTGTGTTTTTGAGTGTCAATGTGTGTGCGTGTGTATATGTGTGTGTGTCTTTTTGTATATTTGCACTTGTGCTAACATGCAGGCACTCTTGTGTATGTGAGTGTGTGTGTGAATGTATATGGGTAAGTATGTATGTAAGTGTGTGTGTGTGTGTATATGCATTTGTGTATACATGTTGCATTTGTGCATGTATTTCTATGCATATGCATCTATTTGTGTGCATGTGTAAATATATGTATGAATGAATATTTATGTATGTATATGCACCTCCATGTGTGTATATGTGTAAGTGCATGTATGTGTGTATGCATGTGTAGTTGAGTAAATTTGTGTGCTTATAATTAGTGTGTGTGCGTGTAGGAGCCTTTTTATGTTCGTGTCAATGTGTGTGTGCATGTTTGGGTGTGCTTGTGTGTACATATCCATGTGTGTGTGTTGGTATTTTTATGTGTGCATGCATGTATGTGTGCATTTCTGTGTGTGTACTTGTTTGTATGTGTTTACATTTGTGTTTACACATTGGTGTGTGTGTGTGTTCAAGTGTGTGTACAAGTGTGTGGATGTGCATACATGTGTGTGTGTGCATGTGTGTGTGGGTATGTGTTTGTGTGGGCATGTTTATGCACCTTGTCTGCATGTGCCTTCATGCATGTGTGGACATGTGTGCATATGCATGTGTGTAAGTGTGAGTGTTTGTGCATGCATGTGGATTGTGTTTGTGTGCATATGTGTTCTTATGTGCACATATGTGTGCATATAGGTATGCATGTATGTGTGTTTGCACCTATCTATATAGGTGCTTGTGTTCATGTGTGCATATATGTGTGCATGTGTGAGTACATGCTCTAGTATGTGTATGTGTGTGTCTATGTGCTCATACATGTATGCATGAGCATGCACGTGTGCATATGCATGTCTGCAAGCATACATGTGTGTCAATTTTAGTATGTGTGTGTATACATATATTTTCTTTTGTATGTGCATTTCCATGTGTGTGTTTTTCTGTGTGTGAGTGTGTGTCAGCATATGCATGTGTACATCAGTTTGTGTGTATGTGCATGCTTTTGTGTACATATGTGATTATGTTTGTGTGTATGTGTGTAGGCCTATATTTGTGGCTGCATGTGTGCATGTGTGTGCATTTGCATGTGGGTGCATCTACATGTGCATTTATGTGCATCAATGAGCATGTGTATATATATGCATGTGCGTGCGTACGTGTTTGTGTGTGTGCTTGTATGTTTGTATCTACATTTTTGTTTATGTGTGTGTGTGTGTGTAATTATATTGAGGCTTGTGTGTGTTCATATGTGTGTATGCATGTGTGTGTGTTCATTTATGTACATGTGCTTGTTAGTATGTCTGTGCATGTGTGTGTAGATGCATTTCTAATTATATGTGTATATGTGTGCAAGTGTTTTCATGTGTGTGTATGCATGCATGTGTGTGTAAGCATGTGTGCATGCATGTGTGTATGTGTGTGAGTACATGCATGACTGTTTGTGTGCTATACATGTGTGTATATGGGTGTTTGTGCCTATGTTCTTACATGTGTATGTCTATGCATGTGGGTGGGTGCATATATATGTGCATGGCTTTTTGTATTTGTACTTTTGCATGTATGACATATCCATGTCCTTATACAAGTGTATTTGTGTGTGTGCTTATGGGCATATATGTTTGTGGATGAGTATGTGTGTGTTTATGCATACTACTATGCATGAGTGAGTTCTTGAGTGTGTGTGCGTGTTCATATATGCATGCATGTTTGTGTTTTTGTGTGTGTGTCAATATGTGTGCATGTGTATGTGAGCTTATGTGCATGCATGTATTTATTCATGTGTGCGTTCCTATGTTTTTACTTGTATGTGTGCTTGTGTGTGTGTATGTTGTGTATGTGCATACGTGTGAATGTATCTACATGGCTACACATGTGCAAGTATATGTATATGTGTGTGAGTGTGTGTGTGCATGTGTGTGCGAGTATTTGTTATGTTATGTGCGTGCATGTGCACAAGGATGTGTGCGTGTGTGTATGTCGGTGTGTACTTGCTTGCATGCATGTATGTGTATGCATGCATAAGTGCATTTGTGTATGCATAAGCATATTTATGTGATTGTGCATATGTGTGTGTGCATGTGTTTGTGTGTATGTTCGTGTGTGCATGTATGTGTTTTTAATTTTGTTTGATTATGCATCTGTATTTGTGTGTGCATGTGCATGTGTGTTTGTGTATGTGTATGAGCATATGCGTGTGTCTATGCATGTGTTTATGTATTTATTTGTATGTCTGTATGTGTGCATGTGCCTGTGTTTGTGTACATGTGTTCAATGGTGTGTATATGTATATGTGTGTGGGTGTGTGTACGTACTTTCAAGAATGTGTACAAACATTCATGCATGTGCTTGCAAACATGCATATGTCTTTGTGGGTAAGTATTTGTGTATCTGTGTGTGTATATATGCATTTATGTGTGTATATGTGTTTTCATTGGTAGTGTATATGCACTAAGTTAGCATGTATGTGTTGGATTATGTGCATGTATGTGGGAGTAGGCATCTTTGTGAGCATGTTCATACACTTATGTGCATGTGTGCTTGAATGTTTGTGCATTTATGTGCATATATGCATGTGTGTTCCTATTGTGTGTCTGTGATGCTTATATTTCTTTATGTGTATGTGTGTGTGCATATGCAAATCAGTGTGCGTGTTTTCCTAAGCACATGTGTGTGTGGGTGAGGATATGTGTGTTGGAGTGGGTGTGTGTTGGCGTGTGCATGTGTGCATACACTTGTGTGTGCATACATTATTGTGTGTCTATATGCATGCATGTTTGCATATGTCTATGCATTCAATGTGTGTGAGTGCATGCATTCTAGTGTGCATTTGTAGCTATGTGCATGTGTGCATATAAGCATGCATTTGTGTGCTCATGCAAGTCCATGTGTGTTTGTGCTATTCATGTGCAAGCATGCATGTGTGCATGAGCATGGGTGTGTATGTGGATGTGTTTGTGTACATGCACCTATGTGTATGCTTGTGTTTGTTTGCATGTGTGTGTGTGTGTGCTTGTGTATATGTGCATGAGTGTGTGTCATTGTGTGTGTTTTTATGCCGATGTGCTTCTGAGTGTATGAATGCAAACATGTGCATATGGTTGTGCACATGCATTCATGTACATGCATGTCAATGTGTTTTATTTTTTTGTGTATGTGTATGTGTGTAGGTTTGTGGGTGTGAGCATGTGCATCCATCTATATCTACATGCATCTATAGGAGGTATTGATATGTGTCTATGTATGCATGTATGTGTGCATGGATATATGTAGGTGTGTCTGGGTATACATGTGTGTAGGGGTGTGTAAAGGGGTGCATATGTGTATGCATGCATTCTTGTGTGCTTGTGTATGTCTGCTTTTGTGTGTGCATGTACATGTGTGCATAGGTCCTACATGTATGTGCGCATGGATGTGCATGTATGTGTATGTGCAAGTGTTTAAGTATGCATGTTTGTATGTGTATGAAAGTGCACACGTCACTGTGCAAATGTGTGTGCATTTGTGTTCTTATGTATGTGTGCATGTGAATGTGCATGCATGTGTACAAACTTTTGTTTGTGCAAGTGTGTATGTGTGCATATAATTACGCCTATGTGTATGAATGTGCATGTGTATATGTGTGTGTGTGAATGTGTTTTTGTGCATGCAAGTGTGTGTATGTTTATATGTATTTTTGTATTTGCGCTTGTATATGAGCATGCACATGCCTATGGGGTTGTGTGTGTGTGTGCATGTATGTGGGTGCATGTGTGTGTATGTGTATATATATATATATATATATATATATATATATATATATATATATACATATATATGTGTGTGTTTGTGTGCATGTGTGTGTGTTTGTGTGTGTGAGAGAGCATGTGTTTGTGTGTTCATGCATATGTGAGTGTGTTTGTGTACATATGTGTGTTGGTGTGTGTGGGGCTTTAATATATCTATGTGTGTTTTGTGCATACTAGTGCATGTGTATTTGTGTGTGCATATGCATGTGTGTGTGTGTGTACATGAATGGGTCATGTAGATCTAAAATTTTGTGTGTGTGTGTGCATGCATGTGTATGCAAGTGTGTGTGCACTGTGTGTCTATACTTGTGTGTGCATGTCAATGTGCATGTGCATGTGCAAGTGAGTGAGTATGCATGTGTGTGAGTACAAGTGCATATGCATGCATGTGTGTGTGCATGTGTGCACGGGTGCATATGTGTTTGCATACATATATGTTTGCAAGCATGTTTTTTTTGTGTGTGTGTGTGCATGTGGGCATGTGTGCATGCATTTGTGTGTGTAGGTGTGTGCAAGTGTTTGCGAGCGCATACAATAATTTGTGTGTATGTGCATTGGTGTCTGCATGTATGTGCATGTGGGTGTGCTCGTGTGCATGTCTATGCATGGTAATGTGTGTGTGCATGTGCCTATTCATGTGTGTGTGTGTGTGTGCATGCTTATGTGTGTTTGTGCATGTTTGTGCATGGTAATGTGTGTGTGCATGTGCCTATTCATGTGTGTGTGTGTGTGCATGCTTATGTGTGTTTGTGCATGTTTGTGCATGGTAATGTGTGTGTGCATGTGCCTATTCATGTGTGTGTGTGTGTGCATGCTTATGTGTGCTTGTGCATGTTTGTGCATTTATCATTATGTTTGTTTATTTCAATGCAGGCATGTATGTGTTTGTGTGTGCATCAATGCTAGTGTGTGTGGCTGTGTGTACAAGTTTGTGCCTACATGTGCATTTGCGTGTGTGTTCATGTATGTGCATGTGTGTATGCATGTGAGCATATGTGAATGCACATGTGTGTGCATGTGAGCATGAGTGTGTTTGTGTGTGTGCATGTTTACACATATGTTTTTTTGGGTGTATATGCATTCCTACATATATGTGTATATTTGTGTGAGTATGTATGTGTATGTCATTCTATATACTTCTAGGCATGTGTGTGTGCACATGCATGCACATACTTGTAAGTGCATGTGTGTGCGTGTTTTGCATGCATTTTTGTACATGTGTGAATGTTTATACTTGTGCATAAGTGTGCTTGTGCCTATGAGTGAGCACATATTTGTGTGCATGTATGTTGTGAGGGTGTGTGCATGTTTACTTGTGTGTGATTGTACGTGTTCATGTGTGTGTGAATCCATGTATGTGCTGTCTTATGGGTGCCTGTATGTCCATGTGTGTCATTATATGTGTATGTATGTGTGGCTATATGTTTTTGGCTATGCACATGAATGTTTGTGTGTCTATTTGTCTTTGCATGTGTATGAGCATGTGCATAGGTGTTCACGTGCGTAGCTTTGTGTTAGTATACCTTTGCATATGTGTTTGTGTGCACATGTGTGTGCGTGTGTAAATGTATGTGCATGCATGCATGCATATATGTGTTTGTGTGTTGGTGTGCACCATATGTGTGCCTTTGAGTGTGTGTGCTTATGGACATTCACTTGTGTTTGTTTGTGGATGTGTGTATTGGTGTGTTTTTGCATGTGTGTGCATATGTGTGTATGTGTGTGTGTCTATACTTGAGTATTTCTACATGTCCTTATGCATGCTTGTGTGTGTTCATGTGTGTGTGTGTGTGTTTTTCTGAGTGTCTATGTGTGTACATGTTTATGTTTGGTGCATGTGTATGTGTGTGAGTGTGTGTGACTATTCATGTGTTTGCACTTGTTTGAGCATAGATATAATCATGCATGTGTGTGTGCCCATGTGTAAGTGTATTTGTAGTTGCATGTCTATGTGTGTATGTTTGCTCGTGCATGTGTTTGTGTGCTTATGCATGTGTGTGTGAGAATGTACATGTAAACATGTGTCAAAGTATGTCTATGTGCATGTGTGTGCATGTCCATGCATGCACATGTGTGCATGTATGTGTACATGTGTGTATGTGCATATGTGTATCTATTTGTATATGTGTGTGTGTGTGTGTGTGTATGTGTGCTTGTGGTAGTTCTGCATGTGTATGTGCATGCACATGCATGTGTTTGTGTGCATGCATGTGCATGCACATGCATTTGTTTGTGTGCATGTGTGAAAATCCATGTGTGAGCGTACCTTTGTGTGATCGTGTGCATGTGGTGTGTATGTGTGTGGATATGTGTGCATAAGAGTGTTTATGTGTGCATGTGTCTTCATTTACGTTTGCATGTTAGTGCATGTCTACTTGTGTGTGTATGAGTGTAATTGTGTGTTTGTGTGTATGTGCGTAAGTATTTGTGTGGGCAAATGTGTACATATTATCTGCATGTGCATGTGCACTTGTGTGCATTTGTGTAGAAAGTTATTTGTGAAGGTCAATGCATACACATGTGTATGCATGCTCCTGTGTGAGTGTGTGTGCATGTGTGTATGCATGTAGATTTTTTTTCTATATGTGCATCTATATTCATACATGTCTATATGCATGTGCATGTGTGTGTATGTGCATTCAGATGTGTCTGTGTATGTGTGTGTGTGTGCATGCAACTATATGTGTGGTTTCAATTGTGCATGCCAGCATATATGTATGCATCTATATGTACCTGTTCGAGTGTCTGCAAGTGTGTGCATGTGTTTGTGAGTTTGTATGTGCGTATGTAAGCATGCATGTGTGCATGTGCATAAATACACGTGTGTGAGTATATTTCTTTATGAGCTTGTAAAAGTATATGCATATGTGCGTGTAAGCATGTGTGTGCGTCTGCATGTGTGCATGGTTGGGCAAGTGCTTGTGTGGGCCTACCATCTGTATCAACATATGCATGTAAGAATGAGGATGTGTGTATGTGCATATGTTCGTGCTTGCAAGCATTTGCTTGTGTGTGTGTGCATGTGTGACCGTATGCATGCATGCATGTGTGTTTGTAAGTCTATGTGTAAGGGTTTATGTGCATGTGTGTGTGTTTGTGCTTTAGCATACATGTTCATGTCTATGTGAGGGTATGCATGTGAGTGTGTGTAACTATTTGAGAGTATTCTTGTTTGTGCTTGTGTGTGTGTTCAATTATATGGATATGTTTGTGCATTTGTATGTATTTGTGGGTGTATTTACATTTATATCTGCATGTGTGTGCAACTATTTGTGTGTGTGCTCTGTGTGTTTGAGCATGTGCACTTTTGTGTGTGTATACATCAAGCATATGTGTATATGCGTGAGTGCATGCTTGTGTGCATTCCTGTGCATGCATTTGTGTTCTTGCATGGGTCTCTGTCTGTGTGTGTGAGTGCATGTATGTGTGGTTATGTTTGTGTGTATCTGTGCGCATGTGTGAGTGTGCATGTTTGTGCTTGTGTATATGTATGTGTGCATGTATATGCATATAGGATTGTGCATAAGTGTGCATGTGCGTGCACATGGTGTGAATATGGGTGTGCATGAGTGTGGATGTGTGTGCATATGTGAGTGCCTATTTGTAAGTGCTTGCTGATGCATGTGTGTGTTTGTGTGTGTCTATACATGTGTTACTACATGTGCATATGAATATGCATATTTGCATGTGTGTCTGTGCATGCATTTCTATACATGTGTATGTATGTACATTTATTTTGGTTGTTTTGTGCATTAGCATGTGTGTGCATGTGTGTGCATCTGTATGTACATGTGTGTGAGAGTGCATGTGTTAGTGTGTATTTTGGTGTGTGTTTGTATGCATGCATGAGCTTGAGCATTTGTGTGCATGTGTTTGCGTTTGTGTGTGCATGGGTGTTTGTGTGTGTGTGCATTTAGGATCGTTTACGTGTGTATGTGTTGGTGTGTGTGATCGTACGTTCTTTCTAGTGTGTACATGCATTCAAGCATGTGTAAGTACATGCTTTCATGTGTACATACTTGCATGTGTGTGCACACACATGTGTGTGAGAATGGGTGGGTGTGTGTGTATCTATGTTTGCATGTATATGTCTGTGTTTTAATTTGCATGTTTGTGGGTGTTTGCAAGTGTGCGTGCTATTTGAGTGTCTATATATGTGTGTGTGGGCATCTTTTTGAGCATGTACATGCACATGTGTGTGTATATGTGTGCATGCATGCATGCATGTGTATGTATGTGTGGGTGTGCATGCCTAAATAAGTGTCCATGTGTGTGTGCATGTGTGTGTAGATGTGTGTGCACATGCACGTCTATGAGTGCATTTGTGTGAGCATGTGTGTACAGATGCATGTGCATGTGTGAGCATGTGTGTTTTTGTTTGTGTGAATTCATGTGTGTGTACGTGCATGCACACACGTGTGTGTAGGTGTAGGTATATGCTTGTGTGTGTGCCTTCGTATCTATGTGGGTGCATGTCATAGTGCAAATTTGTGTGTGTTTATTTTTGTATGTGTGTGCATGTGTGTGTGTCTTTGTGGCTATATGCATGTGTGTGTGTGTTTTTGTTCATGTGTGTTTGTGTGCATGCATATGAGTGTGTGTTAGTCTATATGAATATGGTCATGTGCATCCATGTGTTTTCATATTGTGTACACGCATGAATGTGTGTTTGCATGAGAATGAGTGTGCATGTGTGTGTAGTTGCATATCTATGCATCTGCATGTTTGTATGATTATGTGTGTTTGCATGTTTGAATGTGTGCTTTTTGGGTTTGCATGTGTGCATGTTCATAAGTGCTTGTGTGTTTTTCAATGTATGATTTTGTGCGCATGCATGCATTTGCATGGGTGTGTGTGTTCCTGTGCATGCAAGTGTATGTGTGTGCATAAATGTATATGTGCATGTGTAGCTATGTGAGTGAACATGTCCATATGTGTGTGCTCGTTCATATGTGTGTGCATGAATGTGTGTTGCTTATTTGTGTGTGCGTGTGGGTGTTTGTAAGCATGCATGTGGTATGTATGATCAAGTATACATTTGCATGTGCATGTATGTGTGTGTATGTTTGTTTCTATATGTATTCTTGTGTGTGATTGTGTGCATGATTGCATGTGCTTGCTGTGTGTATTATGTGTTGTGTGTGAGTGTGTCTACATGTATGCATGCTTATTGGAGTGGTTGTGCATCTATATATGTGTGTGTGTGCATATGTGCATGCAAGTATGTGTGTGTGTATGCATGTGTATGTGTGTGCATGCATTTGTGTATATGTTTGCACGAGCATGTGTGCATCTGTAGATGTGTATGGATGCATGCACTTTTTTTCATGCGTTCATGCATGCAAGTTAGTGTGTGTGTGCATGTGCATGTATGTGCTTGTGTCTTTTATGTGTTTGTGCATTCATGTGTGTGCTTATGCATATATGCTAGTATGTGTGGGCACATGCATGTTTAAATATGCATATGTGTATGTGTGCATGTTTGTCTATATCTATTGTTGCATTTTATGTGTGTCGATGTATGTGTGTGTTCATGTGTGTCTATGTACATGTATGTGTGTGCATGTGTGTGTGTATTTATGCATGGTTGTGTGTGCATGCACACTTAGGCACACGTGTGTGCATTTGCATATGTGAGTATGTGTGCTCATTTGTGTATAGGTGCTTGCATGAGTTCATGTGTGCATGCCAATCTATTCATGTGCATTTGTTTGATTGCATGTGTGTGCATGTATATGCGTGCATGTGTGGGTGTGTGTGTGCATGCATGTATACATGTGCTCTTGTGCATGTGTGTGTGCATGCTTATGTGTGATGTATGCACTTGTGTGTATGTGTGTGTGATTGTGCATATCTGTGTGCATGTATGCATGAGCACAATATTGAGTGTGTGCGTGAGTCTATTCATGCACGCATGTGTTTGTGCTTATGCATGTGTTTGTGTCAGTGTGTATTGCTAGATTTGGGTCCATGTGTGCATGTGTATGTGTGTACGTGTGTTTTTGCCTACATGCAAGTGCATTTGTGCATGCATGTGTACATGTATGCTTGTGCACACGTGTATGGGGTTTGTGTGTGTGTGAGTGCATGTTCAAATATATGTGTTGGTATGCATGTGTGTTTGTGGGAATAAGTGTGTTTAGGGGTGCAAGTGTGTATGCATGTTCATTTGTGTAGGTGTTTGTGTGTGTGCACATGAGTGCATATGTAAGCATAGGTGCATGCATCAGAGACATGTGTGTATGCATATATATTTGTGCATGTATGTGATTGTACATATATGTGTACAAGTGTGCGTGCATGAATGTGTGCTCGTTCATGCACGTGACATGTGGCTGTGTTATGCTTTTGTATGTGTATATGAGTGCATGTGTGTATGTGTTTTTAGATGTGTATGTGCATCCATGTGTGAAGGTTTGCATATGTGTGAACATGTGGGTGCATGTGTGTGTGTGTTCTTTTGTGTGCATTCACATGTCTGTGTGTGTGTGCAAGTGCATGTGTCAGTTTGTGTAGGTTGGATTATGTGTGTGTGTGTGTATATGTGTATTGATTAATATGTGAGGGTACATGCACATGCTTATGTGTGCATGTGTATTTAAGCATGCTTTTGTGTGCATGTGCAAGTGTGAGTGTGTATTTGCATACATGCATTTGTGAATGCGTATGTGTGTGTCTATGCATATGTGTATGTGTGCATGCATATTTATGTGCACGTGTAGGGTTGAGTATGCATGTGTGCACGTGGGCATGTGTGCTCGTGTACTTATGTGCGTGGACATGTGTGTGCATGTTTGTGTGTGTTCATTCATGTGGGTTACATGGTTGCATGGTTTATGCATGTGCGATCACGTATATATGTGAGCATGTTTGTGCATGCATTTGTGTGTGTGTGAGTACATGTGTGAGTGTGCATGCATGTGTGTGGGGTGTGTGTGTGTGTTGGTGTGGTCATGTGTGCATGTTTGTGGGCATGGGTTTGCATGAGTTTTTTCATGTGTATGCACATCTATGTGTGTGTGTATATGTTTTGTGTGCAAGCATATGTAGGAGTGTGAGTCATGTGTGCATAGGTCTATATATGTGTTAGTGTTTATGTTTATGCATATGCATATTTGTGTGTTTTAAAGTCTATGTGCATTCACATGTGTGTATGTGTGTGTGTCTTTATGTGTTTGCATTTTTGTGTGTTTGTGAATGTATTTGCATGTTTCTTTGTTTGTTTGTGCATGTGGGTACATGTTTATATCAGCATGCATGTGAATGCACGAGTGCATACATGTATTTTATTCTTGTGAATGCATGTGTTTGTACATCTGGGTATATAGGCATGCATGTGCATGTTCGTGTATTTGTGTGTGTGTGTGTACATGTATGTAGGTGCATTTGTGTTTTTTCAGCATGTGTCTATGTTTCTATTTGTGTGCATGTGATCGTGTGTGTGTGTGCATGTAGATGTGCATGTGTGTACATGTATGTATGCATGTGCTTATGTGTCTGTGCATGTATACGTGTGTGTGCTTGGATACATGTGCATGTGTGTGATGCTTGTTTGCATATGTGTGTGCATTTGGTTTTATGATTGTTCCTATATATGCTTCTGCATGCATACATGCATGTGTGTGTTTATGCATGTGTGGGTATGTTTATGCCTATGCGTACACATGTGGGTCTGTGTGTGTTCATGTGTTAGTACGTGTGCATGTACGTGTGCATGTGCATGTATTTGTGGGTGCATGTGCATGTGCATGTGTGTGTATGTGTGCATGCTTGTCTGTATATATGAGTGCCTCTAATCATGTGTTTATTCCTATGTGTGTTTGTGCATGCATGCATGCATGTGCGTATGCATGAGTGTGTGTGCTTTTGTGTCTGTGCATGTGTGTTTGTGTACATACATGCATGCATGTCTGTGTGTTTATGCATGTGTGTGTGTGTGTGTCTATGCATGATGTATATGTGCATGTTTGTGTGAGTGTGTGTGCATTTATGTGCATGGGAGTTTTATGTGCTTGATTTGTGTATGTGCATGAGCATAGCATGTATGAGTCTGTAAGATTATATGCACGTTTGTGATTGTACTTGTGTATTTTCTTTCGGATGTGTTTGTGCATGCATATGTTGTGTGTTTGTGTATATGCACGTATGTGCATGGGTCTATGTTCATGTGTTTGTGTGTCCCTATGTAAGTGTTTTCGTGGGTTCATACATCCATGTGTGAGTGTTTATGTGTGTATGTGGATGTGTGTATACATGTGTGGATAAGCTTATGAGTTTGTACATTAGTGTGTGTCTACACGTGTGCTTATGTGCTTGTATGCATGTGTATACATTTGTGTGTGTGTGTGCACATGTTTGTGTACATGTACATGTGTAAGAGTGTTTGTGTGTGTCATGTTTGCATACATGTGAATGTGTTTGTACAGTGTGCATATGTGTGTGGGTTTATGTGTGTGCACGTGGATCCATGCATGTGTGTGCATGTGGGAGTGTGTGTGCATTAATGTGTGTATGTGTGTATGCAAGAACATATGGGTGTGGGTGAGTGCATTAATGCATTTATCTTTTTGTTCTTTTGTGTATTTGTGGATGTGTATGTGTATATGTTGACACATGTGTGTATTTAGAGTGCATGTGTGTGTTCATGAATAAATGTGCAAGTGTTTGTGTATCTGTATTTACATGTTTTCATGTGTATGTGCCTTTGGACAATTGTGCATTTCTATATATGTGTGTGTATAGGTGTGTGTTTGTTTGAATTTTTGCATATGTGTGTGTAAGCATACACGTGCATTTGTGTGTGTGTTTTTTGTGAGTATGCATGTGAAAAGGCATATTTCTATGTATGTGTGTGTGCTTGTGTGTGAATGATCATGTGTACGTATGTGTGTGTACATGTGTGTATATGTGCTTATATGATTGTGCATGTATGTGTGTGTGTGTATTTTTATGTGTTCTCTTATAGGAGTGTGTGATGTCAACATATGTGTGTGTATATATATATGCATGTGTGTGGCTATGCATGTAGTTGTGTGGACTTGTAACTCTGTATGCATGTGTGTGTGTTCATTCTACATGTGTGTGTAGAGGTACACATACATCTATGCATGTATGTGAGTGTGTGAGTGTGCATGTTGCATGTGTGATCTTGTGTATGTGTATATGTTTGCGATTGTGTGTGTGTGTGTATTATGTGTGGGTGTATGCATGTGAGTGTCTGATTACGTATGTGTGTTCTTGTGTGTCTATGTGTGCACATCAACGTTTGTGTGTGTGAACTATGCAAGTTTGTGCACATTTGTGGGTGTGGGTATGTATTTGTATGTGTAAGTGCATGTGCCTACATGTGTGTGCGTATGCACATGTGTGGTTGCTTGTGTGCCTGTGCATGGATGTGTGTGCATTTGTGCATGTGTGCATATGTGTGTACATCTATGCATGTGTGTGCATGCATGCACATGTATTCCTATGTGCATCCATGCATGTGTGAGTTTGTGTATTCAAGTGTGTGCATGTGTGTGTACATGTTTGTATATGTGCTTATGTGTCTGAGCATATGGTTGTTTGTGTGAGTGCATGCATTCGTGCTTGTGTTTTTGTGTCTGTGTTTTTGAATGTGCTTGCATGCGTGCATGTGGGTGCATGTGTGTCTGCAAGTGTGTGTGTTGGTACATACATATTTGTGTGTTTGAATTCAAGTTTTGATATAATAATAATAATTGTAGTAATTATTGATATTAATAATTAATTATAAGTATAAATAGAATTGAGTTATAATTGACATAAAATTAAATGTTGATACATAAAATGATGGTTAGAGAAAATTTATTAATTATTGTTGTATTATTAGCAACAACTCTTTTGTCTCTAATTACTAAAATTATTTTTAATAAAAATTATTATTGATTATAAATATAATAATTAAGAAATAATTATATAAAAATAATAAAATTTTAAAAATCAATAAATTATTAAATATTAGTATTAAGTATTCTAATAATTATTATATTGTTAATTAAAATTAATAGTATTTTATTTACTTTATTATTAATACAAAAAGGAAATGTAGAAGGAAAAAAATAAGAATTATAAGAGTTAAAATGATAATTATTCACGATTAATAAAAATATACTAAAGAACTATAATGGTAATTGTTAAATATTATAATTATTAAAAAATTGATATAATCATTCATTTTTAAAGTTCTTTTTTAACAATGATTAATAATTTCAAAAAATTATGAATAACTATTACAAAAAAGTCTACAATTTTCTTCTCACAATAATGTTATCTTATAGAATTATTAATTCATTCTTCTTATTTTATTTTTATTTTTCTCTCTCAAACTTTCTTTATTCTTTATTTCTCTGTCTCTCTCTTTATCTATGTCAATTTATCCATCACTTTTTTATTATTCCTATCCTTCATCTCTCATAAAACATTTGCTCCTCTCACTGTCACATTCTTAATGATAACCTTTATCTTCTTTTTCTAATAACTCTCCCTCTCTTTTAATTCCATATTTTCACTTCCATATCTCTTCTCACTTTCTTGCTTCCATCACTTTCCTTTGTTAACATATGCATGCTTCCACTTGGCTCACTATCCTTTTTGCTCTCTATACTTCTTTCCTAATCTATCATGCTAACTTTCTTGTCTCTCATTATCTATCTCTTTATCATTGTCCTATTAACCCTCTGTCCTCTCTACTCTATCTCCTTTTTACTCTAACCCCCTTCTTGTTTTCACTATATCATTCTCTTCTCTCTTGTTAATATATTGCACCTATGCCTTTCTCTTACTCTTTTTCTTTCTTGCTTTATGTATTTTGTTATCTCTCACTTTCTCCTTATTCTCTCCTTCTCTTTGCCATATTTCCTCTCTCTTCTCCATACCTAAGACTTTTTCTTTCTCTTTCCACCTTCTCTCTCTTTTGGAATCTCTATAATTCTTTCTCTTCATTTATGTCTTTTAGTTTTTCACTCTCTCACTCCCTTTATCACCCTCCTCTCTCTATCACCCATGTTATCTCTCATTTTACATCCCTTTTTATTTCAACTTCCAACTCTTTTCTCACCACCACTTTTCTTTCTTTTTCTCTTCACTCTCTAATTCACTCTCTTTACTTTTTTCTTTCTTTCTCACTCTTTAATTCTCTACATTCACTATATATTCTTTTCTTTTTATTATCTATTTCTCCAGTTTTATTTCTATAAATTTCACTTTATTTCTTCACTCATATTTCATCTTAGTCTCTTTATCTATAATTTCTTTTTCTACCCCTCTTCCCCCTCAAATTTATTACACAACCAATCTATTTCTTTCTTATATAATTATCAATATTTGTTATGTACTAAAATAATGGTTAATAGTCATCATGTTTTGATATAATATTGTTAATTATATTTATAACAAGATCTTTTTCATATAAATTATTATTTCCTATAAATTTATCTGTTTCTCACCAACTTAACCTCTTAATCTCACTCCCTTCCCTTTTTTCTCCCACATTAGTATCTTTTTTCCTTCTCCACCGCCATCAATTCCCTTGATTATCTCCTTTTTCCCACCTTTCTTCTTAAGCTCTTAAAGCTCTTTCTCATTCTAATTCTCTATTCCTTTCTTAGTCCCCTATCACCACAGACATGTATTTTATATTTCATTTGCTTCTATTAAACTTCCTCTTTTCTATACTTCCTTCTTTCATGTTCTTTTAGTTTCTCCCTATATCTATCATTCTCCCTCAAGGATTTTGCATTTTTTATCTTTTTTATTTTTATCTATTAATCTTTTTTAATCTATCTCCTTATCCATATATTTTTTATTTATTCTTTAACTCGTTATTTACTTTCTCTCTCTTCTCTCTTGCTCTTTATTCTCTTTCTCGTGTATCTATCTTTCGTACTATCTCTTTTTTCTTCATTTTCTTTTATCTTTATTTGCTATCTTTACTCAATTATTTTCCTCCTCATAACTCTATCTCATTCATTCTGTCTCTTATTTCTCACTTTTCTCAATTTCCTTTTTCTCCTTTTTTACACTTTTTCTTTCTTTGTTTATGTCCCTTTCACTTAGTACGACTTCCTCCCTTTCTCAATTTATCCCACTGTATTTTTGTGACTCGATCCATGTGGACTCTATTTATTGCATTCATTATCACACTCTTTATCTTCTCCCTCTCTCTAATAGCTATCTTTTTTCTTGCTCTTCTCTCTTTTCTCTTCATCTTCTATATCCTTCTATATCTTCTTTTACTCTTTTATACCTATAACATTATTTATGTTCATATGTCTCCTTCAATCTCTATCTTAGCCTATTATGCTAATCTTACACATTGCGTCACCCTACGTATTTATTTTCCTATTTACCACCTTTTTCTCCTTATATTAATTTATTTTTTTATATTTATCTTCCTTTCTCTTGATGACTCTTCACTCTCATACACCTTATCTTATTCTCAGTCATCTCAACCACCTCTTTTCATTCATTCTTTTTGAATTTGTGATATCTTCCTTTATTCTTTATTAGTTTATCCTCCCTTTTTTATTCCATTTTTTTCATCTATCTCATTGCTACTATATATTTCTCTCCATACCTTTTTATATATTTATCTATCATTCTTCTATCTCTCTCATAATTTCTATAAACACTTTATAAATCTGTTCTTTCTTCCTCTTTTTTTATATTTCTCCAATTGTCATGCTTGTCTATTTTATCTTTTCTCCCCACTCTTTTTTTCCCTAATCCTTTCTCTTATTTCTCTTTTTTTCTCTTTGTTGCACCTCTCTCTCCCCATACCTCATAATTTCTTACTTATCTAACATCACCATCAACTTATCAAATCTCTCGTCTCTTTCTTGCTCAATAATTTTTTTTTTGTTCTCTCCCCTATCTTGTTCCTTCTCTTTCATATATCTTTATTATCGCTACAAGTCTTTTATTTCTAAATACTTATTTCTTTATAATAATAATTATTATTATTATTAATTTTAAAGAAAATTTTATAATAATTTATAATATTTAATAATATTCTTATTTCCTTTTCTTATATTATTTGTCTTTTTGTTTTACTTCATGTATTTGTTCAGGTTCCCTTTATTCATGTACTTATTTTTTAATTTTAACTTATTTCATTTTGTTTTTTTATCTTATTTTCTTATTTTTGTACTATTTTTTATTATTATTCCCTTCTTTTAGTTCATTTTAGTGTTCTACTTTTCTTTATTATTCCTTATGCTAATTAACTTTTTAAAATTACTCCTTTATAGTTCTTATTTTTAATCATATTATTCGTTAAAAGAATATGCTGAAAAAAAGTTGAAAAGAAATTTATTATTGGTTATTTCAATAATACATTTTTAAAAATGATATAAATTATTATTATTTAATAATTGATGTGATTAATTTATAAAATATTATTCTCAATTAGTAATTCTTATGAAAAAGATAACAATAAGATATAAAATTATTTCTTTTCTTCTTAATCTTTTATTTGTAGTGAATAAAAAATTGTATTCATTATTTTATTATTATTCTTATAATAGATTCGTTGTATTTCATATTTGAATTTAATAATTTATAAAAGTTAATATTTTTAATGTTTTTATTTCTATTCTGGTAAATTAAATTTGACATTTATAGGACTAAAAAGAATTATCACAAAAAGAGTGATTATTACTATATCATTAGATATTATCAATTTTTCTTCTTGAAAAACTTTTAAAAGCATAATAATAACAATAATAATAGTAAATATTGATATTAAAACCTATTAGTTATTTATGTAAGAATATTATAGTCGTAATTGACATAAAAATAAGTTCTTTGTACTTAAATGGTGGTCAATAGTATTAACAACGATTACTGTTATCTCAAATTCTTAAACTACTATTGATAATAATTAATTATTATTGATAATAATTATAAAAAGTTAAGAATTAGAGATATAAGAAAAAAAAATTTTTGAGGACCAATAAAGTTTTAAAGTTATATTTTAATTATGCTAATAAATATTATATTACTATTAAATAATTAATAGTAATTTAATTAAATTATTATTAAATATTAAGAAGACTTTGTTAGAAAATTTTTTATCATAATTTATTATATATTTTAATGTAAATTTATAAGGAAATAATAACAATTATAAGAATTAAAATTAAAGTTTTCACAATTAATAAAAAAGGAAATATAAAGAACTATAATGCTAATTAATAATTATTACAAGTTTTAAGAAACAGTGAGAGTAATGCTAATTAACTAGTATCATACCTACTTACTACAAGATATAGTAATGATTCAATAAGACCTCTATAAACTTTTTTATCAATGGGTTTCTCAATTTCATTTAAGTCTAAATGGATTGATTTATTCATTGGAATTGTTTCGTCTTTCAAATTTTCATAACACAATTTCTTGAATAATTCTTCTAACTTTTGTGTTTTAGTAATAAAAATCCTATCATTTAATTACTTAATTTGTAATCCTAAAAAAAGTTCATCTCATCCATCATACTCATCTCAAACTCTCTTACTATTAAGTCACTAAATTCATTCCACATATTTTCATTTGTGCTTCCAAAAATTGTGTCATCAACACAAAGTTTTACAAGCAACAAATGATCATTTCAAGTCTTTAAGAATAATATGGTATCTACTTTTCCTTTCCTAAAACCATTTTCAACTAGATAATTAGTCAATCATGTTACCATGCATGGGGAGATTACTGAAGGCCATAAAGTGCCTTCTTAAGCTTATATACGTAATCACCATGTGCATGGGTCTCAAAACTAGGGGTTGTTTACATAGAAATATTCTATTATCTCAATTAAGAATGCACTTTTTACATCCATTTGAAATAATTTAAAATTATTATGAAAAGAATATGCTAAAAGAGGTATAATAGTCTCTAATCTTGCTATTGATGTAAATGACTCCTCAAAATCTATACCTTCAGCTTGTTATAACCCTCACCTACAAGTTTAGATTTGTTTCTAATGACCACTCCATTTTCATCTAATTTATTTTTGAATACCCATTTGGCTCTAATTACTTTTGAACACTAGGTCTAAAAAATAAATCCCACAGCTTGTTTTTCTCAAATTAATCTAATTCTTCATTCATTGCTCTAACCAAATAATCATCCTTAAGTACATCTTTTATAGATATTGGTTCTATGAAAGATATAAATGCACTATGATGACTTTCTTTCATAGAAGTTCTAATCCTAACTCCTTGATTGACATCTCTTATTATTAATTTCTTTGGATTTGAAACATGATATCTCCAATCTTTAGGTAATTGATGACTAATCTTTTCTCTTTTTTATTTTATGTTTTTTCTTCATCCTCTTTCAAATCTATGTTTTCTAAAGATTTTATCTCTTCATCTAAAATTTTATTATTTGTCTTGAATAGACAGACAACAAATTATGTGCATTGATACATTTAGTTTTGTGTATTTATGTTTTAAACTCTATACTTTTTTGTGAGAGAAGAGTATTCTAAGAAAATTCTTACACTTGCTTTTTCATCAAACTGTTTAAATTAGATCTTTGTTTATTAAGAATGGAACACATATACCTAAAAATATGAAAGTAGCTAACATTTGGTCTTTTATTTTTAAATAATTCATAAGGAGTTTTCTTCAGTATTAGCCTTAAGTTAATTCTATTTATTATAAAACAAGTCATATTAATTGTCTCTAACGTAAGGTAATTTGGCATATTGTACTCAACTAACATGGTTTTACCTATCTCTACCAAGGCTCTATTCTTTCTTTCTACAATCCCATTTTGTAGAAGTGTATAAGGACAGGTAAATGGATGCCTTATTCGCTTGCCCTTGCAATAATCATAGAAATCCCTATTCTTAAATTAACTACCATTATCACTTTGAAGGTAAATTAATTTTAGATTAGTTTGTCTTTTATCTCTTTTATCAAATTTACAAAATTTTAAATGTTCAACTTTCACTCTTAAGAAATATAACTCAAGTATATTTTGAAAAATCACCAATAATCACAAATATGTATTTCTTTTCACCTAAATGCAAGGGTTGTCTGGGTCCAAAAGGTCTAAATAAACTATCTCTAAAGGTTTACTAGTGGTTAAGTCATTTTTTTGGTTTAAAAGAAGATTTAACTTTCTTTCCTTTAGCATGATTCACATAAGTTCAAACTAGTTTGATTTGTTTAGAAAGACCTCTAACTATAATCAAATTACTTATATTCTTTAAGATTGAATAACCTACATGACCTAGCCTTTTATGTCATAAATTGTTCTTATTTGAACCTGTAATAAGGCACTCTATTCCATTAGCTTCAAGTTGATCAAACCTAATCACATCTTTATAACTTTTTCTTCTGCCAAGTTGACACACATGCACTCATAGCTACACATATATGCATATGAACACATGCACACACACTTAAACATAGACATGTATTAACACAAGCATGTGCTCATTTGCACACACACATGCAAATGCAAACTTGCATGCTCATTCACCCACACACACACACCAATAAACACATCGCCATGCACATATGCACACATAAACACATGTATGTACTTGCACACAAACCAAAAAACATAGACACATGCACACACTTGCACATGCATGTTGGGGCACATAAACGCATACTCAAATGCACACACATGCACCCATACAGACATGCATGCACATACATAAGCACACTTATGCACTTTCACATAAAAACACATGCACACACACCCATGCACTTATGTAAGCACACAGATGCCCAAATGTATCGACACAAACACATAGAGATGCAAGTGCACACATTCACACACATCGACAACTACACATAGACATCTAGGCACACACACGCACACATATGCATGCAAGCATAAAAAGACACACACACAAACATGCATGCACATGCACTTGTAAATATAGACACATGCAAAAATGCGCACATGTGCACAAACATATATATGCACACACACACACATATGCATATAAGAATGTAGATGCACACATGCTCATGCATACACATGAACACATAGACATGCCTACAGACAGAAATACAAAAACATGCACACACACACATATGCACATACACATGCACACACACATATGTACACACACAAATACATGTATATGCTTGCATGAAAACACACACATAGACAAAAGCATACACATCTACATAGAGTCACACACACACTCAGATACACACACACTTGCACACTCACGAATGCATACACACACTCACACATATTGTCATGCACACTCATTCTACACATAGTTATGCACATTCATTGACACACACCCACACACAAGCATGCGCAAAAACATGTACACACAATCACACATGGACACATCACCACATGAACACACATACATGCACACATTGACACATAACCACACACATGTATGCATAAACACACCTATGCACATACACACACACACACACATGTATGCACACAAACACATGCATAAGCACATAGATAGATACACACACACATACCCACATAGTCACACAAAATCATATGCAAACACACACCCACAGACATAGAAATTTGCACATGCACATAAAAAAACGCACACAAACACACACACCCACACGCACATCGACTAACACACACATGCATGCATGCACACATAGACTCACACACACACACATATGCACGTAACCACACACCCATGTACACATGCACACACATGCACATATGTAGACATATATGCTCAGGCACACACATGCACTCACATGCACACATTCATGCACATATAAGCATGCATGTGCAAATGCACATACACACACACACACAAGTATGCAAGCATATAGACACATGCAAACACCCCTACCCTACACATACACACAAACACACTTGCACAAACATGCACATGAGAACACATGAACTACACATGCACACATATGCACATATTCACATGCACATGCATCCAAACACAAACATATAAAGGTATACAAATGCATGTGCAAAATAGCATACAAACATGCACAAAGGAATAAACATGCCTGTGCAAAGATAGACGTAAACACACATGAATGCATGAACACACACATAAGCACAGTCCTACACATGCAAAACTAACCTACACACATGTGACACACAAACACACAGACACTCTCACACACATGTACTAGTGCAAAAACACACACCCATAAGCAAATATTCATTACCTTAAATTAGCACACATGCACACATGCACATACACACAAGCACACACATGATTGCATACCTACAAGCACCCACACACACAAGCACACATAAATACACATACACATGCATACGCAAGCCAACACACATATACTCAAAAATACACACACACACATGCACACACATGCACATAAACATGCATGCACTCACACACCTATACACCTATATGCATCTATGAACACACATGCACACACTCGACCATACTCACACATACATAGATAGACACATGGACAAGCACACATACACATATACATAGAGGTACACATACATGTGCACTCACATGTGCAAATACAAATGCACTCACACACATGCATAGGCACGCACAAATGCATGCATAATCAAATAAGCACACTCATTTGCTCACACACATGCACACTCAGATGTACAAAGACATATAACATGCACAAGCACATGTACACACACATACACATATGCATACACAACAGTATGCATACGCACATACATGCACACACACACAGGAGCACGCACGTGCACACTCATGCACACACGTGCATGCACACACAAACAAATGAATAAGCATGTAAATCAGCACATGCATGCATGCACAATCATTTACAAATCTACGTATGGTCACAAATACAAACACATGCACAAATATACACATGTTAAAGTACACAAACATGCACCTACATACTCACACAAGTAGATATGCACACATGCACATAGGCATGCACACAAAAACATGCACATACACATGCACACTTGCATAAATGCATACACACACATACACACTCACAAGCACACGAACTCATACATGTACACATACACAAACATATACACACATTAGCATGCACACAAACAAATGCATGTATATGCATGCACACACACACATAAAAGCACACATATATGTATAAATCTCTACAAACACACACTAGCACACACTCACACATAGGCATATGCATATACAAAAATGTGCACACATAAACATGCACACACACATTCACTAATACAAACATAGGTATGCCAGCATGCATACGCACACATATGCACATAGACACTTAGTCATGAGCACACACACGAACACACACACACAAAAATAATCCCATGCATGTGCACATGCTCACAAACACACACACTCACACACACATACATATGCTCACATATGCACCCACCCACACACGCACACACACTCACATGAACATCCACATATTTACACACATACACACTCACAAAAATGCATAAGTACACACATGCATAGTCAAACACATGCACATGAAAATAGGTGCTGCATACACATGATGCACATGTGCTGACAAATGCATAAATGCACACACATGTATACAAACAAAAAAGACACATGTGGGCCTACACATCTACACATACAAATGCAATCATGCATGTACACTCTCACACATGCATGCATAAACATGTGCATATGCACACATGCATACACATGCACAAACACATACAGGCAAACATGCACAAGAGAATGCACAATTGAATACACTCTTGCAACAACATATACACACACACACACGTGCAACCAAGCAATACACCAACACAAAGGCATGGACATGTACACAAAATGTGCACAAACTCACACTAACATGCACACTCACTTGCATAAGCAAGCAAACAAAAACTAAAAGGCATACACACATGCACACACACACACAAGCTCACTCATGTACACACGTACGTACACACACGTGCATATATGCACAAACATACCTATGCACATAAAAACACACACTCAAACTCAGAAGTAGACAAGTACATGCATGTATAGATATGCACATGAACACGCAATCACACATATACACAATGCACATATGCACACAGATAAACATGCATAGATAGATTCATGTATATACATGCACACATAAACACACATGCAAACACATCCACATAAACACAATACACATATGCACGGACATAGATAAAAATTCACACATGTACACTCTCACACATGCACATACACACATACACACTTCTACACACCAACACACACTTATTCACACACATTGGATCACACAAATGCATAAACTCTCACATACATACCCATGCATGTGACACATAGCCATGCACACACAAACACAAGCACACATGTGCACATGCACATACACACACACAAGCACACACACACACACATATGTATGCACACAAAAACACACATACATGCATACAAATATTTACAAACACATAAACACCTATACATACACATGCAAACATACACATATGAAGACGTACACACATGCAAGCACCCATAAATGCACTCACATATGTGTGCATGTACACACATGTGCACACACCAAAACATGTATGCACACACATATGCACACACACCCACATGAACACATAAACATATGCACATGCCAAAACACACAAATGTATACACATGCATACACACACACACACATGCACACATGAGCACACACACACACGCACGCAAACCAACATCCACATGCTCATGAATAATTAAACACACAAAAATAGATGCACATGAACACAGACATATAAATGCACACATATGCACACACATACAAAGATACATGTACACATACATGTGGACAACAATACAAAAAAATCCAAATAGACATGCAACCACAAAAACACATGCATTCATACACACATCTATGAACTCACACTCACAAACATAGAAGTGTGCTCACCCACACACGTGAGGTCACAAAAATAAATTCATGCACACCAACACACATACACTCACATGCATGCACACTCCTAGTCACACACATATGCACATGCACATAAACTTGCACACATACCCATGCACACATGTGTACACACATGCATGCACATAAACACATGTACACACACATATGCATACACACAGACACAAATGCATTAGCACACACACATGTGCACACATGTGCATGCATTAATATGCATAGACATAGGCACACACAAGCACATAGATACATACAAAAACATGCACACACATGCTCACACTGACATGCACACATGCATAAGCAAATGCACACACACATGTGAGCATATGTGTGTTGGTGTGTGATGGAGTTTATGCATGTGCATGTGTGTGTGCATGTGTGCTCATGTGTACAAGTGTACACATGTATGTCTATGTGCACATTTGTTTTTTTTTATGTGTGCGCATGTTCTAAGTGTGTGTGTGTGTGTGTATGCATGTGTGTGTGTATGCATGTGTGTGTGTGTATGCATGTGTGTGTGTGTAGGTGTGTGTGGGTGTATGTGTTTGTGTGAGCTTGGGTGTGTGTGAGTGTATGCACATAAGTGTACGTAAGCATGTGTGTGTGGTTGTGTGCACAAGTTTGTGTGCATGTGTGTTTGAATGTGTGTGCATATGTGTGCACATATCTGTGCTTGTGTTTGTGTGTGGTGCATGCATGTGTATATGTATGTGTGTGAATGTGTGTGTGTGCATTTGTGTGTGTTTGTGTTCGTGTGTGTTTGTGTTCATGTGTGTTTGTGTGTATTGATATTTGCATTTGCTTATATGTCTGTATGTGTGTGTATGTGAATGCAATGTATTATGTGCATGTGTATGCATGTGCATGTTTGTGTATGTTTCTGTGTATGTGTTTTTGTAGCTCTTGTGTATGTTTGTGTGATTGTGTGAGCATGTGCATGTGTGGGCGCATGCATGTATATGGGTGCATCTGTATGTGCGTTCATGTGTCTGTGTGTGCATGTTCATGTGTGTGGACATGTGCATGCATGCATGTGTGAGTGTGTATGTATATTGGCATGTCTATGCACACATATGAGTGTGTGAATGTGCATGTACATGTCTATGAGTGCGTGTACAAGTGCATTATATGCCTATGCTAACATTCCTTTTTCTGCACATATGTGTGCATGAATGTGTACATGCATGTGTATTTATGTGCATGGGCATGTGTGTGTGCAATTGTGTATGCACATGTGTTTGTTTGTGTAGCTTTGTAGGCATGTGTGTGTTCATGTGTGTATGTACTTTCATGCATGCATGTGTGTGTGTGTGTGCATTTGTGAGTTTGTGAGCTTGTGTGCATATTTTTTGGCTTTTATGTATGATTGCATGTGTGTGCATATCATCATGGTGTCTATGTGTGTGTGTGTGTGCATGTTTATGCTTTCATGTGTGTGAGCATGTTTGTGTGTGTGCATGTGGCATGTGTATGCATGCCTACATGTGTGTGTGTGTCTATGCTTATGTGTGTGGCTGTGCATGTGTTTGCACTTGTGCACTCTTTTGTGTGTATGTGTGTGTGCACATGTCTTTGTGCATATGCGAGCGTGTGTGTCTACATGCATTCATGTCTACATATTTGTCTATGTTCACATGTCTACTTATGTATGTGTGTATGTGCATATGTGTTTATGCATGTGTGTATATGTGTGTATGCATGTGTGCACATGTGTACGTGTGTGTGTTCGTGTGCATGCATGTGTGTGTCTGTGTGCACATATGTGCATGTGAGTGTAAGGGTATGTAAATGTGTGTATGTGTGTGCATGTGTGCACATGCATGACGTGTGCATTTGTGTATGTGAATTCTTGTGCATGTGTGTGTGATATGTGGTTGTGTGCATGTGTGTGTCTATGTGCATGTGGTTGTGTGAGTGCATATTTGTGCGAGTGTTGCATGTGTGTGCGAACATGTGTGTGTGTGTGTGCATGTGCACCTATCTCTATGTCTGTGTGTATTAGTGTGCTAGGTTGCATGTGTTTGTGTGCATACAAGCCTATGCATTTGTGCATATATGGATTTATGCATGATCATGTCTGTTGGTGCACGTGCCTATGAATTGGTGTTTATATGTGATTGTGAGTGTATATGTGCATATGCATATGTGTGTGTTTGTACAAGTTCATGTGGATGTGTATGCATTTGGGCATGCTTGTGCATATGTATGTGTGTGTGTGTGCTTGTCCATGCATGTGCTTCTGCATGTGTGTGTGTATGCATGTTTTTCTCATGCGTGTGTAGCTTTTTGTGTGCATGTGTGTGCTTATGCACATGCATATGAGTGCTTATTTGTGTGTGTACGAGTGGAGATACATGTGTGAATGTCTGCATATTTGTGCATAGACATGAATATGTGTGCAAGTTTGTGTAGGCATGTATGCATGGTTTTTGATGTATGTGTGCATGTGCAAGTGTTTGCATGCGTATGCATGTGTCTATGTGTGTTTGTGCATGTGTAGCAATTTGCATGTATGTAGGCATATGTGTGCATGTGTATGTCTATATGAGTGTACTTACATATGTGTGTGTGCACATGTGAGTAGGTGTATGTGAGTATGCAATTTTGTACATGTGCACACGTGTGTGTGTGTGTGTGCATATGTGTGTATTACGCATGCATATGTGAGCATGTGTGCATGTGCATGTGTGTACACTTATGTTCATTTGCATGTGTCCATATGCACTTTGTTTTTGTGTATGAGTGTGTGTGTTAATACCTATGTGTGGATGTGTTTTTGTGTATTTGGATGTGTGGCTGTTAACTTACGTATTTATACATGTGTGTGTTTACGTGTAGTTACATTTGTTCTTGTATGTCTATGTGTATGTGTGCATACATGTATGTAGCTTCATGTGTGTGTGTGCACATGAATACATCTATGTGTTTGTGTGTTTTAATATGTGGAGGGATGTTCCTTAGAACTAATTTGTGTGCATAAAAATGTGTGCATGCCTATGCATGTTCACATGTGTACATGTGTGCATGCATGTTTAAGTGTGTGTTTGCATATGTGAATGCATATGCATGTGTTTGTGCATGTGCGAGTGTGCATGTGTGTGTGGTTGTTTGTGTGTTTGTGTGCAATTACATGTGCACGTGCGTGTGTGCATGTGTTTGTGTGTATGTGTGTTTTCATGTGTTCGCATGCATGTGCATGTGTCAGTGTCTTGGTGTGCTTGCATACAAATGTGAATGTGTGCATGTTCGTAAATGCATGTGGAGGGGTGCCTTTTTGCATTTGTGTATGTGTGTATGGTTTTTTTGTGCTTGCATCTTTGTGCATGTAAATATCTATCTGTGCATGTGTGTGTGTGTGTGTGTGCAAGTGTAGTTATGGGTATGTGTTCATATGCACATGTATGTCTGTGCATTAGGATGTCTATACTTGTGTATGTAAGTATGTGTGTGCTTGTATGGGTGCATGCTTTTTTGTGTGCATGCATGCTTATGTGTGTGTGCATGTGGTTGCATGAGTATGTGTGCTTTTCTATCTTTTTTATATGTGATTTTTCAAGTGCATTTATTTTGTGTGTCTATTTGTGCATGTATATGCCTAAGTGTGTGTACATATGTTTATTTATGTGCATGTGTGTGAGTATGTGCAAATGTGTGCGCCTATGAGTGTGTATGCATATGAGTGTATGTTTGTGGGTGTGCATACATTTGTGTGTGAGCTTATGTGTGTCGGTGTATGTGTTTGTGCATGTGTGTGAGGGAGCACACTTTTGTGTTTGTTCATGTGAATTCATGGGTGTGTGTGTGTGCATCAATGCATGTGACTTTATGATTGCATGTGTGGTTGCATGTATGTGCTAATGTGTTTGTATGGTTGTATGCATGTATGTGTGTATGTGTTTGTATGTGTGTATGCATCTGTGTGAATTTATATGTCTGTGTTTATGTATATTTGTGTCTGTGTGCAAGTAGGAATGTAAGTGTGGGTGTGTGTGCCTATGTCTACATGTATATGTGTTTGCATGTGTGTGTGTGCATGTGCATACATTGGTTTGTTTTGTCATATACATGTTTTTGTGTGTTCATGTGCGGGTTTGTGCAAGTCTGTGTAGATGCACACACATATGAGTGTGTTTGTGAATGCACGTATGTGTGTACATCTTCACATGTGTATGTTTGTCTGTGTATGTAAGGGTTTTTGTGTGTTTATGAATATTTGTATGTATGTGTATGTACATGTGCGTGTGCATGTGCTTGTGAACATGTGTGTGTGAGTGTTTATGTATGTATGTGAGTGTGCATACATATGTATGTGTTTGCGATGCAAGTGTGTCGCATTCATGTTTTTGTAAGTGTGTGTTTCTGTGTGCATGTGTATGCAAGTCTATTAGTGTATGGGTGTGTGTGTGTATGTGTGTATGTGAATGTGTATGCATGTGTGTGTGTGTGTGCCAATGTTTGTGTGTGAATGTGTTTGTGTGCATGTGTTAATGTGAGTTTGTATGTGTGTGTGCATGCATGCTTGTATGTTTGTGTGAGTGCTCATGTGCTTAGGTTAATGTGCAAGTGTGTGATTGTGCATGTTTGAATGTGTCTCTGATTGCATTTGTTAGTGTGTCTGCATGTGCGTGTAGTTGTGTATTTTTGTGTGTGAGTGCATGCATCTACTTATGTGCATGTATGTAAAATTGTATTTGTGTGTATGTGTTCATGTGTGGTTGTGCGTGTGTGTGTTTGTGTGTGCATGCCTATGTGTGCATGTGGGAGTTTATGCATTTGTGTGATCCAATGTGTGTATATATGTTTGTGTGGGTGTGCAGGAGTGTGCATATGTGTATATAGATGTGTAAGTGTACATGTGTGAAAGTTTCTTTTTGTGTGGGCATATATGCATTGTGTTTATATGTGTGTGTTTTCATGTGCATTTAGTTGTGCATGTGTGCATACGTTTATCTATAGGCATTTATGTGAATTCATGTGTGTGCGCTTGTGTGTATTTGTATGGTTATGTGTGCATTTGTATGTGATTGTGTGTGTGTGTGTTATTGTGGGTTTGTGCATCTATTCATGTGGGATTGTGTGCATCAGTACATGTGTGTACCTTTGTATGCATCTATGTACACATTGGTGTGCATATGTTTGTGTATGTGTATGTGTATTTGTGTGTGAATGTGTGCATCTATGTGTACATGTTAGTGTGGTTATGTGAATGTTTGTGTATGCTTGTGTGTGTGAGAGTTATCAAAGTGTTCCTGTAGATGTGTGTGCATGTGTGTGTGTGTATTTGAGTGTGCATATTTTTGTTTGTGCCTGTGCTTATGTGTGCACATGCCTATGTTCATTTGTGTGAGTATGCGTGCATGTGTGTGTGTGTGTGTGCATGTGTGTGTGCATTCGTGTGTGCTTATGTATGTGTAAATGCACTTGTGTTTTTGTATGCATCTATCAGTGCATGGTGTATTTCCATTTATGCTTGTGTGTATGTGCACATGTGCACACTTCTATGCATGTGGGTGGAAGTGTTTATGTGCATTCTCTAAAAGTACATTCATGCATGCTTAGATGTGTGTATATGTGTGTACATGCTTGTGATTATTTTTATGCATTTATATATGAAAGCATGTGCAGGCACATGTGCATGCACTTGCGTGTAAGTCTAAGTGGGGTGCATATATGTGTGAATGTACATGTGTGCTTGCTTTTGCATATTTATGTGTATGTGTAAGTGTGTGTGTGTGTATGCTTGTGTGCATGAGTGTGCATGTATGTGTGTGTGTGTGAGATGGTATGCATGTACATGTGTGTGTTAGCTTATTCGTGTACTTGTGTGTGTATGCATGTTCATCCGTATGCATGATCTTCTTTGTGTGTGGATGTGCATGTGCATGTATTGTGTGCATGCATGCATGTTTGAGTGTGCATGTGCATGTGTCTGTGTGTGTGCACATGTGTATGTGTGCATGTATTTATGTGTTCTTGTGTGGATGTTAGTGTGTGCATGTCTACACATGTGTATATGTGTATGTGTGTGTGTACTTGTGTGAGTGTTTGCATGTGCTATACATGTGTTTTTGTGTATGTGTGTGTGTCTCAATGGGTGTGTGTGGTGTGTTTGCATGTATATATGCATTTGCATGTTTACGTGTTTGTGTATGCAAGTGCATGTGTGCATGTGTGAGCTTGAGAATATGGACATGTGTGCGGTTGTGCATATGTTTGTCTACATGTGTGTGCATGCATGTGTGTGTGCATATGGGCATGAGTGTGTATGGGTGGTGCATGTGTATGTGTGTAAGTGTTCATGCACAAGTGTGTTTGTGTATATGCAAGTGTGTGTGTGTGTATGTGTGTCTATATGTGTATGTGTTTATGTGTGAATGTGTGGGTGTGTTTGTTTGTACATCATTTGATGTATGTGTGAGTGTGTTTGTGTGTGTGCATGTATGTATGGTTATGTGACTTATTGCATGGGCCTATTTGTGTTGTGTGTGTGCGTTGTGCTTGCACGTGTTTATGCTTGTGTGTGCTTACATGTTTGCATGCGACTGTGCATTTGCATGTGTGTGTGTGCATTTTTGCATTTGCTCATGTGTGTGTCTATTTGTGTGCGTGTGCTCTTTTGCATGTGTGCACGTGTTCATGTGTGTGTGCATATGCAAGTGTGCATGCATGCTTGTATTTGTGGGTGCATGTATATACATAAGTGGTAGCATGCATATGCAAATGTGTCTATGTGTGAATTTGCTCATGTGTCCTTGTACGCATGTGTGCACATATTTGTGCATCTGTATACTTGCATGTGTGTTATGTTCTAGTCTGTATGAGTGTGTTGTGCATGCGGGCATGTCTATACACATGGGTATATAAGTGTGTGTGTGTGTGTGTGTGTCTGCATCTTTATATGCATATGTATGCGAGTGCAGTTGTACATGTGAATGTGTGTGCATATTTTTCTGTTTACGAGTGTGTCTGCATTTGCATATTTGTATGTGTGTTTGTAAATCCAACTTAATGTGTGTTCTTTTGTGTGCATGTGTACATATTTGTTTGTTTATTTGTGTATATGTGTTGCTATCTTTCTGTATATTTGTGAGTATGTACACATGTTGGTGTGTTTGAGTGTGTGTGTGTGTGTGTGTTTGCATGTATGTGGGTGTAGGTGTATTAGTGATTATGTATCTGTGTATGTGTGTGTGTGTTTTGCATGTGAGCATTCTTATACATGTCTATGACTCCTTATGCATGTGTGTGTGTGTGTGCGCATGTGGGTGTGCATACATGTGCTTGTGTGCGTGCCTATGTTTGTGCTTCTATGCCTATGCTTGTGAGTGCTTACTTGTTTGTATGTGTGTGCATGTGTGTGCATAGGTATGCATGTGTGCATACATGCATGCATATACATGTGTGTGTTTGTGCACATGATTTATCCCTATGTGTGAGTGTCTACATGTGTGTGTGGGTATGCATATGTGTTTGCCCATGTGTCTATGGGTGTTTTCATGTCTATGGTTGGTTCATGTTTTTGTTTCTATGAGTGCATGAGCATGTGCATTAATATGTGTGTTTTTATGTGTCTATGTCCATGTTTGTGTGTGTGCATGGGTGTTTGTGTGTGTGTGTATACATGTGTGCATGTGTATTTGTGCATGTGTACATGTGTATGCATGTTTATATGTGTATGTGTGCATGTGTGTATGGGTGTGAGTGTACAAAGGTGTGTGTTTGTGTGTTTGTTCATGTGTGTGCATTTCTACATGTGCATGCATGCATTTGCTAGTGTATGTGTGTGTGTTTGTTAGTGTGCATATGTGTGCAAGTGTACACGTGAGCATGTCTATGTGTTTGTGTGAACCTATGTGTGCATTCTTCTATGTGTATATGTGCATGTGTGAGTGCATGCACATGGGTGCATGAATGTGCATCAGTGTTTGTGGGTGCATGGGTCTATGTGTGCATGTGTAAGTGTGTTTGTGCTTCATGTGTTTTTAGTTGAGCATTTGAGCATATTTGGATGTCTGCATGTGCATATATTTATGTGTGCATGTATATATAAATGTGTGTATCCACATATGTGTGCTTATCTGTGCACATATGTGTGAGTGTCATTGTGTGTTTGCGTGTGAATGAGGCTCTATATGCATGTATTTGTGTGTGTGCTTGTGCATAAAAATATGTGTTCGTGTGTGCTTGTATGAGTGTGCTTGTTTGTGCATGTGTATGTGCATTTGTGTGCATTTTGTTGTATGCATATGCATGTGTGTATGTTATATATTCTTCTGCCTGTGTGTGTGTGTGTGCTTGTGCATGAATACATGCATGTGCATTTGTGTGCAAGTGCTGCAGCATGGGTACATGCATGTGTATTCATCTTTGTATGAGTGTGTGTTCATTTGTGAATGCTAGCATGGATGTGTGTGTACATGTTTATGCATATGTGTGTGTGTATGTTCATGTGCATGTGTGTGTAGATGTGTGTGCGAGTGTGCATGTTTGTGATTGTGCTTGTGTGTTTACTTATGTGTGCATGTGCATGTGTGTGTGTGCATGTATTCGTTTGTGTGTGTGTGTATGTGTACATGTGCATGCACCAGTGTGCACGTATGCGTGTGTGTTTACACATGCATGTGACAATTCATGTGTATGTGCGTGTTCATGTCTATGTGTGTTCCTGTGTGTATTCATCTATGTGTATGCATGTGCATGATAATCCATGTGATGTGTATGTGCACGCACGTGTGTGTGTGTGTGTTTGAATTCATGTGTGCATGTGTTTTCTTGAGTTTCTTTGTGTCTATGTGCATACACATGTGTGTGTATGTATGTTCATGCACATGTTTTTGTGTATGAGTGTGTAAATTTTTGTGCACGTGAGTGTCCACATGTGTGTGCATGTGTGCTTGTTCGAGTGTATTAGTGAGTGTGTGTGCTTGTATGTGCTTGCATATATATGCATGTGTGGATTTGTGTGTGTATGTTGTGTGTGCATATGTGTATGTGTACATGTGCATGTTTTTGCTCATGTGTTGTTGCATGTACATTATGTTTGCATGTTTTTGTCATGTGTGTCAATAGGAATGTGTGTGCTTGTGAGTGAGTGCACATCCATACATGTGTGTACGTGTTTGTGTGTGTACATTGGTGTTTGGCTGTGATGATGTGTATGCGTGTGTGTGTGTACATCTATGTCTATATGTTTGTGCCTAAGTATGTTTCTGTTAGCTTATGTGAGTCTATGCACATGTGTTTATGCCTCTATGAGCATTTGCTTATGCGTATTTTTGTGTATGCGTGCATGTGGATGTGTCTATGAGTACATATGTGTGCATCCATGTGCATACATGCATGTATGTGTGTGTATGTGTTCATGCTTGCATGTGTGTTTGTGAGCCATTTTTGTGTGTGCTTGTGCATGTGTTTGTGTGTATTTGGGTGCTTGTGGGTTTGCAAGTGTGTGTGTGTGCGTGTGAGTGTGTATGCCTGTGCGTGTTATTATGTGAGAGTCTGTGTATGTGCATTTGTGTTTATGTGAGTGAGTGGGTGTTTATTCAGGTGTATGCATGTATGTTTTTATGTGCATGTTATGTGTGAGTGTGTTTGTGTGCATGTAAGTTCATTTGTAGTCCATGTGCATGTGTGTGTGCAAGTACATATGTGTGCATGGCTATGCATGTGTATATGCATGTGCATATGCATGCATGTCTATGTGTCTATGCTTGTGGTCTTGTATGTATTTTTGTGTTTATGTACATGTATATGCATGCTCTTGTGCATATGCATGTGTGTATGCATATGTTTTCATCATCATGCATGTGGGTAGGTGTGTGAGTCTTTGTATGTGTGTGTGAGTGCATTTGTGTGTGCACTTGTGTGTATATATGTGTGCACATCTATTTGTGTGCACACCTATGTTCGTGCATGTGTGAGTGTGTGTGCATGTGGGTGTGTTTGTGTGTGTGTCTACTTCTGTGTTCATGTGTGTGCATGCATATGTGTGCATGTATGTGTTGTGGATATTGGTGCGGGCATGTGTGCATTTTGCTGCATGTGCATATGCATGGGTGTGGTGTGCATGCATGTATATGTGTGTGATTGTGTGTTTGTGTGTGTTTGTCTTTATTCACGTAATTGTATGTATGTGTGCATGTGTATATGCATGTGTCAATACATGTGTGTGTGTCTATGTGTGCCTATGGGTGTGGACATGTGAGAGCATGTGTGCATTTGTGTGTGTACATGCACATTTATGTGTGCATATTTGTGTGTGTGTGCGTGTGTATAGTTATTTATCTATGTATGCATGTGCTATCATGTGTTTCTATGCAGATATATGTACATGTGCATGTGAGTATTTGTGTGTATGCAATTTTTCATGCACATGCCCATATGTGTCATGTCTTTGTGTGAGTGTGTGTATAGATGTATGTGAGGAGTATGCTTATCTACTTGTGTGTGTCCATTTGCATGTGCATACATGTGTGTGTTCTCATGCTTCCATTTGTGTGTGTACGCGTGTGTGATTGTGCTTGTGTGTGTGTTCATGGATATGTGAGTGTGTGCTCGTGTTCATGTGTGCGTGTGTAAGTTCTAGTGCATGTGAGTGCACATGTTCAAGTTTGCATGTGTCTGCATTTTCTTATAAGTGTGTGTGTGTGTGCTTGCTCAACTATAGTGATTGCAAGTGCTTGTGTTTACATGCATGTGTGCATGTCTTCGAGCTTGTGTTTAAGTGTGTGTTTGCATATGTGTGTCTATGTGGATATGTGTGTGGGTCAATATATGTGTGCATGTGTTTGTCAATGTGCGTTGGTGTGTGTGTGGCTGAACCCAAATGTGCTTCTATGCCTTAGTTTGCATACATGTGTGTGCACATGATTGTGTGTGGGTAAGTGTGTGTGTGCATGTGTTTATGTATATTTATAGTATGTTCATGTGTGTGTATGTGTGAGTGTGTGCTTGTTTGTGTGTGTAGGTTTATGTGCATGTGCATGTGTGTGTGTGTGTATGCGTGCTTGCATATGTGTCTAGTTGAGAGTGCATGTCAATGTACATATTTGGGTGCATGTTTCTACACGTGTGTTTATGCATGTGTGCCTTTGCATGTGTTTGTACATTTGTGTGTGTGTGTGTGTGTGCATATGCATTTTGTGGGTCTGCATGTGTTTGGGTGTGTTTGTCCACATGTGTGTGCATGCACACCTATGTGTATGTGTATATGCATGTGTGCATGTTTCTACTTGTGCATGTGCATATGTGTGTGTATGTGCTTGTGTGCATTTGCATGTGCATACGTGGGTGTGCATTTGGATGTGTGAATGTGTATGTGTGTGAGACTGCACACACGTGCAGCTGTGTGCGAGAGTGCACATAGGTGCATGTGTGTGTCTGTGTGAGTGCATGTGTGTTAGCTTGTGCATGTGTTTTGGTGGGTGTGTGCATGCATGCATCTATTTGTGCATTGGAGTATGTGTTTAGTTGTGTGAATGCATGAGCATGCTTTTGTGTGTTGTATGCCTGCATTTATGCATACGTGTGCATGTATGTGTGCATGCTCTGCATGAGTTTGTTGTGTGTGTGTGGGGTTTTGTTTTGGGTGTGTGTTTGAGCATGTTTGCATCTATTTCTATGTCTGCAAATGCTTATGTATGTGTGTGTCTGTGCAAACATTTGTATGCGTGCAGGTAGTGTGTGTGTGTGTGTCTACATGTATATGTATATGGGTGTGTATGTGTACATGTTAGTTGATGTGCATATCTATATTTCTTATACATGTGTGTGGTGTATGGAGGGCAAGTGTGAGTTTGCATGTGTGTGTTTACATGTGTGGTTGTGTATGTGTTATGTGTTTGTGTATGTGTTTGTGTATGTGTATGTCTATGTGTGTGCATTTGTGTGTGCATTTGTGTGTGTACGATTGTGTGAGTGTGCGATTGTGTGCACATGTGAGTGTATTCGAGGATGTGTATGTGCTTGCATGCATGCATGTGTGTGTGCATGGGTACTTACTTGGGTGTGCATATGTGTGTGTCCATGTGCATGTAGGTGTGCTTGTGTTTGAATCTTTGCTTGTGCATTTGATTGTGTGTATGCATGGTTGTGTTCATCTGTGTATGTTTAAGTGCATATGTGTGCATGTGCATGCTCATGTACATGCTTCTATGTGTGTGTTTCTACACTTTTGTGCATGTGCATCAACGTGTGTGTGCATGGGTATGCACGTATGTGTGTGCATTTATTTTGTGGACATGTGCATTCTTATATGTGCATGTGTGTCTAAGCATGTATGTCTGTATGTGTGTTTGCATTTATGCATTTGTGTGTGCAAACATGTGTTTGTCCATGTGTGTGGTGTGTTTGTGTCTATGTGTGTATGTGTGTTTGATATTTGTGTGTTCATGTATGTTTGTAAGCATATTTATTTGTATGCATGTTTTTGTGTACACATGTTTTGATATGTGTATGTGTGCTTGTGTGTTTGCATGAGTGTACGAATGTGTGCACATGTTGGTGTGTTCATGCTTGTGTGTGTCTACATACTTAGGTGTGTGTGTGCATACTTGTGTGTGTATGTGCATGTGTGTGTGTACATGTTCATGTGCGAGAGTGTGTGCTTTTGCTTTTGCATCAAAGAATGTGTGTAGGGGTAAGGGTTTGTGTGTTTGAGAGTGCATGTGTATGTGGGCATGCATGTGTGTGCTCATGTACATGTATTTTTGTTTATGTGTTTGTGTACATGTATGCATGTGAGGGTGTGCATTTGTATATGCATGCCTGTGCCTGTGCTTGGGTACCTGTGTATCCATGCATGATTACATGTGTGTGTTCATGCATTGATGCCTTTGTGTTTGTTTGACAAAGCCTGTGGATGTGTGCATGTGCATGTGTGTGCATACATGAGTGTGATTGTGTGCATGCACATGTCTTTGCATGCTTGCTTGTGTATATGTGTGTTTGCATGCTTGCATTCATGTGTGTGTATGCATATGTGTGCTTGTTTATATCTATGCATATGTTTGTGTGTGCATATATGTGTGTGTACATGTCTGTGTGTCAATGTGTTTGTCTATGTTCTTGTCTGCATGTCTGTGAGTGCCTGCTTTTGTGCATGTGTCCTTGTATACTTATTGTGTGTGCATTTGTGCATGTTTTTGTGTGCACATGTGTGTGTCCTATCATTCATGTGTGCTTATGAGTATATTTGTATGTGTTTATGTTTATATGTGTACGTGTGTTTGTGCTTGTGCTTATGCTTGTATGTGTGTGAGTGTATGTATACATGTGTGGACGTGGGTGTGTGTGTGAGTGCTTATGCACTTATGTGTGCGTGTTCATGTGCCTACATGTGTGTGTGTATTTGTATGTGTGTGCATGCATGTGCATGTGAGTTCATGGGTGTGCGCATGTGTGTTTGTGTTTGTGTGCATGTATGTGTCAATGTGTGGGTTCTTGTTTGTGTGTGTACATGTGTATAAGTGCATGTGCATGTATGGTTGTGTGTGTATGTGTTTTCTTATTTATGTTTGTGTGTGTGTTAATATGCAATTATGTGTGTATGTGGATTTAGGGATGTGTTTATATGCATGTGTGTGTATCTAATCATTTGCATGTGTGTGCATGTGTGTGTGTATGTTAGTGTGTATAGCTATGTGTGGGTATTTCTATGTGTGCATGTGTGTGTGACTTTACATGAGTGTATTTGTGTGCATTCATATGTGTGGTGTGCATGTGCTAAGCATGTGTATGCATTTTGGTGTGTATGTGCACCTGTGTGTTTGCATGCGAAAATTATTTTGTGCGTGCATGTGTTTGCATGACTATGTGCTTATATGTGCATGTGCACGTGCGAGTGTGTGTGCAAGTGTGCATCTATAAGTGTAATAGTGAACATGCACACTTTTATGCATATGGCTGCTTGCTTGTGTTTGTTGGTGCATTTTTTTTCTAAGTGTGAGTGCATATGGGTTTGTGTGTTTGTGTGTGTGTGTATATGGGTTTGTGTGTAAACTTATGCACATGTACATTGTTGTACATGTGTAATTATTTGTGCATTAGTGTGTTTGTATGTGTGCATGTATACATTCATGAGTGTGTGCATGTGTGTGTAGGCATTTGTGTGCATGTTCATGCATGTATGCTCATATGTATGTGTGTTCACGTGTTTGTTTGTACTTTTGTACATGTGCATACATGTGTGTGCATGTGTATGCATGCATGTTTATGTGTGTGTTCATATGCATGTGCATTTTTGTGTGTGTATGCATGTGTTGGAGTCTGTGGATGTGTGTTTTCATGTAAGTGAGAGTGTTTATGTATCTATATGTGTGCTTGCTTGTGTGTGTTTATGTGTCTGTGCAAGTGCATATCTGCATGTGTGTGTGCACCTGTGCGTGAACTTGTGCATTTTTTTGCATGTGTGTGTGTGTTTGTCCATATTTATGTATGTGTGTGTACTATGTCTACATGTTGGTGCAAATGTGTGTATGTGTGTATGTGTGTAAAAGAATGTGTGTGCACGCATATGTGTGTTTGTGTGCACATGTGTTTGTTTGGATGTCTTTGTGTGCATGTAAATATATGCATATGTGTGGGTTTGTACATGCATTTGTGCGTGTGTAATTGTGTATGCATGTGTGTGTGTGTGTGCATATGTGTGTTCATGTATGGGTGCGTGTGTGTGCATGTTTGTCTGTGTTAGTTTGTGTCTATATGCATGTGTGTGGTTTTGTAAAAATTTTTATGTGCGAAATTGTGTATGAATGTGTGTAGGCATGTGTGTGTGTTCATGTATGGGTGCATGTGTGTGCATGTTCATCTCTGTTGGTGTGTGTCTATTTGCATGTGTGTGCATGTGCTTGAATGTGTGTGTGAGTGTGTGTGCATGTGTTTGTGCATAACTGTGTGTGTGTTTGTTCATGTGTGTGTGAGTATATTTATGTGTATGTGTGTGTGCATGCTTGCATGTGTGTATGAGTGTGAGTGCATGCACGTGTGTGTGTGTGTGTATGTGTGTTTGTGAGCATGTGTGTGCATGCTTATGCATGCATTTGTGTGTGTGTCAATTTGTGTACATGCATGTGCATATTTATTTGTGTGTACAAGTTTATGTATGCATGTGTGTACATGTCTATGTATGTGTCTATATGTGAATATGTGTGAATGCATGTATGCATGCAGGAATGCATGGGTGGATGTGCATGTGTGTGCATATGTGTGTGCTTATATGTGTGCATGTCTATGAGCTTATGTGTGTGCCTGTGACTATGTGTCTATGTGTCTATGTGTAAATGCATTTCCTTATGTCTATATGTGCATGTGCATGTGTTTGCATCCATATGTGCATTTGTGAGTGCATGTGCATGAGTGCATGTGCATGCATATTTGTTTATGTGTGTGTGTGCATGTGTTTTCTTATTATGTGCATGTGTTGATGCATTTGTGTGTGTGTTCCATTCAAGTGTGCAAGAATGCAAGTGCATGTGTATTTATGTGTAGGTGGGTTTGTATGTGTGTTCATGTGCACACATATGTGTCTATGTGTGTTCATGTAGATATGTGTATGTTTGCATGCATTAGTGTGTGCATGTGTTTTTTTAATATGTGTGTATGCACATGCATGTGAGTTATGCATGTGTGTTTGTATGTGTACATATAAGTGAGTGTGCGTCCATGTGCATACTTGTGTGGGTACATTTGTCTTTATAGGCATGTGCACGTTTGTTTGTTTGTGTGCATGTGTGTGTTTGTGCGTGTGTTAGATTTTGTGTGTTCCTGTAAATGCGAATGTGTGTGGGTGTGTTTACATGTGTAAGTACATTTGCATGTTGTTCGTTTATGCATGTGTGTTTTTGGTGCATTTTGTGTGTGTATGTATATTTACATCTATGTGTGTGTGTGGTTGTGTGTGTGTGCACATGTGTGTGTACATGTTCCTATGTGTGGTTGTGCATACATGTGTGTTCATGTGGTTGTGTACGTGCATAGTTGCAAGCTTGTGTGCGAGTGTGCATGCATTCATGTGTGTGTGTGTGTGTGTGTGCATAGAGGGGAGGGTGAGTTTTTGTGTGCCTATGTGTATGTACGTGTGTCTATACTTCTATGTGCATGTGGGCATATGAGTGTAGGCATTTGTGCATGATTGTGTGTGAGCATGAATGCTTGCGTTTACGTGTTTCGTGTGTTGTGCATGCATTCATGTTCATATGGGTGAATGTACATGTCTACCTGCACATGTTTGCATGTTTTTGCACACACTTGTGTATGCATTTATGTATGTTTGCATATGTGTGTGTGCATGTGTGTGTAAGTGCATTTTTTGAGTTTGCATGTGTGACCATGTGTGTGTGTGTGTGTGCATGCATATGTATGTGTGCATATGTGTACATATGTTTGTGTGTGCAAGTTTTTGTGTGTGCATAGGCATGAGTATGTTTGTGTGTGTATGTGTATGCGAATGCATATGTATACTTGTGCATGTGTAAGCACGCATGGTGGTATGTGTGTGTGTGAATGTGCATGTCCAAGTACTGGGATGTGTGTGCACACATGTGTGAGTGTGTGTGTGTGTGTGTGTGCATGCATGTGTGAGTTTGTGTGTGTGTGTGTGTGTGTGCTTGTATGAATGTAGATGTGTGTGTATGTACATGAGTGTGCGTGTACATGTGTTCATGTGTTTATGGTTTTGTGTGCACCGACTTACTTGTATGTGTGTGTGTATTTATGTGTGGATTCATCTATGTGTTCATATGTGGATTTTTTACACATATGTGTGTGTTTGTGTACACACATGCATGAGCGTCTGTGTGTTTGGGTGCACATGCGTGTTTGTGTGCATGGACATATGTGTGTGATTAGGTGTGCATGTTTGCATTTGGGTTTGTGTACATGCATGTTCGTGTGTGCATGCTTTCGTGCATGCGTGTCTCTGTGTGTGTCCACACATGAGTTGCATGTGTGTGCATGCATGTGTATGTGTGCATGTTAATGTGTGTCTTTGTGTTTGTGTGTGTTCTTGTCTATGATCTAATGTATTAGTTTGTGCATGTGCTTGTGCTTGTGCATTTGTATGTGTTTGTATGTACATGTGCTTATGTATTCATGTGCACGTGCACGTGCATGTGTAGTGTGCATGAGTGCATGTGTGTGTGCAAGCATGTTTATTTTTCTATGTGTGTGTATGCATGTGTTTACATGTGTGTATATGTCTTTACACCCAAGTGTGTAGGTGTGTGTGTGGGTTTGGGTCATGTGCACATGCTGTGCAAGCTTGCATGTGCATGTGCTTCTATGTGTGTGGGTGTTGGTGCATGTATGTGCATATGTGTATATATCTTTGGGTGCATGTGTGCAAGTTTTTATGTTAATTTGTGTATTTGTGTGTGTGTGTGCACACGTGCGAGTTTATGAGTGTTTGTATGTGTTCATTGTGTGCTTATGTGCATGTCAGTAGCTGTATGTGTATGCATGCATGAGTTTGCCAATTGGTGCATGCAAGTGCATGTGGGTGTGCATTTATTTGCATTTAGATATACGATTATGTATGTTTGTTTGTGTGCATGAGTATGTGTGTGAGCATGTTTTGTGTGTGTATGTTTATTTGTGCATGGGTGTGTATGCATGTGAGTGTATGTGTGTTTGTACATGTGTACATGTCTGTGTGTGTGTACTTCTACATGTGCTTGGGATCATGCATTTGTGCATTTTGGCATGCAGTTGTGTGTGTTTGTGTGTGCATGTGTGAGTGTGTGGCTATGTGTTAGTGTGCATTTGTGCATGTGGGTGTGCATCTGTGTGTGTATATGTGTGTGTGCATGTGTGTGAAGTGTGCCAGAGAGAAAGTGTGTGTGCGTGTGTGTGTAAATGTGTATTATTTTGTGTGAGTGCAAGTGCATGATTGTTTGTGTGTACTTTTCTTATGTGTGTGTGCATGTGCGGTGCATATGTGTGTGTGCATGGGCATGTGAGTGTGTATGCATATCTGTCTGTGTGTGTATGTATGTGTGTGTGTGTATGCTTGTGTGTGTGCTTGGGTGTGTGTTCTTATGTGTTAGCATGTGTGTTCCTGTGTGTTTGTTTTTGTGCATGTTTATGTGTGTGGGTGTTCATTTGCATTAATGTGCATGTTGGCATCATTTGTGTGTGTGTGTGTCTATATGCGAGTATTTGTGATTGCCTATTTTTGTGTGTGTGTATGCATGTGTGTGTGCATGTCATTGTAGGCACGTGTACTTGTGTGTGTATGTGAGTGCACACGATCACTTGTTTGTCTTTGTTAGTTCATTTTTGTGCGTGTGAGCATGTGGGCAGTTCTGTGTTAGTATTTGCATTTGCATTTGTGAATGGTAGTGTGCATGAATGAGAGCATTTATGTGTGTGGGTGCATCTTTGTACATGGAAACATGTTTGTGTGTGTGTGTGTGCATTTATGAGTTTGTGTTCATGTGTGTGCATGTTCTTGCAAGAGTACTTGTATTGTGATGTGTGTATGCCTATATGTTTGTATCTATGTCTACATGTGTGCTTATGTGTGTGTCTCTGCGTGTGTGCATGTGTGTATTTGTGTTTGAACATGTATGTGAGTGTGTGTGTGTGTGTGTACGTGTGTGTCTACGAGTGCACAAGTGTGTGTCCATATGGGTGTGCGTATGTGTGTGCATGAGCATACATAGGTGTGTACATGTACAAGTGTTTGCATTCATGCATGTGTGTTTATGTGGACATGCATGTGCATGTGCATATTCATGATTGTGTGCAAGTGAGTCTATATTTGTGTGTGTGTTTGTGTGATTGTGTGCCTGCATGAGTGTGGGTATGTGTGTGTTCTTGTGCATGTGTTTGCATGCATGTGCATATGTGTGTGTGAGTGTGTGCATTCATGCATGTGTGAATGTGTGTGTGTGTGTGCATGTCTTTGTTTGTGTGTGCACATGTTTTTCTTTTTGTGTGCATGTGCATATGTGTCTATGTGTCTATGTGTCCATGTGTTTGTATGCAAGTGAAGTTGTGTGTGCATATCAACGAGCAAGTTTATGTGAAATGGCATTTGTTTATGCCTATGTGTATTTATGTGTGTGCATATGTGTTATTGTATGTTGGTTTGTGCATGTGCATGTGTGAGTGTATGTGTGTGCATTAGTTTGTGTGTGTGCGTGTGTGTATGTGCAAGTCTATGTGCATATGTGTGTGCATTTGTGTGTGTGTGTGTGTGTGTTTATTCTAATGTTTGTGCATGTATGCATTCATGCATGTGGATATGTTTGTGAGTTATTGTGTAAGTTTGTGTGTGTTTATGCATGTGTGTGAGTGGATTTGTGTGCGAGTCTTTGTGCATGTGTGCAGTTGTGTGTGTTTATAAGTGTGTGTGTGTGTGTGTGTGTTTGTGTGTGCATATGTTTGTGCTTTTTTGTGTGCATGTGGATATATGTGTTTGTGCATGCACATGTGTAGATATGTGTTTGTGTGGGTGTAAGTGTTTTTATGTGTGTGTGTGTGCATTGGTGTGTATTTGTTCATTTGTATGTGTACATGTGTGTATGTGTTTGTTCGTCCATCTTAGTATCTATGCATGGTGTGTTCATGCATGTAATTGTATATGCATATGCATTCATGCATGTTTGTGTAATTATGCTTGTGTGTTTATACTTCTTTGCATGTGTGCATGTGTAAGCCTATGGGTGTGTTCATGAATGTGTGAGTGCATTTATGTGGATGCAAAGTGTGTAGGTATGTATGTGTGCATGCATGCTTGTGTTTGTGTGTGTATGTGAGTGTGCTTGGGTGTGCAAGTATGTGTGCATGTCCTTATGTATGCTTTTGTGTATGAGTGTGCTTGTGTGTAGGCATGTGTACACGTGTTTATACGTGTGCATGCATTGTGCTTATGTGAGTGTGAGTGAGTATGCATTCTTGTGCATGTACATGTGTGCATGGATATGACTGTGTTTCTTTTTGTGAGTGCATGTGTGTGTGTGTGTTTAAGTGTTTGTGCAAATGTTTATATGTGTGCATATGTGTGCTTATGTGAGTTTGTGTTAGTGTATGTGTATATGCATATGCATGTGTGCATAGGCATGCCTGTGTGTGTGCAGGTGAGTACATGTGCATTTGTGAGTATATATGAATTGGTATGTGTATGCATGTGCATGGGTGTGCATGCATGTGTGTGTGTGAGCAAGCATATTTTTGTATATGTTCCTTTGGGCATGTATACATGCATGTGTGTACACATATGTCTTTGTGTGTGTGTGTGTGTGAGTGAGTGAGTGTGTGTGTGTGTGCATTTGTGTGCTTACATGCATTCATGTGTGTGTAGATTTGTGTGTTCATGTGCATGTGTATTTGTGTGTGTGGTCATGTGTGTTTCTATGTGTGTGTGTGTCTGCATGAATTTTTGTGATTATGTTTGTGTGAGAGCATGTGAGTGTATGTCCATGCCTGTGTATGCATGGGTGTTCATGTGTGTATATGCATTTGTTTGTCTTTGTGTTTATGTGTGTGCATATGTAATTGTATGTATGTGTGTATGTGTACATGTATTTATGTTCATATCAGTGTGCATATGTGTACATGTGTGCATGCTTGTGTGTGTTCATTTATGTTCATATCTATGTGCACATATGTTTGTATGCTTGTACATACATCTGGTTCCTATGTGTGATTTTTGTGCATGTATGTGTGGACTTGTGCATTCGAGTGGATGGCTACTTGCATGTGTGCATAAGTACATTTGTGTGTGTGCATCTACATTTGCATGTGTGTATTTGTGTCTATGCCTTTTGGTGTGTTTGTGCTCATGTGTGCGTGTGTGTTTGGGTGTGTGTGTGTGTGCATGCCTATGTTTGTGTGTGCATGAATGTTTATGTTTGTTTGCTTGTATTCATATGTTTGTGTGCATGTCTATGCATTTTTTTATGTCCATGCATCTGTTTGTGTGTGCAAGAGCATGTGAGTGTGTATGTGCATGCATGGCCATGTGTGTGAGCATGTGTGAGTGTTCGTGTTTGCGTGTGTAGGTGTGTGATTGTGATTGTATGTGTGTATGTCTATGTGTGAGTGCAAGCCTATGTGTATGTGTTTTTATATGTGCATGTGTGTGTGTTTGCTTGTGCATATGTGCATGTGCATGCATATGTGAGACTGTATGCATGTGTGCTATGTGTGTGTGTGTTTATGTCTATGTTATCATGTGAATTCATGTGAATATGTGCTCATAAGTGTGTGTGTGTGTGTTCTTGTGTTCATATGCATTTATGCATGAGTGTACTTTTGCACATATAAGTGTTTGTCCATGGGGTGCACTTGCTCATGTTTTGTGTGTTTGTGTGTATGTGCACATGTGGTTGTGTGTGTCTTTGCATCTATGTGCATGTGTATGAACGTGTGTGCATGTGGGTTTATGTGTGTGTGTGGGCCTACGTGTGAGTGTCTGTGCATTTGTGGGTGTGTGTGAGCATTTTGTGGATGTGTGCATGTCTATGTGAGCATGTGTGTTTACATGTGTGTGTGTATGTATATGTGTTCATATTGACAAGTGTGTGTGTGATTGCAAGTGTGAGTCCATCCTTGCATGTGTATGTGTGTGTGCATCTTCATATGTGCCTGTGCATGTGTGTTTGTAAGTGTGCATGTTTTTTCCTATATGAATCTCTACCTAGGCTTAAGCATATATGTGCATGTGTTTTTGAGTGTGTGTACTGATGTGTGCCTACGATTACATGTGTGTGTGCGCATATGTGCATATACGTGTCTATGTGTATGCTCTTGCATATTTGTATGAGTTTGTACATATGTGCATGTGCTTGAGTATGCTTGTATGTTTTTCTATGCATTTATGTTTGAGCATTAGTGTGGAAATATATTTGTGCTATTATTTGTGCATGAGTGTTCTTGTACGTGTGTGTGCGTATGCATATGCATGTGTATGTGTGCTTACTCGTTTACATTTGCATGCACATGTGACTGTGAGTGTATATGTGTGTGTTTGTGAGTGTGTTTATGCATGGGTGGGTACATGTGTGAAAGTGTTTGTGTGTTTATGTTTGTGATGTAAGCAAGTTTAAGCACTAACATACATGTGTGCATGGCGGGTGGGTGTGTGTGTGAGTGCATTTTTGTTGATGTGAGTGTGTGCATGTGTCTATTTATGTATGCCTATATGTGTAGGTGTATATGTGTGTACTTGTGTGCGTAGGCTAATATATGTGTGTGTATGTGTGCGAGTGAGTGTTGTGTGTGTGTGTGTATGTTTGTGGGTGTATATGAGTGTACGCGATAAAAAATCTCTGTTGTGCAATTCCAAATATGCATGTGCACATGTCTTTGTGTGTGGGTGCACATGTGTGCATGTGTGTGTTGGTGTATGATGGAATTTATGCATATGTATGTGTGTGTGCATGTGTGTAAAAGTGTTCACATGCATGTGTGAATACAAGTTTGTGTGTGATTGTGCATATGTGTCTACTTGTACATACACAGACATGTGCATGTGTGCATGTGCATGTTAATGTGAGCATGTGAGTGCATGCATTTATGTGCTTTTGTGTGCCTCTGTGTATTCCTATCAATGCATGCACATGTGTGAGCATGTGTGTGTGTGTGTGTGCATATGTGTGTGTGCATGTGTGCTTTTGTGTAGTTGTGCATGCACACCAATGTGTTTGTAAGTGTGAGTGGGTGTTTATGTGTGCAAATGAGTACATGTTTATGTTTGCATTTGATCTTTTATGATTTTGTGGGCTTGTTTGTGTCTACTTATTCATGTGACTATATGAATGCATGTGTGTATGTCAATGTATTTGTGTATTTTTAAATATGTGTTTGTGTGTGTGTGTGCATGGGTGTTTGAGCATATGTGTATGTTTTCTTGCATGTGTGTCGATGTGCACATGTGTTTTTGTTTATGTGTGTGTGTGTGTGTGTGCATTTTCTAAGTGTGTGTGTGTGTGTTTGTGTGTGGGTGGGTGTGTTTGGGCATTTGTGGGTGTATGTGTTTGTGTGTGCATGGGTGTGTGTGAGTTTATGCACATATGTCTACATAAGCCTGTGTGTCTGTGTGTGTGGTTGTGTGTACAAGTTTGTGTGCATGTGTTTTTGCATGTGTGCACATGTATGTGCATATTTCTATGCTTTTGTCTATGTGGTGCATGCATGTGTATATGGACATGTGTGTACATGTGTGTGCATTTATGTTTGTCTATGTGCATGTGTGTTTGTGTGCATTTGTATGTGCATTTGTCTATATGTATGCATATGTGTGTATTGGAGTGCAACTTGTTATGTGTGTGTGTGTGTATGCATGTGCGTGTTTGTGCATGGATGTGTGCATGTGTGTGTGTAGCTCTTGTGCATGTGTTAATGCATGTGTATGGGTGCAACTGTGTGTGTGTTCATGTGTATAAACATTTGCATGCATGTGTGTGTGAGTGTGTAAGTATTTTGGTGTTCATATGAGCATATATGAGTGTATAAGTGTGCATTTGCATGTCTATGGGTGCTTGTGCAAGTGCATGTATATGCGTATGCTTACATTCCTTTTTCTATACACATGTGTGTGTGAATGTGTGCATGCATGTGTGTTTGTGTGCATGCATGTTCAATTGTGCATGTACATGTGTTTGTGTGTCTAGCTTTGTAGGCATGTGTGTGTCCATGGTGGATGCTCTTTCTTGCATGCATGTGTATGTGCATGTGCATTTTTGAGTTTGTGAGCATCTGTGCAATTGTTTTGGTTTGTATGTGTGAGTGCACATGTGTACATATCATCATGTATGTCTACATTGGTGTGTGTGTGTGCATGTTTATGCTTGTATGTGTATGAGCATGTTTGTGTGTGTACATATATGTTTTTGCTTTCCTGTATGTGTGTGTGTGGGTGTGCATGTGATTGTACATGTGTGCTTTTTTATGTGTATATGTGTGTTCACAAGTCTTTGTACATGCGAGTGTGTGCATTTGTACCCATGTGTGTGTGTGCGTGCATGCTTGTTGTATATTTATCTCCATTCACATGCCTATTTATATATGTGTGCATGTGCATTTGTGTTTATGCATGTGTGTCTATGTGTGTGTGCATGTGTGTGTATGTGTATATATGTGTGTTCGTGTGCATGCTTGTGTGTGTTTGCATGTGTGTGCACATATGTGCATGGGAGTGTAAGAGTAAGTGCATGTGCTTGCATGCATGTCATGTGTGCCTATGTGTGTGTGAGGTCTTGTGCATGTGTGTGGTATGTGGTTTTGTGCAAGTACGTGTCTATGTGCACGTGGTTGTGATTATTGAGTGCATATTTTTGTATGTGTTGTATGTATGCATGTGCACTTGTCTCTATGTGTATGTGTGTGCATTAGTATGTTAGTTGCATGTGTTTGATTGCATACAAGCATATGAATTTATGCTTATGTACATTTTTTGCATAATCATGTATGTAGGTGCATGTGCTTATGAATGAGTGTGTATGTGCATATGTGCATGTGCATGTGCCTTTGTGTGTGCGAATGTGCATGCACGTGTACATTTGGATGTGTGTGCATTTGTGCATTCTTACGCATATGTATGTGTGTGTGTGTGCATGAGTGTGCTTGTGTATGTGTGTACATGTACTTGTGTGTGTGCGTATGTCCATGCATTTGCATTTACATGTGTGTGTGTGTGTGTCTATGTTTATGCTCATTTGTGTCTAGCATTTTGTGTGCATGTGTGTTGTTATGCACATGCACATAAGTGCTTGTGTGTATGTACGAGTGAAGATACATGTGTGAATGTTTTGTATTTGTGCATAGGCACGCACGTGTGTGCAAGTTTGTGTGGTCATGCATTCATGGTTTTTGATGTATTTGTGCATGTGTGAGTGTTTGCATGTGTATGCATGTATCTGTGTGTGCTTGTGCATGTGTTGGCATATGTGTGCATGTGTTGTGTGTGTGCATGTGTATTTCTATATGTGTACCTACATATGTGTGTGTGCACATGTGAGTAGGTGTATGTGAGTATGCAAGTGTGTACATATGCACATGTGTGTGTGTGCATATGTGTGTGTTATGCATGCATATATGAACATGTGTGCATGTGCATGTGTGTGCATGCTTATTTTCATTTGTAGTGTCCATATGCTTTTTTGTTTTTGTGTGTGAGTATGTTTATTAGTATCTATGTGTGTGTGTGTGTATATATATGTATGTAGGTTCATGTGTGTGTGTGCACATCCATGCATCTATGTGTATGTGGTGCATGTTTAGAGCGGTGTTTTTTTAGAGCTAATGTGTGTGCGAGTACACATGAGCATGCACGTACTTGTGTGCGGTGCCTACGCATGTTTACATGTGTACATGTGTGTATGCATGTTTGAGTGTGTGTGTGAATATGTGAATGTGCATGTGTGTGTGTGTTTATGTGAGTGTGCATGTGTGTGTGTATGTGTGTGTGACTATGAGTGCATGTGTGTGTGCATATTTATGTGTTTGTGTGCAATTGCATGTGAGTGCATGTGCATATACCGATGCACATGTGTGTGTGCATGTGTTTGCATGCATGTGCATGTGTTAGTGTCTTGGTGTGCATGCATACACATGTTAATGTGTGTGTGTTCATGTGTGGACGGGTGCCTATATGCATTTGTGTATGTGTGTTTGTGTATTAATCCTTGTGTGTGTAATTATCTATTTGTGCAATTGTATTCTTGGGTATGTGTTTCTTTATGCGTGTGTATGTGTGTGCCCTTTTCGCATGTTTATACTAGTGCGTGTAAGGATGTGTGTGCTTGTATGGGTGTGTGCTTTTGTGCATGCATACGTTCTTGTGTGGGTGTGCATGTGCTTGCGTGGGTATGTGTTCTTGTTTGTGTGTTTTTTATGTGTGATTTTGCATGTGCATATATTTTGTGTGCATGTGTGGTGCCTATGAGTGTGTATGCATGTGAGTGTATGTGTGTGGGTGTGCATGTATTTGTGTGTGTGAGGCTCATGTGTGTGGGTGTATGTGTTTGTGCATGTGTGTGAGTGAGCATACTTTTGTGTTTGTGCATGTGAATTCATGGGTGTGTGTGTGTGCATGAATGCATTTGTGTTGGTGGTTGCTTGTGTGGTTCCATTTGTGTGCTAATGTGTTTTGTATGGCTGTGCACATGTATGTGTGTATGTGTTTGTGTGTGTATGTGTATGCATACGTATGAATTTATATGTCTGTGTTTTTGTGCATTTGTGTGTGTGTGTGTGTTTATGTGTGCATGTGCATGTGGGAGTGTAAGTGTGGGTGTGTGCTCATGTGTGTATTGTGTATGTGTTTATATGTTTAGGTGTTTGCATGTGTATGTAAGCATGTGCATACATTTGTGTGTTTTGGCATGTGCATGTGTCTTTGTCTTCATGTGTGTGAGTGTGTGTACATTTGTGTGTGCATACATGTATGGGTGTGCACATGTGTTTGTATGTGCACACACATGTGAGTATGTTATGGATGCATGCATGTGTGTATGTTTGTGAGTGTAGGTAAGGGCCATTATGTGTTTGTGAATATTTGTATGTATATGTGTTTGTGTGTATAAATTTCTGTGTGCATGTCCCTGTGTGTGTACATGTGCATGTGCACTTGTGTCTGTGAGTGTTTATGTATGCATGTGAGTGTGTATGAATATATAATGTGTTTGCGAAGCAAGTGTGTGTGTGTTTTTGTGTGCATTTGTATGCTATTTTGTGAGTGTATGGTTGTGTGTGTATGTGAGTTTATGTGCAAGTGTGTGCACGTGTATGTACCAATGTTTGTGTGTGAATGTGTGTGTTTGCATGTTTTAATGTGAATTTGTATGTGTGTGTGCATGCACTTGTGCGTGCATGCATGTGTCTTTTTCTGAGTCCTGATGTGCTTGTGTTAATGTGCAAGTGTATATTTGTGCATGTTTTAGTGTGTTTGCATAGGTTATTACTTATGTGTTTGTGTGTGTGCACACATTTACTTTTGTGCATAGATGTACAATTGTGTGTGTGTGTATGTTCATGTGTGGTTGTGTGTGTATGTGTGCATGTTTGTTTGTGCATTCCTATGTGTCAATATGATGGGTGTGCATGTAGGAGTATGTACATTTGTGAGATCCAATGTGTGTGTATAAGTTTGTATGTGTGCATGTGTGTTAATGTACGTGTGTGAATGTTTCTTTATGTGTGTGCATATGTGAGTTGTGTTTATGGGTGTGTTTGCAAGTGTGTTTAGTTGTGCATGTGTGTGTGCATCTATTTATAAGCATTTGTGTGAGTTTGTGTGTGTGTGCTTGTGTGCATGTGTGCATGAGTATGTGATTTTGTGTGTGTTATTGTTGGGTGTGTGCTTGTGGTCATGTGTGTGTGTGCATAGGCACATGTGTACCTTTGCATGTATCCATGTATGCATATGTATGTGTGTGCACATTAGTGTGCATGTGTCTGTATGTTTGCGTATGTGTATTTGTGTGCGCATGTTAGTGTGTGTGTGTATGTTTGTGTGTGAAAGTTTTTTCCTTACTCTTATAGAAGTGTGTGCATGTGTGTGTATGTACGTTTGAGAGTGCATACTTTTTGTGTGCAAGTGCTTATGTGTGCACATGTTTATGTTCATATGTGTGTGTATGTGTGTGCACATGTGTGTGTGCATTCCTATGTGCTTATGTGTGTGTACATACACTTGCATATTTGTATGTCTGTGTTGGTGCATGTGCATGTGTGTATGTCCATTCATGCTTGTGTGTATGTTTGTTCATGATTGTGTGTATGTGCACATGTGCATTTGTATATGAAAGCATGTGCAGGCAGATGTGCATGGACTCGTGTGCAAGTCTAAGTGCATGTACATATGTGTGTATGTACTTGTGTGCATGCTTTTGCTAATTTATGTGTATGTGTGTGTGTGTATATGCTTGTGTGCATTAGTGTGCATGTATGTGTGTGCGTGTGTCATGGTATGTATGTGCATGTGTGTGTTAGCCTATCCATGTGCTTGTGAGTGTATTTGTGCAACTACGTGGGTTTTGTGTACGCATGCTCATCCGTATGCATGGTCTTGTTTGTGCATGGATGTGCACGTACGTGTATATTGTGCATGGATGTATGTTTGAATGTGCTTGTATCTATGTTTATGTGTGTGTATTAGTGTGTGCCCTTGTGAATGTTTGCTTGTACATGTGTGCACATGTGTATATGTGTATGTGCATATGTGTACCTGTGTGTGTCTTTGCATGTGCTATACATGTGTTTTTATGTATGTGTTCTATCTTAATGGGTGTGTGTGGTGTGTCTACATGTATATATGCATTTGTGTGCTTGCATGTTTGGGTATGCAAGTGCATGTGTGGATGTCATCTTATGTGTGCATGTGTGAGCTTGTGAACGTGTACATTTTTGTGGTTGTGCATATGTTTGTGTCTACATGTGTGTGCATGCATGTGTGTGTGGGGTGGTGCATGTATATGTGTGTAGGTGTGCATGTGCAAGTGTGTTTGTGTATGTGCATGTGTGTCTGTGTGTGTATGTGTTTGTGTGTTCATATGTGTGGGTGTGTTTATGTGTACATCATTTCATGTATTTTTGTGAGCATGTTTGCGTGTCTGCATGTGGGTGCTTATGTGCATTCTTACATGCATGTGTGTCCATTTTAAGCATTTTTTTTGTTATTTCGTGTGTGAGTTCTTGAATGTGTGTATGCTTGAGTGTGCTTTCGTGTTCACATTGTGACTATGCATTTGCATGTGTGTGTGTGTGCATCTGTGCATTTGCATTTGTGTGTGTCTACATGTGTGTGTGTGTGTGTGTTCTTTTGCATGTGTGCACATGTTCATGTGTGTGTGCAGGTGCATGTTTGCATGCATGCATGTATTTTTGGGTGCACGTTTTGTTTATATAGGGTTGCATGCATATGCAAGTCTGTGTGTGTGTTTGCAAGTCCAACTTAGTGTGTGTTCTTTTTTCTGCTTGTGCACGTATTTGTTTTCTTATGTGTGTATGTGTGTTGCTATGTTTGTGCATGTGTGTGAGCATGTACAAACATGTTTGTGTGGTTGAGTGTGTGTGTTTGTGCATGTATGTGGGTATAGGTTTGTTAGTGATTGTTTATGTATGTGTGTGTTTGTGTTGTGCATGTGAGCCATCTTATACATGTGTGTGAGTCCTTATGCATGTGTGTCTGTGTGCATGTGGGTGTGAATACATGTGCTTGTGTGCATGCCTATGTTTGTGTTCTTATGCCTATACTTGTGAGTGCTTACTTTTTCATATATATCTGTGCGTATGTCCATGGGTGTGCATGTGTGCATGCGTTCATGCATGTGCATGTGTGTGTTTGTGAATATGTTTACACATGGTTTATCCCTATGTGTGAGCATCTATATGTGTGTGTGCCCATGTGTTTATGGGTGTGTGCATGTCTATGGTTGTTCATGCCTCTATCTGTATGTGTGCATGAGTGTGTGCATGCATATGTGTGTTTGTATGTGTCTGTGTCCATGTTCGTGTGTGTGCATTGGTGTATGTGTGTGTATACATTTGTGCATCTTTAATTATTCATGTGTACATATGTGTGCATGTTTAGATATGTACATCTGTGCATGTGCTCGTGTATGTGTTTTTGTGTGTGTTTTAGTGTGCATATGTGTGTAAGTGTATACATATGAGCATGTGTGTGTTTATGTGAACATATGTGTGCATTCATATGTGTGTGTGTTTGGATGTGTGCATGTGGGCATGCATGTGTGAGTGCATGCACATGTTTTGTATTTATGAGTGTGCATCAGTGTTTGTGGGTGCAAGGGTCCGTGTGTGCATGTGCGAGTGTGTGTGTGCTTTTGTGTGTTTTTGGGTGAGAATTTGAGCATGTTTTGATGTCTGTATGTGCATGTATGTATGTGTGCATGTCTATGTAATTGCATTGTGCATATGTGTGTGCATATGTGCAAGTGTTAGTGTGTGTGTGTGCGTGCATGAGACACCACGTGCATGTATGTGTGTGTGTGCTTGTCCATACAAATATACGTTCATGTGTGGTTTTATGAGTGTGCTTGTGTATGTGCATTTATGCACATTTATATGTATAAGTATGGAAATGTATATATGTGGGTGTCCTGCATATATGTGCACACGTATGTATTCTTCGAATACATACGTGTATAAGTTTGCTTGTTTATACACGTATTTATACATGTGTATGTGCATGTTTGTGTCTATGTGTGTACATGTGTGTATGCATCTGTGTGTATGCATGTGCAAGTTAATCCATGTCATATGTATGTGCATGCACATGTGTGTGTGTTTGCAAGCATGACTGTCTGCGTGTGTACATGTGTTTTCTTGTGTTTCCTTGTGTTTATGTGCATACACATGCATTTTTTATGTATGTGTATGCACACACATTTGTGTATTTGTGTAATGTTTTGTGTATATGAGTGTAGACATGTGTGTGTGTGTGCTTGTGTGAGTGTATAGGTGAGTTTGTGTGCTTGTACGTGCATGCATATGTGTGCATGTGTGGGTTTGTGTGTATGTTGCATGTGCATGTGGGTGTGTGCATGTTTGTGCTCAATATGTATTATGTGTGCATGTGCTTGTGCATGTGTGTCTATAAGAATGTGTGTGTATTTGCATGTGAGTGTGTGCCCATATATGTGTACATGTTTGTGTGTACATAGGTGTGTGTGGCTGTGAGGGTGTGTATGTTTGTGTTGTTATGTGCATCTATGTCTATGTGTTTGTGCCAATGCATGTGTCTATTAGCCTATGTGAGTCTGTGCACATGTGTTTATGCATCTATGAGCATATGCTTTTTTGTATTTTTTGTGCGCATGTATGTGCATGCGTCCATGAGTGCATATGTGTGCATCCATGTACATACATGCATGTGTGTGTGCATGCATGTGTTTGTACTACATGTGTGTTTGTGGGTATGCCTGTGTGTGCTTGTGCTTGTGCATGTGTTTGTGTGCATGTTTGGGTGCTTGTAGGTTTGCAAGTGTGTGTGTGTGTGAGTGTGTATGCCTATGCGTGTTATTACGCGGGAGGTTTGTGTATGTTCATTTGTGTTTGTGAGAGTAAGTGGGTGTTTATTCATGTGCATGCGTGTCTGTTTTTATGTGCAGGTGTATGTGTGAGTGTGTTTGAATGCATGTAAGTTCATCTGTGAGTGCATGTACATGTGTGTTCATATACATATGTGTGCATGGCTATGCATGTGTATGTGCATGTGCATATGTATGCATGTTTAAGTGTCTATCTATGTGGGCTTGTGTGTGTGTTTGTGTTTATGTACATGTATATATGTGTTCTTATGCATATGCATGTGTGTATGCCTATGTTTGCATCATCGAGCATTTGGGTGAGTGTGTGATTCTTATTATGTATGTGTGTGATTGCATTGGTGTGTGCACTTGTTGGTGTATATGTGTGCACACCTACGTTCATGGATGTGTGAGTGTTTGTGTGTGTGCATGTGGGTGTGTTTTGTGTATTTGTCTACTTATGTGTGCATGTATATGTGTGCATGTGTGTGTGTTCATATGAGTTTGGGCATGTGTGCATGCATGTATGCGTGTGCATGCGGCTACATGTGCATCTGTACGTATTTGGTGTGGATGCATGCATATGTGTGTGCTTGTGTGTGCCTTTGTGTTTGTCTTTATTCATGTATGTGTATGTATGTGTGCATGTGTATATGCATGTCTCAGTATATGTGTGTGTGTGTGTATGTGTCTAAGTATTTCTATGTGTGTGGACATGTATGAGCATGTGTGTTTGTGTACTTGCACATTTTTGTTTGCATCTGTGTGTTTGTGTTTGTTTGTGTTTGTTTGTGTGTGTATATTTATTTATCTGTGCATGTATGTGCTTGCATGTGTTTCTATGCATATACATGTGCATGTGCATATGGATGTGAGTACTTTAGTGCACAAGTAATTGTATATTCATGTGTGCCTATGTGCATATGTTTATGTGCGCATATGTCTTTGTATATGTGTGGTTGTATGTCTATGTCCACATGTGTCTTTTTTCATGGCATGTGTGTTGGTGTTTTTGGACATCTGTGTGCTAATGAAATTGCATATGTGTGTGCGTGTGTGTGCTTATGTGCCTATTAGCATGTGTGAGTATAGGCATTCATGTATATGTGTGAGCATCATTCTATTCAGGTGCATGTGTTTGGGCATGTGTTTATGCAATTTTTCATGTACATGCCCAAACACATATGGGCATGTTATGTCTTTGTGTGAGTGTGTATGTGTGTGTGTATTTGTACATGTGAATAGATGTATATGTGTGAGTGTGCTTGTCTATTTGTGTGTTATTGTGTGTGTCTATTTGCATCTGCATACATGTGTGTGTTCTCATGATTCCATTTATGTGTGTGCGTGTGTGTATGTGTGTGTGTAAGTGTGCTTGTGTGTGTGTGTGCATGCATGTGTGAGTGTGTGTACGTGTGCATGTGTGTGCCCATGTGTGTGTATGCATGCATGAGGGTATGTATGTGTGAGTGTGTGTATGCTTGTGTGTATGTGCATGTATTTGATTATACATATGTGTGTGCATGCCTGCATGCTAGCGTGTGTGCTTCTATGTTTGTGTATGTGAGTGTACGTGTGTGTAGGCGCAAGTGCATGCGTGTGTGCTTATTTGTTTGCACATGTGTGTGCATGTGTGTGTGTGTTTGCAAGCATTTTTTTTACACGCACATGTGTGTGTGTATGTGTTTGACTATATTTGTGCATGTTTTTGTATTTTTGTGGATGTGTGAGTTTTTGTGTGCTCCTTTATGTGTGAGAGTGTGTTGATGCATGTGTGTGTGGTTTTGTGAGTGTGTTACTATGAATAAGCATTTCTGTATGCATGTTTGTGTGTATGTTTATGCGTTCATGCACATGTGCATGTTCATGAGCATGTGTGTTTGTTGTTATGTGTATGTGTTTATGCATGCAAATGTGTGTTTGTGTGCTAGTTTGTACTTGAGGGGCATGTGACAATGTGCATGGATGTGTGAAATTCCATACCTATTTGAGTGGGTGATTGTGCAAACATGTATATGTTTGTCAATGGGTGTGTGTGTATTCATGTGTCTCAGTGTTTGTGTTCTTGTGATAGTGTGTGTGAGTGCTTTTGTGTGTGTGTGTGTACATGAGTGCATGTGTATTCTTTTGCAATTATCTGAGCATTCATGCACATGTGTATGTGTGGGTCTATGTGTGTGAGTGTGTGTGGATGTGTTCTTGTGTGCATATGCAAGTATATGATTGTGCTTGTCCATGTGTGCACATGTCTATCTTTGTGTTTATGAGTGTGTGTTCTTGTGTGTGTGTGTGTTCATGTGCATGCACATTATTGTGTGCTTATGTATGTACCTTTGAGTGTGCTAGTGCATGTGCAGAAGTGTACGTGTGCATGTGCATGTGTTTGTGAGTATGTGTACTTATGTGTGTGTGCATGTGTGTGCATCTCCTGTATGTGTGCATAAGTATGAGTTTCTATGCACATGAGTGCATGTATGTGTGCATGTGTGGGTGCATGTTTGTGTGCATGTGTGTATACATGTGTTTGTGTGCATGTGCATGCATGTGTGTGTGTATGCTTGCACATGTGGGTGTATGTGTGTATACTTGTATGTAGGTGCATTCATGTGTGCTTATGTGAGTTTGTTTATCTGTGAGCATTCTTGTGTGTGTACTTTTGTATGTGCATGCATGTGTGTGTATACATTTGTGCATATAGTAGTTCATGTGCATGTGTGTGTGCACATCTATGTTTGTGTATTTATGTGTGAGTGCATGTGTGTGCACATGCAAAGGCATTTGTGTGTCTCTATGTGAGTGCTATTTGTGAATGTCTGCATATTTTTGGGTTTGTGTGTGTGTATGTTCGACTATATGTTCCTTTGTGTGTGCACGTATGCATATCTATATGCTTGCATTTGTTTATATGTGTGCTTGCATGTGTATGTGCATTCCTGTATGTGTGTGGTGCTAATGTGTGTATGTTTGTGCATAGGGATATGTGGTTATGCTCTCACAAGTTTATACATGCATGTGTGTGTTTACGTGATTGTCATTTGTGCATGCAATTGTATGTGTTTTTGTATGTGCATGTGTGCATGCATGTGGGTGGAGACATGAGTGTGGTTGTTTTTGTGTGCATGTGAGTTAATGCAAGCATGTGTGTGTATGCTCTCTCATATATCTGTGTATGGGTGAGTGCACAGGTGCATGTATTTTTTTATGTGTGTGGGTGTATGAATGTGCATGTGTGTGTGCATGGATACATGCTTGTGTGTGTGTGCATGTGGGTGTGTTGAAGAACACACATATGTGAATGTAAGACTGTGTTCATGTGTGTGTGGGTGCATGTGCATGTGTGTGTGCATGTAAACATGCATGCATATGTCTACATATGTGCATCCACATGTGTGCATGCATGTAGTCATGCAGACGTGCATCCATGTTTCTATATTTTCTTATGCATGTGTGTGTGTGTGTGTGCATGTGTACTTGCATGTATACATGCGTATGTGCATGTGCTTGTTGACACATATGTGTTTGTGTGTTAACATGTTTATGCATGGGCATATGCATGTTGATGTTCGTGAGTTTGCACATGTGTGGATGCACAAGTGTGTGTATGTGTGTGTGTGTGTGTGGATGTGCATAGATTTGAGTACGTGTGTAGGTGCATCGATGTGTGTGTGTGTATTAATGAATTAGTGTGAAAGTGTGTGTGTGTGTGTGTATGTTTGCTCATGAGTGTGTGCTTGTGTGTTTGTGCTTGTATGCATTTATGCATGTGTTTGTGTTTTTACATGCATATGTGTGCTATACGTATTTGTTTGCATGAGTGTGTGAGCATACTTGGTTATGGATGTGTGTATGCATGGATGTGTCTGTGTGCATGAGCATGTGAATGTGCACGTGTTTGCGTGCCTACATGTTTGTGTGTGAGTACTTTTATGACTATGTGTAAGTGTGTGCTTGTGTGTATTTATGTGTTTGTACGTGTGCATATGTCTATGTGTGAGAGTGAATGTATCTGTGTGTTCATGTGGTGCATTTGCACGTATGTGTGTGTGCAAGTGTGTCTATGTGCATCTGTTTCTTGGCATGAGTGCATTTGCATTTGTATGCTTGTGTGCATTTGTCTGAATGTGTGTACGTGTGTGTGTGTGTGTTTGCGCATATGCATATGCACTGTTTGACCTCCTTCACTTTGACCACTTTTTTTCAAAGATGTGTTTTAACTTTATTAGAAAAACCTTATGCATTTATTTTTAGAATTCAATAATTTTAAAATTTGGGATACTATTGAAAATACATTTGAGTTTTTTTACTAAGACTATTGGTATAGAAAAAGTGAGAAAACTATTAAGAGAACTCACTCTTAAGAAGAAACACAAAACTCAAAAAAATTCTTGGACTATGAATATTTTGTGTTCTGATTTAAGTGCCCAAATGTAATCAAATCATAAACTTGAAAGTGTCAAATGAGATTTGGTCTAAACATGAAGTTGCTTATAAAGGCAGTTCTCAAGTAGACTAAAATGAACATGCTTGTTCAAGAGAATGAAGTCTTTTAGATGAATATGAATGAAAGTATTAAAATTATTTTATAAGATTTACAAATATTATTAATATGTTGTCTAACCTTGGCAAGGAGTTTTTTATTGGTGAACAAGTAAGGAAGATTCTTTGTGTTCTATCTTAATAACATGATCCATTAGTGATGATGTTGAAAAAACATAAAATATTTTGATTATGACTTTAGATAAGTTATTTGGTGAGCTTTTAAGAAATAAAGTTGAGCATATAAGAGAAGGGATGAAGAACTTGTGCTCAAAAAAGAAAGGAAAAAGAAGGAAAACATTGATAGCCTTTATAGTCAATTATTCTACAAACTTAGATTTCTCCATCCCAAGTTACCTCTTCGATTTGAAAATCTTTATCTAGATTATATATTAAAAAATATAGATAAACGAGTTGATAACAATAAGAAATAAAAGGGAAAGATAGTTTAAGAAATAAAAGGGAAAGATAATACCTCATGAAGAAATAATTTGTTATGAATGTAAATTACCTAAGTATATAAGACTTAATTGTCCTCACTATAATGAGAGAGTTGTCAAGTTTCAAAAAGAAAAAAAGAAGAAGGCTATGATGATATCATGGGATGATTTAGATAGTTCTCCTTCTAGTGAAGAAGATAAGTAGAGTTTCATTAGTTGTGCAAAAAAAGGATAGTGTTCTTATCATATCATTAGATGACAAAGTATTCCTCTTGCTCCTTTTTTTCATCTTATTCTATGGTTCATTGTGAAGAATAGTATATTAATGTTTTCATGAAATAAAAAATTTGGCATCTAAATATCTTAAATTAAAAGAAGAGCACAAAAAAATATTTAAGCTTATATGAACATTTGAATGAGTTGAATACTAATATTTGTAAGAGATTAAGATTAAGAGAGATGAAAAAGCCACTATTATTATCAAAAAAAACGTGCTTAGTTTGAGAACTAACTAACTCAAACAATTTACATGTTCATTGTAGGACTTTTTCTCATAAGATTGGTTATGTAAGAAATGTTACATATTATTTTTTGTAAGTGTAATTTATAACTATTGCACAATAATTTGACATATTTCATCTTATTAGAAATTTAGAAAAATTGTTGATAATAAATCTTCTAGATTTATATGGATTATAATTAATAATTTAATTAATGATCATGTTAAGATATATGGATCCAAGAAGGTTTGGGTCCCAAAAACTAATGGTTGATTTGTTTTATAGGCATGTTCCTTCAAGTATCGAGGAAGGTATATGGTCCTTAGATATCAAATGCTCAAAACAAATTACTAGAGATGCATCTTTATTCATTAACTTGAAGTCATATGATGGTGAAGAAGATGCTCTTGGTGACAACTCCAAGAAGAAAGTGATTAGAATTTGTGCTATAAGAAAGGTCCTCTTTATACAAGATTTGATATATAATCTTCTTAATATTAGTCGATTATGTGATTCAAATTTTAACATTTAATTTAATAAAAAGAAATGCATTATTAGTAAATTTATCTTCCACTTATCATTACATATAGAAAAGATATAACATACGTTTTATTTTTGTACATCATTAAAGATAGTAGTCTAGAATATCTTACATCACATGATAATAATTCTACTTTATGGTATAAAAGTTTGTCACTTAAGAAAGTCCTTTTTTCAAAGATCTTTTAAAGTTTAACCTAATAGTGTTTTTCAAAACCTTGGTTGGTCAAGTGATAAATTATATCTTTTATGTCAATTAAGAAAACAAATCAAAGTGAATTTCAAACCACCTAAAAAAATTACTACTAAGAAAGTATTAGAATTTATTCAATTAGATCTATTTGATCCTATCATTTTGAGAGGCTAGATAAAAACAAATATAGTTTTATAATTGCAGATGACTTCATTAGTTTTATATGGGTTCCTTTTGTTAAAAAAATTATATTTTTTGAAATATCTATAAGATTGATTACTATGACTAAAAAAGTGCATAATCTTAAGTTAGTCTTTTTAAGAAGTGGTAATGATGAAGAACTCAAGAATAAATTGTTTGATTATTTTTGTAAAAAATAGAGTTGCATGCATTTTCTTCACCTATGACCCCTGAACAAAATGTTGTAATTAAGAGAGAGTTTAGAACTTTATTGAATGTGATAAGATGTATGTTTGATGAGTATAGTGTTTTGGAGTATTTTTAAGCTGAGACAGTTAATATTGTCTATTATGTTTTTAATTAAATAATATGTAGACCTTTGTTAGAATTTTTTTTCTTTTGAATTACTTCACAATAAGAAACCTAGGATATCTCATTTCATGTGTTTGGCTGCAAATATTTCAATCTAAATAATAGAAAAATGGATTTACATAAGCTTGATGGTAAGTCTAATTAAGAGAAGCTTTTAGGATACTCACTTACTTGTACAATATTTAGCTTATATAATAAGAGAATATTAGTTGTGGAAGAAATAATCCATGTTAAATTTGATAAATCTCTTTTTAAAGCATCCAGCAATCATTATCAAGATGGTCAACTTGATGAATTATAAGATTTAAGTCATAGAGATGAAAAATTAGAGAATGTAGTTGAAGTTAATGAAATGAAAAAAAAGAGTAGCTCAATTTGAGGAGCTATTAAGGAATTCTAATTATCATTATTATGATTTGAACCAAATTGTATAGAAACTACTTTTGAAGATGAGACCTATAATATTGTAATAAAATAAAAAGTTGATGAAATTCGAGAGAACTCAAGTTTGGGATCTTCTACCAAAGCCAAATGATAAAATAATCATTGGTACAAAATGGATGTTCAATAATAAGCCACATAGAAATGCCAAAGTTATTAAGAATAAAGCTAAATTAATAACAAAAGGTTATTATCAAGTTAAAAGAGCATATATGGATGAGACATTTGCTATTATAATTAGACTTAAGGGAAAAAAGATTTTACATACTTATGCATACCTTAAAAGATTTAGGTTATGCCTAATAGATATTAAAAATATATTTCTTAATAGATATATAAATGAAGAAACAACCCCTAGGACGTAAGATACATGATATGTTAATTCATATATACAAACTTAAGAAGGAACTTTATGATATGAAGCAAAGTACAAGAGCTTAGCAATAAAGATTATGTATTTTACTTACATCAAAATGGTTTTCATAGAGGTAAGGAAAATAATATTTTATTTATTTAAAATTTAGTAGAAAGTAAATTAATATTTCAAGTTTATGAGGATGATAACATTTAGAGCTTTTAATAAAGAGATGTGTATAAAGTTTACTAATTTAATAAAAAACTAAATTTAAAATGAGTATGATAAAGGACTTAACCTTCTTCTTAGGAATTTAAGTTAAGCAAAAAAGTGAAGGAATTTTTATTTCTCAAATTAATTGATGAAGTTGCTAAAAAAATTTGGTTATGAAAACTTGATGTAAAGGAAGAATCCCATTACTTCAAGTTCAAAAGCTTGTTGACACAAAATTGTTTACAAGAATGATTAGATCATTATTAAATCTTATTGTAAGTATTCCTTGCATTATATTTAGTGTAAGTTTATGTGTGATATTTTAGGTTAGTCCTAAGAGATCACACATATAAATAGTCAAACACATTTTTAAATATCTTATATGTACTAAGGCTCTTGGCTTAAGGTACCATAAATGCCAGTTTTGATTTGATAGCCTACATTTATGTGAACTTTGTTGGTAGTAATATTGATAGAAGGAGTACCTCGAGTATGTACTAATTGAATGATGGTTCACAAATTTCTTAGGCTACTAGGAAATAAAATTATGTGAAACTATCTATAAAAGTGGTCGAGTACATTACTATAGGTAGTTGTGTTGTTATTTTTCGATGGATTAAATAGAAACTTTTAGATTATGGCTTTGAATTTATATAAAGTCAAATCTTTTATGATAATTTAAGTGTAATTTATTAAACTATAAATTCTATTCAACTCTCAAGAATAAAAACATATAGAGTTATAACATCACTTTGTTAATGAGTGTGCAAGAGAAAGTAATTCAATTGTTATTTTTTTCCATCTTTTATCTAATTAATAGATATTTTTACTAAGCCATTAACTAGTTACGTCTTTCATAGACTTAGATTGATCTTAGGTGTAATTATCTCCTTTGAATGATTATAAAAATGGGGGAAAAATTAATCTCATAATTTAAGGAGAGTATAGGCTACCAAACTGGGTAAGCTAAAATGTTGAATATTATATTACTTTGTTTGTTCACTTTATTACATTATCTTGATTATTACATGTTCATATTTAGCATTGGTTTTATAATCCTCAAGGGGGAGATTATTCTAACCTCTCATATGATGATACAACATAAAACTAAGTATTACTTGCATCATATCGAGCTTAGTGTTGTTACAATAAAAACTTAATGTGCACTATAATAATTTTTTTATTGGAGTAAAGGTTATAACACATATAGTTAATGAAGATTTAATGCACAACTTACTAATTTTTGAGCTAAGAATCATGCCCATTATGGAGTGGCTAATCTATAAAGAATTATATTTCTTAAATATTTGAGTTAGTTTTCTTAGTAAAGCATTAGGTTGCATTTGGTTTTTAAAATTAAGTCTTTTTGAGTTCTAAAATTTCATAATTTTTAAAAATAATTTGGCCTCAATCAAAGCCAAGCCCAAATTCTTGCAAGTGTCCTATAATGCTGGGCTTTGGGTCTTGAGGAGCAGGAAGTCAGGAACCCGACTAAAAATGAGTCGTGGTCAGGCCCAAGTATTAGTCATGTTATGAATTTCATAATGAGTTGGGTTAATCAAGTTAGGACTTGACTCCTTAAATAGATTAGGTATAATAAGTAAAGTAGGACTTGTTAATGATAAGTAGTTGGCTTAGGTTAAGTTGGACCCATTTTAGCATTTTACATATATGCCTTAGGCAATGAGATCCTAAGGGTACCTTGGGGCAGCGAACCTTAATAGGCTATATACTACATGTAAAGGAAGTAATATAAGGACAAATCACATGCATTACATTGTAATATGGAACTAAATAAATTAACTTTTTTATTCCAAACTTTTGCACATTTGTACTGATTAATCATGCATTTTTTAAATGAATTGTGACATTTTCCTCTACATTTAAGAACAATTTTTTTAATCTAGTCATTCATTCCGAGCACTTAATCGAAGGACTGAGAGCCCCTCCACCTTCATGAATAGTATCCTAATCATTGCCATCATCCTTCCAACTTTTCAATTTAATTATCTAAATCATATCACAATGATTAGATTTGGACCCTTTAACTATTATTCTAATAAGATGGTTCCTACTCCATCTAGTAGAATTGAATGACAATTGTTTTTTGGCTTCCTCTTTCATCTCCTACAATGACTAGCTCTTGAAAATGCCAATTTTAGCCATTGGTGGAATTATTTTGCATTGTTTTTATTTGGATCTACAAAAAAAATTTTTAAGTGCTCCAAGAAGTCCAAAACTAGGAGCATCAAATTTTAACTTGTTTATTGGAGCTATGAGTTCATTCAATTGTCATTTATTCTAGTCTTTTTAACAACTATTTCACATCATCATTATTATTTCAACATCATTAATTTGTTGTGTCACCCTTCAACTGTTATTCTTATATGTGTTTAAGTGTGTGTGCACTTATGGATGTGTACATGATTGTGCATCTATAAGTGTGTGGGTGCGCATGTGTGTGTTTATTTATGTTCAGATGTGTATTCATGTGTGAGTGTGTTCATGTGAGATGATGTGCATCTGCATGCAAGTTTATGCATGTTGGTGAATGTGTGTGTATACGATTGTGTATGTGCATGAGGGTATGTTTGTGTACATGTGCATATATGTGTGTATGCGTGTTTATGTATATCTCTACTTGTGTTTATGCATGTGTGTGTTTATGTGCGTGTGAACATGCATGTGGTGTGCTTTGTATTTGGACGTGTGTGTGTTTGTGTGCATGTGCATGTATGTATGTGTGTGGTTGTGTTATTGGGTATTTGGTCATGTGAGTGTTTTTATGTGTGCATGTGTGTGTAGTTTGTCTATTTTCAGCCAATGTGTGTGCATGTAAGCATTTGTTTTCTTGGATGTGTTTGTGAATGTGTGTTTGTGCATGTGTGCATAATTGTGTGCTTATGTATGTGTTTGTGTGTGTGTGTATGTTTATGTGTAGGTTTTCCTATAAGCATTTGTGTATATATGCATGTGTATGTAAATATATGCATGTGTGGGTCTGTGTGTGTGTCTTTGCATGTTTGTGAGCATGTGTGTCTTAGCATGCACACATGTGTTTGTCATGCATGTGTGTGGTCATGTTTGTGTCCTTTGCATGCACATCCGTGCATGTGAGTAGGTGTGGGTATGAGTGTATGAGTGCTTTTATGTGCATGTGTGTGTGCACTCGCACATGTGCGCATACATTTTTGAAAGTGCTCGTGTGTGTGTTTACGCATTTGTGCCTATATATGTGCAAGTTTATCTCTATGTGTGTTTGTGTATTGTTGCATTTGTTTTGGTGCATGTGCATGTGAGTATATGTGTGTGTCTATGTCTACATGCATGTGCATGTGTGCATGTATGGGCTTGTGTGTGTGCATGAGAGAGAGTGTGTGTTTGTAGGTATTTATGTAAATGCAGAGTGTGTGTATTTGTGTATGCATAAGTGCATATATGTCTGCATGAGCATATGTGCATGTAGGCACATGTGTGAGCATGTGGGTGTGCTTGCTCAATTGTGTGTGTGCATGTGTTTGAATGTGTATATGTTCATATGTGTGTGTGTGCATGTATTTTTTTGCATGTGTGTGTGCTACACACTTGTGTGTGTATGCATTTGGTTTTAAGTGCACTTGTGTATGAGTGCTAGTGCATGTGAGTGTGCATCTATGCATCTGTGTGCATGTGTGTACATGTATGTACATGCGTGTGCATGTATGTCTACATGTGTGCTTGTGTGCATTAGATTGAGCATGTATGCAAGCATGTGCATATGTGTGTTTGTGTGTTTTGATATGTGCTGTGTTCATGAGTTTCTGCTTAGGAGTTCCTGCTTGTGTGTGTTTCTTGGTGTGTGTGTGCCTGTGTGTGTGTGTGCCATGTATGTATTTGTGTTGGGGTGCATTTGTGTGTGTGTTTGCATGTACACATGTGTGAATGTATATCTATGTTTGATACGTGTACATGCATATATGTGTATATGCATGTTTGTTTGTGCATGTATATTTGTGCATAAGTGTATGTGTGCATGTGAGTATGTGTGTGCATGCATTCATGTGTGTATGCATCTGTGACCTTATGCATCTATGTTGGTTATTGTAGGCAGGGTATGTGTGCATTTTTTTGTGTATTCATGTCTATGGGAGTCATTTGTTGCATGTGCATAGATGTGTGAGCATGTGGGTGGGCATGTGCATGGGCACATGCATGTGTGCATGTATGTGCATCTTTGTGTGTGTGTGCATGAATGTGTGCATATGTGTGGACAATCATGCTTGTGTGTAGTGATTTGTGCATGTCTGTGTGCATGTCTATGCATGTTATGTATGCATGTGTATGTGCATGTGTGTGTATGTATTCTTATGTATATGCATGTGTCTATGTGTGTGTGTATGCGAGTGCTTGTTTGTGTGCATATGCATGTGTCCATATGCATGTGCGCATTCACATGCATATTTGTGTTTGTGTATGTTTGCATGCATCTTTATGTTTGTGCTTGTGTGTGTGTGCACACATGTGGTTTTATGCATCTACATGCATATATGTATGTGCATGGTTTTGCATTTGTGTGTGTGTATGTGAGTGTTTGCATGCCTTTCTATTTATGCATGTTTTTGAGTGCAAATATATATATATATATATATATATATATATGTACATGTATTCTTTGCATTTTTACATGTGTACAAGCATGCACAAGTGTGTTTGTTCATGTGTGTGCATGTGTGTGTTTGTGGGTGTGCATATGTGTGTGAGCGTGTATGTTTGTGTGTGTGCATGTGTAGATGGGCATGTGTGTGTGTGCATGCTGATGTGAGAGTGCAGATACATATAAAAGTATGTGTGTATGTGTGTGTGTTCACTTGCTAGTAAATGTGTGTGTGTTATTGCTTGTGTGTGCATATGCATGTGTTTGAGCATTTGCATATGTGTGCACTGGTATGTGCACATGTGTGCATGTCTACAGATGTGTGTGCCTGCATGTTCATATGTGTGTTGAGCATGTGGATGTGCATGCTTGGATGTGGGTGTCAATGTGTACATGTGTATTCATCTATGTGTGTGCATGTTAGTGCAAACAAGCATGTTTGTGTGTAAACTTGTTCTTTTGTGCATAAGCATGTATTTATGTGCATGTGTGTGCATGGTCATGTGTGTGTACATGTGCATGTGCATTTGAGCACGTTTATACATGCATTCTTGTGTGTGTGCGCATGCAAAAGTGTGCACATGTGAGTGTGTGTTTGTGTGTGAGTCATTGAGTTTGTGTGTTTTCACTTAGTTGTGTATCTGCATTTGCATCAATGTGTGTGGGTCTATGCACATTTGTGTGTATGTATGTGTGAGCATGTGTGTTGTATGTATACATGTGCATGTGTATGTCTATGTATGTGCATCTTAGTGTGTAAATTTGTGCGTGTATGAGTGTGTTCTTATGTTTACATTTACGTTATTTGTGTGTGTGCATGCTTACATGCATGCGAGTATTTGTGAGCATGGACATGATTTTGTGTGCTTGTGTATGAGTTGTGCATGTGTCTATATGTGTGCATGAGACTATGAGCATGCATATACGTGTGTGTGTTGGTGCATATGCATGCATGTGTGCGTGTACACATGTATGTGCATGCACATGTCCATATATGTGTGTGTATATAAGTGTATGTCACAAGTGTGCCTTTGTGCATTTGTGCATGTGAGCATTCAGATGTATTTGTTTGTGCATGTGTGTATGGGTGTATTTATATATGTGAGTGTATGTATGGGTGTGCATGTGCATTTGTGGGCACCTCTGTGTGCATCTATATGTGTGCACATGTTTTTAGGGCAAATGTGTGCATATCTATGTGCATGTTTTTGAGTGCCAATGTGTGCGCATGTGTATATGTGTATGTGTCTATTTGTGTATTTATGCTAGTGTAAGCATTCAAGCACTCTTGTGTATGTGTGTGTGCATGGGTAAGTATGTGCGTAGGTGTGTGTGTTTGTGCATGTGCATTTGACTGTACATGTATTTTTATGCATATGCGTCTATGTGTGTGCATGCGTAAATATATGTGCGAATGCATGTTTATGCATGTGTGTGTGCCTCTTTGTGTGTATATGTGTATGTGCATATGTGTTCGTGTGTGTGTGTGTGCGTGTGTAGTTGAGTGTGTGTGCTTATCATTAGTGTGTGTGTGTGTGCACATGCATGTGTATATGAATGTGTGTGTATGTTAATAGTTGTGTGCATAGGAGCCTTTGGGTGTTTACGTCTATGTGTGTGTGTGTATGTGTGGGTGTTCTTGTGTGTACATATGTACGTTGTGTGTCGGTATTTTTATGTGTGCATGCATGTATGTGTGCATTTGTATGTGTGTACTTGTTTGTATGTGTTTACATTTGTGTTTACACATTGGGGTTTGTGTGTTCATGTGTGTGTATAGGTGTGTGCATGTGTGTGTGTGTAGGTGTGTGTGTGTATGTGTATGTGTTTGTGTGGGCATGTTTATGCACCTTGTCAACTTGTGTGTGTGTGTGTGTGTGCCTTTGTGCATGTGTGCAAGTATTTGTTCATGTATGGACATGTGTGCATGTGCATGTGCATGCATGTGTGTGAGTGTGAGTGTGTGTGCATGCATGTGGATTGTGTTTGTGTGCATATGTGTTCTTATGTGCACATGTGTGTGCATTTAGGTATGCATGTATGTGTGTGTGCACCGATCTATATGGTTTCATGTGTTCATGCATATATATGTGCATGTGTGAGTACATGCTTTAGTGTTTGTATGTGTATGTTTGTGTGTTCATACATGCATGTATGAGCATGTATGTTTGCATATGCATGTCTGCAAGCATGCATGTGTATCCATTTCAGTGTTTGTGTGTGTACATATATTTGCTTGTGTATGTGCTTCTCCATGTATGTGTTTTTGTGTGTGCAAGTGTGTGTTAGCATATGCGTGTATGCATCAATATGTGTACATGTGCGTGCTTGTGTGTGCATATGTGATTATGTTTATATGCATGTATGTAGGCCTATATATGTGGGTTCATGTGTGTGTGTGTGTATTTACATGTGGGTTCATCTGCATGTGCACTTGTGTGCATCAATGAGCATGTGTATATATATGTTTGTGTGCTTGTATGTTTGTATCTACATTTTGGTTTGTGTGTGTGTGTGTGTGCAATTGCATTGATGCTTGTGTGTGTTCATATGTGTGCATGCATGTGTGTGTGTTCATTTATGTGCATGTGTTTATTAGTATGTCTGTGCATGTGTGCATGTATGTATAGATGCATTTCCAATTATATGTGTATATGAGTGCAAGTGTTTTCATGTGTGTGTATGCATGCACGTGTGTGTGAGCATATGTGCATTTATGTGTGCATGCATTTGTGTATGAGTCTATGTGTGTTTGAATGCACACATGTGTGTATGTGTTTGAGTACATGCATGCATGTTTGTGTGCTATACATGTGTGTATTTGTGTGCTTGTGCTTGTGTTCTTACATGTGTATGTCTATGCATGTGGGTGGGTGCATATATATATGCATGATTTTTTATGTGTAAATGTGTGTCCATCTGTGTATGTGTACTTTTGCATGTGTGACATATCCATGTTCTTGTACATGTGTATTTGTGTGTGTGTGTGCTTATAGGAGCATATGTTTGTGGATGAGTATGTGTGTGTATGCATACTACTATGCATGTGAGTTCCTGAGTGTGTGTGTGTGTTCACATATTCATGCATGTTTGCATTTGTGTGTGTGTGTCAATATGTGTGCATGTGTATGTCAGCTCATGTGCATGCAGGTCTTTATTCATGTGTGTGTGCTTGTGTGTGTGTTGTATATGCACATGGATGTATATGTATATGTGTGTGAGTGTGTTTGCGCAAGTGTGTGCGAGTATTTGTTAAGGTGTGCGTGTGCATGTGCACAAGGATGTGTGTGTGTGTATGTGGTTGTGTACTTGCTTGCATGCATAAGTGCAAGTGTGTATGCATATGCATATTTGTGTGATTGTGTATGTGTGTATGTTTGTGTGTGCATGTATGTGCATTTACTTTTGTTTGATTATGCATCTACATATGTGTGTGCAGGTACATGTCTATTTGTGTATGTTTATAAGAATATGCGTGTGTCTATGCATGTGTATATGTATTTATACGTATGTCTGTGTGTGTTCATGTGCCTGTGTTTGTGTACATGTGTGCAATGGTGTGTATATGTGTATGTGTATTGGTGTGTGTACATACTTTCAAGCATGTGTACATACATTCATGCATGTACACTTGCATGCATATGCATGAATGCATGCATGTGTGAGTGTGGTTAGGCATTTGTATATCTGTCTGTGCATATATATGTATGTGTATGTGTGTTCATTGGTTGTACATGTAAACTATGTTTGCATGTATGTGTTGGATTATTTACATATATGTGGGAGTGGGCATCTTTGTGAGCATGTTCATAAACTTGTGTGCATGTGTGTGCTTGCATGTTTGTGTGTATATGTGCATATGTGCATGTGTGTATGCATGTGTGTGTCTATTGTGTTCCTGTGCATGCTTATATTTCTTTATGTGTACATGTGTGTGGATATGCAAACTGATGTGTGTTTTTCTAAGCATATGTGTGTGTGGGTGAGTATATGTGTGTTGGTGTGTGTCTGTGTTGGTGTGTGCACTTGTGTGTATGCACACTAATGTGTGCAGGCATTCTTGTGTGCATTTGCAGGTGTGTGCATGTGTGTGTCAGTTAATGTGCATATGTAAGCATGTGTTTGTGTGCTCATACAGGTCCATGTGTGTTTGTTGCATGTGTATGCATGCATGTATGCATGAGCATGGGTGTGTGTGTGTGCATGGATGTGTGGACATGTTTGTGTACATTCACCTATATGCATGTTTGTGTTTGTTTGCATGTGTGTGTGTGTGTGCTTGTGAATATGTGCATAAGTGTGTGCATACATGTTTTTGGGTGTATGAATACAAATGTGTGCATGTGTGTATATGCCTGGGTGCTTGTGTATGTACGGTTGTGCTCATACATTCATGTACGTGCATGTCCATGTGTTTATGTGTGTGTATGTGCATGTGTGTGGGTTTGTAGGTGTGAGCATGTGCATGCATCTGTATGACGTATTAATGTTTTTTTGTGTATATATGTGTTTGTGCATGCATATGTGCAGGTGTGTCTGGGTGTATATGTGTGTAGGGTGTGCAAAGGGGTGCATGTGTGTATGCATGCATTCTTGCGTGCTTGCATATGTCTACATTTGTGTGTGCATGTATATATGCACATATGTCCTAAATGCGAGTGTGCACGGATGTGCATGTATGTGTGTGTGCAAGTGTTTAAGTATGCATGCTTGCATGTGTAAGAAAGTGCACATGTTAGTATGCAAATGTGTGTGCATTTGTGTGCTTATGTGTGTGTGCATGTGAATGCGCATGCGTGTGTACAAACTTTTGTATGTCCAAGTGTGTATGTTTGTATCTATGTACGTCTATATTTATGAATGTGCATGTGTGCATTTGCACATGCGTGTACATGTATGCATGTGTGTATGTGTGTACGTGCAACTTTGTGCTTGTTAATGTGTGTGTGAATATTTTTTTTTGCGTACAAGTGTGTGTATGTGTTTTTGCATTTGTGCTTGTATATGAGCATGCACAGGCCTATGTGGTTGTGCATGTGTGTGTATGTGTTTATGTACCAATGTTTACGTGTACATGTATGCCTATATATATATATATATATATATATATATATATATATATATATATATATATATCTGTGTGTGTGTGTTTGTGTGCGTTTACGCATTTGTGTGTGTAAGTGAGCATGTGTATGTGTGTTCAAGCATATGTGAGAGTGTTTGTGTGCATATGTGTGCTAGTGTGTGTGTGGGCATTTATATGTGTATGTTTTGTGCATGCTAGTGCATGTGTATTTGTGTGTGCATGTGTGTGTTTGTACATGAGTGGGTCGTGTTGGTCTAAAATTGTGTGTGTGCATCCATGTGTATGCAAGTGTGTGTGCATGTGTATGTCTACACTTGTGTGTGCGTGTGAGTGTGAAAGTGCATGTGCAATTGAGTGAGTATGCATGTGTGTGAGCACAAGTGCATATGCATGCACGTGTGTATGTGTTTGTGTAAGTGCATGGATATGTGCATAGGCATGTGTCTGTGTGTGCTTGTGTGCATAAGTGCATATGTGTATGCATACATATATGTGTGCAAGCATATTTGTTTTGTGTGTGGGTGCATGTGGGCATGTGTGCATGCATTTTTGTGTGTGTGTGTGTGCAAGTGTGTGCGAGTGCATACAACAATGTGTGTGTATGTGCACTAGTGTCTGAATGTATGTGCATGTGGGTGTGCATGTCTGTGTATGGTAATGTGTGTGCATGTACTTATACATATGTGTGTATCTGTGCATGCTTATGAGTGTATGTACATATTTGTGCATTTATCATTATGTTTGTTTGTTTCAATACAGGCATGTATGTGTTTGTGTGTGCATCAGTGTTAGTGTGTGTCAGTGTGTGTGCAAGTTTGTGCCTACATGTGCATTTGCATGTGTGTTCATGTATGTTCATGTGTGTGTGCATGTGAGCATGTGTGTACATGTGAGCATGAGTGTGTTTTTGTGTGTGCATGTAGACAATGTTGTTTGTGTATGCATATGGGTGTGTGTACATGCCAACATATTTGTGTGTATATTTATTTATGAGTATGTGTGTTTGTGTGTGTATGTCGTTTTATATACTTATGGGCATGTGTGCACATGCATGCACATACTTGTAAGTGTGTGTGTTTTGCATGCATTTGTGTACATGTGTGCTTGTTTACACTTGTGTATGAGTCTGCCTGTGCTTATGTGAGTGCATATATCTATGTGTATCTATGTTGTGAGGGTGTGTGCATGTCTACTTGTGTCGGCTTGTACGTGTTCATGTGTGTGTTGTCTTATGGGTGCATGTGTTTCATTACATGTGTGTGCATGTGTGGCTTTATGTTTTTGGCTATACACAAGCATGTTTGTGTGTCAAATTGTCTTTGCATGTGTATGAGCATGTGCATGGGTGTGCATGTGGGTAGGTTTGTTCGTGTATACCTTTGCATATGTGTTTGTGTGCATATGTGTGTGTGGGATGTTGTGTGGATGCATATGCACGTGTGTGTCTGTGTGTATGTGTATGTGCATGCATGCATGCATATATGTGTATGTGTGTAGGTGTGCAGCATATGTGTGCCTTTGAGTGCGTGTGCTTGTGGACATTCACTTGTGTTTTTTTGTGCATGTGTGTATTGGTGTGTTTTTGCATGTGTGTGCATTTGCGTGTATGTGTGTGTCTATGCTTAAGTATTTAGACATGTCCTTATAGATGCTTGTGTGTGTTTTTGAGTTCCTATGTGTGTGCATGTTTATTTTTGGTGCATGTGTATGTGTGTGAGTGTGTGTGCCTATTCATGTGTTTGCACTTGTGTGAGCATGGATATAATCATTCATATGTGTGTGTCCATTTGTAAGGGTATTTGTAGTCACATGTCTATATGTGTGTGTGTGCTCATGCATGTGTTTGTGTGCCTATCCATGTGTGTGTGAGCATGTGCATGTAAACATGTGTCAAAATATGTCTGTGTCCATATGTGTGTGCATGTGCATGCATGCATATGTGTGCTTTGTGTACATGTGTGTATGTGCATGTGTGTATGTTCATGTGTGTAAGTTAATGTGTGCATATGCATGTGCGTAGTGTATGTATGTGTGCATGTGGTAGCTGTGCGAGTGTGTGGGCATGCACATGCATGTGTTTGTGTGCATGTGTGAAAAGCCATGTGTGAGTGTACGTTTGTGTGATCGTATACATGTTTGTGTGTGTTCATGTGGTGTGCATGTGTGTGGATATATGTGCATAAGAGTACTTCTGTGTGCATGCATGTGTGTGTGTGCATGTGTCTGCATCTACACTTGAATCTTGGTGCCTGTCTACTTGTGTGTGTATGAGTGTAATTATGTGTTTGTGTGCATGTGTGTATGTGTTTGCATAGGAAAGTGTGTGCACATTATCTACATGTGCATGTGCACTTGTGTGCATTTGTGCAGAAACTTATTTATGTAGGTGAATGTATACACATGTGCATGTATGTTCATGTATGAGTGTGTGTACATGTGCTTATGCTTCTAGGTTTTGTGTCCATGTGTGAATCAATATTAGCACATGTGTGTATGCATGTGTATGTGTGTGTGGTTGTGCAAGTGTGTGTATGTGCATGTGTGCATTTAGATGTGTCTCTGTGTGTGTGTGTGTGCATGCAACTATATGTGTGGTTTCAAGTGTGCATGCAAGCATATATGTATGCATCTATATGTACCTGCTTGAGTGTTTGCATGTGTGTGAATGTGTTTGTGAGTTTTTATGTGTGTATGTGAGCATGCATGCGTGCATGTGCATGAATACATGTATGTGTGGAGATCTCTTTATGTGCTTGTAAAAGTATATGCATGTGTGTGTGCGTCTGCATGTGTGCATGGTTGGCCATGAGCGTGTGTGGGCCTACCATGTGTATTAGCATATGCATGTATGAATGAGGATGTGTGTGTGCATATGTCCGTGCATGCAAGCATTTGCTTTTGTGTGTTTGCATGTGTGCATGTGTGTTTGTAAGTTTATGTGTAGGGGTTTGTGTGCATGTGTGTGTACTTGTGCTCCAACAGACATGTGCTTGTCTATGTAAGGGTGTGCTTGTGTGTGTAACTGTGTGAGAGTATTCTTGTGTGTGTGTGTGTTAAATTGTATGCATATGTTTGTGCATATGTATGCATTTGTGGGTGTATTTACATGTATATCTGCATGTGTGTGCAAGTGTTTGTGTGTGTGCTTTGTGTGTATACATCAAGCATGTGTGTATATGTGTGAGTGCATGCTTGTATGCATTCATGTGCATGCCTTTATGTTCTTGCATGTTTGTGTGTCTATGTGTGTGAGTGTGTGTATATATGCATGTGTGTATGTGTGATTATGTTTGTGTGTATCTATGTGCATGTGTCTTTGTACTTTTATATGCATGTGTGAGTGTGCATGTGTGTGCTTGTGTATATGTATGTGGGCATGTATGTGCATATAGGTTTGTGAATAAGTGTGCATGTGCAAGCACATGGGTGTGCTTGTGGGTGTGCATGAGTGTTGATGTGTGTGTATATGTGAGTGCCTATTTGTAAGTTCTTATGCATGCATATGTGTGTTTGTGTGTGTGTGTATACATATGTTAGTGCATGTGTATATGAGTATGCATATTTGTATGTGTGTGCATGTATGTGTGTGTAACTGTGTGAGAGTATTCTTGTGGCTTGTGTGTGTGTTCAATTAAATGCATATGTTTGTGCTTATGTATGTATTTTTTGGTGTATTTACATGTATATTTACATGTGTTTGAAAGTGTTTGTGTGTGTGCTTTGTGTGCTTGAGCATGTGAACTTTTGTGTGTGTACATCAAGCATGTGTGTATATGTGTGAGTGCACACTCTTGTGCATTCATGTGCATGCATTTGTGTTCTATGTGTGTCTATGTGTGTGAGTGTGTGTATGTATGCATGTGTGTATGTGTGATTATGTTTGTGTGTATCTGTTTGCATGTGTCTTTGTACTTTTAGATGCATGTGTGTATGTGTGATTATGTTTGTGTGTATCTATGTGCATGTGTCTTTGTAATTTTAGATGCATGTGTAAGTGTGCATTTGTGTGCTTGTGTATATGTATATGTGCATGTATGTGCACATAGGTTTGTGCATAAGTGTGCATGTACGTGGACATGGGCATGCTTGTGCGTGTGCATGAGTGTGGATGTGTGTGTATATGTGAATGCTTGTTTGTAAGTGCTTGGGCATGCATGTGTGTGTTTGTGTGTGTCTATACATGCATTAGTGAATGTGTATATCAGTATGCATATTTGTATGTGTGTACATGTGTATCTATGCATGCATTTCTATACATGTGACATGTATGTGCATTTATTTTGGTTGTTTTGTGCATTAACATGTGTGTGCATGTGTGTGTGTGCATATGTGTTAGTGTGTATGTGGGTGTGTGTTTGCATGCATGCACGAGCCTGAGCATCTGTGTTCATATGTTTGTGTTTGTGTGTGCATGTGTGTGTGAGTGTGCATTTACGATCGTTTGTGTGAGTATGTGTAGGTGTGTGTCATTATACAATCTTTCAAGTGTGCACATGCATTCAAGCATGTGCAAGTACATCCTTTCATGTTTATAGGCTTGCATGTGTGTGCACACACATGTGTGTAAGTATGGATGGGTGTGTGTATCGAAGTGTGCATTTATATGTCTGTGTTTTAATATGCATGTTTGTGGGTTTGTACAAGTGTGTGAGCTATTTGAGTGTCTATCTGTTTGTGGGAAACTTTATGAGCATGTACATGCTCATGTGCATGTATATGTGTGCATGCATGTGTATGTATGTGTGGGTGTGGATTTGTGAATTATGTGCATGTGTTTACGTGTGACTATGAGTGTGTTTGTGTGAGCATATGTTTATATATGCATGTGCATGTGTGACCATGTGTGTTTTTGTTTGTGTGCATGCATGTTTGTGTGTATATGCATGCACACTTGTGTGTGTAGGTGTAGGTATGTGCATGTGTGTCTACCTTTGTATCTGTGTGTGTGCTTGTCATAGAGCAAATTTGTGTGAGTTCATTTTTGTATGTGTGTGTATGTGCGTGTGTCTTTGTGGGCATATGCATGTGTGCATGTTTTTGTTCATGTGTGTTTGTGTGCATGCATGTAAGTGTGTGTATGCAAGTCTGCATGAGTGTGGTCAAGTGCATCCATGTATTTTCGTACTATGTGCATGCATGAATGCATGTTTGCATGAGAATGAGTGTGCATGTATGTAGTTGCATGTCTATACATGTGCATGTTTGTATGATTATGTGTGTTTGCATACGTGAATGTGTTCTTTTTGGGTTTGCATGTGTGCATGTTCATAAGTGCATGTGTGTGTGCATGTATGTTTCTATGTGCATGTATGCATTTGCATATGTGTGTGTGTTCCTGTGCATGCAAATGTGTGTGTGTGTGTGAGCATACAAGTATGCATGTGCATGTGTGTGTACATAAATGTATATGTGCATGTGTAGCTATGTGTGCACACATGTCCATATGTGTGTGCTCGTGCATGTGTGTGGGCATGTACTGGCTCATATATGTGTGCATCAAAGTGTATTGCTTATGTGTGTATGTGTGTGTGTTTTGTTGTGTGCATGTCTGTGAATGTGTGAATGTATGCATATGTGTGGGTGTTTTCCTTTGTGTACGTGCGTGTGGGTGTTTTCAAGCATGCATGTGGTGTGTATGATCAAGTATGCATGTGCATGTGCATATGTGTGTGTATATTTGTTTGCATGTGTATGTTTTTGTGTTTTTGTGTGCATGCATGCATATGCATGCTTTGTGTATTATGTGTGTTGTGCGTGAGTGTGTCTACATGTATGCATGCTTATAGGAGTGGTTGTGCATCTATGTATGTGTGTATGCACGTTCATATGTGCATGCAAGTACATGTATGTGTATGCATGTGCATGTGTGTGCATGCATTTGTGTATATATTTTTGTGAGCATGTGTGCATCTATAGATGTGTATGAATGCGTGCACATTTATGCATGTGCTCATGCATAAATGTTAGTGTGTGTGTGTGTGTGTGTGTGCATATGAGTGCATGTGTGTCTATGCATATTTGTGTGTTCAAGTGTATGTGTGTGTGTGTGTGTACATATATATGCATGTGTATATGTATGTGTTTGTGCATTCATGTGTGTGCTTATGCATATATGTTAGTATATGTGGGCACATGCATGTTGAAATGTGCATGTGCATATGTGTGCATCTTTGACTGTATCTATTATTGCATTTTATTTATGTCTATGTATGTGTGTGTGTGTGTGTGTGCATGTGTGTCTATGTACATGTATGTGTGTGCATGTGTGTGTGTGTATATGCATGGTTGTGTGTGTATGCACACTTAGCCATGCGTGTGTGCATTTGCATATGTGGGTATGTGTGCTTATTTGTGGATAGGTGCTTGCATGAGTTCATGTGTGCATGCCAATCTATTCATGTGCATGTGGTTGATTTGATGTGTGTGCATCTGTGTTCGTGCATGTGTGGGTGTGTGTGTGCATGCATGTATACATGTGTACATGTGCATGTGCATGCATGTGTGGTCGTTCATAAACGTGACATATGGCTGTGTTATGCTTTTGTATGTGTATGTGAGTGTGTATGTGTGTTTTTTTAGATGTGTATGTGCATCCATGTGTGATGGTTTGCATATTTGTGAAATATGTGGGTGCATGTGTGTGTGTGTGCTTTTGTGTACATTCACATGTCTGTGTGTGTGTACAAGTGCATGTGTCAGTTTGTGTAGGTTGGCGTATGTGTGTGTAAATGGGTATTGATTTATATGTGAAGGTACATGCACATGCTTATGTGTGCATGTGTATTTAAGCATGCTTTTGTGTGCAAGTGTGAGTGTGTATTTGTATGCATGCATTTGTGAATGCGTATGTGTGTGTCTATGCATATGTGTATGTGTGCATGCATATTTATGTGCACGTGTGGGGTTGAGTATGCATGTGTGCACGTGGGCATTTGTGCTCGTATACTTTTGTGCATCGACATTTGTGTGAATGTTTGTGTGTGTTCATTCACGTGGGTTGCATGGGTGCATGGTTTATGCATGTGTGATCATGTTTGTGCATGCATTTGTGTGTGTGTGTGTGTGTGCATGTGTGAGTGTGCATGCATGTGTGTAGGGGGTGTGTGTGTGTTGGTGTGGTCATGTGTGCATGTCTGTGGGCATGGGTTTGCATGTGTATGCACATCTATGTGTGTGTGCGTATATTTTGTGTGCAAGCATATGTATGAGTGTGAGTCAAGTGTGCATAAGTTTATATGCATGTTAGTGTTTGTGTGTATGCATGTGCGTATTTGTGTGTTTTCAAGTCTACGTGCATTCGCATATGCGTATGTGTGTGTCTTTGTGTGTTTGCATGTGTTTGTGTGTTTGTGAATGTATGTGCATTTGTCTTTGTTTGTTTGTACATGTGGGTACATGTTTATATCAGCATGCATGTGAGTGCATGCGTGCATACATGTATTTTATGCTTATGAATGCATGTGTGTTTGTACATCTGGGCATGCATGTGCATGTCGGTGTATTTCTGCATGTGTGTGTACATGTATGTATGTGCATGTTTGTTTTTTTAGCATGTGTGTGTTTCTATTTGTGTGCATGTGATCGTGTGTGTGTGTGTGTGCATGTGCATGTGTATGTGTGTACATGTATGTAAATGTATGTATGCATGTGCTTATGTGTTTGTGAATGTATACGTGTGTGTGCTTGGATACATGTGCGTGTGCGTGCCCGCTTGTTTGCATATGTTTGTGCATTTGGTTTTATGATTGTTCCTATATTTGCTTTTGCATACAGACATGCATGTGTGTGTTTATGCATGTGTGCCTATGCATACACATGTGAGTCTGTGTGTTCGTGTGTTAGTACATGTGCATGTGCATGTATGTGTGGGTTCATGTGTGTGTATGTGTGCATGCTTATCTTTATATATGAGTGCATTTGATTATGTGTTTTTTCCTATGTGTGTTTTTGCATGCATGCATGCATGTGTGGATGCATGAGTGTGTGTGTGTGTGTGTGTTTTAGTGTCTGTACATGTGTGTTTGTGTACATACATGCATGCATGTCTGTGTGTTTATGCATGTGTGTGTGTGTCTATGCATGATGTATATGTGCATGTTTGTGTGTGTGTGTGCATGTATGTGCATCAAAGGTTTATGTGCTTGATTTTGTGTATGTGCATGAGCATAGCTTGTGTGAGTCTGTAAAATTATATGCATGCTTGTGATTGTACTTGTGTGTTTTCTTTTGGATGTGTGTGTGCATGCATATGCTGTGTGTTTGTATATATGCACGTATGTGCATGGGCCTATGTTCATGTGTTTGTGTGTGCCTATGTAAGTGTTTTCTTGTGTTCATACATCCATGTGTGAGTGTCTATGCTTGTATGTGGATGTGTGCATACATGTGTTGATAAGCTTATGAGTTTGTACATGAGTGTGTGTCTACACATGTGCGTATGTGCCTGTATGCATGTGTATACATTTGTGTGTGTGTGTGCACTTGTTTGTGTACATGTACATGTGTAAGAGTGTTTGTGTGTGTCATGTTTGTATACATGTGAATGTGTTTGTACAGTGTGCATATGTGTGTGGGTTTATGTGTGTACATGTGGATCCATGCATGTGTGTGCATGTGGGAGGGTGTGTGCATTAATGTGTATATGCAAGAACATATGGGTGTGGGTGAGTGCATTTGTGCATTTATGTTTTTTTGTATTTGTGGATGTGTGTGTATATGTTGACACATGTGTATATTTAGAGTGCATGTGTGTATTTGTTAGTACATGTGCAAATGCGCGAGTGTGTGTATCTGTATTTTCATGTTTTCATGTGTATAGGCATTTGGACAAGTGTGCATTTCTATGTATGTGTGCGTATATGTGTGTCTGTATGAATTTTTGTATTTGTGTGTGTAAGCATACATGTGTGTTTGTGTGTGTTTTGTGCTTGTATGCATGTGCATATGCCTATTTCTATGCATGTGTGTGTGCCTGTGTGTGAATGGTCATGTGTACATGTGTGTGTGTCTATGTTTGCATATGTGCTTGTATGATTGTGCATGTATGTGTGTGACTATTTTTTATTTATTCTCTTATAGGAGTGTATGCAGTCAACATATTTGTGTGTATATATGTGCATGTGTGTGTGTTCATGTCTACATGTGTGTGTGTCGAGGTACACATACATCTATACGTGTATGTGTGTGTGCATGTGGCATATGTGATCATGTGTATGTGTATATGTTTGTGGGTGTGTGTGTGTGCACAAACATATGTTTGTGTGCATGCATGTTTTTGTTAGTGAGTGCATTTATGTATGAAAGTGTGTGTGTGCACACGCATGATTGTGTGTGTGCATTTGTGTGTGCCTGTTCATTTGTGTTTGCGTTTGTGATTATGCATTTATGCATGTGTGCTTGCATCTATGTGTGGTTATGTGTGTGTGGGATTACGTATGTGTGTGCATGGGCTTGAATATGTGTGAGAATGTGTGCATGTGTACGTATGTATGCATGTGTGTGGTAGTTCATGAGTGTGCTTTTTGTGTTTGCATGCATGCAAATTTGAGCATATAGGATTTTGTGCATGCATAAGTGTGTATGCATATGCGAGTCCTTGTGTGAGTACATGTGTGTGTGTGTGTGGGTCAATGTGTGTGATCATGGATATGTGGGTACACATATCTGTGTGCATTAGTTTGTGAGTATACGTCTCTACTTGCACAAGCGTGCATTCTTTTGTATGATTGTGTATATATATTTGCATGTGTGTGCATGTGCATATGTGTGTATGTGTATGCACTTGTGTGCATGAGAATGTGTTTGAGTGTTTGAGTGTTTATATGTGCATGTGCATCTATGTTTGTGAGTTTTTACATGTGTATATGTGTGTGCATGTGCATGCGTGTATGTGCATGGATGTGCACATATGTGCATGCATGTGCACTTATGTGAATCCCTCTATTTCTTTTATTATGTGTATGCTTCTATGTGTGCATATTTGTGTAAGTACATACAGATACATGTGCATCTGCATGTGTTTTTGAATTTGTGTATGTGTATGTATGCATGTATGTGTGTGCAAGCATGCATTCATGTGTGCATGTTTGCAAGCTTGTATGTGTATGAATGCATGTATGTGTGTAGGCATGTGCATGCTTGCATGCAAGTGTATGTGTTTGCATGCACATATTCCTGTGTATTTGTGTATGTGTCTATGTTTTTTTTGTGCATGTGTGCACCTGCATTTCTGTGGTCATGTGTGTGTTGTTCATGTATCTGTTTGCATGCGTGTCTATGCATGTTTGTCTATAGCTGTGTAAAAGTGCATGCGAATGCGTGTGCATATGCATTTTTTTGTGTTTGCATATGCATGTGTGTACTTGGGCATGTTTATATGTAAGTTTTTGTGTAATTGTGTATTAGTGTGTATACATGTGTGTGCATGTGTATGTATCTGTGCATGTATGTTGGTGTGTGAGTTGTGTGCATGCATATATATACATATGTGTGTGTGTGTGTGTGTTTGTGTGTACATATATGTATAAGTATGTACTTTTTAATATGTTTATGCATACAAATGTGTGCTTGTGCACATGCATTTGTGTGTGTGCATTATGTGTGGGTGTATGCATGTGACTGTTTGATTATGTGTATGTGTGTGTGTTCTAGTGTGTCTATATGTGCATATCAACGTGTCTGTGCGTACTTTGCATGTGTTTATGCACATTTGTAGGTGTGGGTATATATTTTTATTAGCAATAATTCTTGTCTCTAATTACTAAACAATTATTCTTAATAAAAATTATTATTGATAATAAATATAATAATTAAGAAATAATTATATAAAAATAATTAAATTTTAAAAACCAATAAATTATTAAATATTACTATTAAGTATTCGAATAATTATTATATTATTAATTAAAATTAATAGTATTTTATTTACTTTATTATTAAATACTAAGAGGAAATAGAATAGAAAAAAGTAAGAATTATAAGAGTTAAAATGATAATTATTCATGATTAATAAAAATATACTAAAGAACTATAATGGTAATTGATAAATATTATAATTATTAAAAAATTGATATAATCATTCTTATTTAAAGTTCTTTTTTAACAATAATTAATAATTTCAAAAACTTATACATAACTATTATTAAAAAAATATGTAATTTTCCTCACAATAATGTTATCTTATAGAATTATTAATTCATTCTTCTTATTTTACTTTTATTTTTTTCTCTCCAACTTTATTCATTCTTTCTCTCTCTCGATCTACATCAATTTATCCATTACTTTTTCTCTTATTCCTTTCCTTCACCTCCCATAAAACAATTGCTCCTCTCACTACCACATTCTTAATGATAACTTTTATCTTCTTTTTCAAATAACTCTCACTCTCTTTCAGTTCCATATTTTCACTTCCATATCTCTTCTCACTTTCTTGCTTCCATCACTTTCCTTTGTTAACATATGCATTCTTCTACTTGGCTCTCTATCCTTTTTCCTCTATATTTCTTTCCTAATCTATCATACTAACTTTCTTGTCTCTCTTTGTCTATCTCTTTATCATTGCCCTATTAACCCTCTATCCTCTCTAGTTTATCTTTCTTTTACTCTAAACCCTCTTCTTGTTTTCACTATATCATTCTCCTCTCTCTTGTTAATATGTTGCACCTATGCCTTTCTCTTACTCTTTTCATTCTTGCTTTATGTCTTTTGTTATCTCTCACTTTCTCATTATTCTCTTCTTCTCTTTGCCTCATTTCTCTCTCTTCTCTATACCTTCAATTTTCTTTATCTCTTTCCATCTTCTCTCTCTTTTGGAATCTCTATATTTCTTTCTCTTCATTTATGTCTTTTAGTTTGTCACACTCTCCCTCTCTTTATAACCCTCCTCTCTCTATCACCCATTTTATCTCTCATTTTATATCTCTTTTTATTTAAACTTCCAACTCTTTTCTCACAACCACTTTTCTTTCTTTCTCTCTTCACTCTCTGATTCACTCTCTTCACTTTTTTCTCTTTCTTTCTCTCTCTTCAATTCTCTCCATTCACTCTATATTCTTCTCTCTTTATTATCTATTTCTCTCGCTTTATTTCTATAAATCTCACTTCCTTTCTTCACTTATATTTCATCTTACTCTCTTTATCTATAATTTCTTTTTCTATCCCTCTCTCTTCTCCCTCAAATTTATTGCACAACTGATCTCTTTCATTCCTATATAATTATAAATATTTGTTATTTACTAAAATAATGTTTAATAGTAATCATGTTTTGATATAATATTGTTAATTATATTTATAACAAGATCTTTTTCATATAAATTATTATTTCCCATAAAGTTATCTATTTCTCACCAACATAACCTCTTAATCTCCCTCTCTTCCCTTCTCTCTCTCACTTTAGTATCTTTTTTCCTTCTTCACCTCCATCAATTCCCTTGATTATCTCCTTTTTCCCCACCTTTCTTCTTAATGTCTTAAAGCTCTTTCTCATTCTAATTCTCTCTTCCTTTCTCAAACCTCTATCACCACAGTCATGCATTTTATATTTCATTTGCTTTATTAAACTTCCTCTCTTCCACACTTCCTTCTTTCATGTTGCTTTAATTTCTCCCCATATCTATCATGCTCCCTCAAGGTTTTTGTCTTTTCTTTCTTTTTTTATTTTTGTATATTAATCCTTTTTAATATATCTCCTTATCCTTATATGTTTTTATTTATTCCTTAACTCTTTGTTTACTTTCTCTCTCTTCTCTCTTGCACTTTGTTTCTCTCTTGTGTTTCTAACTTTCTCATTATCTCTTTTTTCTCTTTTTTTTAATCTTTATTTTCTATCTTCACTCAATCAATTTTCTCCTCATATCTCTATCTTATTCATTCTCTCTCTTATTTCTCACTTTTCTCAATTTCCTTTCTTTCCTTTTTCACACTCTTTCTCCCTTTATCTATGTCCCTTTCACTCAATATTAGTTCATCCCTTTCTCAATTTATCCCACTGTATTTTTGTGACTCAATCCATGTGGACTCTATTTATTGCATTCATTATCATACTCTTTATCTTCTCCTTCTCTCTAATAGCTATCTTTTTTCTTGCTCCTCTCTCTCTCTTCTCTTCATCTTCTATATCCTTCTATATCTTCTTTTACTCTTTTGTACCTCTAACATTATTTATGTTCACATGTCTCCTTCAATCTCTATCTTAGCCTATTATGTTATATCTTACACATTGCCTCTCACTATGTATTTATTTTCGTATTTATCTTCTTTTTCTCCTTATATTAATTTAATTTTTTATATTTGATTTCCTTTCTCTTGATGACTTTTCACTCTCCTACACCTCATTATCTTTTTCTCTGTCATCTCAACCACCTCTTTTCATTCATTCTTTCTGAATTTGCGATATCTTCTTTTATTCTCTATTAGTTTATCCTCCCTTTCTTATTCTCCTTTATTTCACCCATATCATTCCTACTATATATTTCTCTCCATACCTTTTTATATTTTTATCTATCAATCTTCTATATCTCTCATAATTTTTTTCAACACTTTATAAATCGATTCTTTCTTCCTCTTTTTTATTATATTTCTTCAACTGTCATGCTTGTCTATTTTATCTTTTCTCCCCACTCTTTCTTCACATAATCCTTTCTCTTATTTCTCTTATTTTCTCTTTATTGCATCTCTTCTCTCTCCATGCCTCTTAATTTGTTATCTAACATCACCATCAACTTAACAAATCTCTCCTCTCTTTCTCACTCAATAATTTTTTTGTTCTCTCATTTATCTTGTTCCTTCACTTTCATATACCTTCATTATCTCTATAAGTCTTTTATTTATAAATACTTATTGCTTTATAATAATAACAATTATTATTATTATTATTAACTTTAAAGAAACATTTATAATAATTTATAATATTTAATAATATTCTTATTCATTTTTCTTATATTATTTGTCTTTTTTTTCTATTTCATTTCTTTGCTCAGGTTCCCCTTATTCATGTACTTATTTTTGAAGCTTAACTTATTTCATTTTGTTTCTTATCTTATTTTCTTAATTTTGTAGTAATTTTTATTATTATTCCTTTTTTTAGTTCATTTTATTGTTCTACTTTTCTTTATTCTTCCTTATACCAATCAACTTTTTAAAATTACTTCTTTATAGTTCTTATTTCTTAATCACATTATTCTTTAAAAGAATATGTTAAAAAAAGTTGAAAAGAAACTTATTATTGGTTATTTTAATAATACTTTTTTAAAAATGATACAAATTATTACTATTTAATAATTGATGAGAATAATTTATAAAATATTATTTTCAATTAGTAATCCTTAATAATAAGTAACAATAAGATATTAAATTATTTCTTTTCTTCTTTATCTTTTATTTATAGTGTATAAAAAATTGTATTAATTATTTTCTAATGTTTCTTATAATAAATTTGTTATATTCCTTATTCTAATTTAATAATTGATAAAAGTTATTATTTTTTAATGTTTTTATTTCTATTCTAATTAATTAAATTTGACAATTGTAGGACTAAAATGTTTCATCACAAAAAGTGTGATTATTATTATATCCTTAGACTTTATAAATTTTTCTTCTTCAAATACTTTTAAAAGCATACTAATAACAAAAATAATAATAAATATTGATATTAAAATCTATTAGTTATTTATGTAAGAATATTATAATCATAAATGACATAAAACAAATCACTTTTGGTCTCTCTCTTCTTTCTTGTCTCTCTTAATTTTTTTGTCTCCCATATATCTTATTTCTCTTTCTCTCCTTAAATAAGAATCATGATAAATGTTTTACTTTCTCATTATGATTCATCAAAATCTCTCACATCCTTATCTATTTCTATCTCCTAAATAGCTACATATCATTTGCTAATCTCTTTCATCTTTGTAGACCCTTCTCTTCTTCATTACCTTTCTCTTACTTTTCTCATATATATTTTTCTCACTCATTATCACCATCCCTTACTATTTTTCATGGAGTGTCTTTTCTTATCAACATTGTATATTCTCGTTAACAATTTTCATAGGTCATAAATGCTTTATTCTCTGTTTCATAATCTCTTTTTTCTATTTTTCTTTCTCCCATAATTCTCTCTCCCATCTCACTCATTGCTTTCTCTCATTTGTAAGTTTCCTTTGATACCTCAAGCATGCTCTCACTTGCCTTTATCTTTCATTCTCTTTATTTGTTTCCATCTCTATCACATTATGACATATTTTCACTCTTTCTTTACCTTTCCAACACTACCCCATTATCCCTCTATCCTCTTTAGCACTCTCTCTAGTACTTCTCTTATTACTCTTACTCTTCTTTTTTCACTATTTTGTTATTTACTCTCTTTTTTACCATCATAATTATGTTAATGCATTCCAACACTACCTTATGTTGCTCTATCTCTTTCTTTTTCTCATACTACCCCATGTTCTACCCCCATTCTCTTTGCCTCATTTACTTCTCCCTCTTCTCCATACAACTATTTCTTCAACCTCTCACTAACTTCTCTCTTCTATAATATAGCTTCTTTTCATTTATTTGTGTCTTTCAATTTGTTGCTCCCGTACTCTCCTTTCCTCACTTCTCTCTATGACACTTTCTTTCTCTTACTTTATCATTCTTTCTATTTTATCTTCTCTCTTCACTCTCTAACTTGCTCTTCTCACTTTTTTTCTCTTACTCTATCATCCTTCCATCATCAAATTTCACTTTATATTTTTCTCTTCTTTATCAATTTCTCTCTGCATATCTCTATAAATCTAATTTTTTTCTTTAACTTGATTTCTCTCTTTATCTTTTTATGTATCATTTATTTTTATCTCTTCATCGTGTTCTTTAATTTAATAATGAAGTAAAAATCATTATGGAAAACTGATAAGAGGGAGGTGAATTATGGTCTTAAAAGAAATTTTTGAATGTATTTATTTCTTTAAAATAGTTTTTTGTTTGTAGAAAACCTTAATTATATGTATAGATTATTTTTAATATGATAAAGAAAAAGAAAAGAAAAAATTAAAATGAGACATCATAATTTTTAGGTGGTTTAATTCAAATTAGAACTTATGTCTACCTTTAAATAAGGTCAAGAAAATAACATTAATAGAAGATTACAACTTGAGGTTTTCCTTATGGTTCACCTCCAACCTATTAGCTTTTATTGGTTCAACTAAAACCTAGGGTTTTGTGAGCTCAATCATAACTTGGTTCTTTTATTAGATCAAACAAAACTTGGGCTTTCACAAATGTTCGGCCCAACTCAAAATAAAAAGAAAAAAATATAGAAAAACTTTGATAGTTCAAGAAGAGAAATGAGAATTTAGAAGATTAAATTTGCAAGACTCAGTTGAAAAACTTTGATATTGTTACACCCTTGTGTTTGATGACTCAAGTATAAATGTTTATATCTCATGTAGGCTTGCTCTAAATAAAATTGTTAATATTCAATTAAGTAAAGCTATGAACTTTAGATTTCTAAAATAGTGGTCTTCAAGGCTCTTGGAGTCATGGCCAGCTTTAAGGAAATTGAAGACATGCACTAAAGTTTCATACTTGATTTTCTTTTTATTTTTCTTAAAATTGATAAGTCCAAATTTTGAGATGATGTGGCACACTAGTAGTATTAAAATTTAAAAATGTTATAAAACTAATAATTTTTTAATTTTGAATTTTGGGCCAAACTTGATTGATAAAAAGTATAGATATTGGTATTTGATTTTTTAAAATTATTTAGGAATTACTTTTCATGAATTTCTTTTCATAGTCATTTAGAAAACTTATAATACTATGATGATGTAAAATTATTTTGGTACACTTATATTAAATATTTTGACACAAAAATTCTCACAAAATACCCTAAAACAACGTTACTCTCGGGAATTTTTGCTGTAGCATTGGGCGGGTCGACTCGACCCAACCACTGGCTCGTCCAAGATTTTAGAAATTAAAAAAAATATATATAAATATTAGAAACTGGTGGACTGACCCAGAAGAGGAACCCGTAGTCCAAAGGAATTCAGGCCTCAAGCAAAGATGAATTGACCACAACAAATTCAGGTCGCAGGGTACACTGAAAGGAACTCGGCAAATTCATCCCAAAGGCAATGCTAAACTAAGCAGAGCAAGGTCAAGTCAACCCGACCAAGTGATGAAATCCTGGTCAAGGAAGGCGGGAGCCAACTCCCAAGCAGCTCGAGAGTAATTGGAAGCGAATGCCTTATAAAGCACAATGGCAAAACATCGTAGTGAATGTGAGACTAAAATCCAACCTAATTATTCAGCGTAAAATGACATGCTGAAGAGTTGAACCCAGGCAGCACATTGGCTCAGATCAAGCCCACCCAGATCGAACTGACTGGATTAATCTCAAACGGTAAATTCGAGATTCAATCCGTGCCAATCATTTTTGGGCCAAAATTGTACGGTAGCTGCAGTTTGTCCATTACCCAAATGGCTAGTTGATTTTAAGAGCCATTGAGAGTGATTTTAGAGCTCAAATTTAACATCTATAAATAGGAAAGAATGAAGCACTTCTAGAGGTGACATTTGCTAGGTCCTAAAGCTTTCAGATCACGATTTCAAGCAAAATCAAGTGAATGCGGTGTTTCTAATTTCATAAAGAGAAAGTGGCAAGAAGGATTCTGAAATTAGAGATCTTTGCTTCAACAATCTTTCAATCTCTATTCCTCTATTTATCGGTCATGTGTGCCTCTTATTTCACTTAAAGTTATTTTAAGTTTTGCCAATTTTTGTATTCTTTTCTTTGAGGCAAGGGCATCCCGATATTTTGCAAAAGCCCAGGGTTTGAGCTGAGCCCGAAAAAACTCAAGTAGGTTTAGGATTAGCCGTAGGAAAAATCCCAAGTAGGTTTGAGGTGAACCATATGAAAAACCTTGATTTTAATTTGGTATTTTGAGTGTCGTTTTTCCTAACACCGGTTGGGGGTGGATGTTGGCTCGATTTTGAGTTGAACCACCTTAAAAATCTTTTGTGTTATATTTCTTCTTATTCGTGGTTAAAAGATTTAATTTTAAATTCAAACTAAAAAATCGAAAGAAAATTTTATTTACCACAATTCACCCCCCTCTTGTGGAACTTTCTTAAGCACAAAGAACTTCAGATAGTTTGAGAAGTTGTAAGTATTACCAATAGAATTTATGTCAAAAGTATTGGAGCAACACATTATTGAGATCTCAAATATTGATTCATGTTCATTAGTTATTTCATTTACAATGGTTAGGTATTTTTTGAAAAATATTTTGTGATAACTAATCAAAAGTGAAAAGTTCTTTCAAAAGTTGCTTCCAAGCTATGTAAAAAGATCTTAAAATATTCTTCCAAAATTACTACATCGATTACATAATAGAATTGTATTTGTTTTTTAAATCAAGGAGATTACTGAATATGATTTGAGATTGATATGAAATGAGAGTGCCTTTAAAATCGATAAGTTAAAATTTTATGAAGAAAAAAACTTTTCAAAACTTGGTGTGCATGTCCTCTAGTCTTGAAATTTACTAAACACTCTAAAGTACTTTAAAGACCATTAATTCACCATCTTTTAAGGTGCATGGGTTGTTTATTAGAAACCATTCCTAATGCATACTAAACAAACTAATTAGAATAACATGCTAAATATTTAAGGGTCAATCACAAGGTGGCCTAATAGTCTCTCCCTTTTGATAACTTGCTCATGTGTGTGTGCATTTGCAAATGTGCATGCATGCATGTATTTATGAGTGTATGTATATACATAAGTCGTTGCATGCATATGCAAATGTGTCTGTGTGTGAAACTGCACATGTGTCTTTGTACACGTGTGTGCATGTGTTTGTGCTGTGTATACTTGCATGTGTTCATTTCTAGTTTGTGTGTGTGGGCATGTCTATTGTCAAGCCCCCACCGCCATCAATACCATTAGATCACAAAATGAACATCAGAGTCACGAGATACAATGCCTAAGTGAGGACAAATAAACAAACCAAAGGTAGGGACTCGACGGTAAGGCAAATACCAACACCAAAATCTAAAATATATATATATGCATGTTTTTAAAACATTTAATCACACTAAAACTTTTTCACTCTCACACATCTCTTGACAATGACTCTTCTATAGCAGCACCATTCCCATCTCTCGGTGTAGTGGTTCCATGGCCTGTGATGTAAGATAAATCCACATAGTTAACCAAGTAAATAAAAAAAAGACATAACAAAATACCATAAACAATAAAGATGAATGTCATACAGACATATAAGGTAATGTCAAATGAAAACCATAAAGAAATGTCAGTTCTTTATATGTGTATTATTATCAGGCTCAATTCCCTTTGATGCATTATCCTCTGGATCCAAACATCATCAATAAATGACCTCCAGCTGGCATCCAACCAAACACATAACACTAGGTAGATATCTGATCTGAAGATCGATACCCTGCAACACATGCTGGGCCTAGTGCCACCAGGCAGGTATGGTACCATACCCTACAACACATGCTGGGCCTGGTGTAAATCATCATGGAGTCATAGCACATAATACCGGGCAGATATCTAATTCGAAGATCGATACCCTGTGACACATGCTGTGCCTGGTATAAACACTAGGCAGATATCTGATCCGAAGATCGATACCCTGCAACAAATGCTGGGCCTAGTGGTGAGGATAATGTTCTCTGGGAATCCATTTTTTACTATCATTTCCAATCGAAATTCCAAACAATTATGCCATATCAAAAGACCTTCTTTCCATATTGTTTCTCTCTTTTGATTTCATTGTCATACCATGTTATTTCTTTCTTTTCAGTTTTTCATGCAAATGCATAAATAATCCACACCATAATATTCCTTTCTTTTTATACCATAAACATATGCAACAATCACAATTCTATAACAGTAAGAAAAACATGTAAAAATACATAATATTGTGCTACATCACAGGGTTAGGAATTTATCTACCTGAATTTGCTGTACCAACCGTCTTACTCACTTCTGTTTCTTCTTAATGTCCTACAAGCCCGTAAAATACAAAAATAATTAATTTAAATATGCTTATTATTCAAAAATTGCTTTCTAAAAGCTTTCCCAAACATACCCCAAAATAAATCCCAATAGGCGCTGGACCAGCCACGGTTTATGCTGGACCGCCCGTCGCTGAACCGCCCGCGCAGAAAAAAAACTTTCTAAAAGCTTTTCCAAACAGCTTTTCAAGACTACGTTTTCAATTTCCCAAATTTCTCACGCCGTCGCTAGACCGCCCGCTCGGCACGTTGGACCGCGCGCTCTCGGTGCTGGACCGGGCGCTCGGCGCCCTGGACCGTGATCTCGACTTGCTGAACTACGCACCTCGGCATCCGGTTCAGCAGCGTAACCCGGTCCAAAGCCTAAACCGGTTCACGCCGCCACCCCCCCTCTCTCTCTCGCGTCCGGCAAAACCAAAATCTTTTGCCGGCACTGGATAGGCCGTTTCACGTGCTGAATCGATCGAATCCGGCTTGGCTTCTGCCTCTCGGTCTCCCCCGCTCACCGGAAAACTTTACACAACCCCGATGACAAAAACTTTATTTCTTACCTTATGGAAACCTTCGCCGGCCATCACTGTTGCGTGTCGGAATTTATAGAAATCCTCGCCGGCCGTCACTGTCGCGTGCCAATGCTCACGGAAATCCTCATTGGATGTTACCATAGCGTCTACGCAAAAACAACAGTTGTCGGAAACTTCATCGTCGCACTCTGCAACCTGTTCGCCGGCGTTTTTCGCAGAAGTGCTTTTCCAAACGCACTTGGCTCGGCTTTTATAGACGCGCTTATCGGTCGGTTCGTGAACCGCGTTTTTGCAGAAAACCCCCTCTAAATTTTATATTTGCAAATATATCCTCCGCCAATCGGATTTGAACTAAGCCGACATTTAAAATTTACAAATCTATCCTCTACGTTACAAATTTATCTCAAATCTTCAAAAATTCATGATTTATTCATTAGAGCTCCGAAAATTACAAATTAAACATCGTTGGATTCGTCTCACAGAGCTCTTTCTATAAAAAATATAAAAACACAAATAAGAGGAAACTAGTGCTGTTACAATCTTCCCTCCTTACAAAAATTTCGTCCCAAAATTTAGAATAGTTCTGGATAGCTACTGATCATATCTGTCTCTACTTCCCATGTAGCTTCTCTTTCTGTTTGACCGTGCCACAAAATTTTAACCATAGGAATAACTTTGTTTCCTAGCTTTTTCTCTTGTCGATCAAGGATCCTCACTGGTTTTTCTGGATAAGTCAGTTCTTTCTGAATTTCGATGTCTGGATCTATATAATTCACCACATGGGAGGGATCTAGAATGTATCTCCTTAAAACTGAGACATGAAAAACATTATGTACTCCTACCAACTGAGGAGGTAATGCTAGTCGATATGCCACTTGTCCATCCCTTTCTAGTATTTGAAAAGGACCAATGAATTTAGGTTTTAATTTTCCTGCCTTTCCAAACATGATGATACCTTTTGTTGGACTTATTTTAATAAATACATGCTCCCCCTATTCAAATTCAATCATTCGGTGTTTGATATCATAATATTTTTTTTGTCTGTCCTGGGCTGCTTTCATTCTTCTTTGAATAGTTTTGATCTTTTCAGTTACTTCTTCCACAAATGCAAGACCCATCAAACTTCTTTCCTTCCCTTTGTTCCAGCATAAAGGTGATTGACATTTTCTACCATAAAGTGCTTCATATGGAGCCATTCCAATGCTAGACTGATAACTGTTATTATAAGGAAATTCTACCAGCGGCAAGGGACTTTCCCAATCTCCTCCAAAATCTAAAATACAAAGTCGTAGTAAATCCTCCAAAGTTTTTATAGTTCTTTCTGATTGACCATTTATTTGAGGATGGAAGGCTGTACTGAACTTTAAACTTGTACCAAAAGCTTGATATATACTCTTCCAAAAGTGAGAAGCAAATTTAGGATCTCTATCAGAGATAATAACCTTTGGTATCCCATGCAACTTGACAATTTGTTTTACATATTCTTGAGCTAATTTTTCAGCAGTATAAGTTATCTTTATAGCAAGAAAATGAGCAGTTTTTGTCAGCCTATCTACAATTACCCAAATCGTGTCATGACCTGTTAATGATCTTGGCAATCCAACTACAAAATCCATTGCCACTTCCTCTAATTTCCATTCTGGTACCGATAATGACTGTAGTAATCCTCCAGGCTTTTGTTGTTCTCCTTTGACTTGCTGGCAAATTAAACACCTTTGAACCCAATTAGCCACATCTTTCTTTAACCTTGGCCACCGGTATTGTTGTCTCAACTCTTGATACATTTTATTCTCTCCTGGATGTATGGAATATCGAGAGTTGTGAGCTTCTTTTAGTAGTAATTCTTTGAGTTGTTGATGTGCTGGAATACATAATCTATCTTGAAATCGAAGTAGACCATCCTGATCTAATTTAAATTCAGAGACTTGTTCTTCGTGGACCTTTTGAATTATCTTTTGTAGTTCTGGGTCTTCAGCCCGATCTTCTTTAATTAACATCAACCAATCTGGTCTTACAGATAAGTGAGCTAGCAATATTGTATTTCTTTGTATTTCAGATTCCAATTGCAATTTGTCCATCTCAAAGATCACTTGTCTTTCTTCTAGGATAGTAGTTAATAAGCTATTAGCACTAGCCTTTCTACTGAGAGCATCTGCCACCACATTTGTTTTACCTGGATGATATATGATTTCCACATCATAATCTTTAATAAATTCCAACAATCGTCTTTGCCTAAAATTTAATTCCTTTTGAGTGAAGATATATTTTAAGCTCTAATGATCAGTAAATATCATACATTTAACTCCATATAAGTAATGTCTCCAAATTTTTAAAGCAAAAATGATAGCTGCTAACTCCAAATCATGCACATGATAATTCTTTTCATGTGTTTTAAGCTGTCTAAATGCATAGGCAATTACCTTGCGATGTTGCATCAATACACAGCCAAGTCCTTGCAACGAGGCATCACTATATATTTGATAACCTTCTGTTCCTTCTGGTATTGCTAGAATTGGAGCTGTAGTTAATTTCTCTTTCAGTATTTAAAAGCTATTTTCACAAGCTGCATCCCATTCAAATTTTGTAGTCTTCCATGTTAAATTGGTTAACGGTGTGACAATTTCAGAAAAACCCATTGACAAATTTCTTGTAATATCCAGCAAATCCCAAGAAGCTTCTGACCTCCATCACTGTTGTGGGTCTTGGCCAATCGATGATAGTTGAAATCTTTTGTGGATCCACAGAGATCCCTTCTGCACTGACGACATGTCCTTAGAAAATGACTTTGGATAACCAAAACTCACATTTCATTAATTTGGCATATACTTGGTTTTCTCTCAAAGTCTGTATTGTTAAATACAAATATGTACCATATTCTTCCAAGGATTTTGAATAAATCAAGATATCATCAATAAAGACAATGATCAAGTGGTCCAAATATTTCTTGAACACTCGATTCATTAAATCCATAAAAGTTGTTGGTGCATTAGTTAGCCTAAAGGGTAATACTAAGAATTCATAGTGTCCATACTTGGTTCTGAAAGTTGTCTTTGGAACATCTTCCTGCTTGATTTTTAACTGATGATATCTAGATCGCAAATCAATTTTTGAAAATACAACTGCTTCATATAACTGATCAAACAACTCATCAATCCAAGACAAATGATATTTGTTCTTGATTGTGATTTTATTGATTTCTCGATAGTCCATGCACATACGAAGACTACCATCCTTCTTTTTCATAAATAAGATAGGTGCTCCCCATGGGGAGACACTTGGCCTAATAAATCCTTTGTCTAATAATTCTTGTAGTTGTATTTTAAGTTCTTGTAGTTCAGTAGGTGCCATATGATAAGGAGATTTTGAAATTGGCTCAGCATCAGGAATCAATTGAATTTCAAATTCAATTTCCCTATCTGGGGTAACCCTTATAATTCCTCTGGAAAGACATCCAAATATTTTTTAACTATCGGTACTTCTGAGGGTTGACAAATTTGTCAATCCAAATCCACAATAGATACCAAACATTCAGCACATCCTTTCTTTTGTAGCTTCTAGGCTTTGAGCATAGTTATGATAAGAATTTTTCTTCCTTAACTAAAATAGATTAATTTATCTTTTCTAGGGATTGAGATTTCAATCCTCCTTTCATAGCAATCTATTTTTACTTTATGCTCAAACAACCAATCTTGTCATGGATTGGTCGAATAGACTCTGATCTACATTCTCTCCTATACCAGTTTTCACATTTCCCACATCCAGTCATTCCATCTGAATGCTAACTAGTTCTACTAGTACTCAGTCCATATAGTCTAAACCTACTAGGACTTGAATGAGTAGAAGTTTCTCCTTTTGGAAAACTAAGACTCTTTTTTTTTACTAGTTGTCAGCAAACTGACTTCCAGTTCAACCATGCGACATGCTCCAGTAACTCCACGTAGTTTGTTGTTTAAACTACTACTAAAGCTACCCGAATTTTGCCCCGTAAGCCTCGTTGAAATATGTAACATCGTTGTTCTTCAGGTGTTTCTAACTGGGGTACATATTTAGCTAGGTGAGAGAATTTGATTTCATATGCAATAACTGATAGATTTTCTTTCCTAAGATTATTCAGTTCTTTCCTCATTTTGGCTTTCATTGATAGAGGCATATACCATTGCTCAAATTCTTTTGTAAAGTTTTCCCAGGAAATGTCTTTCATTGGTCGGCTAGAAAATTAAAGCTTATGTCAAGAACTCCACCACAATCGAGCAGCATCTTTTACTACCAAAACTGCCAAAGCTAACTTTCTGTCAGTTGGGCACAACATCCCTTCAAAGATAATACTCATGTGTTATAGCTATTTTTCAACAAATCATATGATCCTCTTCCCCAACAAAAGGAGGAGGATGCATCCACTAAAGTTGGTTAACCACCAAGTCGATAGATGCCTCTCCTTTATGACTACTAGTGCTTCCAATTGATTGCAAAAAAGAGACTAAAGTTTACGCTAATTCCTGTTGCGTATCTCCTTGTTACTCTCTTTCTTTACCATTATTTATATTTCCAAATTTAGATCATTCTATGGTTTGAAATATATTGCAATCCTACAAACCATAGAAGATATTTGACAACTAGTATTTAAGCAAAAAGTATCACTAAACATGCAAATGCATATGATGTGCTGGTGTCCTCACTCACATTTCCCACCTATTCCTGAACCAAAGCTCTGATACCACCTTGTCAAGCCCCCACCACCATCAATACCATTGGATCACAAAATGAACATCAGAGTCACGAGATACAATGTCTAAGTGAGGACAAATAAACAAACCAAAGGTGGGGACTCGACGGTAAGGCAAACACCAACTCCAAAATCTAATATATATATATATAGGCATCTTTTTAAAACATTTGATCACACTAAAACTTTTTCACTCTCACACATCTCTTGACAATGGCTCTTCTGTAGCAGCACCATTCCCATCTCTCGGTGCAGTGGTTCCATGGCCTGTGATGTAAGCACTAAATGAGATTTACACATCTCGGTAGATAAATCCACATAGTTAGCCAAGCAAATAAAAAAATACATAACAAAATACCATAAACAATAAAGATGAATGTCATACATACATATAAGGTAATGCCAAATGAAAACCATAAAAAAATGCCAGTCCTTTATATGTGTATTATTATCGGGCCCAATTCCCTTTGACACATTATCCTCTGGATCCAAACATCCTCAATAAATGACCTCCAGCCGGCATCCAACCAAACACATAACACTAGGCAGATATCTGATCGGAAGATCGATACCATGCAACACATGCTGGGCCTAGTGCCACCAGGCAGGTTTGGTACCATACCCTACAACACATGCTGGGCCTGGTGTAAATCATCATGGAGTCATAGCACATAATACCAGGCAGATATCTAATCCAAAGATCGATACCCTGCGACACACGCTGGGCCTGGTATAAACACTAGGCAGATATCTGATCCGAAGATCGATACCCTGCAACACATGCTGGGCCTAGTGGTGAGGATAATGTTCTCTGGGAATCCATTTTTTATTATCATTTCCAATCGAAATTCCAAACAATTATGCCATATCAAAAGACCTTTATATATTGTTTCTTTCTTTTGATTTCATTGTCATACCATGTTATTTCTTTCTTTTCAGTTTTTCATCCAAATGCATAAATAATCCACACCATAATATTCCTTTCTTTTTATACTATAGACATATGCAACAATCACAATTCTATAACAGTAAGAAAAACATGTAAAAATACATAATATTGTGCTACATCACAGGGTTACGAATTTATCTACCTGAATTTGCTGTACCAACCGTCTTACTCACTTCTGTTTCTTCTTAATGTCCTACAAGCCCGTAAAATACAAAAATAATTAATTTAAATATGCTTATTATTCAAAAATTACTTTCTAAAAGCTTTCCCAAACATACCCCAAAATAAATCCCAATAGGCGCTGGACCGGCCACGGTCTATGCTGGACCGCCCGCGGCCGTCAGTGAACCGCCCGCGCAGAAAAAAAACTTTCTAAAAGCTTTTCCAAACAGCTTTTCAAGACTGCGTTTTCAATTTCCCAAATTTCTCACGCCGTCGCTGGACTGGGCGCTCGGCACGCTGGACCGCGCGCTCGACTTGCTGCACTACGCGTCTCGGCATCCGGTTCAGCAGCATAACCCGGTCCAAAGCCTAGACCGGTTCACGTCGCCACCCCCCCGCTCTCTCTCTCACATCCGGTGAAACCGAAATCTTTTCCCGGTCCTGGATCGGCCGTTTCACGTGCTGAATCGATCGAATCCGGCTTGGCTTCTACCTCTCGGTCTCCCCCGCTCACCGGAAAACTTTGCACAACCCCGACGACAAAAAATTTATTTCTTACCTTATGGAAACCTTCGCCGGCCATCACTGTTGCGTGTCGGAATTTATAGAAATCCTCGCCGGTCGTCACTGTCGCGTGCCAATGCTCACGGAAATCCTCATTGGATGTTACCATAGCGTCTACGCAAAAACAACAGTTGTCGGAAACTTCATCGTCGCACTCTGCAACCTGTTCGCCGGCGTTTTTCGCAGAAGTGCTTTTCCAAACGCACCTGGCTCGGCTTTTATAGACGCGCTTATCGGTCGGTTCGTGAACCGCGTTTTTGCAGAAAACCCCCTCTAAATTTTATATTTGCAAATATATCCTCTGCCAATCGGATTTGAACTAAGCCGACATTTAAAATTTACAGATCTATCCTCTACGTTACAAATTTATCTCAAATCTTCAAAAATTCATAATTTATTCATTAGAGCTCCAAAAATTACAAATTAAACATCGTTGGATTCGTCTCACTAGCTCTTTCTATAAAAAATATAAAAACACAAATAAGAGGAAACTAGGGCTATTACATCTATACACTTGGGTATATAAATGTGTGTGTGTGTGTGTTTCTGCATCTTTATGTGCATATGTATGCGAGTGTAGTTGCACATGTGAATGCGTGTGTGTGCATATTTTCCTTTTTATGAGTCTGTCTACATTTGCATGTGTGTATGTGTTTGTAAATACAACTTAGTGTGTGTTATTTTGTGTGCCTGTGCACGTATTTGTTTGTTATTTGTACTTATGTGTTGCTATCTTTCTGCAGGTTTGTGAGTATGTACACATGTTGGTGTGCTTGAATCTATGTGTGTGTGCATATATGTGGGTGCAAGTGTGTTAGTGATTATGTATGTGTGTGTGTGTGTTTTGCATGTGAGCATTCTTATACATGTTTGGGACTCGTTATACATGTGCATGTGTGTGTGTGTGCATGTGGGTTTGGAAACATGTGCTTGTGTGCATGCCTATGTTTGTACTCTTATGCCTATGCTCTTGAGTGCTTACTTGTTCTTAGTGTGTGTACGTATGTGCATAGGTACGCATGTGTGCATGCATGCATGTGCATGTGTGTGTTTGTGCACATGATTTATCCCTGTGTGTGAATGTCTGCTTGTGTCTGTGGGCATGCATATGTGTGTGCCCACCTGTCTATGGGTGTGTGCATGTCTGTGGTTGTTCATGACTTTATCTATATGTGTGCATGAGCATGTGCATGAATATGTGTATTTGTATGTGTCTCTGTCCATGTTTGGGTGTGTGTGCATCGGTGTATGTGTGTGCATGTATACATGTGTGCATGTGTATTTGTGCATGTTTACATGTCTGTGCATGTTTATATGTGTCTTTGTGTGTGTGCATGGGTGTGATTGTACATAGGTGTGTGTTTGTGTGTATGTTCATGTGTGTGTATTTGTGCATATGCATGCATGCATGTGCTCATGTATGTGTCTCTATGTGTGTGTTAGTGTGCATATACATGCATGTGTGTACATATAAGCATGTCTATGTGTACGTGTGTCAATAGGAATGTGTGTGTTTGTGTGTGAGTGTACATCCATACATTTGTGTACGTGTTTCTGTGTACTGGGTGTGTGGTAGTGATGATGTGTGTGTGTGTGTGTACATCTATGCTTATATGTTTATGCCCACGTATTTTTCTGTTAGCCGATGTGAGTCTATGCACATGTGTTTATGCATCTATGAACATGCACTTATGTGTATTTGTGTCTGTGTGTGCCTGCACATGTGTGCATCCATGTGCATACATGTGTGTGTGTGTGTGCATGTGTTCATGCTTGCTTGTTTGTTTGGGGGCATTATTGTGTGTTATTGTGCATGTGTTTGTGTGTTTGTTTAGGTGCTTATGGTTTTGCAAGTGTGTATGTTTGTGTGTGTGAGTGTGTATGCCTATGCGTGTTATTGTGTGCATAGTCTGTGTATGTGCATTTGAGTTTGTGTGAGTAAGTGGGTGTTTATTCATGTGCATGCATTTGTGTTTTTATGTGCATGTGTATGTGTGATTGTGCTTGTGTGCATGTAAGTTCATTTGTGAGTGCATGTGCATGTGTGTGTGTATAGCTGGCATGTGTATATGCATGTGCATATGCATGCGTGTCTATGTGTCTATGCTTGTGGGCTTATATGTGTGTTTGTGTTTATGTACATGCATATGTGTGTTCTTGTGCATATGCATGTGTGTATGTATATGTTTGCATAATCGTGCATGTGGGTAGCTGTGTGAGTCTTTGTATGTTTGTGTGAGAATGCATTTGTGTGTGCACATGTGGGTATATATGTGTGCACAGCTGTGTGTGTGCACACCTATGTTCATGCATGTGCAGTGTGTGTGCATGTGGGTATGATTGTGTGTGTGTTTGTGTCAACTTCTGTGTTCATGTGTGTGCATGTATATGTATGCACGTATGCGTGTGGATATGATTGCAGGTATGTGTGCATGCATGAATGCATGTGCATGTTGCTACCTTTGCATCTGCATGGGTTTGGTGTCCATGCATGCTATGTGTGTGCCTGTGTGTTCGTGTGTGTTTGCCTCTATTCATCTATGTGTATGTATGTGTGCATGTGTATATGCATGTATTAGTACGTGTGTGTGTGTGTGTGTCATGTATGCATGTGCTTGCATGTGTTTTTATGCATATTCATGTGCATGTGCATGTGCATGTGAGTATGTGTGTGTATGCAATTTTTCATGCACGTGCCCATATATGTCATGTCTTTGTGTGAGTGTGTATGTGTGTGTATATGTGCGTGTGCATAGATATATGTGTATGAGTGTACTTGTCTACTTGTGTGTTACTGTGTGTGTCCATTTGCATGTGCATACAAGTGTGTGTTTTCATGCTTCCATTTGTGTGTGTTTGTGTGTGTGAATGTGCTTATGTGTGTGTGTGTGCATGGATATGTAAGTGTGTATACATCTGCATGTGTGCGCAAGTTCTAGTGTATGTGTGTGCTTGTTCATGTTTGTGTGTGGGTGCATGTGTGTTTATAAGTGTGTGTGTGTTTGTGCTTGCTCAACTATGGGTGATTGCAAGTGCTTGTGTTTACATGCATGTGTGCTTGTCTTGAAGCTTATGTTTAAGTGCATGTTTGCATATTTTTTTTATGTGGATATGTGTGTGGGTCAATATGTGTGTGTCAATGTGTGCTGGTGTGTGTGCAAATGTGCTTCTATGCCTCAGTTCGCATACATGTGTGTGCACATGATTTTGTGTGGGTGGGTGGGTGTGTGCATGTGTTTTTATATATTTGTTATGTGTTCATATCTGTGTATGTGTTAGTATGTGCTTGTTTGTATATGTAGTTTGTGCGCATGTGCTTGGACATGTGTGTGTGCATGTGTGCTTGCATATGTGTCTGGTTGATAGTGCATGTCAATGTACATATTTGGGTGCACGTGTCAACACATGTGTGTTTGTGCATGTATGCCTTTGCATGTCTTTGTGCATTTGTGTGTGTGTGTGTGCATATGCATTTGTGGTCTACATTTGTTTGGGTGTGTTTGTCCACATGTGTGTGCATATGCATTTGTGGGTCTACATTTGTTTGGGTGTGTTTGTCCACATATGTGTGCATATGTATTTGTATGTGCATGTGTGCATGTGTGCATGAGTGTGCTTCTATTTGTGCATGTGCATATGTGTGTGTATGTGCTTGTGTGCATTTGCATGTGCGTGCATGGGTGTGCATGTGCATGTGAGGATGTGTATGTGTACAAGAGCACACACATGTGCATGTATATGCGAGAGTGCACACAGGTGCATGTGTGTGTGTGAGAGAGAGAGAGAGAGAGTGCATGTGTGTTAGCATGTGCATGTGTTTTGGTAAGTGTGTGTGCTTGCATGCATCTATTTTTGCAAAAGAGTGTGTTCAATTGTGTGAATGCATAAGCATGCTTTTGTGTGTTGTATGCCTACATTTATGCATACATGTGCATGTATGTGTGCACGCTTTGCATGAGAATGTTGTGTGTGTGTGTGGGTTGGTGTTTGGGTGGGTGTGGGAGCATGTTTGCATCTATTTCTATGTCGATACATGCTTGTAAATATGTGTGTGTATCTATGCAAGCATTTGTATGTGTGTAGGTAGTTTGTGTGTGTGTATATGTATATGTATATGTGTGTGTATTTATATATGTGAGTGTGTATGTGTATATCTACATTTCTATATGCATGTGTGTGCTGTATGGAGCACAAGTGTGAGTTTGCATGTGTGTGTTTACGTGTCTACATGTGTAGGTGCATGTGTATATGCAAGTGAGTTCATGTGTGTGTGTGTGTGTGCATTTGTGTGTATACGATTATGTGAGTGTGTGATTGTGTGCACATGTGAGTGTATTCGAGCATATGTGTTTTCTTGCGTGCATGCATGTGTGTGTGCGTGGGTACTTACTTGGGTGTGCAAATGTGTCCATGTGCATGTAGGTGTGCTAGTGTGTGAATCTTTGCTTGTGCATTTGATTGTGTGAATGGTCATGTGCATCTGTGTGTGTGTGAGTGCATGTGTGCATGTGCATGCTTGTGAATTCTCTTGTAGATGCATTTATGTGTGTGTTTCTACACTTGTGTGCATGTGAGGTTGTTCATGTGCATGTGTCCATGGGTATGTATGTATGTGTGTGCATTTGTCAATGTGGATATGTGCATTGATATGTGTGTGTGTGTGTCCAAGCGTGCATGTGTGTATGTGTGTTTTCATGCTTACATGTAAATGTGTGTGTGTGTGTTTGCATGCATGCATTTGTGTGTGCAAACATGTGTTTGTCCATATGTGTGTGTGTGTTCTTGTGTGTATCTATATATGTATGTGCGTGTGTGTGTTTGCATATTTTTTGTGTTCATGTATGTTTGTAAGCATATTTATTTGTGTGCATGTGTTTTGTGCGCATGTGTGTGTGCTTGTGTGTTTGCATGAGTGTATGAATGTGTGCACGTGTTGGTGTGTTCATGCTTGTGTGTGTCTGCATACTTGGGTGCATGTGGGCACATACTTGGTTGTGTATATGCATGCATATGTGTACATGTGCATGTGCGAGTGTGTGTGCCTTTGCTTTTGCATCTAATAATGTGTGTAGGGGGTAGGGGTTTGTGCATGCGAAAGTACATATGTGCATGGGCATGCATGTGCATGTCTGTGCTCATGTACATGCATTTTGTTTATGTGTTCGTGCACATGTATGCATGTGAGGGTGTGCATTTGTATATGCATGCCTATGCATGTGCTTGGGTACACTTGTGTCCATGCATGATTACACGTGTGTGCTCGTGTATCGATGCATGTGCATTTGTTTGCCTAGGCTTGTGGATGTGTGCATGTATGTTTGTGTGTGTGCACGTGTGTTTGTGCATGTTTTTGCATGACTATGTGCTTATTTATATATGTGTACGTGGGAGTGTTTGTGCAAGTGTGCATCTATAAGTGTAATAGTGCCCATGCATGCATTTATGCATATGGTTCCATGTGTGTGTTTGTGGGTGCATTTGTTTTTCTAAGTGTAAGTGCATCCATGTGTCAATGTGTTCATGTGTGTGTGCATGTTTGTAGACATGAGTTTGTGTGTGTGTTTGTGTGCATGTGCATGCTTATGTGTACGTGTGTGTGTGCATGCATATGTATGTATGTGTATGTGTGTGTGTGTTTATGGATTTTCATATGCGTCCATGTGTGTGTGTGAGTGTGCTTGTGCGTATGTGTTCATGAGTGTAGTTGTGTGATTGGGAATTTGTATGTGTGCGACTGTGTGTGGCTATGCATGAGTGAATGTGTGTGTGTGCATGCGATCACAAAGGTGTGTAGCTACATGCTTGTGTGTATTCTTGTGTGCACACATGTGTGTGTAGGATTATATGTATGTGAGTGTGTATGAAACTTGTGTCTGCATGTCTGTGTTCATGTGCATGTGTGTCTATAGGCATGTGTGTGGATACATGTGTGTGCATGTGTTTGTGATAGTGCATATGCATGTGCAAGTGTACATGTGCATGTGAGTGTTTGCATGTACATATGTGCATATGCATGTGCATGTGTGTGCATGTGTGTGTGTGTGTTTCTATGTGTGTGTGCATATGTGTGCGTATGTGAGTATTAGTACGTATGTATGTGTGTGTGTGTGCTTGTGAGTGTGTGTGGACATGTAAGCATTAGAGCTTGCACTTGCACCTATGTAAGCATTCATGCCTATATGTGTGTATCAATGAGTGTGTGCACATGTGTGTGCATGTATAAATGTTTGCACCTTTGTTTATATGTGTGTATGTGTGTGTGCCCCAATATGTGTAGGGGATTGTGTGTGTGGATGTTTGTGTGTTAGTGTGTGTACATTTGTGTATGTGTGCATTTCTATGTGCATATGTCTACACACCCATGTGAGAGTGAGTGTGTGTGTATGTGTGCATATGTATGCACTTAATTTTTGGTGAGTGTGTGTCTATGAGTTTGAATGTGGGTGTGCATGAGTGTGTGCATGCATGTTTATACATTTGTGTGCATGTGCATGCATTTGTGTGTGCTTTCTTATGCATGTGTGCAGATTTTTATGCTTGTGTGTGTGCACTAACATATGTTTATATATATTTCTAAGTGTGCATATGTAAATTGTTGTGCTTATGAGTGTGCCAATGCATGATTTTCTACATATGTTTGCATGTACTTATTTGTGTGTGAGTGTATAAACGCATAACTATAAATGCGTTTGATCTGACATTTGGTTGTGTGCATGTGTCCATGTATGTGTACGCATGTGTGACTGTGTGTGTCTTTGTTCTTGCATGTGTGCAGGCATGTGCTTGTGTATGTATGCGGTTAGGAATTTATCTTGTGTGTGTTTATAGGAATGCATGGCTGTGGGTATTAGTGGTTGCATAGGTGATTGTTCATGCATGGATGTGTGCATGTGTGTCGGTATTTGTGTTTGTGTGTGTGTGTGCACGTGTGTGCAAGTTCTGTGTGCATTTGTCTATATGTGTTGGCATACATATGTGTGAGCATCTATGTGTGCATGTGCTTCTGTGTGAGTGCATTTGTGTGTGCATGCATGAGGGTGTGTATGTTTGTGCTTATGTGTATGTTTGAGCATGTGCGTGCATGTTCATCTACATGTGTGTGTGAGTTTGTGTGGTTGTGTATGTGTGTATGTGTGGGTGTGTGTTGTTGTGTGTGTGTGTGTGTGTGCATGTGTGCATGCGAGTGTGTACATCTATGTGTGTGCTTGCATGTGTGTTTATGTATGTGTGTGTGATTGTGGGTGGGTTTGTCTGTGAGTTTTGTGTACATGCATTTGTATATTTGTCTGTGTATATGCATGCAAACTTGTGCATGTGCATGTGAATGTCTATGCCAATATGTGTGTGAGCTTTTTTGTGTGCATATGCATGTTTCTACAAGTTTGTATTCCTATGTGTATTTATATGTGTGTGTGCACAAGCATCTTAGTAGGTATGCATGCATATTTATGAGCACACGTGTGTTTATTTGTGTGTATGTTTATGTGTGTGTTTGTAAGTATATAAACCTCTACACTTGTGGGTGTGTTCATGCAAGTGTGAGTGCATGTATGTCAGCTCATGTATGTGTGTGACTAGATTTATTTGTGTATATGTGTGTTTGCTTAAGAGTGTGCATGTGTGCATGGGTGTGCATATGAGTATGTGTTAGCAAATGTTTTTGTGCACCCAAATGCATGTGAGTATGCACATGTTGTTTACATGTGTATGCATGGGTACACATGTGTGTGTGAATATGTGTGTCTATGCATGTGCATATGAGTGCATGTTTATGTGTCTATGCCCTTAAGTGTGTGCATCTTTGTGTGTCTATTTATAAGTGTGCATAATGTGGTTGCTTGCATGCTTGTGTGTGTTCATGTGTGTGAGTTTCTGTGCATGTGCCCATGTGGGTATGCATGAGAACTTTGTAATGGTTTGGGCTGATGTGTGTATGTGTGTGTATGTGTGCATGTGCATGCATCTGTGTCTATGTGTGTGCACATGTTTATGTTGGTGTGTGAATGCATGTGAGGTGTGTGCATGTGCTTGTGCACATGCATGCTTGGGCACATGTGTGCTTGTGCACATGCATGCTTGTGTTCACATTTATGTGTGTGCATACATGTGCATGTGTTTGTATGTGTGTGTGCGTGTGCATGCATGCTTATGTTTATGGGTGTGTATATGTTTGTGTGTGTCTATGAGGATTCATATCTGTGTGTGTAACTATACACATGCATGTGCATGTGTGTTTGTGTGTGGATATGTGCCTACATGTGTGCGCTTGTGAGTGTATGTTTGTGTGTGTTCATGTGCATGTACATGTTGGTTTGTATTTGTGTGAGTGTATTCATGTGTTTGTGTGCATGTGTGCATGTGAGTAAATGGTTGCACGTGTGTTTGTATGTGTCTGTGCATGCATGTGCTCATATGTGTGTGTGTTTATGCGTGTGTGCAAGCACGTTTGTGTTCTTATGCATGTGTGTGTGCATGTGTAGTTGCATTTCTATATATGCATGTATGTGTTTGTATGTGAGTATGAGTGTATGTGGGTATGTGTGCACATATGTGTGTACCTATGTGTACATGTGTTTATGCAAATAACATTGTGGATATGTATGCATGTGCACATGTGTGTGAATGTTGTTGTGCTTGCATGAGTGCATGCATGCTTTTGTATAAGTGTGTCTACTTCAGTGTGTTTGGGTATGTGTTTATGTGTTGAAGTTTGTATGTGCATGCTCATGTGTGTGCATGCTTGTGTGTGAGTGTATATATGTTTTTGTGAGGTGTGCAAATGTGTGTGTGAGTGCATCTACTTGTGTGTGTGCATTAATGTGTTCAAGTGCATATTTGTGTATTTGCATCTGTGTTAAGCTTATGCATGCAAGCATATTTTCATGCTTATGCATGTCTTTTCATGTGCATATGTGTTTGTGCATGTGCATTTTTGTGTATGTGTGTTTTTATGCATGTGCATGTTTTTCTATATGTGTGTGTCGGAGAATGTTTGTGTATGATGGTACCTGTATTTGTGTGCATGTGTGTCCATTCATGTGCATTTGTGTGCGCACATGTTTTAACATATGTGTGTGTGTATGTGCATGTTTGTGTGTGTGTGAATGCATGCTTGTCTATGTTAGCATGCATAGGTGTGTGATTGTGTATGCATATGTGTGTGTGTGTCAACAAGGGCACATTTGCATTTGTTCTTGTGTGCACATGTGTGTGTAGATGTCCGTGCATGTGTGTTTGTGTTCATGTGTGTGTCTACATGTTAGTGTTTGCACATGCATTCATGTGTGGATTATGTGTGTGAGTGTGCATATACGTGTTCCTATGCATGCATATCCTTGCAAGCGTGCATATGTGCATGTGTGTTTGTGCATGGGTACGTGTATGTGTGTTTGTTAATGTGTGTTCGTTTGTGCATTTTAGTGTCTATGTGCAAAAGCATGTGTAAGTGCATTCTTGTGTGTGAATGTGTGTGTCTGGTTATATGTGTGCATGCATGTAAGTGTGTGTCTATATGCACTTCTATGTGTGAGTGCATGTGCAAGTGTGTACACGTGTGTTTGCTTGCATATTTGTGTGCATGTGTTAATGTATGCGTGTGTGCATGAGTGTGCTTGCGTGCGTATGTGCATAAGTATGCTTGTGTGTATGCATGTATATACATGGGTGTGTGTGTGCATACGCATGTATATGTGCGTCTATGTCCAAATATTTATGTCTTTATTTTTGCATGTGTATGCTTGTGCATGTGCATGTTTGTGTGAGTGCATGCATGTGTGTGTGTATGCATGTGTTTGAGCATGTGTGTTTGTGTGCATGTTCGTGTGTGTATGTGTGTGCGCATGTGTGCGCTTGTGCGTCTGTGTGTGTTTGTTTTTGTATATATGTGATTGTGTGCTTGTATGCATGCATGTGTGGGAGTGTGTACATGTGCATCTATGTATTTGCATACATGTGCATTTTTGTTTGTGTTTGTGTGCATGTGTGTGTGTGTGTGCTTGTGTGTGACATGTTTGTGCATGGTCATGTGTGTCTATGTATGTTTGTGTATAGGTGTGTGAGCATGCATGTGAATGTATCTTCATGTGCATGAGTCTATGTGAGTGTGCATGTTTGTGTGTGTTTTTTCTTTTGTATTGATGCATGAATATGTGTGTGCATATGCTTTTATGTGTGAGTGTATGTGTGTGTGTGTGTGTGTGTAGATGGGTTCATGTGTGTGTGTGCTTGTGTTTGTGGGTGCACACAAGCATGCTCGTGTGTGTGCTTTATTCTGCATGTGTGTGTGCTTGCATGTATTTGTGTGTGGGCATATGTTTGCTTATGCATGAGTATTTGTATGCACGTGTGTATGTGTGGGTGTGTGCATGTAAGTGTGCGATCGTGTGTTTGCATAGGATTTTGTGTCCATGTGTCGATGTGAGTGGGAGTGTGAGTGTGAGTATGGGTGCAAGTGTGTGTGCAATGTGTGCTTGTGTGGACGTTTGAAGGTGTGAGTGTGGGTGTGTGTACATGTGTACATTTGTGTTTGTATGTGTGTATGTGCATGTATGCTCCTTTGTGTGTGTGTGCATGTGTGTGTTAGTGTGGATGCATATGTGTTCATGTGTGTAGTAGGGTGTGTATGGCTGTGCTCATGGATGTGTATATGTGTGTGTACATTTTCATCATGCATGTGTGCATTTGTGTATGCATTCACATGTGTGTATGTGTGTGTGTGTGCTTGTGTGTGTTTTTTTGTGAGTGTGTGTATACACCTACGTGCACATTTGTCTTTGTATGTACATGTGTGTATATTTGCATGTGTATGTGCATGTTCATATATTTGTTTGTGCATGCATGCATGCTTTGTACAAGTGTGCATGTGTTTGTGTGTGTACGCATGTGGATGTGTACTTATATTTGTGTTATTGTGTGCACGTGTGTTTAAGTGTAGGTGACTATGTGCATGCTTGTGTGTATTTGTGTATGCACATTTGAGTGTTTGGTTATGTGTGTGTGATTGAGTGTGTGTGCATGTGAGTGTTTTTGTTTGTACATGTGTAGTAACTATGCATGCATTTGTGGATGTGTTGTTGTGGTTATGTGTGTGTAGCAATGCATCCGAACGGGTGCATGTACCTACATTTGTGCGCATGTGTGTTTGCTTGTATTTTTTTGTAATTATGTATGCAATCTTACGTGCACATATATACATATATGTATTCACATTTGTGTGTGCATGAGTGCTTGTGTGTGTGTGTACATATGTGATTTCATGTGTGTGTGTATATCCGTTTGTGTATATATGCATGCTTGTATGTCTTTATATGTGTGTAGGTGGTTTTGTGAGTCAATATGGTTGTACTTGTCTTTGTGTGTGTGTGTGTGCATATGCATGCATGTATTTGCATCTGTTTGCATGTACATGTGTGTGTGTGTGCACGTCTTTGTATGCATCTTTATCAATGTGCATATGTTTGTGTGTGTATATATGTGTGTGTGTTTGTGTGTGCACGTGCATGTGTTTGTGTATGCACATTTGTATACATACGTGTTTACATGCTTGTGCATGTTTCTGTGTATGCGTTTGTGTGTGCTTGTGCATATCCACATGCGTGAATATGCATGTGTGCACATACATGTGTATTTGCATGTAAGCATCCAAGAAAGTGTTTAAGGCTTTTTTCATGCATGTGTGTACATTTGTGGAAGCATGTGTGCATAGTTGGTTGTGTGCTTATGTGTGCATGTAGGTGTGTGCTCATGTGCCAATATGTTTGTATGTGTGTGTATGTGCACTTGTGTGTACATTTATTTGTGCAAGTAAGAGCACGTTTATTTGTGTGTGTGTGAGTGTGTGCTTGTGTGCATGTTAATGCATGTGTTTGGAAGTGTGTGGGTGTGTTGCATGATTGTGTGCAAGTGTGTGTGTTTATTTGAGTGTGTGTGCATGCATATATGCTTGCATACGCATGTATGTGTATGAGTGTGTGTGTGTGTTGGTGTCTATAAGTGTGTGTAAATATGCACACACACATGTGTGTGCGTGTGTTTGTATGTGTATGTGTGTATGTACGTGTGTGTACATGTGTGAGAGTGTGTGTGGGCATGTGTGTATGTGTGTGTGCATGTGTGTGCACTTATGGGCATGTGTTTGTGTTTGTGTATGAGCATATGTGTGTGTGTTCTTCTATTTTTTACTTGTGCATGTCCTTGTGCCTCTACACGTGTGTGAATATAAGAGTGCATGCATTTATGTGTGACTACAACTTTTTCTTTTGCATTAGTGTGTTTTCATGCACGTGTATGCCTATGTGTGTGCATGCTAGCATTTGTGTTTATTTTCATGTCTATGTGTGCCTAGCAATAGATTTGTATGTGTTTGCATGTGTGTGTAGATGGGTCTTTGTGTAAATATGTGCACATGTGTATTATTGTACTTGTGTAATTGTGTGTGCATGAGTCTGTTTGTGTGTGTGCATGCATACATTCATGAGTGTGTGCATGTGTTTCTATGTACATGTGTGCATGCATGCGTGTGTGTGTGTGTGTATGTGTTGGTTTGTGTCTATGTGCATGTGTGTGGGTTTTTGCATCCATTTTTGCATGTGTACATATGTATGATTATGTGTGGGCATGTGTGTGTTCATGTATGGGTGTGTGTGTGCATGTTCATCTCTATTGGTGTGTGTCTATGTTCATGTTTGTGCATCTGCATATACCTCTATGTGCATGTGCTTAGATGTGTGCATACATGAGTGTACATATATGTGTACATATGTGTGTGTGTGTGTTTTTTCATGTGTGTGTATGTGAGTATATGTATGTGTATGTGTGTGTGCATGCTCGCATATGTGTATGAGTGTGGGTACATGTACATGTGTGTTTGTGAGCATGTGTGTTATGCTTGTGTATGCATTATGTGTGTCAATTTGTGTACATGCATGTGCAAATTTATTTGTGTGTGCATGTTTACGTATGAATGTGTGTGCATGTCTGTGTGTCTATATATGAATGTGTGTGAATGCATATATGCACGTAGGAAAGCATGAGTGCATGTGCATGTGTGTGCATATGTGTATGCTTATATGCGTGCATGTCTATTAGCTTATGTGTGTGCATGTGACTATGTGTCTATGTTTATAAGCATTTTCTTATGTGTGCATGTGCATGTGCATTTGTGGGTGTGTGTGTATGAGTGCATGTTCATGCATATTTGTTTATGTGTGTGTGTGCATGTGTTGATGCATTCATGTGTGCGTTCCACATGAGTGTGCAAGAATGCAGTGCAAGTGCATTTATGTGTAGGTGTGTGTTTATGTGAGTGAATGTGCAAACACATGTGTCTAGGTGCATTCATGCAGGTGTGTATATGTTGGCATGCATATGTTTGTGCATGTGTTTTTTATGTGTGTATATGCATGCATGTGAGTATATGCATGTGTGTGTGTATGTGTGCATATGAGTGAGTGTGTGTTCGTGTGCATGCTTATGTAGGTACATTTGTGTCTATAGGCTTGTACAAGTGTGTTTGTTCATGTGCATGTGTGCGTGTTTATGCGTATGTTAGATTTTGTGTGTTCATGTAGATGTGAGTGTGTGTGGGTATGTTTATATGTGCAAGTACATTTGCATGTTGTTTGTCTATGCATGTGTAGTTTTGGTGCATTTTGCATGTGTATGTATATTTACATCTATGTGTGTTTGTGGTTGTATGTGTGCACACATGTGTGTGTATATGTTCTTGTGTGTGGTTGTGTATACATGTGTGTGTGTGTGGTTGTGTATGTGCATAGCTGCATGCATGTGTGTGATTGTGCATGCATTCAAGTGTGTGTGTACATGATTTAATGGTTGTGTGTGCATAGAGGGGAGGGTGAGTTTGTATTTGCCAATGTGTATGTATGTGTGTTTATACTTCTATGTGTATGTAGGTGTATGAGTGTGGGCATTTGTGCATGATTGTGTGTGAGCATGAATACTTATGTTTAGGTGTTTTGTGTGTTGTGCATGCATTCATGTTCATATGGGTGAATGTGCATGTCTGCATGCACGTGTTTGCATTTTTTTTGCACACACTTGTGTATGCATATATGTATGTTTGCATATGCGTGTGTGCGTATTCATATTAAAGTTGTGTGTGTGGGTGCATGTGTATATGTGCATGTTTTTGAGTGTGCATGTGTGACCATGTGTGTATGTGTGCATGTGAGCATGTACAAGTTCATGTATGTGCATATGTATGTGTGCATGTGTGTACATATTTTTATGTGTGCAAGTTTTTGTGTGTACATAGGCTTGAGTATGTATGTGTGTGCATGTGTATGCATGCATGGTAGTATGTGTGTGTGTGTGTGTGAATGTGCATGTCCAAGTGTGGGCATGTGTGTGCATGAATGTGTGAGCATGCGTGTGCATGCATGTGCGAGTTTGTGTGTGTGTGTTTGTGTGAATGTAGATGTGTGTATATGTACATGAGTGTGTGTATACATGTGCGCATAAGTTTATTCTTTTGTGTGCCCCTACTTACTTGACTATGTGTGTGTATTTATGTGTGCGTGCATTTATATGTTCATGTCTTGATGTTTTTGCACATGTGTGTGTGTGTGCATGTATGTGCATCATTATGTATGTGTGCACATGCGTCTTTATGTGCATGTACATGTGTGCGTGCACATATGTGTGTGATTAGGTGTTCATGTTTGTATTTGGGTTTGTGTACATGCGTCTTCGTCTGTGCATGCTTTTGTGCATGTGTGTCTCTATGTGTTTCCACGCATGAGCTGCATGTGTATGTGTGCATGTTCATGTGTGTCTTTGTGTTTGTGTGTTGTTTTGTCTATGATCCAATGTATTAGAGTGTGCATGTGCTTGTGCTTGTGCATGTGTATGTGCTTGTATGTGCATGTGCTTGTGTATTCATGTGCACGTGCATGTGCATGTGTAGCGCACATGAGTGCATGTGTATGTGCATGCATGTTTATTTTTCTGTGTGTGTGCACATGTGTTTACATGTGTGTATGCGCCTATGCATCCAAGTGTATATGTGTGTGTGGGTTTGGGTCATATGCACATGCTGTGCAAGCTTGCATGTGCATGTGCTTCTATGTGTGTGGGTGTTGGTGCATTTATGTGAATGTGGATGTGCACATGTTTATGTGAGCATATGTGTATATATCTTTGGGTGCATGTGTACAAGGTTTTATGTAAATTTGTGAATTTGTGTGTGTGTGTGTGTGTCCATACGTGTGTGTTTATGAGTGTTTGTATGTGTTCATTATGTGCTTATGTGCATGTGAGTAGATGTATGTGTATGCATGCATGAGTTTGCAAATTGGTGCATGCAAGTGCACGTGGGTGTGCATTTATTTGCATTTACATGTGGGATTATGTACGTTTGTTCGTGTGCATGTGTGTGTGAGCATGTTTTGTGTGTGTATGTTTGTTTGTGCATGGGTGTGTGTGCATGTGAGTGTATGTGTGTTTGTGCATGTGTACATGTCTGTGTGTGTACTTCTACATGTGCTTGTGTGTGCTTGGGATAATGCATTTGTGCATTTTAGCATGCATTTGTGTGTGTGTGTGTGCATGTGTGAGTGCATGGCTATGTGTTAGTGTGCATGCAGGTGTGCATCTATGTGTGTATATGTGTGTGTGCATGTGTGCAAAGTGTGCCAGAGAGAAAATTTGTGTGCGTGTGTGCACATGTGTATTCTTTTGTGCGAGTGCATGTGCGTGCATGTTTGTGTGTGTGCTTCGCATGTGTGTGTGTGTAGGTGTCGGTGCATATGTGTGTATGCATGGGCATGTGAGTGTGTATGCATGTGTGTATTTGTGTGTGTATGCTTGTGTGTGTTTGGGTGTGTCTACTTATGTGTGAGCATGTGTGTTCCCATGTGTGTTTATTTTTGTGCATGTTTTTGCATATGTGTGTCTATGTGTGTTTTGTCGTGCATGTGCATGTTTATGTATGTGGGTCTTTGTTTGTATTAATGTGCATGTGTACATCATTTTTGTATGTGTGTTTCTATGAGAGTATTTGTGATTTCATGTATGTGTGTATGCATGTGTGTGTATGTTTGTTTATTCATGTGTACTTGCGTGTGTGTGAGAGTGCACACGATCACATATGTGTCTTTGTTAGTAAATTTTTGTGTGTGTGTGAGCATGTGTGTGGTTCAGCATTAGTATTTGTGTTTGTGTTTATGAATGATGGTGTGCATGAGTGAGAGCATTTATGTGTGTGTGGGTCCATGTTTGTACATCTAAACATGTTTGTGTGTGTCGATGCATTTATGTGTTTGTGTTCATGTGTGTGCATGTGCATACGTGTGATTGTGCATGTCTATCTACATGTGTGTGCGCATGTTCTTGCAAGAGTCCTTGTATTTTTGCATGTGTGTATGCCTATATGTTTGTGCCTATGTGCATGTGTGCTTATCTATGTGTCTCTACGTGTGTGCATGTGTGTTTTTGTTTTTGAACACATATGTGAGTGCATGTGTGTGTGTGTGTCTACGAGTGCACATGCACATATACAAGTGTGTACATGTATGTGTCCATATGGGTGTGCATATGTGTGTGCATGAGAATGTATAGGTGTGTGCATGTAGAATTGTTTGCATTCATGCATGTGTGCCTATGTATACATATGTGTGCATGTCTATATTTATGATTGTGTGCAATTGAGTCTATGTGTGTGTGTGGTTGTGTGTTTATGTGCTTGCAAGAGTTTGGGTGTGTGTCTGTACTTGTGCATGGGTTTGTATGCATGTGCATATGTGTGTGTGTGTGTGTGCATTTGTGCATGTGTGAATGTGTTTGTGAATGTATGGTTTTGCTTGTGTGTGCACATATTTTTGTTTTTATTTGCATCAGCGTATGTGTCTATGCATCCATGTGTTTTTATACAAGTGAAGTTGTCTGTGTGTATGTCACAAGCATGTTTATGTGAAATGGCATGTGATTATGTGTGTCAGTGTGTCTGTGCATGTGTGTTATTGTGTGTGGGTTTGTGTGTGTGCATGTGTGCATGTATGTGTGTGCATTAGTATGTATGTGTGTGTGTGTGCAAGTTTATGTGCATATGTGTGCGTGTTTATGTATGTGTGTGTATGCTAATGTTTGTGTGTATATGCATTCATGCATGTGGATATGTTTGTGAGTCATTGTGTAAGTTTGTGTGCATGTGCGTACATGTGTGGGAGTGGATGTTTGTGCAAGTCTTTGTGCATGTGTGTGGTTGTGTGTGTTTATAAGAGTGTATGTGTGTGTGTGTGTATATGTTTGTGCTTTTTGGTGCATGGGCATGTATGTGTTTGTGTATGTGCATGTGTACATATGTGTTTGTGTGGGTGTGAGTGTTTTTGTGTATGTGTGTATTTGTTCATTTGTATGTGTGCATGTGTGATTGTATTTGCACGTGTGTATATGTGTTTGTTCATCCATCTCAGTATCTGTGCATGGTGTGTTCATGAATATATTTGTATATGCATGTGCATTCATACGTGTTTGTGCAATTGTGCTTGTGTGTTTATACTTTTTGCATGTGTGCATGTGTAAGCATATGGGTGTGTTCGTGAATGTGTGAGTGCATTTATGTGGGTGCAGCATGTGTAAGTACGTGTGTGTGCATGCATGCTTGTATTTGTGTGTGCAAGTGAGCATGCTTGGGTGTGTGAGTATATGTGCATGTCTTTATGTATGCTTTCGTGCTTATGCATGTGCTTGTGTGTAGGCATGTGTACACGTTTTTATATGTGTGCATGTATGTGCATGTGTGAGTGTGAGTGAGTGTGCATGCTTGTGTAGGTGCATGTGTGCGTGGATATGACTATGTGTTTTTGTTTGTGAGTGCATGTGCGTGTGTTTAGGTGTTTGTGCAAATGTTATGAGTACATGTGTGTGCTTATGTGAGTCTGTGTTAGTGTATGTGTATATACATATGCACATGTGCATACGTACGTGTGTATGTAAGTGTGTGTGAGTACATGTGCATTTGTGAGTATATGTGCATTGGTATGTGTATGCATATGCATTGGTGTGCATCCATTTGTGTGTGTGAGTATGCATATGCATGCATATTTTTGTTGATGTGCCTTTGGGCATGTGTACATGCATGTGTGTACAAATATGTCTTTGTGTGTGTGTGTGTGAGTATGTGTTTGTATTTGTGTGCTTGCATGCATTCATGTGTGTGCATGTGCTTGTGCATGTGCATGTGTATTTGTGTGTGGTCATGTATGTGTGTATGTGTGTGTATGTGGATGTATTTGTGAGAGCATGTTTGTGTGAGAGTATGTTTGTGTGAGAGCATGTCAGAGTGTGTACATGCCTGTGTATGCATGGTGTTCATGTGTGCATATGCATTTGTTTGTGTCTTTGTGTGTATGTGTGTGCATATGTAATTGTGTGCATGTGTGTATGTGTAGATGTATTTATGTTCATATTTGTGTGCACATATGTTTGTACGCTTGTGCATGCATTTGGTTCCTATGTGTGATTTTTGTGCATGTATGTGTGGACTTGTGCATTCGAGTACATGGCTACTTGCATGTGTGCATAGGTACATTTGTGTGTGTGCATCTAGATATGCATGTGTCTATTTGTGTCTATGCCTTTTGGTGTGTTTGTGTTCATGTGTGTGTGTTTGTGTGTGTGTGTATGCCTATGTTTGTGTGTGCATGAATGTTTTTATTTGTTTTCTTGCATGCATATATTTATGTGCATTTCTATGCATTTGTTCACATCCTTGCATGTGTTTGTGTGTGACGAGCATGTGAGTGTGTATGTGCATGCATGGTCATCTGTGTGAGCATGTGTGAGTGTCCGTGTTTTCGTGTGTAGGTGTGTGATTGCGATTGTTTGTGTGCATGTCTATGTGTGTGTATTTTTATATGTGCATGTGTGTGTGTGTGTGCTTGTACATAAGTGCATGTGCATGCATATGTGAGTCTGCATGCATGTGTGCATATGTGTGTGTGTTTATGTTTGTGTTACCATGTGAATTCTTGTGTATATATGCTCATAAGTGTGTGTGTGTATGTGTATTTGGGTGTTCATGTGTGTGTGTGTGTTCTTGTGTTCATATGCATTTGTGCATGAGTGTGCTTGTATGCATGTGACTGTTTGTCCATGGGGGTGCATGTGCATGTGTTTTGTGCGTGTGTGTGCATATATGCATGTTTGGTTGTGTGTGTCTGTGCATGTGCATGAACATGTGTGCATGTTGTTTAATGTGTGTGTTAGTGTTTGTGCATGTGTGGGTGTGTGTGAGCATTTCGTGAATGTGTGTGTGTGTCTATGTGAGCATGTGTGTTTACACATGTGAGTATAGGCATGCATGTGTATGTGTGAGCATCATTCTTTTCAGGCACATGTGTTTGGGCGTGTGTCTATGTAATTTTTCATGCACATGCCCATATGTGTTATGTCTTTGTGTGAGTGTGTATATGTGTGTATTTGTACATGTGAATAGATGTATGTGTGTGAGTGTGCTTGCCTACTTGTGTTTATTGTGTTTGTCTATTTGCATCTGTATACATGTGTTTGTTCTCATGCTTCCATTTGTGTGTGTGCGTGTGTGTTTGTGTGTGTGTGCACGCATGTGTGAGTGTGTGTATGTGTGCATGTGTGTGCCCATGTGTGTGTATGCATGCATGATGGTATGTATGTGTGAGTACATCCATGTATGTGTGAGTACATCTGTGCATGTGTGTGACTATGTTTGTGCATGTTTTTGCATTTGTGTGGATGTGTGAGTTTGTGTGTGCTCCCTTATGTGTGAGAGTGTGTTAATGCATGTGTGTGTTGTTCTGTGAGTGTGTGTTACTATGAGTATGCATTTGTGTATGCATGTTTGTGTGTATGTGTATGCATTCATGCATATGTGTGTGTTAATGAGCATGTATGTTTGTGGTTATGTGTGGATGCATATGTGTGTTAGTTTGTATTTGAGGGTTGTGTGACAATGTGCATGGATGTGTGAAATTCTATATGTATTTGAGTTGGTGATTGTGCAAACTTGTATATGTTTGCCTAAAGGTGTGTGTGAATTCATGTGTCTCAGTGTTTGTTTGTGTTCTTGAGACAGAGTTTGTTAGTGCTTTCGTGTGTGTGTGTACATGAGTGCATGTGTATTCTCTTGCAATTATGTGTGCATTCATGCACAAGTTTATGTGTGGATCTACATGTGTGAGTGTGTGTGCTTATGTGTGCTTGTGTGCATATGCATGTTTGTGATTGTTCTTGTGCATGTGTGCACATGTGTGTTTATGTGTGTTTTTGTGTTTACGAGTGTTTGTGCTTGGGTGTGTGTGTGTGTGCATGTGTGTGCACATTATTGTGTGCTTATGTTTGTACCTTTGAGTGTGCTAGTGCATGTACAGAAGTGTATGAGTGCATGTGCATGTGTTTGTGAGTACGTGTGCTTATGTGTGTTGGCATGTGTGTGTGTTTATGAATATGCGTGTATATATGTGTGTGCATAAGTATGAGTTCCTATGCACATGAGTGCATGCATGTGTGTATGCATTTGTTCATGTGTGCATGTGTGGGTGCATGTTTGTGTGCATGTGTGTGTACATGTGTTTGCGTGCATGTGCAAGCATGTGTGTGTGTATACTTGCACGTGTGGGTGTATGTGTGTGTAATTGTGTATGTTGGTGCATTCATGTGAGCTTATGTGAGTTTGTTTATGTGTGAGCATTCTTGTGTGTGTACTTTTGTATGTGCATGCATGTGTGTGTATACATGTGTGCACATAGGAGTTCATGTGCATGTGTGTGTATGCATGTGTGCACATAGGAGTTCATGTGCATGTGTGTGTGTGCATCTATGTTTATGCATGTATGTGTGAGTGCATGTGTGTGCACATGCAAAGGCATTTGTGTGTGTCTATGTGAGTGCTATTTGTCAATGTCTGAATGTTTTTGGGTGTGGGTGTGTGTATGTTCAAGTGCATTTTCCTTTGTGTGTTCACATATGCATATCTATATGCTTGCATTTGTTTATATGTGTGCTTGTATGTGTATGTGCATTCTTGTATGTGTGTGGTGCTAATGTGCATATGCGTGTGCATGAGGGTATGTGGTTATGCTCTTACAAGTTTATACATGCATTTGTGTTTAGGTTCTTGTCATTTGTGCATGCATTTGTATGTATTTTTGTATGTGCATGTGTGCATGCATGTGTGTGGAGGCATGAGTGTGTTGGTGTTTGTGTGAATGTGAGTTAATGCAAGCATGTGTGTGTGTGTGCTCTCTCATATATCTGTGTATGGGTGAGTGCACGAGTGCATGTATTTCTTTATGTGTGTGGGTGTGTGCATGCGCATGTGTGTGCATGTGGGTGTGTCAAAGAACACACTTATGTGAATGTAAGAGTGTGTTCATGTGTGTGTGGGTACATGTGCATGTTCGTGTGCACAAGTATGTGTGTGTGTTCATGTACACATGCATGCATATGTCTACATATGTGCATACACATGTGTGCATGCATGTATTCATCCATACATGCACCCATGTTTCTATATTTTCTTATACATGTGTGTGTGTGTGTGTGCATGTGGGCTTGTGTGTATACATGTGTATGTGCATGTGCTTGTAGACACATATGTGTTTGTGTTAACATGTTTATGCATGGGCACGTGCTTGTTTATGTCCACGAGTTTGCACAAGTGTGCATGCACAAGTGTGTGTGTGTGTGTGTGTGCATATGGATAGGTTTGAGTATGTGTGCATGTGCATCCATGTGTGTGTGTTTGTCTATGCATGTGTGCAAGTGCAAGTGTATGTGTGTGTGTGTGTAGTAATGCATTAGTGTGAAAGTGTGTGTGTGTGCTCATGAGTGTGTGCTTGTGTGTTTATGCATATGTGCATGTATGCATTAATGCATGTGTTTGTGTTTTTACATGCATATGTGTGCTTATACGTATTTGTTTGCATGAGTGTGCGAGCATACTTGGTTATGGATGTGTGTATGCATGAATGTGTCTGTGTGGATGAGCATGTGCATGTGAGTGTGTTTGCGTGCCTACATGTTTGTGTGTGAGTACTTTTATGACTGTGTATGTATGTGTGTGCTTGTGCGTATTTATGTGTTTGTGCATGTGCATGTGTTTGTATGTGTGCATTCATGAGGTGCATTTGCACGTATGTGTGTGTGCACGTGTGTGTCTTTGTGCATTTATTTGCTAGCATGTGTGCATTTTCATTTGTATGCTTGTATGCATTTGTCTGAATGTGTGTACTTGTGTGTATGTGTGTGCATATGTGTGTGCACTTGTATGACCTTCTTCACTTTGACCACTTTTGTTTAAAGATAAGTTTTAGCTTTATTAGAAAAACCTTATGCATTTACTTTTAGAATTCAATAATTTGAAAATTTGGGATACTGTTGAAAATACATTTGAGTTTTTTTTACTAAGACTATTGGTAGAGAAAAAGTGAGAAAACTATTAAGAGAACTCACTCCTAAGAAGAAGCACAAAACTCAAAAAAATTCTTGGACTGTGAATATTTTGTGTTCTGATTTAAGTGCCCAAATGTAATCAAATCATGAACTTGAAAGTGTCAAATGAGATTTGGTCTAAACATGAAGTTGCTTATAAAGGCAATTCTCAAGTATACTAAAATAAGCATGCTTGTTCAAGAGAATGAAGTCTTTTAGATGAATATGAATGAAAGAATTAAAACTATTTTATAAGATTTACAAATATTATTAATATGTTGTCTAACCTTGGCAAGAGTTTTTTATTGGTGAACAGGTGAGGAAGATTCTTTGTGTTCTACCTTAATAACATGATCCATTAGTGATGATGTTGAAAAAAACATAAAATATTTTGATTATGACTTTGGATAAGTTATTTGGTGAGCTTTTAACAAATGAAGTTGAGCATATAATAGAAGGGATGAAGAACTTGTGCTCAAAAAAGAAAGGAAAAAGAAGGAAAACATTAATAGCCTTTATAGTCAATTATTCAACAAACTTAGATTTCTCCATCCCAAGTTACCTCTTCGATTTGAAAATCTTTATCTAGATTATATATTAAAAAATATAGATAAACGAGTTGATAACAATAAGAAATAAAAGGGAAAGATAGTTTAAGAAATAAAAGGGAAAGATAGTACCTCATGAAGAAATAATTCATTATGAATGTAAATTACCTAAGTATATAAGACCTATTTGTCCTCACTATAATGAGAGAGTTGTGAAGTTTCAAAAAGCAAAAAAGAAGAAAGCTGTGATGATATCATGGGATGATTTAAATAGTTCTCCTTCTAGTGATGAAGATAAGTAGAGTTTGATTAGTCGTGCAAAAAAGGATAATGTTCTTATCATATCATTAGATGACGAAGTATTCCTCTTGCTCCTTTTTTCATCTTATTCTATGGTTCATTGTGAAGAATAGTATATTAATGTTTTCATGAAATAAAAAAAATTGGCTTCTAAATATCTTAAATTAAAAGAAGAACATAAAAACTATTTAAGCTTATATGAGCATTTGAATGAGTTGAATACTAATATTTGTAGGAGATTAAGATCAAGAGAGATGAAAAAGCCACTATCATTATCAAAAAACATGCTTAGTTTGAGAACTAACTAACTTATAAAATTTACATGTTCATTGTAGGACTTTTTCTTATAATATTGGTTGTGTAAGAAATGTTACATATTATTTTGTTGTAAGTGTAATTTATAACTATTGCACAACAATTTGAGATATTTCATCTTATTAGAAATTTAGAAAAATTATTGATAATAAATCTTCTAAATTTATTTGGATTATAAATAATAATTAATTAATGATCAAGTTAAGACATATGGATCTAAGAAGGTTTGGGTTCCAAAAACTAATGTTTGATTTGTTTTATAGGCATGTTCCATCAAGTATCGAGGAAGGTATGTGGTTCTTAGATGGCAAATGCTCAAAACACATTACTAGAGATGCATCTTTATTCATTCACTTGAAGTCATATGATGGTGATGAAGTTGCTCTTGGTGACAACTCCAAGAAGAAAGTGATTAGATAAGTGCTAGGAGCAGTTTACACACTTCTATAAGAAAGGTCCTCTTTATACAAGATTTAATATATAATCTCCTTAATATTAGTCGATTATGTGATTCAAATTTTAACATTTAATTTAATAAAAAGAAATGCATTATTAGTAAATTTATCTTCCACTTATCATTACATATAGAAAAGATATAACATAGGTTTTATTTTTGTACATCATTAAAGGTAGTAGTCTAGAATATCTTGCATCACATGATAATAATTCTACTTTAAGGTATAAAAGTTTTTGTCACTTAAGTAAGTCCTTTTTTTAAAGATTTTTTAAAGTTTAACCTAATAGTGCTTTGCAAAACCTTGGTTGGTCAAGTGATAAATTATATCTTTTATGTCAATTAAGAAAACAAATCAAAGTGAGTTTTAAACCACCTAAAAAACTTACTACTAAGAAAGTATTAGAATTTATTCATTTAGATCTATTTGATGCTATTCATTTTGAGAGGTTTGATAAAAACAAAGATGGGTTCATAATTGTAGATGACTTTATTAGGTTTATATGGGTTCCTTTTGTTAAAAAAATTAAATTTTTTGAAATATCTATAAGATTGATTACTATGACTAAAAAAGTGCATAATCTTAAGTTAGTCTTTGTTAGAAATGATAATGACGAAGAACTCAAGAATAAATTGTTTGATGATTTTTGTAAAAAATTGAGTTGCATGCATTTTCTTCACCTATGAGCCCTGAACAAAATGTTGTAATTAAGAGAGAGTTTAGGACCTTATTGAATGTGATAAGATGTATGTTTAATGGGTATAGTGTTTTGGAGTATTTTTAAGCTGAGATAGTTAATATTGTCTATTATGTTTTTAATTAAATAATATGTAGACCTTTGTTAGAATTTTTTTCTTTTGAATTACTTCATAATAAGAAACCTAAGATATCTCATTTCATGTGTTTGGCTGCAAATATTTCGTTCTAAATAATAGAGAAATGGATTTACATAAGCTTGATGGCAAGTTTAATTAAGAGAACCTTTTAGGATACTTACTTGTAGAATATTTAGCTTATATAATAAGAGAATATTAGTTGTGGAAAAAATAATCCATGTTAAATTTGATAAATCTCTTTTTAAAGCATCCAGTAATAATCATCAAGTTGGTCAACTTGATGAATTAAAAGATTTAAGTCATAAAGATGAAAAATTAGAGAATCTAGTTGAAGTTAATGAAATGAAAAAAAAAGAGGAGATCAATTTGAGATGAAATTAGGAATTCTAATGATCATTATTATGATTTGAACCAAATTGTATAGAAACTACTTTTGAAGATGAGAGCTAGATTATTGTAATGAATAAAGAGTTGATGTAATTGAGAGAAATCAAGTTTGGGATCTTATACCTAAGCCAAATGATAAAATAATCATTGGTACAAAATGGATGTTCAATAATAAGCCACATAGAGATGCCAAAGTTATGACTAATAAAGCTAAATTAATAAAAAAAGGTTATTATCAATTTAAAAGAGCATATATGGATGAGACATTTGCTCTTATAGTTAGACTTAAGGGAAATAAGATTTTGCATACTTATGTGTACCATAAAAGATTTAGATTATGCCTAATAGATATTTAAAATATATTTTTAAATAGATATATAAATGAAGAAGTGTATGTTGAACAACCCCTAGGATGTAATATACGTGATATGTTAATTCATATATACAAACTTAAGAAGGCACTTTATGATTTGAAGCAAGCTGCAAGAGCCTAGCAATAAAGATTATGCATTTCACTTACATCAAATGGTTTTCATAGTGGTAAGGAAGATAAAATTTTATTTATTTAAAATTTAGTTGAAGGTAAATTAATATGTCAAGTTTATGTGGATGATAATCTTTAGAGCTTCTAATAAAGAGATGTGTGTAAAGTTTACTAATTTAATAAAAAACTAAATTTAAAATGAGTATGATAAAGGACTTAACCTTCTACTTAGGAATTTAAGTTAAGCAAAAATGTGAAGGAATTTTTATTTCTCAAATTATTTTATGAAGTTGCTAAACAAATTTGGTGATGAAAACTTGAAGTAAAGGAAGAATCCCATTACTTCAAGTTCAAAAGCTTGTTGGCACAAAATTGTTTTCAAGAATGATTAGATCATTATTATATGTTGTTGTAAGTATGCCTAGCATTATATTTAGTGTAAGTTTGTGTGTGGTATTATAGTCTAGTCGTGAGAAATCACACATATAAATAGTCAAACATATTTTTAAATATCTTATAAGTACTAAGGCTCCTGGCTTAGGATACCATAAATGCCAGTTTGGATTTGATAGCCTACATTTATGCTAACTTTGTTGGTAGTAAGATTGATAGAAAGAGTACCTCTAGTATGTACTAATTGAATGATGGTTCACAAATTTCTTAGGCTAGTAGGAAATAAATTTATGTGAAACTATCTATAATAATGGTCTAGTACATTATTGTAGGTAGTTGTGTTGCTCTTGTTCAATGGATTACATAGAAACTTTTAGATTATGGCTTTGAATTTATATAAAGTCAAATATTTTATGTTAATTTAAGTGTAATTTATTTAACTATAGATTCTATTAAACTCTCAAGAATAAAACATATAGAGTTATAACATCACTTTGTTAAAGGGTGTGCAAGAGAAACTAATTCAATTATTATTTTTTCTATCTTTTATCCAATTAGTAGATATTTTTACTAAGCCATTAGCTACTTACATCTTTTATAGACTTAGATTGATCTTAGGTGTAATTATCCCCTTTGAATGATATAAAAAAAGGGGGAAAACTTAATCCCATAATTTAAGGAGAGTATAGGCTATCAAATATGATAAGCTAAAATGTTGAGTATTATATTACTTGGTTTGTTCATTATATTACATTATCTTGATTATTATATGTTCAATTTTAGCATTGGTTTTATAATCCTCAAGTGGGAGGTTACTCTAACCTCTGATATGATGATCACAAAATAAAACTTAGTATTACTAGAATCATATTGAGCTTAGTGTTATTTCAATAAAATCTTAATGTGCACTATAATAACTTTTTTATTATTGGAGTAAAGATTATAACGTATATAGTTAATGAAGATTTAATGCTCAACTTACTAATTTTTTAGCTATGAATCATGCCCTTTATGGAGTGGCTAATATATAAAAAATTATATTTCTAAATATCTATATGGTTAACATGTTAAACAATTATTTTCTTTATAGTTATGTCACATACAATTATCATCAGTCATGTATATTTGAGTTAGTTTTCTTAGTAATGCATTAGGTTACATTTGGTTTTTAAAATTAAGTCTTTTTGAGTTCTAAAATTTCATAATTTTAAAAAATAATTTGGCCTATGCACCTAATCAAGGCCAAGCCCAAAGGCTTGCAAGTGTCCTATAATGTTGGGCTTTGGGTCTTGAGGAGCAAGAAGTCAGGAACCCAACTGAAATTGAGTCATGGTCGACCCAATTATTAGTCATGGTATGAATTTCACAATGAGATGGGTTAATCAAGTTAGGGCTTGACTCCTGAATTATATTAGGTATAATAAGTAAAGTAGGACTTGTTAATGATAAGTAGTTGGCTTAGGTTAAGATGGACCCATTTTAGCATTTTACATAGATGCCTTAAGTAATGAGATCCTATGGGTACCATTGGGGCAGTGAACCTTAATAGGCTATATGCTACATTTAAAGGAAATAATATAAGTACTAATCACATGCATTACATTGTAATGTGGAACTAAATAAATGAACTTTTTTATTCCAAAATTTAGCACATTAGTACTGTTCAATCATGCATTTTTGTGATTGAATGGTCACATTTTCCTTTACATATAAGAACAATTTTTTTATCTAGTCATCCATTCAGAGTGCTTAATCGAACGACTGAGAGCCCCTCCACCTTCATGAATAGTATCCTAATCATCCCCATCATCCTTCTAACTTTTTAATTTAATTATCTAAATCATATCACAATGATTAGATTTGGACCCTTTAACTATTATTCAGATCAGATGATTCATTCTCCATCTAGTAGAATTGGATGATAATTGTGTTTTGTCTTCCTCTTTCATCTCCTACAATGACTAGCTTTTGAAAAAGCCAATTTGAGCCATTGGTGGGATTATTTGGGGTTGTTTTTGTTTGGATCAACATAAAAATTTTATAAGTGCTCCAAATAAGTCCAAAACTAGGAGGATCAAATTTCAACTTGTTTGTTGGAGCTATGAGTATTCATGTGTGAGTGTGTTCATGTGAGATCATGTGTGTCTACAAGCAAGTTTATGCATGTAGTTGAATGTGTGTGCATGAGTGTATGTGCATATCTGTGTGTATGTGTGTTTGTGTACATATCTACTTGTGTTTATGCATGTGTGTGTGTTTATGTGTGTGTGAGCATGCATGTGTGTGCTTTGCATTTGGACGTTTGTGTGTGTGCATGTGCATGTGCATGTGTGTATGTATTTGGTTATGTGTTATTGGGTGTGTTCATGTGAGTGATTTTTTGTGTGCATGTGTGTGTAGATTGTCTATTTTTGAGCCAATGTGTGTGCATGTAAGCATTTGTTTGCTTGGATGTGTTTGTGAATGCGTGTTTGTGCATGTGTGCATATGTGTGTGCTTATGTATGTGTTTGTGTGTGTGTGTATTTTTATGTGTATGTGTTCCTATAAGCATTTTTGTATATGTGCATGTGTATGTAAATACATGCATGTGTGGGTGTGTATGTGTACTTGCATGTTTGTGACCATATGTGTCTTAGCATGCACACATGTGTTTGTGCATGCATTTGTGTGGTCATGTTTGTACGTCCTTTGCATGCACATCAATGCATGTGAGTAGGTATGGGTATGAGTGTGTGAGTGCTTTTATGTGCATGTGTGTGTGCATTCACACATGTTTGTATACATTTTTGAAAGTGCTTGTGTGTATGTTTAGGCATTTGTGCCTATATATGTTCAAGTGTGTATCTATGTGTGTATGTGTATTTGTGCATGTGTTTTGGTGCATGTGCATGTTAGAATGTGTGTGTCTAGGTCTACATGCATGTGCATGTGTGCATGTATAGGTTTGTGTGTGTGTGCATGAGAGAGAGTGTGTGTTTGTAGGTGTTTATGCAAATGCATAGTGTGTGTTTGTGTATGCATAAGTGCATATATGTGTGCATGAGCATATGTGCATGTAGGCACATGTGTGAGCATATGGGCGTGCTTGCTCATTTGTGTATGTACATGTGTTTGATTGTATATATGTTCATGTGTGTGTGTCTGTGTGCTCAAGTGTGCATGTATTTTCTTGCACGTGTGTGTGCTCTACACTTGTGAGTGTATGCATTTGGTTGCATGTGCACTCATATGAGTGCTAGTGCATGTGAGTGTACATCTATGCATCTATGTGCATGTGTGTATGTGTGTGTGCATGTATGTCTACATGAGTGTTTGAGTCCATTAAATTGAGCATGTATGCAAGCATGTGCATGTGTGTGTCTGTGTGTTTTGATATGTGCACGTGTTCATGAGTTTTTGCATGGGAGTGCCTATTTGTGTGTGTGTGCTTTTGTGTGTTTCTATGTGTGTGTGCATGTGTGTGTACACATGTATGTATTTGTGTTGGGGTGCATTTATGTGTGTGTTTGCAAGCACACATGTGTGAATGTTTATCTATGTTTGGCAGGTGTACATGCATATATGTGTATGTGCATGTTTGTGTGTGCATGTGTGTTTGTGCATAAGTGTATGTGTGCATGTGTGTGTGTGTGCATGTGTGGATGTGTGTGTGCATGCATTCATGTGTGCATGCATGTGTGACCTTATGCATCTATGTTTGTTGTTGTAGGCATGTGTATGTGTGCATTATTATGTGTATGCATGTCTATGGGAGTCATTTGTTCCATGTGCATAGACGTGTGTGCATGTGGGTGTGCAAGTGCATGGGCACATGTGTGTGTGTGTGCATGTACGTGCATGTGTGTGTGTGTGCATGTGTGTGCATGTGTGTGGACATTCATGCTTGTGTGTGTAGTGATGTGTGCATGTTATGTATGCATGTGTATGTGCATGTGTGTGCATTTATTCTTATGTATATGCATGTGTCTATGTGTGTGTGTGTGCTTGCATGTGTCCATATGCATGTGTGCATTCACATGCATGTTTGTGTATGCATATGTTTGTATGCTTATTTGTGTTTGTGCTTGTGTGTGTGTGCACACATGTGGTTTTATGCATGTGCATGCATATATGTATGTGTGCGGTTTTGCATTTGTGTGTGTATGTGAGTGTTTGCATATCTTTTTATTCATGCATGTCTATAGGTACAAGTATATATATATATGTGTGTGTGTGTGTGTATGTTTTGTATTTGTACATGTGTACAAGCATGCACATGTGTGTTTTTTCATGTGTGTACATGTTTATGTGTTTGCAAATATGTGTGTGGGTGTGTGTGTGAGCATGTATGTTTGTGTGTGTATATGTGTGTGTGCATATGTAGATGTCCATGTGTGTGTGCATGCTGATGTGAGAGCGCACATGCATATAAAAGTATGTGTGTATGTGTTCACATACAAGCAAATGTGTGTTTTATTTCTTGTGTGTCCATATGCATGTGTTTGAGCATTTGTATATGTGTGCATCGGTATGTGCACATGTGTGTGTGCATGGGTGCTTGTGTGCATGTCTACATGTGTGTGTGCCTGCATGTTCATACGTATGTGGAAGCATGTGGATGTGCATGCTTGGATTTGGGTGTCAATGTTTATGTGTGTATTCATCTATGTGTGTCCATGTGAGTGCAAACAAGCATGTGTGTGTGTGAACTTGTTCCTATGTGTAGATGCATGTATTTATATGCATGTGTGTGCAGGGTCATGTGTGTGTACATGTGCATGTGCATTTTAGTACGTGTATACATGCATGCTTGTGTGTGTGTGTGTGTGTGCATGTGTGCATGCAAAAGTGTGCATGTGTGAGTTAATGTGTGTTTGTGTGTGAGTCATTGAGTTTGTGTGTTTGCACTTAGTTGTGTATGTGTATTTGCATTAATGTGTGTGGGTCTATGCACATTTGTGTGCATGTATGTGTGAGCATGTGTGTTGTATGTATACATGTGCATGTGTATGTCTATGTATGTGCATCTCAGTGTGTAAATTTGTGTGTGTATAAGTGTGTTCTTATGTTTATATGTTGTTATTTGTGTTTGGCATGCATGTGAGTATTTGTGAGTGTGGACATGATTGTGTGTGCACGAGTTTGTGTGCTTGTGTTCATGTTTGTGCTTGTGTATGTGTGTGTGCATATGTTTATATGTGTGCATGAGATTATGTGCATGCATTTGTGTGTGTGTGTTGGTACATATGCATGCATGTGTGTGCGTCCACATGTCCATATATGTGTGTGTATATAAGTGTATGCCACATGTGAGCCTTTATGCCTTTGTGCATTTTTCCATATGAGCATTTAGATGTATTTATAATATGAGCATTTAGATGTAATTTATTTGTGCATGTGTGTATGGGTGTGTTTGTATATGTGAGTGTATGTATGGGTGTACATGTGCATGTGTGGGCACCTCTATGTGCATCTTTGTGTGTGCACATGTTTTTCAGGGCAAGTGTGTGCTAACTATATGTGTGTTTTTGAGTGTCAATGTATGTGTATGTGTATATGTGTGTATGTGTGTGTTAGTTTGTGTATTTATGCTTGTGTGAGCATGTAGGCACTCTTGTGTATTTGTGTGTGTGTATATGGGTAAGTATGCATGTAGGTGTGTGTGTATATGTGCATTTTTTGTGTACATATTACATTTTGTACATGTATTTTTATGCATATGCATCTATGTGTGTGTGCATGTGTAAATGTATGTATGAATGCATGTTAATGCATGTGTGTGTGCCTCCTTGTGTGTATATGTGTATGTGCATATGTGTGTGTATGCATGTGTAGTTGAGTAAGTGTGTGTGGCGTGTGTGCACATGCGTGTGTGCATGTTAATAGTTATGTACGCAAGAGCCTTTGGGTGTCTATGTCTATGTGTGTGTGTGTGTGTGCATGTGTCAGTGTGCTTGTGTGTGCATATGTATGTGTGTGTGTTGGTATTTTTATGTGTGCATTCATGTATGTGTGCATTTGTATGTGTGTACTTGTTTGTATGTGTTTACATTTGTGTTTACACATTGGGGTGTGTGTGGTCATGTGTGTGTATAGGTGTGTGCATGTGCATGCATGTGTGTATGTATGTGTGTGTGTATGTGTTTGTGTGGGCATGTTTTATGCACCTTGTCCACTTGTGTGTGTGTAGGCCTTTGTGCATGTGTGCAAGTCTTTGTTAATGTGTGGACATGTGTGGATGTGTATGTGCATGCATGTGTGTGATTGTGAGTGTGTGTGCACGCATGTGGATTGTGTTTGTGTGCATATGTGTTCTTATGTGCACATGTGTGTGCATTCAAGTATGCATGTATGTGTGCATCCACCTATCTGTATGGGTGCATGTGTTCATGTGTGCACATATTTGTGCATGTGTGAGTACATGCTGTTGTGTGTGTATGTGTGTGTGTGTGTTTGTGTGTTCATACATGCTTGTATGAGCATGTATGTTTGCATATGCATGTCTTCAAGCATGCATGTGTATCCATTTCAGTGTGTGTGTACATTTATTTGCTTGTGTTTGTGCTTCTTCATGTATGTGTTTTTTTGTGTGTGCGAGTGTGTGTTAGCATATGCGTGTGTGCATCAGTATGTGTGCATGTGCGTGCTTGTGTGTACATATGTGATTATGTTTTTGTGCATGTGTGTAGGCCTATAGGTGTGGGTGCATGTGTGCATGTGTGTGCATTTATATGTGGGTTCATATGCATGTGCATTTGTGTGCATCAATGAGCATGTGTATATATATGTTTGTGAACTTGTATGTTTGTATCTACATTTTTATTTGTGTATGTGTGCAATTGTATCGATGCTTATCTGTGTTCATATGTAAGCATGCATGTGTGTGTGTTCATTTATGTGCATGTGTTTGTTAGTATGTCTGTGCATGTGTGTATAGATGCATTTCTAATTATATTTGTATATGTTGCAAGTGTTTTCATCTGTGTGTATGCATGCATGTGCATGTGAGCATATGTGCATTTATGTGTGCATGCATTTGTGTATGAGTCTGTGTGTGTATGTGTGTGAGTACATGCATGCTTGTTTGTGTGTTATGCATGTGTGTATTTGTATGCCTGTGCTTGTCTTCTTACATGTGTATGTCAATGCATGTGGGTGGGTGCATATATATGTGCATGATTCTCTGTGTGTAAATGTGTGTCCATGTGTACTTTTGCATGTGTGACATATCCATGTTCTTGTACATGTGTATTTGTGTGTGTGTGTGCTTATAGGCATATATGTTTGTGGATGAGTATGTGTGTGTGTGCATATGCATACTACTATGCATGTGTGAGTTCTTGAGTGTGTTTGTGTGTGTTCACATATGCATGCATGTTTGTGTTTGTGTGTGTGTGTTAGTATGTGTGCATGTGTATGTGAGCTCATGTGCATGCATGTGTTTATTCATGTGTGTGTGTGCTTATGTTTGTACATGTGTGTGCGCTTGTGTGTGTGTTGTGTATGCACATCGATGTGCATGTGTGTGAATTTGTGTACATAGCTACACATGTGCAAGTATATGTATATGGTGTATGAGTGTGTTTGTGCATGTGGGTGCGAGTATTTGTTAAGGTGTGTTTGTGTGCATGTCCACAAGGATGTGTGTGTGTATGTGGTTGTGTACTTGCATGCATGCATGTATGTGTATGCATGCATAAGTGCATGTGTATATGTGTATGCATATTTTGTGTGACTGTGCATGTGTTTGTGTGTATGTTTGTGTGTGCATGTATGTGCATTTACTTTTGTTTGATTATGCATCTACATGTGTGTGTAAGTACATGTCTGTTTAATGTATGTGTATAAGAATATGCATGTGTCTACGCATGTGTTTATGTATTTATATGTATTTCTATGTGCATGTGCTAATATTTGTGTACATGTGTGCAATGGTTCCTTATGTGTATGTGTGTGGGTGTGTGTAAGTACTTTCAAGCATGTGTACATACATTCATGCATTTACACTTGCATGCATGTGCGTGCATGAATGTGTGAGTGTGGGTAGCTATTTGTGTGTTTTTTGTGTGCATATATGTATTTATGTGTATATGTGTGTTCATTTGTAGTGCATGTGCATTATGTTAGCATGTATGTGTTGGATTATGTGCATATATGTGGGAGTGGGGAGTGGGCATCTTTGTGAGCATGTTTATACACTTGTGTGCATGTGTGTGCTTGTATATTTGTGTGTATTTGTGCATATGTGCATGTGTGTATCTATGCATGCTTATATTTCTTTATGTGTATGTGTGTGTGCATATGCAAATTGATGTGTGTGTGTTTTCTTAAGCATATGTATGTGTGGGTGAGTATATGTGTGTTGGTGTGGGTGTGTGTTGGTGTGTGCATGTGTGTGTGCACTTGTGTGCGTACACTATTGTATGTCTAGATGCATGCATGTTTGTATATGTATATGCATTCATGTGTGTGTGAGTGCAGGCATTCTTATGTGCATTTGTAGGTGTGTGCATGTGTGTGTTTGTTAGTGTGTGTATGTAAGCATGCATTTATGTGCTCTTATAGGTCCATGTGTGTTTGTGCTCTACATGTGTGCATGAGCATGGGTGTGTGTGTGGATGTGTGAACATGTTTATGTACATTCACCTATGTGCATGTTTGTATTTGTTTGCATGTGTGTGTGTGCTTGTGTATATATGCATAAGTGTGTGTTTTTTTTATTATGTGTGTGTATATGTGCACATATGTGTTTTTGAGTGTATGAATGCACATGTGTGCATGTGTGTATGTGTGTGGGTGCATGTGTGTGCATGTGTATGTATGGTTGTGCACATGCATTCATGTACGTGCATGTCCATGTGTTTATGTGTGTGTGCATTTGTATGGGTTTGTGGGTGTGAGCATGTGCATCCATCAATGTGTGCATGCATCTATATGGCATATTGATGTTTGTCATTGTATGTATGTGTGTGTGCATGCATATGTGCAGGTGTGTCTGGGTGTATATGTGTGTAGGGGTGTGCAAAGGGGTCCATCTGTGTATGCATGCATTCTTGTGTGCTTGCATATGTCTACATTTGTGTGTGCATTTACGTGTGTGTATATGTCCTAAATGCATGTGTGCATGGATGTGCATGTATGTGTGTGTGAAAGTGTTTAAGTATGCATGCTTGTATGTGTAAGAAATTGCACATGTTAGTGTGCAAATGTGTGTGCATTTGTGTGTGTACATGTGAATGCGCATGCATTTGTACAAACTTTTGTATGTGCAAGTGTGTATGCATGCATCTAAGCACGCATATATGTGTGAATGTGCACGTGTGCATTTGCACACACGTGTGCAAGTGGGTATGTGTGTGCGTGTGTGCAACTTTGTGCTTGTTAATGTGTGTGTGAATGTGTTTTTGTGCATATATGTGTGTATGTTTTTTTGCATTTGTTCTTGTATATGAGCATGCACATGCAAAGGTGGTTGTGCGTGTGTGTGCATGTATGTAGGTGCATGTGTGTGCATGCAAGTGTGTGCATGCAAGTGTGCACGTGAGCTTGTGTTTATGTATTTGTGTGTGTAAGAGAGCATGTGTATGTGTTCATGCATATGTGAGTGTGTTTGTGTGCATATGTGTGTTGGTGTGTGTGTGTGTGCTTTGTTCATACTAGTGCATGTGTATTTGTGTGTGCATGTGCATGTCTGTGTGTACATGAGTGGGTCGTGTAGGTCTAAACTTTTGTGTGTGTGCATGCATGTGTATGCAAGTGTGTGTGCATGTATATGTCTATACTTGTGTGTGCATGTGAGTGTGCATGTGTATGTGCAAGTGAGTGAGTATGCACGTGTGTGAGTATAAGTGCATATGCATGCATGTGTGTGTGTGTATGTGTGTGTGCATGGATATGTGCATGGGCATGTGTGTTTGTGCTTGTGTGCATGGGTGCATATGTGTTTGCATACATATATGCGTGCAAGCATGTTTGTTTTGTGTGTGGGTGCATGTTGGCATGTGCGCATGCATTTGTGTGTGTGTGTGTGCACAAGTGTGTGCAAGTGCATACAACAATGTGTGTGTATGTGCACTGGTGTTTGAATGTACGTGCATGTGGGTGTTCTTGTGTGCATGTTTGTGTATGGTAATGTGTGTGCATGTGCCTATGCATATGTTTGTATGTGTGCATGCTTATGTGTGAATGTACATTTTTGTGCATTTATCATTATGTTTGTTTGTTTCAATGTAGGAATGTATGTGTTTGTGTGTGCATCAGTGTTAGTGTGTGCAAGTTTTTTCCTACATATGCATTTGCATGTGTGTTCATGTATGTGCATGTGTGTGTGCATGTGAGCATGTGAGCATGTGTGTGCATGTGAGCATGAGTGTGTTTTTGTGTGTGCATGTTTACACATTTGTAGTTTGTGTGTGCATATGGGTGTATGTGCATGCCTAAATATTTGTATGTGTATTTGTGTGTGAGTATGTGTTTGTGTGTGTATTTCAATTTATATACTTATGCGCATGTGTGTGCATGCATGCACATACTTGTAAGTATGTGTGTGTGTGCATGTTTTGCATGCATTTGTGTACATGTGTGCATTTTTATACTTGTGTATGAGTGTGCTTGTGCCTATGTGGGTGCATATACCTATGTGCATGCATGTTGTGAGCGTGTATGCATGTCTACTTGTGTATGCTCGTATGTGTTCATGTGTGTGTGTGCATCCATGTGTGTGATGTCTTATGGGTGCATCTATGTGCATGTGTGTCGTTACATATGTGTGCAAGTGTGGCTATATTTTTTGGCTATACACATGCATGTTTGTGTGTCAATTTGTCTTTGCATGTGTATGAGCATGTGCATGGGTGTGCATTTGTGTAGGTTTGTTTCTATACCTTTGCAAATGTGTTTGTGTGCATATGTGTGTGTGGGATGTTGTGTGGATGCATATGCACATGTGTGTGTGTGTATGTGTATGTTCATGCATGCATATATGTGTATGTGTGTAGGTGTGCACCACATGTTTGTCTTTGAGTGTGTGTGCTTGTGGACATTTACTTGTGCTTGTTTGTGCATGTGTGTATTGGTGTGTTTTTGCATGTGTGTGTATCTGTGTGTATGTGTGTGTCTATGCTTGAGTATTTATACATGTCCTTATAGATGCTTGTGTGTGTTCATGTGTGTGTGTGTTTTTTTAAGTTCCTATGTGTGTGCATGTTTATGTTTGGTGCATGTGTATATGTGTGGGTGTGTGTGCTTATTCATGTGTTTGCACTTGTTGGAGCATAGATACAATCATGCTTATGTGTGTGTCCAAGTGTAACTATATTTGTAGTCACATGTCTATATGTGTGTGTGTGTGTGCTCAAGCATGTGTTTGTGTGCCTATCCATGTGTGTATGACCATGTACATGTAAACATGTGTTAAACTATGTCTGTGTGCATGTGCATGCTTGCACAAGGGTGCTTGTATGTGTACATGTGTGTACGTTCATGTGTGTATATGCATGTGCATATCTATGTGTATGTGTGTGTGTGTATGTGTACATGTGGTAGTTGTGCGAGTGTGTGTGCATGCACTTGCATGTGTTTGTGTGCATTTATATGCATGTGTGAAAAGCCATGTGTGAGGGTACCTTTGTGTGATCGTATGGAATTTTGTGTGTGTGCATGTGGTGTGCATGTGTGTGGATATATGTGCATAAGAGTACTTATTTATGCAAGCATGTGTGTGTGCATGTGTCTGTATCAACATTTTCATATTGGTTCATGTCTACTTGTGTGTGTTTGAGTGTAATTGTGTGTTTGTATGCATGTGTGTATGTGTTTGTATAGGCAAATGTGTGCACATTATTTACGTGTGCATGTGCACTTGTGTGCATTTGTGTAGGAACTTATTTGTGTTTGTGAATGCACAAACATGTGTGTGTATGTTCATTTGTAAGTGTGTGTACACATGTGTATGCATGTTGATTTTGTATCCATGTATGCATCTATATTCGTACATGTGTGCATGCATGTGCATGTGTGTGTGGTTGTGGATGTGTATGCATGTGCATGTGTGTGTATGTGCATGTGTGCATTCAAATGTGTCTTTGTGTGTGTGTGCATGCAACTATATGTGTGGTTTCAAGTGTACATTCGAGCATATATGTATGCTTCTAGATGTACCTGCTCGAGTGTCTGCATGTGTTTGTGAGTTTGTATGTGGATGTGTGAGCATGCATGTGTGCATGTGCATGAATACATGTGTGTGTTTACATTTCTTTATGTGCTTGTAAAAGTATATGATGTGTGTGCAAGTGTGTGTGCATCTACAAGTGTGCATGGTTGGCCATGTGCTTGTGTGGGCCTACCATGTATATTAATCAACATATACATGTATGAATGAGGATGTGTCTGTGCATATGTTTGTGCATGCAAGCATTTGCTTGTGTGTGTGCATGTGTGCAAGTGTGTTTGTAAGTCTATGTGTAGGGGTTTGTGTGCATGTGTGTGTGCTTGTGCTCTAGCATACATGTGGATATCTATGTGTGGGTGTGCATGTGTGTGTGTAACTATATGAGAGTATTCTGTGGCTTGTGTGTGTTCAATTAAATGCATGTGTTTGTGCTTATGTATGTATTTGTGGGTGTATTTACATGTATTTGCGAGTATTTGTGTGTGTGCTTTGTGTGCTTGAGCTTGTGAACTTTTGTGTGTGTACATCAAGCATGTGTGTATATGTGTGAGTGCACACTTGTGTGCATTCATGTGCATGCATTTGTGTTCTGTGTGTGTGTCTATATGTGTGAGTGTGTGTATGTATGCATGTGTGTATGTGTGATTATGTTTGTGTGTGTCTGTGTGCATGTGCCTTTGTACTTTTAGTAGCATGTGTGTATGTGTGATTATGTTTGTGTGTATTTGTGTGCATGTGTCTTTGTACTTTTAGATGCATGTGTAAGTGTGCATGTGTGTGCTTGTGTATATGTATATGTGCATGTATGTGCACATAGGTTTGTGCATAAGTGTGCATGTGCATGGACATGGGCATGCTTGTGCGTGTGCATGTGTGTGGATGTGTGTGTATATGTGAGTGCTTGTTTGTAAGTGCTTGAAGCACACATGTGTGTGTTTGTGTGTGTCTATACATGCGTTAGTGCATGTGTATATGAGTATGCATAGTTGTATGTGTGTACATGTGTATCTATGCATGCATTTCTATACATGTGCATATATGTGCATTTATTTTTGTTGTTTTGTGCATTAGCATGTTTGTGCATGTGTGTGAGTGTGCATATGTGTTAGTGTGTATGTGGGTGTGTGTTTGTATGCATGCATGAGCCTGAGCATCTGTTTGCATGTGTTTGTGTTTGTGTGTGCATGGGTGTGTGTGTGTGTTCATTTATGATTGTTTGCATGGCTATGTGTGGGTGTGTGACATTGTACATTCTTTCAAGTATGTACATGTATTCAAGCATGTGCAAGTACATGCTTTCATGTGTACAGGCTTGCATGTGTGTGCACACACATGTGTGTGAGTATGGGTGGTTGTGTGTGCATGTATATGGCTGTGTTTTAATATGCATGTTTGTGTGTGTGTGCACGTGTGTGTGCTATTTGAGTGTTTATATATGTGTGTGTGGGCATCTTTTTGAGCATGTACATGCACATGTGTGTGTATATGTGTGCATGCATGCATGCATGTGTATGTTTATGTGGGTATGCATGTGTGAATATGTGTCCATGTGTGTGCATTTGTGTCTAGATGTGTGTGCACATGCACGTATGTGCATGTGTTTATGTGTGACTGTGAGTGTGTTTGTGTGAGCACATGTTTACATATGCATGTGCATGTGTGTTGTTGTTTTTATGCATGCATGTGTGTGTGTGTATGTGCATGCACACATGTGTGTGTAGGTGTAGGTATATGCATGTGTGTGTGCCTTTGTATCTATGTGGGTGCATGTCAAAGTGCAAATTTGTGTGAGTCCTTTTTTGTATGTGTGTGCATGTGTGTTTGTGTGCATGCATGTGAGTGTGTGTATGCAAGTCCGCATGAGTGTGGTCATTTGTATCCATGTGTTTTCATATTATGTGCATGCATGAATGTGTGTTTGCATGAGAATGAGTGTTCATGTGTGTGCTTGCATGTCTATGCGTGTGAACGTTTGTATGATTATGTGTGTTTACATGCATGAATGTGTGCTTTTTGTGTTTTTATGTGTGCATGTACATAAGTGCATGTCTAAGTGCATGTATGTTTCTATGTGCATGCATGCATTTGTATGGGTGTGTGTGTTCCTATGCATGCAAGTGTTTATGTGCATACAAGTGTGCATGTGCATGTGTGTGCACATAAATGTATATGTGCATGTGTGGCTATGTGTGTGCAAATGCCCATATGTGTGTGCTCGTGCATGTGTGTGAGCATGTGCATGAACCAGTGCATATGTGTGTGCATGAATGTGTGTTGCTTATGTGTTTGTGCGTGTGTGTATGTGTGTTATTATGTGCATGATTGTGAATGTGTGCATGTATGCATATGTGTGGGTGTTTGTAAGCATGCATGTGGTATGTATGATCAAGTATGCATGTGCATGTATGTGTGTGTAAGTTTTTTTTAATGTGTATGTTTGTGTATATTTGTGTGCATGCTGTGTGTATTATGTGTGTTGTGTGTGAGTGTGTCTACATGTATGCATGCATATAGGAGTGGTTGTGCATCTATGTATGTATGTGTGTACATATGTGCATTCAAGTATTGTATGTGTATGCATGTGCATTTGTGCACATGCATTTGTGTATATGTTTTTGTGAGCATGTGTGCATCTGTAGATGTGTATGAATGCATGCACATTTGTGCATGTGCTCATGCATAAATGTTAGTGTCTGTGTTTGTGTGCATGTGATTGCTTGTGTGCTTATGCACATATGTGTATCCATATGTGTGTGTGTGTGTGTGTGCATGTATGTGCATGTGTATATGTATGTGTTTGTGCATTCATGTGATTGCATGTGCGTATATGTTAGTATGTGTAGGCAGATGCATGTTTAAATGTGCATGCGTGAACATTTGTCTATATCTATTGTTGCATTTTTTGTGTCTGTGTATGTGTGTGTGCATGTGTGTCCATGTACATATATGTGTATGCATGTTTGTGTGTGTATATGCATGGTTGTGTGTGCATGCATACTTAGGCATGCATGTGTGCATGTGCATATGTGAGTATGTGTGCTTATTTGTGTATATGTGCTTGCATGAATTCATGTGTGCATGCCAATCCATTCATGTGCATGTGTGTACATGTGTGGGTGTGGGTGTGGGTGTGCATGTGCATATACATGTGTGCATGTGCATATGCTCGTGTGCATGTGTGTGTGCGCATGCTTATATGTGATGTATGCACTTGTGTGTATGTGTGTGTGATTGTGCATATGTTTGAGCATGTATGAATGTGCATGTTACTTAGTGGGTGCGTGAGTCTATTCATGCATGCATGTGTGTTTGTGCTTATGCATGTGTTTGTGTCACTGTGTTGCTTGATTTGGGTGCATGTGTGCATGTTTGGGTGTGTATCTAATTGTGCATGTGTATGTGTGTGTGTGTGTGTGTCTACATGCAAGTGCATCTGTGCATGCATGTGTACATGTATGCTTGTGCACATGTGTATAGGGTTTGTGTGTGTGTGCATGTGCAAATGTGTGTGCTAGTATGGGTGTGTGTTTGTTGGAATAAGTGTGTGTGTATGTTCATGTGTGTAGGTGTTTGTGTGTGCACATGAGTGCATATGTGAGCGTAGGTGCACGCAATAGAGATGTGATTTTATGTATATATGTGCATGCATGTATGTGAATGTGCATATATGTGTACATATGTGTGTACATGTATGTGTGCTCCTTAATGTGCATCACATGTTGCTGTGTTGTGTTTTTGTATGTGTTTATGAGTGCATGCGTGTATGTGTTTTGGAATTATATGTGCATCCATGTGTGAGGGTTTACATATGTGTGAATATGTGTGTGCATTTGTGTGTGTGCTTTTTGTATGCATTCACATGTTTGTGTGTGTGCAAGTACATGTGTGAGTTTGTGTTGGTTGGAGTGTGTGTGTGTGTATATATGTGTATTGGTTTATGTGTGAGGGTACATGTGCAAGCTTATGTGTGCATATGTATGTTAGCATGTGTTTGTGTGCATGTGCATATGCTAGTGTGCATGTGTATGCATGAATTTTTTAATGTGTATGTGTGTGTCTGTGCATGTGTGTGTCTGTGCATGTGTGTATGTGTGCATGCATATTTACATGCACATATGGGCTGAGTATGCATGTGTGCCCATGTACTTGTGTGCATGGGCATGCATGGACATGTTTATTTGTGTTCATTCATGTGGGTTACATGGGTGCATGGTTTGTGAATGTGTGGTCATGTGTATATCTGATCATGTTTGTGCATGCATTTGTGTGTGTGCGTGTGCATGTGTGAGTGTGCATGCATGTGTGTGTGTGGGGGGGGGGTGTGTGTTAATGTGGTCATGTGTGCATGTCTGTGGGCATGGGTTTGCATGTGTATGCACATTTATGCTTGTGTGTGTGTGTATGTCTTGTGTGTAAGCATGTGTATGAGTGTGAGTCATGTGTGCATGGCTCTATATGCATTTTACTGTTTGTGTGTATACATGTTCATATTTGTGTGTTTTCATGTCTACTTGCATTTGCATGTGCATGTGTGTGTCTTTATGTGCTTGCATTTGTATGTGTGTTTGTGAATGTACGTGTGTGTGTCTTTGTTTGCTTATACACGTGGGTACATGTTTATATCAGCATGCATGTGAGTGCATGCGTGCATACATGTATTTATACTTGTGAATGCATGTGTGTTTGTACATCTGGGCATGTAGGCATGCATGTGCATGTCTGTGTATTCATGCATATGTGTGTTCTTTTATGTCGGTGCATGTGTGTGTGTTTTTATGTGTGTTTTGTGATCGTGTGTGTGTGCATGTCCATGTTCATGTGTGTACATGTATGTGTGCATGTTCTTGTGTGTCTATACATGTATACATGCATGTGCATGGATACATGTGCGTGTGTGTGCATGCTTGTTTGCATATGTGTGTGCATTTGGTTTTATGATTGTTCCTATATGTGCTTCTGCATGTATACATGCACATGTGTGTGGGTATGTGTGTGCCCATGCATACACATGTGAGTGTGTGTGTGTGTTAATGTGCTAGTACGTTTGTGTACATATACGTGTGCATGTGCGTGTATATGTGTGGGTGCATGTGCATATGCATGTGTATGTGTGCAAGCTTGTCTGCATATGTGAGTTCCTTTGATCTTGTGCTTGTTCCTATGTGTGTTTGTGCATGCATGCATGCATATGTGTATGCATGAGTGTGTGTGCATGTGTGTTTGTGTAAATGCATGCATATATGTCTTTGTGTTTATGCATGTGTGTGTGTCTATGCATGCTGTATATGTGTGTATTTGTGTGTGTGTTTGTGCATGTATGTGCATGGGAGGTGTATGTGCTTGATTTTGTGTATGTGCATGAGCATAGCTTATGTGAGTGTGAGTAAATTTACATGTATGTTTGTGATTGTATTTGTGTGTTTTCTTTTGGATGTTTGTGTGTGAATGCATAAGTTGTGTGTTTGTGTATTTACACTATGTGCATGGGTCTATGTTCACGTGTTTGTGTGTGCTTATGTAAGTGTTTTCTTGTGTTCATACATCCATGTGTGTATGTGGATGTGCGTATACATGTGTGAATATGCTTGTGAGTTTGTTCATAAGTTTGTGTCTACATGTGTGCAAATGTGCTTGTATGCATGTGTATACATTTGTGTGTGTGTGTGCATATGTTTGTGTACTTGTACATGTGTAAGAGTGTTTGTATGTCTCGTGTTTGTGTGAGTGTGATGTTTGCATACATGTAAATGTGTTTGTACGGTGTGCATATGTGTGTGGGTTTATGTGTGTACACGTGGATCCATGCATGTGTGTGCATGTGGGAAGGTGTGTGAATTAATGTGTGTATGCAAGCACATATGCGTGCGGGTGAGTGTAATTGTGCATTTGTGTTTTTGTGGATGTGTGTATTTAGAGTGCATGTGTGTGTCCTCGTGAGTACATGTGCAAATGTGCAAGTGTGTGCGTATCTGTATTTACATGTTTTCATGTATATGGGCCTTTGGACGAGTTTGCATTTCTATGTATTTGTGTGTATACGTGCATGTTTGTATGAATTTTTGCATGTGTGTGTGTGAGCATACATGTGTGTTTGTTTGTGTTTTGTGTGTGTATGCATGTGTATATGCATATTTCTGTGTATGTGTGTGTGCCTGTGTGTGAATGGTCATGTGTACGTGTGTGTGTGTGTCCATGTGTGCATATGTGCTTGTATGATTGTGCATGTATGTGTGTGACCATTTTTATGTGTTCTCTTATAGGAGTGTGTGCTGTCAGCATATGTGTGTGTATATATGTTCATGTGTGTGTGTTCATGTCTGCATGTGTGTGTCAATGTATGCATACATCTATGCATGTGTGTGTGTGTATGCATGTTGCATGTGTGATCATGTGTATGTGTATATGTTTGTGGGTGTGTGACTGTGTGCATAAACATATGTTTGCATGCATGTTTATGTTAGTGAGTGCATTTATGTATGGAAGTGTGTGTGCACATGCATGCATGTGTGTGTGCATTTGTGTGCGTGTTCATTTGTGTTTGTGTTTGTGTTTGTTCATATACACATGTGTGCGTGCATCTATGTGTTGTTATGTGTGTGTGGGATTATGTATGTGTGTGCATGGGCTTTAATGTGTGTGGGAGTTTGTGTATGTGTACGTATGTATGCATGTGTGTGGTAGTTCATGAGCATGTTGTTTGTGTTCGCATGTATGCAAATTTGAGCATATAGGTTTGTGTGCATGCATGAGTGTGTATGCATCTGCGAGTCCATGTGTGAGTACATGTGTGTGTGTATGTGTGTGATCGTGAAGATGTGGGTACACATGTTTGTGTGCATTCATTTGTAAGTAAACGTGTCTACTTGCACAAGCATGCATTATTTTGTGTGATTGTGTATATATATTTGCATGTGTGTGCATGTGCATATGTGTGTATGTGCATGCACTTGTGTGCATGAGAATGTGTTTGAGTGTGTATACGTGCATGTGCATCTATGTTTGTGAGTTTTTGCATGTGTTTATGTGTGTGCATGTGCATGCATGTTCACATATGTGCATGTGTGTGCACTTATATTCATGCTTCTAATTTTTTTATTATGTGTATTCTTATGTGTGTGCATATTTGTGTAAGTGCATACTGATGCATGTGCATCTAAATGTGTTTTTTCATGTGTGTATGTGTATGCATGCATGCATGCATGTGTGTGTGTGTGTGCTAGCATGCATGCACGTGTGCATGTTTGCAAGCTTGTATGTGTATGGATGCATGTGCATGCATATGCCTGTTTGTGTGTGCATGTGTGTAGGCGTGTGCAAGCTTGCATGTAGGTGTGTGTGTTTGCATGCACATATGCCTGTGTATTTGTGTATGGGTCTATTTTTTTTGTGCTTGTGTGCACATGCATATGTGCGGTCATGTGTGTGTTGTTCACGTGTGTGTATACATGAGTGTCTATGCATGTTTGTCTATAACTATGGGAAAGCGCATGCAAATGTGTGTGCATATGCATTTGTTTGTGTTTGCATATGCATGTGTGTACTCGGGCATGTTTATATGTATTTTTTTCTCTGATTGTGTATTAGTGTGTATAAATGTCTGTGCATGTATGTTGATGTGTCGATTTTGTGCATGCATATATATATTACGTGTGTGTATGTGTTTTTGTGGGTACATATATGTGTAGGTATGCACTTTTATATGTGTTTATGCAAACAGATGCATGCTTGTGCACATGCATTTGTGTGTGTGTATTATGTGTGGGTGTATGCATGTGAGTGTCCGATTATGTGTATGTGCGTGTGTGTTCTTGTGCATATGTATGTGCATATCAATGTGTTTGTGTGTGTACTTTGCATGTGTGTGTGCACATTTGTGGGTGTGGGTATATATTTTTGTGTAAGTGCATGTGCCTACATGCATGTGCCTATGCACATGTGTGGTTGCTTATGTGTCTATTTGTGCATGTGTGCATATGTGTGTACATCTGTGCATGTGTGTACCTGCATGCACATATATTCCTACGTGCATCCATGGATGTGTGTGTTTGTGTGTTCGGGTATTTGCATGTGTGTGTACATGTTTGTATATGTGCTTATGTGTGTGAGCATATGGTTGTGTGTCTGTGAAAGCATGCATTCGTGCAAGCGTTTGTGTGTGTCTGTGCTTTTTTTATGTGATTGCATTTATGTGTGTATGTGGGTGCATGTGTGTATGCATGTGTGTCTATTTGAATGCAAGTTTTTGATATAATAATAATAATTGTAGTAATTATTGAAATTAATAATTAATTATTTATATAAATAGACTTTAGTTATAATTGATATAAAAATAGATAGACATGTGTATGTGTGTTCTTGTGCATATGCATGTGTGTATGCATATGTTTGCATAATCGTCTATGTGGGTAGGTGTGTGAGTCTTTGTATGTATGCGTGTGAATGCATTTGTGTGTGCACATGTGGGTATATATGTGTGTAGACCTATGTGTGTGCACATTTATGTTGTTGCATGTGTGAGTGTGTGTGCATGTTGGTGTGTTTGTGTATGTGTGTCTACTTTTTTTGTTCATGTGTGCACATGTATATGTGTGCATGCATGTGTGTGGATATGAGTGCAGGCATGCGTGGATGCATGAATGCATGTGCATGTTTCTACATATGCATTTGCATGGGTTTGGTTTCCATGCATGCAATGTGTGTGCTTGTGTGTTCGTATGGTTTGTCTTTATTCATGCATGTGTATGTACGTGTGCATGTGTATATGCATGAATCAGTACGTGTGTGTGTGTGTGTCGTGTATGCATGAGCTTGCATGTGTTTTTATGCATATTCATGAGTATGTGCATGTGAGTATGTGTGTGTATGCAATTTTTTATGCACTTGCCCATATGTATCATGTCTTTTTGTGAGTGTGTATGTGTGTGTATACGTGCATGTGCATAGATGTATATGTGTGAGTGAGCTTGTCTACATGTGTGTTATTGTGTGTGTCCATTTGCATGTGCATACATGTGTGTGTTCTCATGGTTCCAATTGTGTGTATATGTGTTTGTGAATGTGCTTGTGTGTGTGTGTGTATGTGTAAGTGTTAGTGCATGTGTGTGTGTGCATGTTCATGTTTTTTGTGGGTGCATGTGTGTTTATAAGTGTGTTTGTGTGCTTGTTCAACTATGGGTGATTGCAAGTTCCTGTGTTTGCATGCATGTGTGTGTGTCTTGGAGCTTGTGTTTAAGTGTGTATTTGCATGTGTGTCTATACGGACATGTGTTGGGTCGATATGTGTTTGTCAATGTGTGCTGGTGTTTGTGCAAATGTGCTTCTATGCCTTAGTTTGCATACATATGTGTGCACATGATTGTGTGTGGGTGTGTGTGTGCATGTGTTTTTGTATATTTTTAATACGTTCATGTGTGTGTATGTGTCAGTTTGTGCTTGTTTGTGTGTGAAGGTTTGTGTGCATGTGCTTGTACATGTGTGTGTGCATGCATGCTTACATATGTGTCTAGTTGAGAGTGCATGTCAATGTACATATTTGGGTGCACATGTCTACACATGTGCATTTGTGCATGTGTGCCTTTGCATGTGTTTGTGCATTTGTGTGTGTGTGTGTGTGTGCATATGCATTTGTGGGTCAACATGTGTTTAGGTGTGTTTGTGCACATGTGTGCGTATGTGTGTATATGTGCATGTGTGCATGTGTGTGTTTCTATTTGTGCATTTGCATATGTGTGGGTATGTGCTTGTGCATTTGCATGTGTGTGCATGTGCATATGTGGATGTGTGTGTGTGTGCGAGAGTGCACACATGTGCATGTGTGTGTAAGAGTGCACACAGGTGCATGTGTGTATGTGTGTGTGAGTGTATGTGTGTTAGCATGTGCATGTGTTTTCGTGGGTGTGTGTTCTTGCACGCATCTATTTTTGCATGCATCTATTTTTGCATGTGTGTATGTGTGTGTGAGTGTATGTGTGTTAGCATGTGCATGTGTTTTGGTGGGTGTGTTCTTGAATGCATCTATTTTTGCATAGAAGTGTGTGTTCAATTGTGTGAATGCATGAGCATGCATTTGTGTGTTGTATGCCTGCATTTATGCATACATGTGCATGTATGTGTGCATGCTTTGCATGAGTATGTTGTGTGAGTGTGTGTAGGTTGATGTTTGGGTGGGTGTGTGAGCATGTTTGCATCTATTTCTATGTCGACACATGCTTGTATATGTGTTTGTGTCTGTGCAAGCATTTGCATGCATGTAGGTAGTGTGTGTGTGTGTACATGTAAATTTATATGCATATGTATGTGTACATGTGAGTGTGTGTGCATATCTATATTTTAATATGCATGTGTGTGGTGTATGGAGGGCAAGTGTGAGTCTACATGTGTGTGTTTACATGTGTGCACGTGCAGGTGTATGTGTATGTGTATGTGCATGTGCATGCATGTGTGTGTGCACAGACATGTTTGTGTGCGTGTGTGTGCATTTATGTGTGTACGATTGTGTGAATGTGTGATTGTGCACACATGAGAGTGTATTCAAGCTTGTGTCTATGCTTGTGTGCATGCATGTGTGTGCGTGGGTACTTGGGTGTGCATATGAGTCCATTGATTGTAGGTGTGCTATTATGTGAATCTTTGCTTATGCATTTGATTGTATGAATGGTCATGTGCATCTGTGTATGTGTGAGTGCGCATGTGTGCATGTGCATGCCTGTGAATTCTTATGTAGGTGCAGTTATATGTGTGTTTCTACACTTATGTGCATGTGAGGTTGTTCATGTGCATCAACATGTGTGCATGGGTATGCATGTATGTGTGTGCATTTGTTGGGATATGTGAAATCATATCTATGCATGTGTTTCTAAGCATGCATGTGTGTATGTGTGTTTGCATGCTTGCATGCAAATGTATGTGTGTGTTTGCATGCCTACATGCATTTGTGTGTGCAAACATGTGTTTGTCCATGTGTGTGTGTGTATAACTGTGTGTGTCTATATGTGTATGTGTGTGTGCGTTTGCATATTTGTGTGTTCATGTATGTTTGTAAGCATTTTTGTTTGTATGCATGTATTTGTGTGCATGTATGTGTGCTATTGTGTTTGCATGATTGTAAGAATGTGTGCACGTGTTGGTAGGTTCATGCTTGCGTGTGTTTGCATACTTGGGTGTGTGTGTGCACATACTTGGGTAAGTATGTGCATGCATGTGCATGTGCAAGCGTGTGTGCCATTGCTTTTGCATCTAAGAATGTGTAGAGGGTAGATGTTTGTGCAAGTGAGAGTACATGTGTGCACATGCATGCATGTGTGTGTTGATGTACATGCATTTTGTTTGTGTTTGTTCACATGTATGCATGTGAGGGTGTGCATTTGTAGATGCATGCCTATGCATGTGCTTCGGTACACATGTGTCCATGCATGATTACACATGTGTGTTCGTGTATCGATGCATGTGTGTTTGTTTGCCTGGGCCTATGGATGTGTGCATGTGCATGTATGTTTGTGTGTCTGTGCATGTGAAAATGTGTTCGTGCATGCATGTTTTTGCATGATTGTGTGCTTATGTGTGCATATTTACGTGTGAATGTGTGTGCATGTGTGCATCTATAAATGTAATGTGCACATGCATGCATTTGTGCATATGGCTGCATGTGTGCGTTTGTTGGTGCATTTGTTTTTCTAAGTGTGAGTGCATCCATGTGTCAATGTGTTCATGTGTGTGTGCATGTTTGTAGACATGAGTTTGTGTGTGTGTGTGTTTGTGTGCATGTGCATGCTTTTGTGTATGTGTGTGTGTGTGTGCATGTGTGTGTATGCATATGTGTGTATGTGTATGTGCGTGTTTATGGATTTTCATGTTTCCCCATGTGTGTCTATGTGAGTGTGCTTGTGTGTATGTGTTTGTGTGTATAGTTGTGTGATTGGGTATTTGTATGTGTGCAAGTGTGTGTGGCTGTGCATGAGTGAATGTGTGTGTGTGTGTGCATGCGATCACAAATGTGTGTGTAGCTGCATGCTTGTGTGTGTTCGTGTGTGCACACATGTGCGTGTAGGATTATATGCATCTGAGTGTGTATGTAAATTGTGTTTGCATGTCTGTGTGCATGTGCATGTGTGTCTATATGCATGTGTGTGGGTACATGTGTGTGCATATTTTTGTGATAGTGCATATGTAAGTGTGGGTGTACATGTGCATGTGAGTGTTTGCATGTACATATGTGCATATGTATGTGCATGTGTGCACATGTGTGTGTGTGTGTCTATGTGTGTGTGCATATGTGTGTGTATGTGAGTGTCAGTGCATATTTATGCATGTGTGTGTGCTTGATATTCTGTGTGGACATCTAAGCATTAGTGCTTGTGTTTGCATGTATATAAGCATCCATGCCTATACGAGTGCATCTATGAGTGTGCGCATGTGTAAATGTTTGCACCTTTGTTTATATGTGTGTGTGTGCCCCCAATGTGTGTAGGGGATTGTGTGTGTGTATGTTTGTGTGTGAGTGTGTGTACATTTGTGTATGTGTGCATTTCTATGTGCACATATGCACATGTCTACACACATATGTGAGAGTGAGTGTGTGTGTGTGTGTGTGCATATGTATGCACTTGTTTTTTTGTGAGTGTGTGTCTATGTGTTTGAATGTGCATGTGCATGAGTGTGTGCATGCGTGTTTATACATTTGTGTGCATGTGCATGTGTTTGTGTGTGTTTTCTTATGCATGTGTGCACATATTTTGGCTTGTGTGTGTGCACTCACATATGTTTATATATACTTCTAAGTGTGCAATTGTGAGTTTGTGTGCTTATGAGTGTGTGGGTGCATGTTTGTCTGCATATGTTTGCATGTACCTATTTGTGTGTGAGTGCATAAATGCATAACTCTGAATGTGTTTGATCTGACATTTGGTTGTGTGCATGTGTATATGTGCATGTGTCCATGTGTGTGTATGTATGTGTGACTGTGCATGTCTTTGTGCTTGCACGTGTGCGAGCATGTGCGTGTGTATGTGGCTAGGCATTTGACTTGTGTGTGTTTTTGGGCATGCATATTTCTGGGTATTAGTGGTTACATAGGTGCATGTTCGTACATGGATGTGTGCTTGTGTGTCAATATTTGTGTATGTGTCTGTGTGTGCGCATGTGTTTTAGTGTGAGTGCATTTTTGTGTGTGTGCATAAGGGTGTGTATGTTTGTGCTTATGTGTATGTTGAGCATGTGTGTTCATGTTCATCTACATGTGTTTGTGAGTTTGTGTGGTTGTGTATGTCTGTATGTGTGGGTGTGTGTTGTTGTATGTGTGCATGTGTGCATGAGGGTGTGTACATCTTTGTGTGGACTTGCATGTGTGTCTATGTATGTGTGTGAATGTATGTATGTTTGTGTGGGTTTTTGTGTGAGTTCTGTGTACATGTGTGTGTACATTTGTCTTTGTGTATGCATGCAAACTTGTGTTAGTGTGTGTGAATGTTTGTGCCATTATGTGTGTGTGCTCTTGTGTGTGTATGCATGTTTGTATTCCTATGTGTATTTATATGTGTGTGCACAAGCATCTAAGTAGGTATGCATGCATATTTATGAGCATGTGTGTGTTTATTTGTGTGTATTTTTATGTGAGTGTTTGTAAGTATATAAACCTCTACACTTGTGGGCGTGCTCATGGATGTGTGTGACTAGATTTATGTGTGTATATGTGTGTGTACTTGCATGTTGGTTTGTGTGTTTTCATGTTTATGCATTTGTGCATGTGGGTGTGCTTGCATGTGCATGTGTGTTTGCTTAAGCGTGTGCATGTGTGCATGGGTGTGCATATGAGTGTATGTGCTAACAAATGTTTTTGTACACCCAAATGCATGTGTTTGCACATGTGTGTGTACATATGTATGCATGGGTACACATGAACATGTGAGTTTATGTGTCTGTGCATGTGCATATAAGTGCATGTTTATGTGTCTATGCCCTTAAGTGTGTGCATCTTTATTTGTCTATTTATAGGTGTGCACAATGTGGATTCTTGCATGCTTGTGTGTGTTCATGTGTGTGAGTTTGTGTGCATGAGCCTATGTGGGTATGCATGTGAACTGTGCAATGGTTTGGGCCGATGTGTGCACGTGTGTGTATGTGCGCATGTGCATGTATGTGTGTCTGTGTGTGTATGTATGTGCACATGTTTACATTGGTGTGTGCATGCGTGTGAGGGTGTGTGCACGTGCATGTGCACATGCGTGCTTGTATTCACATTTATGTGTGTGCATACATGTGTTTGTATGTGTGCGTGAGTGTGCATGCATGCTTATGTTTGTGGGTGTGTATGTGTGTGTGTGTGTCTATAAGGATTCATATCGATGTGTGTAAATGTACACATGCATGTTCTTGTGTGCATGGATGTGTGCTTGTCTATGTTTGTATGTGTGTGTCGATATGTGCCTACATGTGTGCGTTTGTGAGTGCATGTTTGTGTGTGTTCATGTGCATCTACATGTTTGTATTTGTGTGAGTGTATTCATATGTTTGTGTGTGTGTGTGTGCATGTGAGTAAATGGTTGCATATGTGTTTGTATGTGTCTGTGCATGCATGTGCTTGTATGTGTGCATGTTTATGTGTGTATGCAAGCACGTATGCATTCTTGTGTATATGTGTGTGCAGGTATGGTTGCATTTCTATGTGTGCATGTGTTTGTTTGTATGTGGGTATGAGTGTGTGTGGGTATGTGTGCACATATGTGGGTATGTGTGCACAATTGTGTGCATGTGTTTATGAATATAACGATGTGTATATGTATGCATGTGTGCATGTGTGTGCATGTTGTTGTGCTTGCATGAGTGCATGCAAGCTTTTGTATATGTGTGTGTGCTTAAGTGTGTTTGGGTATGTGTCTGTGTGTTAATGTTTGTATGTGCATGCTAATGTGTGTGCATGCCTGTGTCTGAGTGTATATATATGACTTTGTGGTGTGCATATGTGTGTGTGCATGTGTGCATTAATTTGTTCAAGTGCATATTTCTGTATTTGCATGTGTGTGTAAGCCTATGCATGCAAGCATGTTTGCATGCTTATGCATGTTTTTTCATGTGCATATGTGTTTGTGCATGTGCATCTTTATGTAAGTATGTGTGTGTTTATGCATGTGCATGTGTATCTGTATGTGTGTGTTTGAGAATGTTTGTGTGTATGATGGCACCTATATGTGTGTGCATGTGTTTACATTCATGTGCATGTGTCTACATGTGTGTGTGTGTGTGCACATGTTTTAACATATGTGTGTGTGTATGTGCATGTTTGTGTGTGTGTGAATGAATGCTAGTCTATGTTAGCATGCACATGTGTGTTTTATTGCATGCATATGTGTTTTAATGTATGTATATGTGTGTGTGTGTCAACAAGGGTGCATTTGCATTCGTACTTGTGTGTGTACGTGGGTGTGGATGTCTGTACATGTGTTTTTGTGTTCATGTTTGTGTCTACAAGCGTTCATGTGCGGAGTGTGTGTGTGTGTGTGTGAGTGTACATATACTTGTTCCTATGCATGCATATCCTTGCATGCATGCATATCCTTGCATGCATGCATATCCTTGCATGCATGCATGCATGTGTGGTTGTGCATGGGAACATGTGTGTGCATTTGTTAATGTGTGTTCATTTGTGCATTTTAGTGTCTATGTGCAAAAGCACGTGTAAGTGCATTCTTTTGTGTGAGTGTGTGTGTCTGCTTATGTGTGTGCATGCATGTAAGTGTGTGTCTATATGCACTTCTATGTGTGAGTGCATGTGTGAGTGTGTACACGTGTGTTTGCATGCATATTTGTGTGCATGTGTGTATGTATGTGCGTGTGCAAGAGTGTATGTGTGCATGGGTGTGCTTGCGTGTGTATTGCATAAGTATGCTTGTGTGTTTGCATGCATTTACATGTGTGTGTGTGCATATGCATGTATATGTGCATCTATGTCCAAATATGTGTGTCTTTTTTTTTGCATGTGCATGTTTGTGTGAGTGCATGCGCGAGTTTGTGCAACTGCATATACATACAAGTGTGTATGTGTGTGCATGTGTTCGTGCATGTGTGCAAGTGTGTTCGTGTGCATGCTTGTGTACATGTTCATGTGTGTATGTGTGTGTGCATGTGTACGCTTGTCCATCTGTGTGTGTTTGTGTGTGCATATATGTGGTTGTGTGCTTGTATGCAGGCTTGTGTGTGAGTGTGTACATGTGCATCTATGTGTTTGCTTACATGTGCATGTATACACATTTTTGCTTGTGTCTATGTGCATGTGTGTGTGTGTGCTTGTGTGTGACATGTTTGTGCATGGTCATGTGTGTCGGTGTGTGTTTATGTATGTTTGTATATAGGTGTGTGTGTGCATGCATGTGAATGTATCTTCAAGTGCATTTCTATGTGAGTGTGCATGTAATTATCCATGTTTGTGTGTGTTTTTTCTTTTGTATTAATGTGTGTATATGTGTGTGCATGTGCTTTTGTGTGGACGTGTGTGTGTGTGTGTGAGCATAGATGTGTTCATGTGTGCGTGTGTGTATATGCATTTCTATGTGTGTGTGCTTGTGCTTGTGGGTGCACACAAGCATGCTCATGTGTGTGCTTTCTTATGCATGTGTGTATGCTTGCATGTATTTGTGTGTGGGCATATGTTTGCTTATGCATGAGTATTTGTATGCATGTGTGTATGTGTGGGTGTGTTCATATGAGTGTGCAATTGTGTATTTGCATAGGATTGTGTGTCCATGTGTGGATGCGAGTGTGAGTGTGAGTGTAAGTATGTGTGCTATGTGTTCTTGCATGCACGTTTGTAGGTGTGGGTGTGGGTGTGGGTGTGTGTACATGTGCACATGTGTGTTTGTATGTATGTATGTGCATGTATACTCTAATGTGTGTGTGTTTGCATGTGTGTGTTAGTGCAGATGCATGTGTGTTCATGTGTCTAGTAGAGTGTGTGTGGATGTGCGCATGGATGTGTATGTGTATGTACATTTTCATCGTGCATGTTTGCATATGTGTATGCATTCACATGTGTGTATGTGGGTACGTGTGTGCTGGTGTGTTTTTGTGCGAGTGTGTGTATACACCTATGTGCACATATGTCTATGTGTGTACATGTGTGTATATTTGCATGTGTATGTGTGTGTTCATAAATTTGTTTTTGCATGCATGTGTGCATGCATCCATGCATGCTTTGTACATGTGTGTGCACATGTTTGTATGTGTTTGTGTGTGTATGCATGTGGGTGTGTACTTATATTTGTGTTATTATGTGTGTACATGTGTTTAAGTGTAGGTGACTCTGTGCATGCATGTGTGTATTTATGTATGCACATTTGAGTGTTTGGTTATGTGTGTGGGATTAAGTGTGTGTGCATGTGAGTGTATTTATTTGTACATTTGTAATTACTATGCATGCATTTTTTTCTATGTGTAGTTATGGTTATGTGCGTATAACAGTGCATGCGAATGAGTGCATGTACCTACATGTGTGTGCATATGTGTTTGCTTGTATTTTTTATAATTATGTATGCAATCTTATGTGTACATAGATACATATGTTCATTCACATTTGTGTGTGCTTGAGTGTGTGAGCATGTGTACATATGTGATTTCATGTGTGTGTGTGTGTGTATATCTGTATGTGTATATAAGCATGCTTGTATGTGTTTATATGTGTGTAGGTGGTTTTGTGAGTCGATGTGGTTGCACTTGTCTGTGTGTGTGTGTATGCATGCATGCATTTGCATTTGTTTCCATGTACATGTGTGGTGCACATCTTGGTATGCATCTCTATCAATGTGCATATGTTTGTGTGTATATATGTGTGTTTGCGTGTGTATGTGCATGTGTGTGTATGCATGTTTGTTTATATACGTGTCTACATACGTGTGCTTGTTTCTGTGTATGAGTTTGTGTGTGCTTGTGCATATGCATATGTGTGAATTGCATGTGTGTACATACATGTGTATTTGCATGTAAGCATCCAAGAAAGTGTTTAAGGCTTTTTTCTTGCATGTGTGTGTACCTTGGAGCTCATGTGCCAGTATGTCTGTATGCGTGTGTGTGTGTGTGTGCACATATGTGTACATTTATGTGTGCATGTAAGAGCATGTTCATTTGTGTGCGTGTGTGTGCTTGTGTGTATGTTAATGCATGTGTGTATGTTAATGCATGTGTTTGGAAGTGTGTGGGGGTGTTGCATGATTGTGTGTAAGTGTGAGTGTGTGTGTGTATTTGAGTGTGTGTGAATGTGTGCATGCATATATGCTTGCATACGCATGTGTGTGCATGAGTGTGTGTGTTGGTGTCTACAAGTTTGTGTAAATATGCACACACACACGTGTGTGTGTGTGTGTTTGTGTGTAAATGTGTACAAGTATATTTGTGTGTGTGTGTGTGTGTGGGCATGTGTGTTTGTGTGTGTGCACTTATATGCATGTGTGTGTCTGTGTGTGTTTGTGCATGAGCATGTGTGTGTGTGTTCTTCTATTTTTTATTTGTGCATGTTTGTGCATGTGCTTGTGCCTTTGCATGTGTTTGAATTTGAGAGTGCATGCATTTATGTGTGAATACAAATTTTTCTTGTGCATTAGTGTTTTTTCATGCATGTGTGTGCCTATGTGTGTACATGCTTGCATGTGTGCATGAGTGTATGTGTTTCAATGTGTATCTATGTGTTCTTGTATGTGTGGGTGAATGTGTGTGGGTATGTGTGTGTATGCATGTATGTGCATTTGTGTATGTGTGTGTAAGTCTGTGCATGTGTTAGTGTTTGTGTGTGTACAAGTGTGTGTGTGTGTGTGTATGTGTTTATGTGTGTGAGTGAGCTTGTGTGTGTACATGTTCATACATGCAAGTGTGTTTGTATGTTTGTGCATTTGTGTATGTCTGCGAGCATGAGCACATGTGTGTGTCTATGTGTGCATGTATGCTTGCATGTATTTGTGCAAATGTGTGTGTAAATGTGCATGTGTGTGTCTGTGTATGCATGAGTATGTATTTCTATGTGCATGCATGTGTGTGTACACATCTATGTGAGTGAGTATGTACGTGTTTATTTATATACGTGTGGATCTATGTGTGCATGCATATGTTTAAGTATGCATATGTGTGTGTGTTTATGTTGGTGTGTACTTGTGTTTGTTTGCATGCATGTGCATGTTTTTGTTTGTGCATGCGTGCATGTGTGCGTGTGGGTGTGTCCATGTGTGTTAGCTTTTGTTTATGTGTATGTGTGTGTTTGTGAGTGTTTGAATTTATTCATGTGTGTGTGTGTGTGTTTGGGAATTCATGCATTTGTACAAGCTTGTGTATATGTGTGTGTGTGCATGCATTTGTTTGTACAAGGTGTGCATGTGTCTACTAGTGTTCAACATAAGAGTATTTGTGTGCCTATGCATGTGTGTGTTTCTGTGTTCTTGTGAATGTGTGAGCTTATTTATTTGTATAAGTGTGCATGTGCATGAGTGTTTTCTTGTGTGTGCATGGTTACACACATTTGTGTGCTTGTGTCTGTGAGCATGTTGGTGCACATGTGTATGTGCTTACATGTTTATGTGTGTGTGGCACCATGTATTCATTTGTGTGGGTCTGTCAGTGGCTGCATATAGTGGTGCATGTGTGCGTATGAGTAGGTGCATGTGGGTGTTTGTACATGTGTGTGTGCATGCATGTTTTTTCATGTGTGTGTGTGCATTGGTGTAGGTGTATATGGATGTGTGTGTACGTGTGTATGTGCATGTGGACATTAGTGCATGGATGCACGTGTTTTTGTACATGTGCATGTGCATTTGGGTTTGCATATGTGTGGACATGTGTAAATGGGTGTTAGTGCATGTATGTGTGCAAGTGTGTTTGTGGGCATGTGGGATCTGTGTAGGTATGCGTGTGCACATGTTTGTGAGCATGTGTTTGCCTTATGTGTGTGTTAGTATGTCAAGTGGCATGAATGTCTATGGCTGTATGTGTGCACATATGTGTATATGTCCACATTTATGTGTGTCTATGTATGTGCTTGCATGCTTTGTCTGTGTGCTTGTATGTGTGTGTATGTGCTTATATATATGTATGCATACATATATATATATATATATATATATATATATATATATATATATATATATATATATATATATGTTGTGTGTGTGTGTGTGTGTGTGTGTGTGTATGTGTGTGTGTGTATTTGTATGGATGTGTTTGTGTGTGCTTGTGTTTTTGCATGTGTATATGTTTGTGACTGTGAGTGTTTGTGTGTGCATTTATGTTTGTGCATATCTATGATTTCTTTGTGTGTTTTTGTGTTTGTGTGCATGTGAGTGCATTTGTATGTGCATGTGCTTTCCTGCATGTGTGTGTGTATGTGTTTGTACATGCATTTATGTGTGTGTATATGTCCTCATCTGTAAGAGTTCATGTATGTGTGAATGTGTTTATATATTGATGCACACATGTCTGTGTATGTGTGTGTGCATGCATACAAGTGCATTTGTTTGTTTGTACATGTGTGCATGCACGTGCTTGTTAATAGGTTCACACACATGTGTGTGTAGGTTTGAGTGCTTTGTGCTTATGTGTGCATATGTGTTGTGTATGTGTGCATGTGTGTGGGCAAGTATATTAATGTATGTGGGCATATGTGTTATTGCATGAGTGCACGTGTGTGTGTGTACATATGAGTCCGTGTGTGGGTGAGCTTTTATGCACATGTTTGAGTGCTTACGCATGTGCGTGTACATTTGTGTGTATATGCAAGAATGTGATTGTTCTTGTTTGTCTGCTTTTGCTTTTTTAGTTTGGATATATATGCAAGTGTGCATATGCATGCGCATTCCTATGCATCTTTGTGCATGTGTGAGCAAGTGTCTTTATGTGGTAGTGCATGTATGAGTATGTGTGTGAGTGTTTTTGCTTCTGTGTGTGAGTATTCATGTTTGCATGTGTATACATAAGTGTGTTCATATGTGTGTATGTGCATGTAGGTGTGTGCATACATGTTTATTTGTGCATGTGCTTGTGTATGTGTGCGTGTGCATTACATATGTATGAGCATGTGTACCATGTGTTTGCATGTATATATGTGTGTGCGTGCATGCATGCATATGTGTGTACATGTCTACACGTATGCATACTTGTGTGTGTATGTGCTTGTGTTTGATTTTTTGTGCATTTGCATTTATGCACGTTTTTATATGAGTTTGTGTGCATGTGTGTATGGGTGTGTGAGCATGTGTGTGTTTGTGCATATGTTTGCGTGTGTGTGCTTCTATGCCTGTTCATGTCTTTATATGCTTGTGGAGTGTGGTGTTTGTGTGTCTGTTTGGGTGCATGTGTTTGTGTGTGTGAGATTATTCATATGCATGTACCTTTATGTTCATGTGTTCTTGTATGTGCATGCATTTGAGTGTGTGTGCAAATGAATGTGCATAAGTATCTATGTGTTTGTGTGTGCATGCATGTACTTGCAAGTGTGTTTGTGTGTAAAAGTATGTCTGTCTTCATGTTCTCGAGTGCGCATGTGTGTGCATGTGCACTTGCATATGCATGTGCATGTATGTGTGTGTGGGTGTGTGCTTGTATGGATTTGTGTGTTTGCATGTGTGTGCTTGTGACTATGCATGTGTGCATGGGTGTGTTTGCTTCAGTTTGAGTGTATTTGTGTGTTTTTTGTGTGTGTATGCATGTTTGTGCTTGCATTTGGGTGTGTGAGTGAGTGTGTGTTTATGTACATCTACACGAATTTTTGTGTGTGTACATGCATTTATGTGTGCATGCACTCATTTCAAGTATGTGTGTGTATGTATGCATGTATGTGTGTTTGTATATGTGTGCATGCATATAGCTATCTATGGATTTGTGCTTTTGTGCATATTTGTGTGCTTTGTTATTTGTGTTCAAGCACATATGTGCATCTGTGTGTAAGTGTGTGCATGTGTAGGCATGTGAATGAATGTAGGTGGGCGTATGTGTTTGTGCATGACTGCACATGTCTTTCTTAGTATAAGTGCATGTGTGGGTGTGCATGCATATTTGTTTTAGTTCCTATACATATGCATGTGTGTTTGTGTTTGTGTGATTCCTTGTGTGCCAATTTTTTTTTTGTGTATGTACATGCAAATGCATGTGTGGATGTGCATGTGTGTTGAGGTGGTAGTGTATGTGTGAGTATGTGTGTCTGTATGAGCAAGCTTGTGTGCATGTGTATGCATGTTTGTGTGCATATGTGTCTATGTGCTTGTGTTTATATATGTATGTACATGTGTGTGCATTATATATGTACATGTGTGTATCAATGTGTTTGCAAATGTATATGTGTGTGTATGTGTGGATGTGTATGTGCATCCATGTGTATGCATGTAGGCACATGTGCATACATTTTTGAGCATGTGTGTGTTTGTTTGTATTTGTGTGCACTTATGTGTGTGTGTGTGCATGTGCATGTGTGTCCATTTGTATGTGTGCTCATTTTCATGTAAGTACATTTGTGTAAGGCTATGTGTGCATGTGTGTGTTTTTGTATATGTTTGAGTGTCTGTGTGTATTTGTGTATGCTTTTATGTATGTGCATATGTTTATGTGCATGTGTTTGGTTGTTCTTATGTTTGTGTGTGGGTGTGCATACATGTGTGTATGGTTGTGCATGTTTTTGTACTTATGTCCATATGTTCTTGAGTGTGTGTGTGGCTGTATTCATTTATGCATGCATTTGAGTATGTGTGCAAACGTGTGTGCATGTGTACAAGCTCGTGTATGTGGTTATGTATGAGTTTGAGTGTGCATGCATGTCCATACAATTGAGTGTGTGTGCATGTATGTTTCGGTGCATGTTCCCACATCTATGTGACCAAGTGTGCATATTGTCGTTTGTGTGTGTTGTTTCTAGTTCTTGGTACATGAGATGGTCATGTGTGTGCATATCTGTGTATGCACGTGCATGCAAGCATAGGTGTGTGTATACATATGTATTTGTGTGTACATGTTTGTGATGGTTCTGCCAATGTGTGTGCACCCATGTGTCCATCTATGCATGTGTTTGTGCATGCATTTGTATTTGTGTATGTTTGAGTGTTTGTGTGCATGTGTGTGAGTGTTAGTATATGTATGTGTACATGTGTTTGTATGTGCATCAATATGTGTGTGTGGGTGCGTACCTATGCATGTTGTTGTGTGTGTGTTCTATTAGTCTTCTTGGTGTGTGTACAAGTGCATGTAGGTTTGTATGTGTATGCATCTATGTGCATGTGAATGTGTGTGTGTGTGGGTGGGTGTGCATGCATTCGTGAGAGTGTGCATCTGTGCGTGCATTCATATGACTAAGTGTGCACCTGTGTCTGTGTCTGTTTGCATATGTGCCTTTTTGATTGTGTGCATGTGGCTGTGTTGTGTATGTTCATGTATGTGAAGTTGTGTGTGTGTGTGTGTGCATGGTTGTGCATGTATGTGTGCATTTGTGTAGGTGTTTGTGTGTGTGTGTGCATGCATATGTGTGCATATGCTTGTGTGTGTTTACATATGTGCATAAGTGCTTATGTGTGTTTGTGAGTGAGTGTGCACGTGCATGTTCCTACGTGTGTGTGAGAGAGCATATGCATGTCTGTTTGTGTGTGGGTGCTTTTGTGTACATTTGTGCACACGTGTGTATACATGTATCTATGTGGGTGTGTACAAGCTTGTGTTTGTTTGTAGGAGTGTGTTGGTTGTTCGTGTGTGTACGTGCATGCATGTGTGGGTGCACTGATAAGTGTTCATGAGTGTGTTTTTTTAACATGCTCACAAGTGTGTATGGGTGCATTGGTGTGTGTGTGTTTTCGTGTGTGTGGGTTTATGTATGTGTGTACTCACACATATGTGTATGTGGTTTTGTATGTTTGTGCTTGTGTGTATATGCTTGCATGCATGTGTCTATGTGTGCATGGTTTTATGCATGTGTGTGCTTATGCTTTTGTTTGTGAGTGAGTGTATGTATATGCATGCATGTGTGGGTGTGCATGCGTGTGTGCATGTGCCAGTGTTTATGCATGCATGTGTTTGTGTCTACTTGTGTGAATATGCTTGGATATGTACATTTGCATGTGCATGTTTATGCATGTTTGTGTATGTTTGTCCACATGTGCGAATGTGAGTGTGTGTTCATGTGTGGTTATATTTATCAATGGATGTGGGCATATATGTTTGTGCATCAGTGCATGCATCTGTTTGCATGTTTGAGTACCTATGCATATGCGTGTGCATCTATGTGGGTGTGCATGTATATGAGTGTGCTTGTTTGTTTGCCTATGTTTTTTCATTTATATATACATATGCAAGTGTGTGTGTGTATGTGCGAGCTTGCCTGACTACAGGATAATGCATGTGTGCAACCATTTGTGCTTGTGTGCATTTGTGAGCATGCGTGTGTGGATGTGTATGCATGTGTGTGTACATGTGTGAATACAAACATGTCAGTGCATGCATGCTTGTGCGTGCATGTGCTTATGTATGTGTGTGTGCAATACATATTTGTGTGTGTGTGCATGTGAAGCTATGGATTTGTAATTGTTTATGATTATGCTTACATGCACATGAGTGTGTGTGTGTTTGTTTGTATTTTTGTGCATTTGTGTATGTGTACTTGTGCATAAATGTACATGTGTGTTCATTTACATGTATATGCATTTACATGTATATGCATTTACATGTGTGTACATTTGTGTGTGAGTGTGTATGTGTTTGCACATATACATGAACATGTGTCAATCTTGGTACATATGTTTGTGTGTATGTTCATGAATGCATGTGTTTTTGTGTGTTTGTGCATATGTGCTTGCGTGTGCCTGCCTAGGGATTCATGCATATGTGTGTGTGTACATATTTTGTGCTTTGTGTGTATGTGTGTACGTACATATATGTGCATTTGTGTGTGTGTGTATATATGCGTGTCTGTGTGAGCATGTGTATGAATGTTTATGGGCATGTGCATTTGTGCATTATTGCATGGTTGGGTGTGCATATGTGTGTGTTTGAGTTTTTATGCATATGCATGTGCATTTGAATGTGTGTTTGTGCATGTGTTTGTGCTTTCTTGTGTGCTTACATTTTTTCTTTTTTGTGTGCATATATGAGTGCTTGTGTGCTTATGCATGCATGTGCATATGCAAGTATGCGTATCTACATGGTAGTGCATGTGAGAGTTAGTATGTGTATATGAGCATGTGTGTGTGAATAAATGGGTGCCTACATCTGTTGTGTGCTTGTGTTTGCTTGTGCTTATGCATGTGCATGCACTACATATGTGCGTGTGTGTATTTGTGTTTGCATTTATATATTTGTGTGCATGTGTACATACATTTTTGTGCATGTGCGTGTTTGTTTGTATTTGTGTACATTTGTGTGTGTGTGTGCAAGTATTTGTGTGTTTTTTTGATTGTGTGTGCATTTGCATGTATAAATGTATGTGTGAGTATGTGTGCATATATGATTGTGCATGTGTGTGTGTGTATGCTTAAGTGCATGTGTGCGTGTTTATGTGCATGTGTGTGTGGGTATGGGTTTGCATGCATGTATGTGTGGTTATAATTGTCTATGTACTTCAGCATTCATGTGTTGTTGACTCTGTGTGTTTGTGTATGCTTGTGAGCTTGCATTTGAGCATGTGTGTAAACGTGTGTACTTGTGTGCAAGCATGCAAGCACATGTGAGATTAGGTATTTGTGTGTTTGAATGTTTGTGCATGTACATACAAGTGTGTGCATGTTTGTGCATATATGTTTGGGTGCATCAATGCATGCATGTGTTTGCTAGTTGGAGTATCTATGCACATGCATGTGCATCTATATAGGTGTGTGTTTGTTTGTGTGATTGTTTGCATGCATATGTTTTATAATATATGTGTGCACATGCAAGTGCATGTGTTCATGTGCATGTGTGTGCATGTGTGGGCACGCATGAATGTGTTGTAGTACAAGTATGTGTGTATGTGTGCAAGGGTTTGTGCTTATGTGCATGTGTGCATGTGCAATACGTATTTGTGTGTGCGTGTGCATATGTGCTTATGGATTTGAATGTTTAAATGTTTGTGCTTGCATGCATGTATGCATGTGTTCAAGTGCATATTTGTGTGTGTGTTTGCTTACAATTGTGATCATTTATGTGTGTGTGTGTGTACTTTTGTGTGCATGTATGTGTTTGTCCTTTACATATATGTGCATTTGCATGCATTTACATTTGTGTGTGAGTGGGTGTGTGTTTCCACATGTGCATGAGCATGTGTATGTGTTGGTACATACATTTGTTTGTGTGTGTGCAAGCATGCATGTGTTTTTGGGTATTTGTGCATTTGTGCATGCATATGCTTGTTTATGGATTCATGCAAATGTGTATATGTGTGTGAATGTTTGTGTGCTTTATGCATATGTGTGTATACATATATGTTCATTTGTGTGTGTGTGTATGCATGTGCATGTGTGAGCATGTGTATGAATGTTTGTAGGTTTTCATGTGTGTGTGTGTTTGAGTTCTTATGCATATGCATGTGCATTTGTATGCATGTGTGTGCATTTGAGTGAGCTTTCTTATGTGCTTATTTTTTTGTTTATGTGTGCATATGTGAGAGCATGTGTGGTTATGCGTGTGTGCGTGCATATATGAGCATGTGTGTCTATGTGATAGTGCATGTGTGAGTATGTATGTGTGTGTGTATGTGTATGCATATGTGTGTGTGTCCATATGAGTGTGAATACATGTAGGTGTGTGCATATGTTGTGTGGTTGTGTTTTCATGTATTTGCATTACATATGTGCTTGTGTGAGAGTGTGTGCTTATGTGTTTGCATGTGTATCTCTGTGTGCATCCATGAGTATACATGTATGCACATGTACATACATTTGTGTGCATGTTTGTGTTTGTTTGTATATGTGTGTATTTGTGTGTGTGTGTGTGTACATGTATATGTCTCTATTTGCATGTGTGTGCATTTGCATGTATGCATGTTTGTGTGAATGTGTGTGAGCATATTTGAGTGTGTGTATGCAGATGTGCTTATGCAAATGTGTATGCTTGTGTGTATGTGCATCTGTGCATGGGTGTGGGTGTGCATGCATGTGTGTGGTTATACATGTCTATGTACATCAGCATTCATGTGTTCTTAACTCTGTGTGTTGGTGCATGGATTCATGCATGCATTTGAGCATGTGTATAAAAGTGTCTACATGTGTGAGATTTGTTATGCATGTGTTTGAGTGTTTGTGTCTGCACATGCAAGTGTGTGTGTTTACATGTATTTTTGGGTGCATTAGTGTGTGCATGTATTTGCATGTTAGAGTACCTATGCATATGCATGTGGATCTATTTGGTGTGTGTGCTTGCTTGTGTGCTTATGTTTTTTTTGTGTATCCATATGCGAGTGTGTGCGTACGCATGCTTGTCCATGTGTGTGTTCATTTGCAGACAAGCATGAATATATGGTAGTGAATGTGTGTGTTCTTGTGTGCAACTGTTTATACTCAAGTGTGTGTGTGTGTGCATGTGTCTATGCATGTGCATGCTTGCCTGTGCACATGTGTGAGTGCGTACATGTCAGTGTGCATGTGTGCAAGTGCTTATGTATGTGTGTGTGCATGTGCACCGATTGATTTTAATGTGTACATGATTATGTTGGCATGCATGTGTATGTGCGTGCAAATGCATATGTGTGTGCATGTTTTTTTTGCATTTGCATGTATTTGTGTGTGCATGTAGGTGTGTGTCCATTTGCATGTATATGTATTTGCATGTGTGTACATTTGTGTGTTAGTGTGTGTGTGTGTTTGAATGTGTGCATGAGCATGTGTCTATCTTGGCACATACATTTGTGCATGTGTATGCATGCATATGTTTTTGTTTGTTTGTGCATCTACATGTGCATGTGCTTGTCTATCGATTCATGCATGTGTGTGTATGTGTGTGACTGCATGTTTGGGTACTTTGTTCGTATGTGTGCACACATATATGTGCATTTACATATGTGTATGTGTGTGCATGTCTGGCTATATGTATGAATGTTTGTGGCATGTGTTTGCATATTAGTGTATGTGTGGGTGTGCATGTGTGTGCATGTTTGAGTTCTTATGCATATGCATGTGCATTAGTATGTGTGCATGTGTGTGTGCTTTCTTGTGTTCCTAAGTTTTTTATGTGTGTGTGCATATGTGAGTGTATGTGTGCATGTGCATATGTGAGCATGTCTATCTACGAGGTAGTGCATGTGTGAGCATATGTGTGTTGTGTGTGTATGAGAATGCGTGTGTCTATGCTTATGCATGTGTGTGTGTGTGTGCATATGTGTGTGAATATATATGGGTGTGTGCATATGTTGTGTGCTCATTATTGAATGTTTGTGCATTACATATATGCATGTGTGTGTGCATTTATGTGCTTGCATGTGTATATGTGTGTGCATGTGCATGCATCCATGAGTTAGCATGTATGCACATGTACATACATTTTTGTGCATGTGTGTGTTCGTTTGTATTTATGTGCATTTGTGTGTGTGTACATGTATGTGTGTGTCTTTTTGCATCTGTGTGCATTTGCACGTACGCATGTTTGTTTGATTGTATGTGCATGTGTGCTTGTGCATGTGTGTGTGTGTATGTTTGTATGATTCTATGCATTTGCATGTGTTTATGTGCATATGTGAGTGGGTGTTCATGTGTGTTGGTGTGCTTGCGCATGCATGTGTGTGGTTATACATGTTTATGTACTTCTATATTCATGTGTTCTTGAGTCTGTGTGTTGTTGCATGCATGTGTGCATGCATTTGAGCATGTGTGCATGCATTTGAGCATGTGTGTAGACATGTTTGCATGTGTGCATGCATAAAAGCATATGTGAGATAAGGTATGTGTGTGTGCATGTACATACAAGTGTGTCTATGTGTGTATGTATGTTTTGTTTTATGTTCCCATATTAGTGTGACCATGTGCACTTATTTGTGTTTGTCTTTGTGCATTTGTGTATTGTTTCCTTTGCTGGTTGCATGAGATGGTCATGTGTGTTTTTGGGTGTGTGTGTGTATGAGCATGTCCATGCATGTGTGCATATATCATTCTGTACATGTGCATGCAAACTTTTGGTGCATCTATGCATATGTATGCTTGTGTGCATATCTGTATTGGTTGTTCACATGTGCGTGCATGCTTGTGTCCATATATGCATGTTTTTAGCGAGCATTCATGCATGTATATGTTTGACTGTTTGTGTGCATGTATGTAGGTGTGTGTGTGTGTGTTAGTGTGTGTATGTATGCATGTGTTTGCTTGTGCATATACATTTGTGTGTGGGTTTATACCTATGCATGTGGTTGTGTGTGTGCTTTTTTGGTTTTATTAATGAGTGTACATGTGCATGCTAGTGTGTATGTGTATGAAATTTGTGTGCATATTTATATGTGTGTGTGTCTAAGAGTGTGTGTGTGTGTATATAGGTGTGTGTGGGTTTGTGTGGATGCATGCATGCATGCATGTGTGCATGCCTTCATGTGAATTTTTGTGCATGTGTTTGTGTGTGCATATGATTGTGTTATGTGTGTGGGTGTGTGCCTATGTATCTATGTATACATGGTTGGGCATGCATGTCTGCCTGTATGTGGGTACTTGTTGTGCATATGTGTACATGCATAGGTGTGTGTATGCTCATGCATGTTTGCATGTGTGCATGTGTACTTGAATGTGTTTGTGAGCATGCATGTGCATGTTCGTGTGTGTGTGTGTGGGAGAGCATATGCATACATGTTTGTGTGTGGGTGCTTGTGTCTACATTCGTGTGCACGTGTCTATGTATGGTTGTATGTGCACGTGCATGTACATGCATTTATATGGGTGTGTGATGCTTGTGAATGTAGATTTTTGTGCATATGTTTGTGGGTTTGTGTATGTGTGAAGGTGCATGTGTGTGTGTGTGTTCGTGTGTTTAGTTATGTATGGGATTGTGTGTGTGCACGCTCATACATGTGTGTATGTAGACTTGTATGTTTGTGTCTCTAGGTGCATGTTTCCATCCAGGTTTGTGTCCATGCTTGTGCATGTGTGTGTGTGTGCATAATTTTGTGCATGTGTTGTGGGTGAGTATATGTGTATGCATTCATGTATGGGTTCATATGTGCATGTGCAATTACAAGTGTTTGTGCATGTGTGTACATGTCTACATGTGTGAATGTTTTTGCATTTCTTTGTAAGCTTGTGCATGTTTGTGTGTGTATGAATGTGCACAAGTTGAATGTGCGTGTGTGTGTGTGTGCATGTGTAGGCATATATATCAATATGTGAGGGCATATGTACTTGTGCATTAATGCACATGTGTGTGTGCATGTGTGTGTTTTGGTTACTATGCAAATGCATGTGCATCTCTATGCATGTGTGTGCATTGTATATGCTTGTTTGTGTGCTTTTGGTTTTTTATTTGTATGTTCATATGTAAATGCATGCATGCTTGGTGCATGTGCATGCCTGTGCACGGCATGCATGTGTTGGTATGTGTGACTATGTGGTAGTGCATCTGTGAGTATGTGTGTCCATGTGTGCAAGTGTTTATGCTCATGTGTGTGTTTGAGCATGCATGTGTGGATGTGTATGTATGTGTGTGTGTATCTGTATGCATTCTTATGTGTGCATGTGCCTATGTATGTGTGTGTGCATACGTATTTCTTGTGTGTGTGGATATGCGCCTATGGATTTGCATGTGTATATGTTTGTGCTTGCATGCATGTCTATGTGGATATATGTGCATGTGTATATATATGTGTGTGTGTGTTTGTTTGTTTGCATTTGTGTGCATTTGTGTATGTGTGTGTGCTCGTGTGTGCATGTACGTGTGTGTCCATTTGCATGTTTGTGCATTTGCATGTGTGTACGTTTATGTGTGAGTGTGTGTGTGATTGCATGTGTGCATGAGTATTTGTGTGTGTTTGCCCATATGTTTGTGAGTGAGTGTATGTGTGTGCATTTGTGTGTTGGTGCACATGTGTGTGTTTACATGTGCAAGAGTTTGTACATTTGTATTTGCATGCACATGTGTGTCCATTTCTATGTGTGTGAATGTGTGCACATGACTTTTTATGCATGTGCAAATTTTTGTGTGTGCATGCAAACATGTGTCAATGTGTGCATACATGTGTTTTTATGTGCATGTATGCATGTGTGCCAATGTGTATGCATGTGTTGTTCTTGCATATATGTGTGTGTGGACATGTGCCTTTGTCTGTGCATGTGTTTGTTTTTGTATGTGTGTGCATGTGTTTCTATGTAGTTACATGCATGCACATGTGCTTATTTGTGCGTTCATGTGTGTAGGTGTGTGTATGCATATTGTTTTATGCTCATATGTGTGTGTGTGTGTCTGTGCTTGTGCATGTGAGTGTGTTTGGACAAGCATGTGCTTAATTGCAAGCTTATGTGTGTGTACATTTGTGTGTGTGTACGTATGTAAATATATGTGTGAATATGTATTTATGTTTTTGTGTGTGTATTTCTATGCCTGTGAATGTTCTTATGTGTGGCTGTGTCTTCATGTGCATGTGCATGTGCATGTGTGTGCATAGGTGCTTGTGCATGTATGTGTGAGTGAATATTTGTGTATGTGTGTGCATATGTGTATGCATGCATATACATGCATGTGTGCATGTGTTCTTGTGTGTGTGGTTGCATATGTGCATATGTTGTATGTATGTGCAAGCATGCATGTACATGTGTGGGTGGGTGGGTGGGGGTTTGTGTATGTGTTTACATGTGCATGTGTGTGCATCTTCATTGACATGTGTATGCTTCTATATATATTTATGTGTGAACGTGTGGGCGTGTGCATGTCTCTACTATGTGTCTATGTCTCTACTTGTATGCATGTATATGGGTGTGGGTGTACATACATGTGTTTGTGAGTACATGCATATTTGTGTACATGTGTTTGTAGTGTGTGTGTGTGTGTGTGCATATTATATGTGCATATTTGTGTGTGTGCTTTTCTGTGCACACACAAGTGTGTGTGCTTATTGTTGTGTGTGCATGTGTGTATATGCATGTGTGTGTGTGTGTGTGTGCATTTATGTGTGTGCATGTGGGTGAGTGTGTATGGTTATGGATGTGTGAGTGTTCATGGGCCTATGTGTGCATGTTTATTTATATCAGTGTGTGTGGCTATTTCTTTTATTTATGTGTGCGTATGTTTATGTGAATATCTATTTTATTTTCTATTCCAGTGTTTGTGCATGTGTGCATAGGTGTGTGCACATGGGTTCAGATGTGTGTTCTCATGTGTTCTTGCATACAAGGGTGTGTGTGCATCTTTGCGTGTATGTGCGTTTGCATGTGTGTCTGAGAGTGTTTGTGTATATCAATGTGTACATGGAAATGTGCATGTGCATGTAAGTGTATGCATGTGTGTGTGTGTGTGTTTTTGAGTGTATGTCAATTCATGTGTGTGTTTATGTACATATGCATGTGCTAGTGTGTGTTAGTGTACATGTGCATGTGAATATGTGGATATGCATCTGAGTGTATGTGTGTGCGTACTTGCATGTGTGTGTGTGCATACTTGCATGTGTGTGTGTGTGTGTGTGTTCTTGTTTGTGTGTATAAGAGCATGTGTGTGCATGTGTGGTGGTGTTTGGGCATGTATGTATGTTATTGTGTGCCTTTATGTGTGTGCATGTGTGTGTGTCCTTGTGTGTGGACATATCTATGAATGGGTGTGGGTGTGTAGATCTGTGTGTGTCCATCTTTGTGTACATTCGCATATATGTGTGTGTGTGGTTACATGAGTATATTTAGGTGCATCTATGTGTTTAATTGTACATGTGTGGATCTCTTCATGCGCTTGCAAATGTGTACATGTACCTGTGTGAGTGTGTATGCGTCTGTGTATGTGTTCATGTGTGTGTGTGTACATTTATGTGCATGTGTGTATGCTTCAACATAGGAGTGTGTGAGCATGGGTGTCCTTTTTTGTGTGCATGTGTGTGACTATATGTGTCTCTGAGCTTGTGTACAAGTATTAAGGCATTTACAAATTTTTGTGCTTAGGTGCTCACATGTATGTGGGTGCATGTGATAGCACATGCCATTATGTGTGTGCATTTGTACATGTGTGTATACTTGAGTATATTTGCACATGCACAAGTGTGTGCATGATCATGTGCATAAGTGTTCCTGTGTGAGTGTAGGTGCACATGTGTGCATAAGTGCATGTGCTTGTGATTGTATATGTTTGGTTGTGTACATGCATGTGTTTATGATTGTATATGTTTGGTTGTGTACATGCATGTGTTTATGATTGTATATGTTTGGTTGTGTACGTGCATGTGTGTAGATGTGTGTATGAGTTTATGTGCATGTGTGTGCATGCATAAGTATGTGAGTTTGTGTGCATGTGTTCATGTGCATGTCTACATGTGTTAGTTTGAGCATGTGTTTATTTTGGTGTGTGTATGTGTAAGTGCCTGTGTGTGCATCTATGAGTGTGTGCATGTGTATGTCCAAACATACACATTTGTGCATGCTTGTGTGTGTATGTATATATGTATGCATGTGTTTATTTGTGTCTATCATGTGTGTGCATGTGTGTGTACATGTTTGTATGCATGTTTGTGTGTGTGTGCATGTGTGTATGCACAAGTATACATGCATGCTAGTGCATGTGCATATGCTTGTGCATGCATGTATGCATGTGTGTACATGTGCATGTGCATGTGTTTCTTAATGAGCATTTGTGTGCAAGTGCATGTGTGCATATATGTGTGTGTGGGTGCACATGTGTGTGCAAGCACACCTTTATGTATATATGTCTATTGGTGAGCGTATGTGTGAGTGAGTTTACATGTGGGTGCATGTGTGTGTCCTTGTGTGATTATGAATTTTCATGTGTTTATGTGTGTCTACTTGTGTATCTAACTTATTGTGCAGATGCATTAGTGTGAATGTTGGTGTGTATTTGCATGTGTGTGTTGTGCATGTGTGTGTTGGAGTATTCTTGTATGCATGTGTGTATTGGCATAGGTATGCATGTGTGTGTGTGTGAATACATTTCTATATTTGTACACATGTGCTTGTGTTCATGCATGACAGCATGTATTTGCTTGGGCTTGTGTTTATGCACCTGTGTTTGTGCATTTAAGTAAGAGTGCATATGTGTGAATGTGTGTGTGTGTGTGCACATGTGTATAGGCATGTGTGCATGTCGATATGAGTATGTGTGTGCTTACGAGTGTGCATGTGTTCGTGCTTATGTGTTCATGCACTATGTGAGCTTGTGTACATATGTTCGTATGTGTGTTTATGTGTGTGTGTCATTGTATGTGTATATAGGTGGGTGTTTGTTGCTATATGCATGGTGTGTGTATGAACATGTGAGTGGGTTTAGTTGTGTCTGGGTAAGCAGATGCTTGGGTATGTATGCATTTGTGCATTTGTGCGTGTGTGTATGTCTATAGGGGTGAGTATAGATATGCATGTAGGTGTGAGTGCATGTGCATGTGAGTATATGTGTGTGCATGTTGGTAAACATATGTGCATGTGTGACAGAGCATACACGTGTGTGGGTTAATATGCATGGGTGTGTTTTTGTGTGCTTACGTGTTTGCATGCATTCATGTATACTTGTGTGCTCATATGTGTATGTGCATGCACACACGTGTGTATTTGTGCGAGTGCACACACATCTGTGTGACTTCATGTTTGCGCATGTGTAAGCATGTGCACATGTGTACACTTTTGTGTGGGTGTTTTTATGTGTTTATGCATGTGTTTGTGCTTGGCCTTATGCATGTGTGTGTATGTCTGTGAGCATGTATAGGTGCACTTCTTCATGTTTATGTGTGTGTGCATGTATCTATGTGTTATGTGCTTATTTGCATAGGTGGATGTGTATGTGTGTGTGTGTGTGTTTTTAAGAACACATGGCTATTTATGTGTGCGTGTTCATATGTGTTCATGAGCATGTCTATGCATGTTTGTAGATGTGTGTGCATTTGTGTGTAGGTAGGTTTTTTGTGTCTTTGTGTATACGTGCATGTTCTTTTGTGTGAGTGTGTCTGCTTGTGTGTGCATTTGTGCATGTGTTTATATGTGTGTGTGTATGTGTATGAATTCATGTGTGTGTGTGTACATTTGTGTACTTACGTGTAAATGTGTATGTTTTGTATGCATGCATACACGAACATGTGTTTGTAGCTACAAGCACACATGTGCGTTCATGTGTGCGTGTGTGCATGTGTGCGTGTTTGCACATCTATGTGCTCTCGTGCTCAAATGTGTGTTTGTGCATACAAGTTTGCATGTATATGCTCTTGTGTTTGTGTACATTTGTGAGCATGTGTGCATGCTCTTGCCTATCCACATGTATGTGTGTGTATGTGCATGTTTGTGTGTATGTGTTTTTGTGCATTAGCATATGCATTTGTGTTGCATGTCTATGTGTGTGCATATTCATATTTATTTGCATGTGTGTGCTTGTGCATGTATGTATGTGTGTGTGTGAGTGAGTGTACATGTGCATTTGTGCATGCATGTGCATGTGTTAGCATGCAAGTGTGTACAAGTTCTTGTGTCATTGTGCATGCATGTGTGTGTGTGCATGCAATTGTGCATGCATGTATGCGTGTGTGCATGTGCTTGCATTAATGTCTCAGAATATGTATTTGTGAGTTCATGTGTGCATGCATACTAGTCTGTGTATGTGTGAGCATATGAGTTTATTTATGAGTGTATTTGTGTGCTTGTGTATGTGTGAGGGTTCATGTGTGGTTGTGTGTGTGTGGGCACATGTGTGTTTGTTGGGTATGTATCTCTGCCACTCTATGTTCCAGCATGTATGTGAGCATGTGTGTGTCTTTGTGTGCATGTCTGTATGTGGCTGAGTGTGCATGTGTGGGCATATATGCATGCATGTGTGTGCAATTGTATATGTATGTGTGGGTGTGTGTGCATGGAGGTTGTCCATGTGCGTAAGCACTCATGTGTGAATTTGTGCATGTTCTTGTGCTTGTCCCCATTTAGCTATGCTTGTGTGTGTGTTTGTATGTGTATATGCATGTGTGCATGTAGATGTGTGTGTTTTCATTCTTGCATTTTTGTAGATATACATGTTCATTCTTTTGTGTGTTAATGCATGTGCATGTTTGTGTCCGTGTGCACGCATGCATGTTTGTGTGTCGATGTGTGTGCATGTGTATGTATGTGTGAGTTTGTATATTTCTATTTGCAGTTGTGCCATGTGCATATGCATGTACTTGTGTGTTTTCTTGCATGTATGTGTGGGTGTGCAAGTGTGAGTGCACAAATATGTGCATAATCATGTATCTATATGTGTTTGTAAGGGTGCGTGTGTGCATGTGCATGCCTTCGTAAGTGTACGGGTATGTGTGTGTGTTTGTGTGTGCATGGGCATTTGTGGATGTGTTTGATTGTGTTCCTTTGTGTGCTTGTGTGTGCACTTATGCATGTACTTCTTTGTGTACCAGTGTGAAGGCATATATATGTGTGTGCATATGTGCTTATGAGTGTGGGTGTGGTTGTATTTGTGTTTATGTGTACATGTGTGTGTGTTTGCATGTGTTTGTAGACATGAATATGTATACATGTTTGTGCATGCATGTGTACATGTGCATATGGATTTGAGTTTGTGTTTGAGTGTTTGAGTGTTTGTGTGCATATGAGCATTTATGTGTGTCTATGTTTGTGTGTGTGTGTGCATGTGTGGTTGTGTACATGTTTTCATGTATGTGTGTCAGAATGTTTGCATGTGTATACAACTATGTATGCATATTCTTGTTTGTGTGTTTGTGTGCTTTTGTGCATGTTTTCATGAGCACGTGCATGTGTTTGTGTTTACGTGTGTGCTGGTGTGCCAAAGCGTGTATGCACGCATGTTTGTGCATTTGTGTGTATGTTGTGCATGCATGTTTTGTGTGTGTGTGTGTGTGTGTATGTGTGAGCAAGTGCATTTCTATGTTTGCATATGACAACGTATGTGGGCATGATTATCTGGATTTGTATGCGTGTTTATGTGTGCTCTTGTGCTTGTGTGTTTATGCATGTGTTTTCTTTTGCATGGGTTTGCATGTTTATGTGTGTGTGTGCATTTATGCATTCGTGCATGTGTTTATGGGCATGTGTGTTTGGTTATGTGCTTGTGTAGGTATTTGTGCATGTGTACATGTGTGTATTTTTTTTGCATGTTTGTGCATGCATGCATGCATGTTTGTGCATGCATGCATGCATGTATATTCAGGTGCATGTGTGTGTGAGTTTGTGTGTGTGTACAGGTGAGGCATGTGGGTGTGTGCACATATGTGTGCATGCTTGTACACATGTGTGCATATGAGTCCACATGTGTCTATGGATGCAAGTGTGTGTGTATGTGTGCCAATGCGTGTGTGGATATGAGCATGGTTTTTTGTGCACACATGCATCAATGTGTTTGTGTGTTTTTGCATGCATACATGTGTGATATGGGTGTGTGTATGTGTGTTAATTTACCTCTATTTGTCTTTCTCTATGTTTGTTTATATGTGCATGCTTGTGTGTGCATGTGCATGTGTGCATGCTTATGCATGCATGCACTTGTATGCATCTTTATGTATTTGTGCACATGTGACTACATGTGTGCCCAAGTGTATTTTGTGTTTATGTGAGTGTGTGTACATGTGTGTGAACCTCCATGTGTGCATGTGTATCTATGTGTGTGTGTGTGCGTGTGAATGTTTGTGCAAGTGCAAGTACATGTGTTTTTGTTTGGATGTGCACATGTTTTTGCATGTGCATTTCTATATGTGTGCATGTGTGTATATATGCTTATGTGGATGAATGTGTGTGCGAGAGCTTGTGTGGGTGTTTATGTATACTTGTGTTATTGCATTTGTGTGTGCATGTTCGTGTGTAGGGAGTGTGCGTTTGCATGTATATGTGCACGTGGATTCATGTTCACATGTATGTATGTTTGTGCATATGCATGTGCATGTGCACATTTGTTTATGACTATGCATGTGTGTTTATCTATGTGTGTGTGTGCATGAAGGTATGCATGTGTTTGTGTGTGCATGCACAGATATATGTATGTGTTTTAGGTGTGCATGTGTGTGTTTGTGTATTTGTGCAAGTTTGCATGTTGTGCATTTGTGTGTTCATGTGTAAGTTTATGAGGGTGCATGTGCATATGCATGTAAGTGCATATGTATGTGTGCATGTGCATGTGTGTGTTTTCAAGTGCATATGTGTGTAGTTGTTAATGTACGTGCATGTGCATGTATGCATATTGTGCATGTGTATGTATGTTTGTACACATGTGTGTGTGTCTGTGTTTGTGCATGAGTGTGCATGTGTGTATGCATGATTTTGAGCATGTGTGTACATGCAAGTGTGTGTGTGGGCATGCATGTGCATATGTGTGTGTGCATGCATTTGCATCTCTATGTGTCTTTGTGCACATGTGCATGTCTTTATGGATGTGTGTGTTCTTGGCATGTGCAAGTGTATGTGTGTGTGTGTGTGCATGTGTGTCCCTATTCGTGTGCATGTGTATACGTGAATGGACTTGTGCTTGAACGTGTGTATGTTCGTCTGACATATTTGTGTGTGTACATATGTAGTAGTGTTTATGGATTTTTGTGTCTATGTGCATGTGCATGTACATGCATGTGTGTGTGTATGTATGTGCATATATTTTTGTGTGTGCATGTACTCTTATATATGTGTATGCATGCTTACATACGTGCCTATGTCTACATGAGTATTTGCATATAAGTGTGTGTGTGTGTGTTCCAATGTGTGTGCATCTATGCATGTGTGTGTGCCTATATATGTGTGTGTTTTTACATGTCTATGTTTGCATGTGTGTATATTTGTGTTTTTGCAGCATAGGGGGAATGTTCATGTGTGTGTGTGCATGTGTCTATATGTTGGTTTTCATGTGTGAGTGGATGTATGTGTGTACTTATGTGTTCATGTGTTCTTGTGTGTGTGTTGGTGCATATATGTGCATACCAAAGGCATCCTTGAGGCGATCTCGTAGTTCCTGGATTGCTGTGAGGCTGTTAGAAAGCCCTGTGTGAGTATACCTACCTATGCACATGTGTGCATGTGTGTGCTCTTGCATGTGTGTTAATGCTTGCATATGCTTGAATGTAGGTGTTTCTTGTGCATGCACACATTTGTATATATGTCTGTGCATGTGTGAAGGTGTTTATGTGCATGCAAATGTCCATAGGAATGTGTGTGTGTGTGTGTATACATCTATGTGTGTGTGTGTGCATGTACTCATGCGGGTGTGCACATGTGCGTTTTGCATGCGTGTGTGTTTTGGTATGCATATGGGTTGGTGTTATTGTGTGTGATAGCATATGCATGTGCATGTGCATGCTTGTGTATGTGTGTGTGTATGTGTGCATCTATTTGTATGTACTTGTGCATGATTGTGCATGTGTGTACTTGTGTGTGTATACTTTTTTTTGTTTGTGTGCATGTGTATGTGCATGCGTTCATGCGTGTGCATATGTGTGGGTGTGTTTTGTATGACTATGTATACATGCATGAGTGTGCACATATGTGTGTGGAATGTGTGTGTTGGTGCGTGCTTGTGTGTGTGTGCATGCATTCAGGTGCTTGCATGCAAGCATGCAAACATGGGTATAAGGTTGTGTGAGTGTGTGTGTATTCATTTGTGAATGGGTTTTTGTGTGTTTATGTTTGTCTATGGGTACAAGCACGTATGAGTGCATGTATTAGTGTGGGTGTCTACACGTATTTGGGCACATGTGTGCACACATACACACTTGTGTGCATGCCAGTGTTTGTGTATGCTTGCATGTTTTCACATGTGCATGTGTATTAGTGTGTGGATGCATGTGCATGTTCCTATTTGTCTATGTGTGAGTGTATGTGAGTGTGCATGTGTGTGCTTGCACGTGTGTGTGTTGCTTTCCACATGCATGATTATATGTGTATCATTATGTGTTTACGAGCAAGTGCAATGTGTGTGCTTGTCCTTGTGTGTGTGGTGGTTTATTTGTGTATTCACATGTGTGTGTTTGTGTGCTCAGGTGGTTCTGTATGTTAGTGTCTTTGTGTGTAAGTGTTTGTGTCTGGTTGCATGTTTGTATTGGTGCATATGTGTATTTGTGTGCATTGGTACATGTGGGTTTAGGTATGCATGTGTGTATATATGTGCACATGCTTGTGTGTGTGTGTGTATGAATGCATATCTATGTATGTTGTCTATATTCTTGTGTGCTATATGTGAGTTTTAGTGTGTGTGCATGTAAGTGTGAAATTATGCAATCATGTGTACATGGATATATGCAAGTGCTTCTACATGCATGCCTGTGTGTGTGTACTTGTGCACACATTTGTGACTTTGCATGCATATGAGCATGCAAGAGTGCATTTGCATGTTTATGTGCTTGTGTATGCGTGTGTGCATGCATACTAGTGTGCATGTTGACATGTCTAAATATGTGTGTGCATTTCTATGTGTGTGATTGTTTGTGCAAGTGCAAATGTGTATGCTTGTGCATGGGTGTGCATGTGCATGTGTGTATTCATGTGTTTGTTTGCATGTGCATGTTTGCTTATGTGTGTGTGTACATGTGCTCCTATGTGAATGTGTGTGTGTCTGTACAAGTGTTTATGTGTATGTGTGTTCTTGCATGTGCATGTGTGTGTTCATATATTTTTGTGTAAGAGCACATGCTTCTATGTGTGTGGATGCATGCACATGTGTGTGTCTATGAATTCATGCATGCAGGCATATGTGTGTGTACACTTGTGCATGTGTATATGTGGGTAGGTGTGTGTTTATTTTTGTAAACGTGTTTATGTGTGTGCTTGTGTGTATGTGTGTGTCTATGCTTGCATGTGTGCATGCTTATGCACACTTATGCTTCTGTGCATATATTTGTGTGCATGGTTACTCGTGTGTGTGTGTGTGTGTGTTTGTGTGTTTGTGCATCTGCATATGCATGTATGTTTCTGTGTATGTGGGTGCATAGGTGTACAATTAGAGAGCCTTTCTGTGTGCATGTGCATGTTCTTATGCGTATGCATGTGCTCTCTTTGTGTGAGTCTATTCTTGTACGTGTGCTATGTATGCTTGTGCTTGTGCATATGCATCTATATGTGTATATGTTGGTGTGAGAGTGTGTGTGTACATGTGTGCATGTGTGTGTGTAAATGTGTACATGTGTGCATGTGCATTCATGTGTGCAAGCATTCATGTTCTTGCATGTGTATGTGCATGTGCATGTGTGAAAATATGTGTGTATTTTTTGTGTGTAAAGTATGCATCTAATGATGTATACTTGTGTATGCATGTTTTGTAGGTGTTTCTATATGTATGTGTGTGCGTGTAGGAGGGTGAGGGTGTGCATCTGTGTGTATTTTTTTGCATGAATGTGCGTGTGCATTTCTGTGTGCATGAATGTGTACATGTGTGTGTGTGTGTGTGCAAATACAAGCATATGTGTTCATGAGTACATGCATCCATAAGTGCATGCTTGTGTGTGTGATTATGCCTCTGTGTGTGTTCATGTGCATGTTTGTTCATGTGCACATGTTCAAAAATATTTCTGTATGCATATGCATGTAGTTGGGAGAATGTGATTGTGTGTACTTGTACATGTGTTTGAATGTTTATGTGCATATATGTGCATGTCTATGGATGTTTGTGTGTGTGCATCTATGTTTTGTTTTGTGTGTACCTGTATGTGTCTGTTCATACATGTGTGTGTGTGTGTGCATGTGTGTGTCATTACGTGCGTGTTAGTGCTTATGTGTGCATGGGTGTGTGTACATGTGTACGTGTGCGCATATTAAATACGTGTGTGCATGCAATCATATGCATGTGTGTGCGGGGGAAGTGGGTATGTGCATGCATGTGCATGTTTGTGAGTGTGTGTGCATGCATGAATGTGTTTACATGCATAAGTGTCTGTGTGCAAGCATGCATGTGTGTGTGTATATATGCACATGTGGGCATATATTTCTATGAACTATAAGTAGATGTGTGCATGTGTACAGCTCTCTATGTGTGTGTGTGCATCTATGCATCTGCACTTGTGCATGTGTTTACATGTGTGTGAGCATGTATTTTTTTGTGTTTTTGTGTGTGTTAGTGCATGCAAGCACCCATGTGTGTGTTCATGTATGTGTTGCTCTACATTAGTATGCATATGCATGAGTATGTGTGTTTGCATGTATGTGCATGTGTTTGTCAATGTGTATGTGTTTGTGAATGTGTATGTGTATGTGTACATGAATGAATGTGGTTTTGGGTGCATGTGTGCATGCATATGAGTGTGTTTGTTTTGTGCACCTAGGTGTGTTTGTGTGGGTGTGTGTGAATAAATTTGCATGCATGAGTGTTTGTGCATGTGCACATGCATACATAAGTGTGCAGTAGTGCAAGTGTGTGTGTGTTCATGTGTGTATGGGTGCTTGAGTGTGTGTATGGGTCTATCAACTTGTGCATGTGTGTGCACAAGTAGGCACATGTGTGTGAGTTAGAGCATGCATTTATGTGTGTTCATGCTTGTGATTAAGCATGTGTGTGTGCATATGTGGATGTGTGTGCATGTGTTTGCATGCACATGTGTGTGCCTATTTGAGTGCAGGTGTCTATATGTGTATGCATATGTGTATACGTGCATGTGTGGTAGAGCATATGCCTGGTGTAAGAGTACATGAGTGTGTGTTTGTGTACATGTGTGCATGTATGTATACGTGTGCATGCATTTGTGCAAATTTTTGTATGCATGCATATGTGTGTATAAGTGTGTGTTAGTTTTTTGTATCCATTGTGCTTGAATGTGTGTGTGTGTGTGTGCATATGTGCATCGATGCTTAGGCATGCGTTTGTGTGTGTGTGAGCATGTATTCCTTTGTATGTTTGTTAGTGTGCACATGCACTAATGTGTGTGTGCATGGTTGTACATATATATGTATGTGTTTGTGTGTGTGTGTGTGTTTATGCATGTGTATGTGTATATGAATGTGGATGTGTGTAGGTTTGTGTGTATGTGTGGATATGTGTGGGTTTATGTGTGTGTGTTCTTGCATTTGAGTGTGTTTGAGAGCATATGTCAACGTGTGTGTGTGTGAATGTGCATATGTGTGTGTGCCTATGCACACAATTGCATGAGTGTGCATGCATGTCTATGTGTTTGTGTGTGTGTGGGTGCATGAGGGTGCTTGCATGTGTGTGTGGATTTATGTGCATGTGCATGTATGTGCACATGAAGGCACATGTGTATGTGTAGGTGCATGCATGGTTGCGTGTGTGCATGCACATGCATATGATAGTGGATGTGTATGCATGGGTGTACACGCGTGTGTGTGTTTGTGCATGCAAGTGTTCATTTATGTGTGTGTGATCTCGTTTGAGTATGTGCTTGTTTTTGAGAGCATGTATACCTATGCTTATGTTTGTGTGTGCATGTGTTTGTGTGCACAAGGGTGTGCAAGTGTGTATACATGTGTGTGTGCACAAGTGTATACATTTGTGTGTTAAAGTACATACATGATGTAAGCATGCATGAGTGTGTATTTGCATACATGCATGCATATGTGTGTGGGTGCATGTGCATGAGCGTGTGTTTGTGAGTATATTGGCATGCATGTATTGGTGTGTATGTGTGTATATGTATGTATGTGCATGCTTGAGTTTTTGTGTGCAAGAGTGTGTGTATGTAAATGTGTGCATTGTGCTTGTATGCATGTGTAAGTAAACATGTGTCTATGTGTTCTAGTGTGTGCACGTATGTTTGCATGTGTTTAGGTGCATGTGCATGTGTATGTACATGCACATATGAAGTGTGTGTGTGTGTGTGTGTGTGTGTGTGTATGAGTGTGTATGAGTGCATGTGTGTGTTTGTACTTGCATGTGTGTGTGGGTCCATGCATGTGGAATTATGTGCATACTCATGTATGTGTTTGTGTGTGTGTGGGTGTGTAAGTGTATAGTTTTGCATATGCTTCTGTGTGTGTGTGTGTATATATATATATGAATGAGTGTGCTTGTTTGTGTATTCACATAGACATGTGTGTGCAATGCTTATGAGTGTGCATGTGTGTGCCAGTGCATGCACCTGCATGTGTACATGTGTACATTCACATGTGTGCATGCTTGTTCGTTTGTGTCTATGTGCATATGTGTACCTCTGCATGTGCATGCATCTTGTAGTGTGTGTGTGTGTGTCCATGCATGTATGCATTCATGTGTGCATGTGTGCAAATGCATATGCATATGCATGTTCGTAGGCATATGCACAGGTGAGTATGTCACTATTTGCATGCAAGCGTGCATGTCAGAGTGTGTGTGTAGGTATGTGTTTGTACTTGTTTACATGCATGCATGCTTGTGTGTGTGCATGTGCATGGGGGTGTATATGCATGCACATGTGTCTATGTGGGTGTGTGTGTCTCAATGCATGTGTGTTCTTGCATTTGTACCTGTACATGTATGCATGCTATTACATGTGCATGCATATGTGTGTGCTAAGTACATACATGTGAGCATGTGTGCATGCTTGTGACAACATGTGTGTGTGTGTGTATGTGTGTGAGCATATGAGTGTGTGTGTGTATATATGAGTGCATGTGTTCATTCATATGTGCATGTCAATGTGTGTGTGTATGTGATAACATGTATTCATGAAAGTGTGTTTGCACGTGCATGTGCAAATGTGTGTGTGTGTGTGTATATGTGTATATGTGGGCATGCATGTAGGTGTGCATATGTGTGCGTGCACATGCATGTGCCTATGAACACATGTCTCTGTATGTGTGCATGTATGAAGGCATGTGCAGTTGTTTGTACATATTTTTACATGGACACATATATTTGTATATATGTATGTGCATGTGTGAGTTTATGCTTGTATTGTGTGTGTCTTTATGTGTAGATGTGCATTTATGCTTGGGCATGTGTTTGTGTATGTGAGAATGTATACCTTCGTGTGTCTTTTCATGGGTATATGTTCCTTTGTACATGTGCATGGCTTGGCATCTATGTTTATGTCCTTTTGTGTGTGAATGTTTATGTGTGTATATGTCGATGTGTGTGGGTTAGTGTGTGTGTGTGTGTGCTTGCATTTGAGTGTGTGTGGGTAGTTGTGTGTGTGTGCACGTGCATACGCATTTGTGTGCCTATGCACACACATACATGAATGTGTGTGAGTGCATGTGTGTTGGTGTATGTGGGTGCTTAAGTGTGTATATGAGTTTCTCTATGTGTATGTGCATGTCTATACACATGTGGGCCATGTGTATGTGTAGGTACATGCATGCATGTGATTGTTCATGTGTTTGCGTGTATAGGTGTGCACGTGTGTATGCTTGTGCATGCATATTTGTGTGTGTGTTTTTATCTATGTCTATGCTTGTTTTTATGAGCATCTATACTTGTTTGCATGTTTTATGTTTGCATGTATTTGTGTCCATATCTATATGCATGTTTGTTGTGTGTGTGTGCACATTCAAGTGTGCTAAAGCACACACGTGGTGTATGTGTGCATGAGTGTGTTTGTATACATGTATGAATATATATATATATATATATATATATATATATATATATATATATATATATATATATATATATATCTATTTGTGTGTGTGTAAGTGTGTGTGAGCATGTGTTTATGCATTTGTGTGCATGCATGTAGGAGTGTGTTTTTGTGTATGTGTGCATATGCATAAATGAGTTTGTGTGCACATTAGTGTGTATGGGTATGTGTGTGTATGTGTGAATATATGTGTGTGCATGTATGTTTTTTTTGTGTGTACATGTGTTTTTATTTTTCTGTGCATGTTTCCATGTGCATGCGTGTATGTGTCCACACATGCATGCGTTTGTATGCAAGTGAAGTTGTGCATGCATGTTAGCAAGCATGTTTGTCTACATTGGCATCCGTGCATGCTGGGCATGTTTTGTGTGTGTGCATGTGTGTTGGAGTGTGTGGGCTTGTGTTTGTGCATGTGTGTGAATGCATGCCCATTCACATGTATGTGTGGGTGTGTTTGTTAGTCTATGTGCATATGTGTGTGCATTTGTGAGTGTGAGTGTGTGTGTGTGTATTGCAATATTTTTGTGTGCTTTCTTTTCACACATGTGGATGTGTTTGTGAGTCTTTGTGTATGTTTAAGTTTGTGAGTGCACGCATGCATGCGAGTGGATGTGTGTGCATGTCTTTGCACATGTGTGTGGTTGTGTGTGTTTATATGTGTGCGTATGTGTGTGCATATGTTCGTATTTTTACATGTGCATGTGCATTTATGTGTATATGTAAGTGTACATATGTGTTTGTTTATGTGTGGTTGTGAGTGTGTTTGAGTGTGCATGTGTATTTGTGTGTGTCTATATGTGATTTCATTCATTCATGTGTGTATATGTTTGTTTGTGCATCTTAGTATCTATGTGTGGTATGTTCAGGCTTGTATTTGTATGCGCTTGTGCATTCGTGTGTGTTTGTATAGTTGTGCTTGTGTGCTTGTATGATTGTGTTTGTATGCATGTGTTAGCGTGTAGGTGTATTCATGCATGTGTAAGTGCATTTATGTGGGTGAAGTATGTCGTACTACATATATGTGGATGCATGCTTATGCTTGTGTGTGCATGTGGGTGTGTGATTCTATGCCCATGTCTTTATGTATGCTTATGTGCATGAGTGTGTTTGTGCTTGTGTGTAGGCATGTGTACATGTGTTTATATGTCTACATGCATGTGCCTATGTTAGTGTGAGTGATTGTGCATGTTTGTGTAGGTGTGCATGGGTATGAGTGTATGTTTGTGTTTCTGAGTGCATGTGTGTCTATATGTTTATATGTGTGCATGTGTGGTCTTATGCGAGTGTGTGCTAGTGTATGTGTATGTGCATATTCATGTGTGCATGGGTATGCATGGGTGTATGTACATGTGACTACATGTGCAAGTGTGAGTATATGTGCATTTTTATGCATATGCATGTGCATGGGTGTGCATGCATGTGTTTGTATAAGTATGCATATGCATGCATATGGGTGTGTATATGTCTTTGGGCATTTGTACATGCATGAGTGTACACATGTGTCTATGTGTGCATGTGTGAGTGTGTGCATTTGTGTGCTTGCATGTACACAAGTGTGGGTGTGTGTCTTTGTGAGTATGCATGTATGTGTTTGTATGTGCGTGTCCTTGTGCATGTGCATGTGCATTTGTGTGTGTGGTTATGCTTGTGTCTACGTGTGTGCATGTGTGTGTGTTTGTATTTGTGTGAGCATATTTGTCTGAGTGCATGTGAGTGAGTGCATGTGTGTGCCTACATGCCTGTGTCTGCTTGGGCATTCATTTGTGCATATATATTTGTTTGTGTGTTTATGTGTATGTGTACTTGTGCAGTGTGTGTATGTGTGCATGTATTTATGTTCATATCGACGTGCATATGCGTACATGTGTGCATGCATGTGTGTATGCATTTATGTTCATATCTGGGTCCATATATTTTTGTATGCATGTGTATGCTTGAGCATGCATCTAATGCCTATGTGTGTTTCTTTGTTCTAGTGTGTTCAGACTTATGCATTCGAGTGGATGTCTACTTGCATGTGTGTGTGGGTATATTTTTGTGTGCATCTTCATATGCATATATATATTTGTGCCTATTCTTTTTGGTGTGCTTATGTGCATGTGTGTGCGTTTCTTGGTGTACATGTGTGTATCTGTGCATGGCTATGTTTGTGTGTGCATGCATGCTAATGTTTGCTTGTTTGCATGCATAAATGTGTGTGTATGTCTATACATTTATACACATTTGTACAAGAGCTAGTGTGTGCATGTGTGTTAGTGTCTATGTGCATGCATTGTCATGTGTGTGTGAGTGTGTGTTTGTGATTGTATGTGTGTGATTATGATTGTAATTGTATGTGTGTATGTGGGTGTGTGAGTGCATGCCAAAGTGTGCATGTTTCCATGTGTGCATATATGCATAGGTGTTCTTGTGTGTGTGAGTGTTTGTGCATTTATACATGCTCATGCATATGTGAGAGTGCATGCATGTATGCATATGTGCGTACGTGTGTGTACATGTATGTGTTATGATGTGTATGTGTACTACTAAGTACGTGTGTGTATGTGGGTATTCATGTGCATGTGTGTGCTGGTGTTCATATGTGTTTGTGCATGAGTGTGCTTGTGTGCATGTGAGTGTTTGTCTAAGCAGATGCATGTGCACATGTTTTGTGCATGTGTGTGTGTATGTGTGTGTGTGCATATGATTATGCATGAGTGGTTGTGTATGTCTGTGCATTTGTGTGCCTTTGCATGAGCCTATGTGTGTGTGTGTGTGTTTATGCAAGTGTGGGCTTATGTGTGAGTGTGTGAGTGTGTGCATGTGTGGGGGTATGTGTGCTTATTATGCATGTGTGTGTGTCTGTGTGATTATGTGTGTTTTAATGTGTGTGTGTGTTCATATTAGAAAGTGGATGTGTGACTACATGTATGAGTGCATGCATGTATGTGTATGTGTTTGTGCATCTTTATAGGTGCCTTTATGTGTGTGTGTGTATGTTTCCACCTGTTTGAATGTCTGTCTAGACTTAAGCGTACTTGCGTATGCATTTATAAGTGTGTATATGTATTTATATGTGCATATGATTGCATATGTATGTGTGTTCACTTGTGCATATGTGTGTCTATGTTTATGCTTTGCATTTGCATATGAGTTTGCACGTATGTGTGTGTGTATATATGAGTGCTTGAGTATATTTGTATGTGTGTGTGTGCATAAATGTGTGAGCATTTACGTGGAGATGTATGTGTGCTTCTATTTGTTCATGTGTGTGTATAAGTGTGCTTGTATGTGTGTGCATGTGTTATTGCCATTTACATATGCATGTGCATATGACTGTAAGTGTATGTTTCTATTTGTAAGCTTGTTTATGCATGGAAGTGTACATGTGTGAAAGTGTGTATGTGTGTGTGAGTGCAAGCATTTTGAGCATTAACATACATGTGTGTGTGGGTAGGTGGGTAGGTATGTGTACTTATGTGTCGATGTGAGTGTGTACCTGTCTCTATGTATTTATGCTTATGTGTGTGGGTGTATGTGTGTGTGCTTTGTGCATATGCTCATGTGCACATGTGTGAGTGTGTGTTTATGGGTATATGTGTGTGTGCATATGCATGTGTGTATGTATTTTTTTGAGAGTGAGTGTGAACATATGAGTGGGAGTGTTTGTGTGTACATGTGAGCATATTTTTGTATGCACATGTGCATGTGTGTGTGTTATGCATATGCATTCCTACTTGGGCATGTATGTGGGTGTAGGTGCAGGTGTGTGTGCTTGTGCTCTTATTTGCTTTTTTGTGTGATTGTGTGTATGTGCTTATGCACGTGTATATATGTGTTGTCAAGTGTGTGTTTGTATGTATGAGTGTGTTGTTTTGCACATGCATCTGTGTACTTGTGTGTGTGTGTTTGTGTCTGCATTCCTATGAATGTTTGTGTTTGGGGTTGTGTGTGTGCATATGCATATGCATGCATATATGTGTGTGCTTATGTGTAGGGGCCTACGTGAGCATGCATGTGTGCCTACGAATGTGTCTTTTTGTGCAGGTGTGTGCATCATGTGTGTACATGTGTTTGTGTGTTGGTGCACATGTGTGCATGTTTGTACTATGTTTGATGGAGTTTATGTATGTGCATGTGTGTATAAGTGGTCACATTTGTGTCTGTGGATGCAAGTGTTTGTGTGCATGTTGGCATATCCATGAGTATGATTGCACATGTGTGTCTACATTTACATGCATAAGTACATGTGTCTATGTGCATGTTAGTGTGAGCATGTGTGTGCCTATGTGCATGCATATCAATGCGTGTAAATGTGTGAACATATGTGTGTGCTAATGCATGTGTGTCCATGTTTTTGTATATATGTGTATGCATGTGTGCTTTTGTGCATGTGCACATGCATGCTGATATTTTTGTAGGTATGTGTACGTGGGTGATTGTGTTTGTGTGTGTGTGAGTTTGTGTGCATCTTAGTTCATGTTTGGTCTTTTGTGAGTTTATGGGCAAGTATGTTTACTTATGCATGTTCTTATGCATGTGTGCAAGTGTGCATGTTGAGCATGTGTGCATTTAAAAATGTCTTCTTATGTGTATGTGTGTGTGCACATTTGTTTGAGCATTTGTGTATGTTTTCTTGCTTACATGTCTATGTGTGCATGTATTTTTATGTATGTGTATGTGCATGTTCTTAGTGTGTATGTGTGTGTGGATTTGTGGGTGTATGTATTTTTGTGTGTGCATGGGTGTGTGTGAGTGTATACACATGAGTATGTAAGCATGTCTGTGTGTGTCTATGGTTGTGTGTATGAGTTTGTGTTCATGTGTGTTCGCATGTGTGTGCCTGTGGAGCATATGTCTATGCATGTACTGTGTGAGTGTGCATATGTATATGCATGTGTGCATTGGTATGTGCATTCATCTATTTGTCTATATGTGTGTATATGAGTGCAACTTATTGTGTGTGTGTGTGTGTTATACATGTGTGTCTGTGTGTGTAGTTTTGAGTATGTTGGTGTATTTGTGTGAGCTTGTGCATGTGTGTGCATGTTCATGTAGGTGTGCATGCATCAATGTTGGTGCATTAGTGTGTGTTCACGTGTGCATGTGTGTGTATGTATTCATGTGTGTGGGCATGTGCATGCATGTGTGTATGAGTGTGTATGTATATTGGTGTGCCTTGTGTTTGTATGAGTGTGTGACTATGCATGTGCATGTCTATGAGTGTGAGTGCATGTGCATGTATGTGCATATGCTTACATTCCCTTTTCTACACATTGTTGTGTGTGTGTGCGTGCATGTGTGTTTGTGTGCTTAGGTGTGCTTGTGTGTGCAATTGTGTATGCACATGTGTTTGTGTGTCAAGCTTTGTAGCACCAGTCCATGTGTGCGTGCTCTTTCTAGCATGCATGTGTGTGTGTATATGTGTTTTTGTGAGTTTGTGAGCATGTGTGCAAATTTTTGGGTTTTTATGTTTGAGTACATGTGTGTGCATATTTTTACATGTATGTTTGTAATCATGTTTATGTGTGTGCATTTGGTATGTGTTTGCATGCCTACATGTGTGTGACATGCTTGTCTACATGGAAGTGCATGTGTTTGCACATCTATGCTTTTGTATGTGTATGTGTGTGTGTGTACATGTCTTTGTGCATATGTGAGTGTGTGCTTTTGTACCTACATGTGCGTGTGCATCCATGCATGTTTGTATATTTGTCTATGTTCACAAGTCTATTTATATATGTGTGCATGTGCATATGTGTTTATGCATATGTGTCTATATGTGTGTGCATGTGTGTGTATATGTATGTGTGTGTGTGTGTGTGTTCATATGCATGCATGCATGTGTGTGTGTTTTTGTATGTGCTTACATGTATGTGCATGTGAGTGCATGCATGGCATATGTACCTATGTGTGTGAGTGCTTATGCATGGTGTGTGGTACGTAGTTGTATGCTTGTGTGTATGTATTTGTGTGCATGTGCATGAATAAGCATGAACGAGAATGCTTGTGTGTGCTAATGAGTGTACATGAGAATATGTGTGAGTCTGTGCATGCATATGTGTGCATGCAAGTGTGTGTGTAAGTTCATGTGTATCTATCTAGCTGTGTGCATGACTTTGTGTACATGTGTGTGCGCACGTGTGTGTGCATGTGTCTATGTGTGTATGAAGACATATCCTTGTGCTTGTGTTTGTATACATGTGCATGTGTGTTCATGTACATTTGTTTAAATTTTTGTGTGTGCATGAATGTTTGTATTTGTGTTTATAGATGTCTTCTTGTGTGTCAGTGAGTGTATTTATAGGTATTTTTGAGTGTGTATGCTTGTGCATATGCATGTTTATGCTTATGTGTGTCTACATGTGTGTGTGTGTGTGTGTGTGTGTCCATACATGTGTGCTTGTGTGTTCATAGGTGGGTGCATGTTTAGCTGTGCATGCATATTTAGTTGTGCATGTATGTGTGTGTGTATAGGTGGGCGAGTGTTCGTATGTGTGTGTATGCATGTTTATATGTGCATGCATGTGTGTCTCTGTGCGAGTATGTGTGTGGTTAACATCATGCATATACATGCTTGTGCTCGTGTAAGGGTGTATGAGAAAATGTGCATTTTTGTATGTGTGTGCATGCGTGTTTTTACTTGTGCATGTATGTGTGTAGGTGTGCTTATGTGTGTGTGTGCATGTTTACTTATGTTTTTAGGAAATATGTGTGTGCATGTGTAAGTTTTTTTGTAGCTGTGTATGCATATGTGCATGGGTGTGTTAGTGTAGGTTTGTAGAAGCATATTTGTGTAGGTGTGCATGTGCCTATTTATGCATGTGCGTGTACGGGTGCTACATGTGTGCATGTTTTTTGCCTACATTTGTGTGTTTGTGTGTATGTCTATGCATGTACGTCTATGTGTGTGAGTGCTAATGTGTTTATGCATGTGTGCAAGTGTATGTGTGTTTGTGTGCACATGTATTTGTATGCATTTGTGTGTATGGGTGCCAATGTACATGTGTATACGCACACACATTTGTGTGAGTACACGTCTATGTTTACATGTGTGTGTGAGTGTGTGGGCATGCATCCTTGTATGTGTGAATGCATGTGTGCATATGTGCATGTGTGTGCATTTGTATGCTTGTGTGTTTTTGCATGTGTGATCATTTATGCATGTGTGAGCTCATGTGTGTGGAAATGTATGCTTATGTGTTTGGATATGTGTGTGTGTGTGTGTGTATGTTTGTGCCCATGCATTATTTTGTGTATGTGAATGTGTGTGAACATGCACGTGTGTGCATGTTTTAGTCTGTCAATGAGCAATTGTGTGCATGTGTATGTGTATGTCTGTGCATGTGTAAGGTGCATATATGTGTTTGAATGTGTTGGTACGTGCTTGTTTTCATGCATGTGTACATATGTGTGCACATGTGTGCATGTTTGTGTGAGTGTGTATGTATTTATGCATTTATATTTTCTTGTATGATTGTGTACATGCATGTGTACACATGTGTTTACATGTGTATATTCCTATGCACATATGTGTGTGTGTGTGTATGTGTTTGTGTGCTTCTGCATGTGTGTGAGGACATATGCGTGTGTTTAGGCATGTACTTGAGCATGAGTGTGCATGTGAGCACATGTGTGCTTGTGCAATTGTGTGTGTGGATGTGTGCATGCATTCTTGTGTGTGTGCAAATATGTGTGTGTGTGTGACTACATGCATGTGCATACCTGTGTTTGTGTCTATGTGCACATGTGTGTGTGTGTGTGCATACACATGTGTGTGAATGTGTTATGTATGCAATATGATTGTCTCTTTGCATCTATGCATGTGTTTGTGTACTTGTGCATGTAAAAAGGTTTTTTCATGTACATGTGATTGTAGGCTCGTGTGCCTATGGGTGTGGGTTCGTATATATGTTTGTAAGGGTATGTGTGGGTTTATGTTTGTCATTGTGAGTGCATGTGTCTTCGTGTGTGTGAATGTGCACGTGTTATTTTGTCTTTGTGCTTGTGCGTGTGGGTGCATGTGTGGAAGCATTTGTATGTGTGTGTGCATTCGTGTGTATGCATGGGAGTATCTATATGTGCATGTGTGTGTGTGTGTGTGCACATGTTTGTGTGAGTGTTTGTGTGCATATGTGCTTGTTTGTGTGTTCATTTATATTTGTTAATGTGCACCCCTATGTCCATGCATGTGTTTGTGTATGCATGTGCATATGTGTGGAAATAAGTGTGGATGTATTTAAATATGTGCATGTACATGTGGATGAATGTGCATGCACACATGTGTGTGTGTCTAGGCATGCATGTGTTCATGTGACATTGCATGTGAGTGTCCATTGCTGTGTGTGTATACATGACTGTTCATTTTATTGCATGTGAGTGCATACAGATGTGTATGTTCTTAGGTGTGCAAGTGTGTGTGTATGCAAGTGCATCTATATGTGTGCTAATGTTTATTCATGAATGTGTGCATGCATGTATGCATGTGTGTGTGATTGTGTGTGCATGTGTGAGCATGCATGTGTGCACTTATGCGTGTCCTTGTGTGAGTGAGTGGGTGCATGCTTGTGTGCATGTTTGTTTGCACTCATATACATGTCTCCATGCAAGCATCTGCATTCGCATGTATGTGTACCTAGTGCATGTGGTTGTTCGTGTGCATGCATCGTTTTGCATCAGTGCATGCCTTTAAGAAAGTGTGTGAGCTTGTGCATTAATGTGCATTTAAAATAAATGTATGCACAAGTGTTCATGTTTTGTGCATGCATGCATGCATGTGTGTGCATGTCAATATGTGTGTGTGTTTGCACTCATGCATGTGTGTATGTGTATTTATTTGTGTGCTTGTGTGAGTTATTACATGCATGTGTGTGTATGCATTTATGTTTGTGCATGTGTGTTTGTGTGCAGCTTTGTGTTTGCATGTTTGTATATGTCTATGTGTGTTTGTGTGTCTACATGCATATGCATGTGTGCATATGTGTGTGTGATTGTGTGGGCATATGTGGGTGTGGGGGTGTAAGTGAGTATGCATGTATATGGGTATGTATGTGTGTGTGTAGATGTGTGTATGTGCATGGGTGTATATGTGTGTATGTGAGTGTGCACATGGGCATATTTGTGGGTGCATATGCATGTGTGAGAATCTGTATGAATGTCTGTATGTGTGAGTTCATGTGTTTTTGCATTTGTGTGTCTGTTTTTGCGTGTGTGCATTCTGTTGTATTTGTGCATGTTTGTGTGTGCTTACTAATGTGCACACATGCGAGTCAATGCATACGTGTGTGTGTACTTATCTATGTACATGTGTCTACGTGCATTTACATCTATGTTTTTGTATACATTATTTTGTTCATGAGTGTGCACGTGCATGTGACTCTATAAGTCTGTGTATGTGCATGTGCATGATATTGTATGCATGTGATTGCATGTGTGTCTATGAAGGAGTGTGTGCATGTGCACGTGTAGGCATGCACATGTGTGGGTTTATGTATGTTTGCATGTATATGTATATGCACACGTGCATGTTCTTTTGTGTCATATGTGCAAGTGTGCATGTGCAAATTTGCATCCATGCATCTATGTGAGAGTGAGAGGGTTTAGTTATCCATGTGTTTGTGTAAGCATGTGTGCTTACATGTGTGTTTGTGGTTTTGTGCATATGTGCCCATGTTTGCATGTATGTTTATGCATGTTTGTGTACACATAAATATGTGAGAATTTCTGTGCATGTGTGTCCATATATGGGTGTCTATGAGCATGCATGTGTGCATGCATGAGCAGGCTTGTGTGCATGTGTGTGGGCACACAATTGTGTTTTCTTGCTTGTGTGTGTTTGTGTGTGGGTGTGCCTTGTGTGCATGTGTCTGTGTGTGTGTGTTGTTTGTCTTTTCATGTATATGTGTGTGTATAAGCATGCTTTTGTATCTACATGTGCTTATGTGTGTGTTTATTTGTGTGCATGTGAAAGCAAGCATTAGTTTGAATATGTGTGCATGCATATATCTTTGCATTTGTATAATTATGTGCGTGTATGTGTGCATGCATATATGTTTGCGTTTGTATAACTATGTGCATGTATGTGTGCATGTGCTTGTTGATGCTTGTGTGTATGTCTATGCATGTTCCTATGCATGTGCATTTGTAGTTTTCTATATGTGTTCACATGTGTGTGTGCTTATTTGTTAGTGTATGTGCATGTTTTTGTGTGTGTGTGTGGGGGGGGGGGGGGGGGGGGGGGGAGGGGGTGTTTATATGTGTTTATTTGCCTGGGTGTGTGAATGTGTGTGTGAGCTTGTGTATGCATAATGTGTGCATGTATGTGCGGGTGTGTGTGCATACATATGTGTGCATGTTTGTGTGCATGCATTTGTGTGGGTGTTTGTGGCTTGATTATCTGTATTTGTGCATTCTTATGCACGTGCTTGAGGATAAGAGTGTGTGTGGCTATTTTTATTTGTTTGTGTGCATGTGTACGTGTTTGTGTACTTATATATGTGTGGGTGTGTGTGCGCTTGGGTTTGTGAATGTATGTAGATTTGTGGGCATGTACATGCATGTGTGTGTGTGTACATTTGTGTGCAAGCATGTGTCCATACATGTATTTGTACATGTGTGTGTGCATGCTTATGTGTGTTGGTCTATGTGTATGTCTATTCACATGTGTGTATGTGTCATATTGTGTCTATATGTGCTTGTTTATGTGCATGTGTCAGTACAAGCGTATGTGTATGTGCATGCTTGTGTATCTACATGTTTTAAGTGTTTATGAGGGGGGCTTGTGTGCATTGGTGTTGGAGTGTGTGTAGATGCATGTAAATATGTGTGTGCATTTGTGTAGGCATGTGTGTATGTGCTTAGATGTGTATGTGTGTGTATGTGTGCATATTTGTGAGTGTGGTTATCTTTTAGTTTGTTCGTGTATGTGTATGCAAGAATGTGCGTGTTTATGTGCATGTGTATATTTGTGTTAACTATGTGTTTGGGTTCTTGTGTCTGTGTGCATTGTGGATGCATGGATGCATTCGTGCAGAAGTGTGCGTATGTGTGTGTGCATGCACATCTATGTGTGTAATTGGCATTTGTATGTGTATGCATGTGCATGTGTGTGTGTGTGTATTGCTATGTGTTAGTGTGTGTATATGTGATTGTGTGTGTGTATGTGTGTGTGCATGCTTATGTATTTGTATGTATGTTTAGGCATGGGCATGTGTATAAGAGTGTGCATGTGCATGTATGCATGGAAGTTTATATGTGCACACGTGCTGTGTGTGCTTATATTTGTGTGTATGCAAGTATGTGTACCAGTGCGGGTGCACGTGCTTCTGTGTTTGTGTGCATGTGCATATGCATATGTGAGTCTAATCGTGAGTGTGTGTGTTTGTGAGTGCACATGTGTGCCTGTGTAGGTGTGTGTGTGTGCTTGCATGTGTTTGCATATGTGCATGTGTTACTTTGTGTGTTTATGCATTTGTGTGTATGTGCGAGTGTATGCATGTGTGTTTGTGTGTGGGTGCTTGTTTGTGCATTCATGTTTAGGTTTGTATGTGTGTATGTATATGCATGTGCATGTATATGCATCTATGTTTGTGTGTGTGTGTGTGAGTGCAGATGCAAAATTTATGTATGCATGCACATGTAAGGGTTTATGTGTTGGTGTGTGTGTGTTTTTTACACATGCACAAATGTATGTGTGGGTTCTTGTGTGTCGGTGTGTGTTGGTTTATGTGTGTATGCACAACACTTGTGCATATGTGGGTTTGTTTGTGTGTTTGTGTGTGTTTATGTATGCCTGTATGCATGTGTGCATGTGTGTGCATGCTTGTGTACATATGTGTTCTTTTGCATTGGTTTATGGGTCAGTGTATGTGTGTGTGAGTACATGTGAGTGTGCATGTGCAAGCGTTTGCAGGTGCGCATGTGTTTTGTATGTATGTGGACATGCACACATGTGTGTATATGTGTACGTGCATGCATGTATGTTTGTGTGTGCTTTTGTGCTTACGTGCTTGCTTATGTTATGTGTGTATATGTATATGCATGTATCTTTGTGTGTGTGTGTGCATTTGTTTCCATATTTTTGCATGCATGAACATTGTTTATTTATGTGTTCTTGCATGAAAGGGTGTGTATTCATGCACATGTGAATGTACATGAAGGTTTGTATATGCTGTTTCATGTTCATATATGTGTGTGTGTGCATGTGCATATGTGTACGTGTGCCCTTGTGTGTGCGTAAGTATGTTTGTGCATGTATGTTCATGTTTAGAAGCTTATGCATGTGTATGTGTATATGTATCTATTTATGTGTGTAAATGTGTATATGCATGTATCTTTTTGTGTGATTCATGTGTGTGCCTTTGCTTATGCATGTGCATGTGCTTGTCTTTGCTTGTGTGTCTTTGTGCATGTGCATGAGTATGCATGGATTCATGTGAATGTGTGTATGCATATGTGTGTGTATGCATGCATGTGTGTTCATGTGGTGCATGTGTATGCATGTTCTTGTGTGTATGTGTGTGATTGTATGCATGCATGTAGGCATACGTGTACATGTGGTTTTCTGTCAATGAGTGGGTTTGCTTATCTTTATGCATGTGTGTGTACATCATGCACTTGTGTATGCTTATGTGCATGTTTGTGTTTGTGTGTATGCATGTGTGAGCATGTAGTGTGTGCATGTGCATGTGTTGTGTTTATGACTTTGCATGTATATAGGTGTGGGTGTATGTATGTGTGCACAAGTGTATATGCATGTGTTTCTGTGTGCTTTCATGCACACATAAGTGCATGTGTGTGTGTTCGTGTGCATGCACATGTTTGTGTAGATATTCGTGTGTGCATATGTGTGTCTATTTGTGTGCATGTGTGAGCATGTGCACATAAGTGTGTGTGTGTGTGTGTGCTTGTGTATGTATGTGTGTGCATGTGGGTTTGTGAAGGTATGTGTGGTCGTGTGTGTATTTGACTATTGGGCATATGTGTACATGTTTATTTGTGTGAGTGTAAGTGTCCATATGTTTTATGTGTGTGTGTCTATTTATTTGTTTTTCTGTCTATGTATGTGTGCATGTGTGTGTGTGGGTGTGTGTGCATGGGACATGCATCTGTGTGCATTCGTGCATGTGTGTAGAACTACATGTATATTCATCTATGTGTGTTTGTGAGTGTGTTTATGAGTGTATGCATGTGCGTATATGTGTGTTTTTGTATATTTGCACCTAATTGCATGCAGTTGCATTTGTGCATGTGCATGTGTGAATGATTGTGTACATGTGTGCATTTTTGTGTGTGTGTGTGTCTGAATGAATGTATGCTTATGCATGTATATGTGTTTGTATAAGTGTGTGTGTGCAATCACATGTCTAGGTGAGTGTGGATATGTTTGTATGCATGGGTGTGTGTGCATATGCATGTGTGTCTATGTGTGTGATCATGTGAATGTGCATATGTGTATGTCTTTGTGTGCTTGTGTGTGTGCTTATATGTGTGCTTGTGTGTGTACCTATGAGAATGCATGTGCGTGTGTGTACACATTTACATGTGCGTGCATGTGCATGTGTGGATGTAGTTGTTTTTGTGTTTGTATTTGTGAGTGGATGTTCATGTGGGCATGAGTATGTACAAGTGTGTGTGCATGTGAGTGTGTGCACATGTTTGTGCTTGTGTGTATTTATATTAATGTATGTGTGCGTGTGCTCCAATGCGTGCATGTGTGTTTGCATGTATGTGTGTCAGAATTTTTGCGTGGGTGCATCTGACTATGTATGCACATGCTTGCATATGTGTGTATGTATTTGTGCATGTTTTCATTATTATGTTAGCTTAAGTTTATGTGCACATGTGTGCTTGTGTTCCTATGCATGTGCACATGCATGTTTGTGCAAATTAGTATATGTTGTGTGTGTGCATGTATGTGTGAGAAAGTGCACGTGTGTGCCTACTTATGTGGGCACCATTATGTGCATACCTGTGTGTGTTTATGTGTTCTTTAGTACTTGTGTGCCCTCGTATGTGTGTTCTTTTACTTAAGCTTATTTGTTCATATGTGTGTGTACACCTAATTTTTGCATGTGTTTGTGGGCATGTATGTGTGGTTACGTCTTTACGTGGGTGTGTGTGTGTGTAGCTATCTATGTAATGTGTGTCTCTGTGTTTTCTTGTGTGTGCATGTGTACATCCATGTATATGTGGGTTTGTGTGTGTGAGCATGTGTGTGGACATTTGTATGTGCATGCATACATGTGTGTGCATGCATGCATGTGTGTGCATGGATGCATGCACATGTGTGTATGAGTGGTTGCATGCACACCTGTATGTCCTTATGTGCATGTGCATGCATGTGTGTGTGCTTGTGCACGTCTGTATGTAGATGTGCATGTGTAGGTGTGTGGGTGTGCATCGGTGCACACACGTGCATGCATGTGAGCATGTGTGTGTGCATGCATGTTTGTGAACTTTAGTGTGTGTGCATCTATGTGGGTAAGTACATTTATTTCTGCATGTGTGTATACATATGTGAATGAGTGATTGTGTGTGTGTATGGGTGTGTGTGCATGTGCATGTGTGCATGTGTTTGTGTGCTTGTGTTTATATGCTTGTGTATGTGTGTTTTTATGTCCAAATGTGCTTGTGTGAATGTATGTCCATGTCTATGTCTGTATGTGTGTACATGGGTGAGTGCTTGTTGGTGTATGCAGGCATGCTTATGATTGTGTGTATGTCTGCGTGTGAGTTTATGCTTGTGTGTATATGTGCATATGTGGATGTATATGTGAGAGCATGTGGTTGTGTGTGTGTGTGAGCATGCATGTGTGTATGTATGTGTGTAGGTGCATGGTCATGTCTGTGTGTGTGTTCATTTGCATGCATGTGGGTGTGTGTGTGTGCATTGGTGTGCATATGTGTTTCAACATATGTGTTTGCATGTTTGCATCTTTGTATGTGTGTATGCATGTGGATGAGTGTGTGCATTTGTGCATACACGTGTGTTTGTGTATGTGTGTTATAAAACATGTGAGGTAAAAAAACAGGTGAAAAGAGATGAATTGTGCATTTAAAAAAAAATTTTGATTTAAAAAATTAGAAAAAAAAATTTAAAGCTTAAAATATTTTTTTTATCAACAAAATTAATTGCTCAATAATAAATAAAATAGACATGAGATTTTTAGGTAGTTTGGCCAAAACCATTGTCTAAATCCACACCTGATCCCCAATTGGGCTTCCACTAACCACTCTCTGTTGTCAAAGCTAGTAATGATAAATTAAATACACACTAGTGCTCCGATGAGACACAAAAATTAGAGAAGTTTAGGTTAATCAAAAAATTCAAAGCTTTACAATTTTTTGCTTTCAAAATTTTTACACCTTTAATTCTTTAAACAAGAGTGGCACTACTAATGAATGAAATAAACGTTGCCAAAAATGTATAAATGATTTTTAATAAAAGTAGATAAATAGAGACCGACAAAAATCCAAAGCTCTTGTAATTACGTAGAGAAACTTGTTGCTCTCAATTTGAACTTTAATTAGACTTGCATGAAAGTTTTCAAACTTGATTCAATAATATTTTTGTTTTATAAATGTTTTCTATTTATAGTTGAAATAAACAACAATAAAAATAACTCTCACAACAACTAGGATATGTTTTTCGAAAAGCTAGCCACTATAGTGAAGAAAATAGTACAATCGCCGTCTGATTACATGAATGGATGTGTGTGTATGTGCATTTGTGTATGTGTGTGCATACATGTGTGAATAAATGAGTGTGTTTGTGTTTGCATGTGTGCATGAGCATGTGTCTATGTTGGTACATATGTTTGTACATGTGTGCATGCATGCATCTGTTTTTGTGTGTTTTTGCATGTGTGCATGCATGTTCTTATATATGGATTCATGCCTATATGTGTGTGTGTGTGTGTGCATGTTTGTCTACTTTATGCATATGTATGCATATGTATATGTGCATTTTTGTATGTGGATGTGTGTGTATGTGTGGGCATGCGTATGAATGTTTGCAAGCACATGTGTTTAATGCATTAGTGCATGTGCGTTTGAGTTCCTATGCATATTGCCTATGCATTTGTATGTGTGTGAGTGCATGTGTGTGTGCTTTCATGAGTGCTTATGCTTTTTCATTCGTGCATGCATATATGAGTGCATGTGTGCTTATGCATGTGTGTGCATATGCAATTGTGTGCGTCTATGTGGTATTGTATGTGTGAGTATGTGTGTGTGTGTGAGAGCATGCATGTGTATATGTGTATGCATGTGTGTGTGCATATGTGTGTGAATACATGTGGGTGTGCATATGTTATGTGCTTGTGTTTGTATATGCTTGTGCATGTTTATGCATTACATATGTGTGTTTGTATTGTGCTTATGTGTTTGCATATGTATATGTGTGTGCATCCATGAGTATGCATGTATGCACATGTACACACATTTGTGTGCATGTGTGAGTTTGTTTGTATTTGTGTGCATTTGTGTGTGTGTGTGTGTGTCTGTTTGCATTTGTGTGTATTTGCATGTATGCACATTTGTGTGACTGTGTGTGCATGTGTACTTGTACTTGTGTGTGTGTATGTTTGTATGTATGTGCGTGTGTTTATGTTCATGTGGGTATGGGTGTGCATGCATGTGTGTTGTTATGCATGTCTATATAATTTTGTGTTCATGTGTTCTTGAGTCTGTGTTGGCATGCATGCATTTGAGCATGTGTGTAGATGTGTCTACAGGTGTGCATGTATGCTAGCATGTGAGATTGGGTATGTGTATGTTTGAGTGTGTGTGCATGTACATGCAAATGTGTGTGTGTGTGTATGTATATTTGGGTGCATGTTCCTATATGAGTGTGACTATGTGTATATATTTGTGTTTGTGTTTATACATATGTGCTTTATTTTGTTGAACTGGTTGTATGGGATGGTCATGTGTGTGTGTGTGAGCATGTCCTTACATGTGTGCATATCTTTCTATGCACGTGCATGCAAACTTAGGTGCATGTATACATATTTGTGCATGTGTACATATTTGTGATGGTTGTGCAAGGGTGCATGCATGCTTGTGTCAATATGTGCATGTGTTTTGAGCATGCATTCATGCATGTGTATGTTTTTGTGTTTTTGTGCATTTATGTGGGTGTGTATGTGCATGTGTGTGAGTGTTAGTGCATGTAGGTGCACATGTGTTTGCATGTGGATCTACATACGTGTATGTGTTTATACGTATGCATGTGTTTGTGTGAGTATTTTTTGGTTTTCTTGGTGTGTGTACATATGCTTGCAAGCATGTATGTGTATGCAATTTGTGTGCATGTATGTATATGCATGTGAGAGAGAGTGTGTGCTTGTGTGCATAGATGTGTGTGGGTGTGTGTGCATGCCATCATGTGAATGTGTGCATGTTTACCTATTTACGTGTGTGCATGGTTGGGCATGCATGTCTGCATCTGTGTGGGTGCATTGTGTGTGTGTGTGCATGCATAAGTGTATGTATGCTCGTGTATATTTGCATGTGTGAATGTGTACTTTTGTTTGTTTGAGAGTGTGCATGTTCCTGTTCCTATGCGTGTGTCTGAGAGGGCATATTTATGTTGTTTGTGTGTGGGTTCTTGTGTGTGTATTCATGTGCATGTGTGAATGTGTGGTTGTACATGCACGTGCATGTACATGCATCTATATAGGTGTGTTCATGCTTGTGTATGTGTGTTTGTGTCCATATGTGTGTGGGTTTGTGTATGTGTGTAGGTGCATGTATGTGCATGTCTACACACATGTTTGTGAGTGTGTGTATGTGTTTAAACATGCACACACATATCTATGTGGGTTCATGAGTGTGTGTGTGTGTTCATATGTTTTGGTGTGTATGAGTTGGTGTGTGTGTGTATGTGTGTACTCATACATGTGTGTATGTGAACTTGTATATTTGTGTCTGTATGTGTATGTTTCCATGCAAGTATGTGTCCATGCTTATGCATATGTGTGTGCATGTTTGTGTGAGCACATTTTTGTGCATGTGTTTGTGGGTGAGTGTATGCATATGCATGCATGTGTGGGTTTGCATGTGTGTGTTGCATGTGCAAGTGTTTGTGCAAGTGTGTGTGCGCATTTTTCTACATATGTGAATGTTTTTGTATGTCTTTGTAAGCATGTGCATTTTTGAGTGTGTGTGCATGTGCACATGTGTGAATGTGTGTGTGTGGGCATGTGTGGCATATGTATCAATATATGTGAGCAAATGTGCTTGTGCATTAGCACATGCATGTGTGTGTGTGTTTTAGTATGTATGATTATGCGTGTGCATCTCTGTGTGTGTGCAGGCATGTGTGTATGCTTGTTTGTGTGCCTTTGGTCTTTCATTTGGTTGTGCTTACGTAAATGCATGCATGGATGTGCATGTGTGCATGTGCTGGCTGCATTGCTATGTGGCAGTGGATGTGTGAGAATGTGTGTGCGTGTGCAAGTGTTTGTGCTCATGTGCATGTGTATGCATGTGTATGTGAACATGTGTGTGTGTGCATGCATACTTGTGTGTGTATGTGCCTAGTATGTGTGTGTATATGTATTTATTGTGTGTGTGGATATGCACTTATGGATTTGCATGTGTATATGTTTGTGCTTGCATACATGTCTATGTGCATATATGTGCATGTGTATATGTGTATTTGTTTGCATTTGTGATCATTTGTGTATGTGTGTGTGCTTGTGTGTTATGTAAAGGTGTGTCATTTGCATGTTTGTGCATTTGCATGTGTGTACATTTATGTGTGAGTGTGTGTGTGATTGCATGTGTGCATGAGCAATTGTGTGTGTGTGTGCTTGTATACATGTTTGTGTGTTTATTTTGATGTGTGTGTGGTGTTCATGTGTTTTTGTTGTTGTACATGTGTGTGTATCTCTATGTTCATGTGGTCATACATGTGCATGTAGATGCCTGCAAGAGTGCATGTATGCAAGCATGTGTTTTAATTGGTATGTGCATGTTTAAGCATATGTGTGTGTACAAGCAAGCGTGTGTGTGCATGTTCCCACGTGTTTGTGAACATGTGTGCATTTGTTTATTCGTTTGTGCACCTTTGTGTGATGTGTTTATGCAAGTTGCATGCAATTGTTGTGTGTGTGTGTGGGGGTGTGTGTGAGCATGTCCTTGCATTTGTGTGCATATATGTGCATGCATGTGCATTCAAGCATATTTGTACGTATGCATGTGTACGTTTGTATGTGCATATTTGTGCTAGTTATGCACTTATGTATGCACACTTGTGGCCATGTGTGTGTTTGTTCATGCATGCATTTGTGCATATGAGAGTTTATGTGTGCATGTGTGGGTTTTTGTGTGCACGTTTGTAAGTGTTAGTGTGTATACATGAGCAAGTACATGTGTGGTTGTGTGTGTACCTATGCATGTGTGTGCATGCTTTGTGCATGTGTGTGGTTGTGCACATGTTTGTTAGCGAGTATATGTCTATGCATGTGTGAGTGGGTAAGCAAGTGTGTATACATGTGCAAGAGTTTGTACATTTGTGTGTGTGCATGCGAATGTGTGTACGTGGCTATGTTTGTGAATGTGCCCATATGTGTTTGTATGCGTGTGTGCATGCACACATGTGTCAATGTGTGTGTGTGTGTGTGTGTGTGCATACATATGTATTTGTATGTGCATGTATGCATGTGTGCTTATGTACATGCATGTGTTGTTCTTACAAATATATGTGTGTATGTGTGTATATGTACCAGTGTGTGTACATGTGTTTGTGTTTGTGTGCATGTGTTTCTATATTTTTACATGCATTTACACGTGTTTATTTGTGCATTCATGTGTGCAGATGTGTGTATGCATGTTGTTTTATGTTTATATGTGTGCGTGTGTGTTTGTACTTGCATGTTCATGTTTGGAAGCTTATGCATGTGTATGTGTGTACATAACTGTGTGTGTTTGTAAATATGTGTGTGCATTTGTATTTATATTTTTGTATGATTTGTATGAGTGCGTTCCTATGCCTGTGCACGTGCTTATGCATGGTTGTGTCTTCATGAGCATGTGTATGCATGGATGCATGTGCATGTAAGTGTGAGTGAATGTTTGTGTGAGAGCATGTGCATGTGCATATGCATGCATGTGTGTACATGTGTGCATGTGTGTCCACGTGTTCTTGTGTGTGTGGGTGCATATGTGCACATGTTGTGCGTTTGTGCAAGCATGTGTGTACATGTGTGTGGGGGTCAATGAATGGGTTTGTGTATGTGTGCACATGTGTAGGCGTGTGCATCTTCATGCATGTGTTTGCTTGTGTGTGTGTATGTTTATGTGTGAGCATGCGGGCGTGTGTACGTGTGTGTTGTGTGTCAATGTCTCTACTTGTATGCATGTATGTGTATGTGGGTGTACACATTTGTGTTTGTGAGCACATGATATTTTGTGATTATGTGTGTGTGCATGTATGTATGTGCATATTTGTGTGTGTGCTTTTGTGTACACATATGTGCATATGTGTGTGCTTTTATGTGCATGCAAGAGTGTGTGTACCTATTCGTGTGTGTGCATGTGTGAGCGTGTGTGTATATGCATGTGTGTGCACTTGTGCATGAATGTGTGTGCATGTAGGTACTTATGTGTGGTTGTGCATGTACGGGTATGTATGTGCGTATGTGTACATGTCTATCTATATGAGTGTGTGTGCCCACTTCCTTTATCTATGTGTGTGTATGTTTGTGTGTTTATCCTTTTGTTGTTTTCTGTCTATGTTTGTGTGTGTGTGTGTGCATATGTGTGTGCACAAGGGTTTGTGTCCGTGCTCATGTGTGCAGGCATACAAGAGTGTGTGAGCATCTTTTTGTGTATGTGTGTTTGAGAGAATTAGTGTGTCTATGTGTATATGGAAATGTTCATGTGTATGTGCTTGTGCTTGCATTTGTATGTGTGTATGTGTTCGTTTGTGTGTATTTGTGTGTGTGTTTGTGTATGTCTGCACATGTATATGTTTATTTACATCTGCATGTGCATGTGTGTGTTTTTGTGCATGTGCGTGTGAGTACGTGGGTATGCCTAAGAGTGTATAGGTGTATGTACTTGCATGTGTGTGTTCTTGTTAGTGTGTATACATAAGTATGTGTTTGTGTGTGTGCGTATGTGCATGTGTGGCTATGTTTGGGCATGTGTGTATGTTAGTATGGGCATGTATTTGTGTGCATGTGATTGCATGTGTGCGTGTCCTTATGTGTGTACATATCTATGAATGGGTGTGTGGGTGTGTAGATGTGTGTATGTGTGTGCATCTTTCAGTACATTCACATGTATGTTTATGTGCATTCATCAGTATATTTTGGTGCATCTGTGTATTTAATTATACATGTGTGGATCTCTTCATGTTCTTGCATGTGTGTACATGTGCTTGTGTATGTGTATGTTTGTGGGTGCATATTTGTTTGCATGTGTACTTTTTTGTGAGCTTTTGTGTGAGTATGAGGGCATGTTTGTATGTTTGTGCTTGGGTGCTCACATGTATGTGTGTGTGTGTGTTAGCACATGTCATTATGTGTGTATTTGTACATGTGTGTATACTTGAGTGTATTTGCATTATGCATGTGTATGCATGAGCCAGTGCATGCTTATTCCTATGTGTGTGACTATATGAGTGTAGGTGCACATGTGTGCATGGGTGCATGTGTGTGCATGTGATTGTGATTGTATATGTTTGGTTATGTAAATGCATCTTTATATATATGTGTGTGAAAGTTTATGTGCTTGTGCATGTGTGTGCATGCGTAATTTTTTGAGTTTGTGTGCATGGATGTGTTCATGTGCATATCTACATGTGTTAGTTTAAGCATGTGTTTGTTGGTGTGTGTGTGTATGCGTATGTGTGTGCATGTGTGAGTGTATGCATGTGTGTGTGTCCACACATACATTTGTACGTACTTGTGTGTGTATGTATATGCATATGCATGTGTTTGTATGTGTCTGTATGTGTGTTTGTGTGTGTGTACATGTGTGTGTGCACAGGTATGCATGCATGCTAGTGCATGTGCTTGTGCATGCATGTATGCATGTGTGTGTATGTGGATGTTCATGTGTCTATTAATGTGCATGTGTGTGCATGCATGTCTCTGTGTGTGCACATGAGTGTGCAAGGGCAGTTTTGTGCATATGTGTCTATGGGTGAGTACATGTGTGTGTGAGTGAGTGTACATGTGCATTTGCGTGTGCATGTGTTAGCATGTACATGTGTACAAGTTATTTTGTCATTGTGCATATGTGTGTGTGCATGCATACATACATGATTGTGTGCTTGCATGCATGTGTGTGTGCATGCGATTGTGCTTTCATGCATGTGCACATCTGTGTACTTGTGTTAATGTGTTAGCATGTCTGTGTGTGAGTTCATGGGTGTGTGCATGCTTATTTTTGTATGTGTGAGCATATAGGACTATGTATGTGTGTTTGTGTTTTCTTGTGCATGTGTGAGGATTCATATGTGTTTGTGTGTGTGTGTGAACATGTGTGTTTTCTGGGCGTATAGTTATACCTTTATGTGTTCCAGCATGTATGTGAGCTTGAGTGTGTTTGTGTTTTCTTGTGCATGTGTGAGGATTCATATGTGTTTGCGTGTGTGTGTGAACATGTGTGTTTTCTGGGCGTATAGTTATACCTTTATGTGTTCCAACATGTATGTGAGCTTGAGTGTGTTTGAGTATGTAGGTGTGTGTCTGTGTGTGCATGGGCATGCTTGTGTTGGTGTGTGCATGTGTGTGTGGGTGAGTATGCATGTGTGGGAAGATATGCTTGTGTTGGTGTGTGCATGTGTGTGTGGGTGAGTATGCATGTGTAGGAAGATATGCTTGTTGCATGTGCATGTGTGTGTGCATGGAGGTTGCCTACGTGTGTGAGTAGTCGTGTGTGAATTTGTGCATGTGCTTGTGCCTATCTCCATCTAGTTGTTCAAGTGTGTGTGAATTTGTGTGTATGTGAATGTGTGTATGCACATGTGTGTGTGTTCATTCATGCATTTTTGTATATATGCATGTGAATTCTTTTGTGTGTTTGTGCATGTGCATGTTTGTGCATGTGTGCATACATGCATGTTTGTGTATAGATGTGTGTGCATGTGTATTTATGCATGTGTTTGTATATTTATATATGCATACGTGCCATATGCATATGCATGTGTGTATTTGTGTGTGTGCATGCACGTATGGGTGAGTGTGCTTGTGTGCGTGTGTTTTAATTGTGCATAGTCATGTATCTATATGTGTTTGTGAGGATGTGTGTGTGCATGTACATGCCTTTGTTAGTGTACATGTGTGTGTGTGCATGTGCATTTGTGTATATGTGAGTCACCATGTGGATGTGCATGAGTGTGTTCCTTTGTGTACTTATGTGTGCACCCATGTATGTACTTATTTTTGTACCAGTGTGACTACAGTTCCATGTGTGTGTCTATGTGCATGTGAATGTGGATGTGGTTGTATTTGTGCAAGTGTTTCCATGTGTATGTGTGTGTGCATGTGGATGTGCATGTAGACATGAGTTTGTTTAGGTGTGTATGCATGTGTGTGTACATGTGCATGTGGATTTCAGTTTGTGTATGTGTGTGTTTGTGTGCATGTTTATGTGTGCATGTGTGCTCGTGTGCTTGCTTTCATGTATGTGAGTCAAAATTTTTTAGTATGTGCTTACAACTATGTATGCATATTCTTACTTGTGTTAATGTGTGTGCTTTTGTGAAAATTTTCGTGAAAGTGTGCATGTGTGCTGGTGTGCCTAAGTGCATGTGCACACATGTTTTTGCATTTTTGTGCATGTTGTGCATGCATTTTGTGTGTTTGTGTGAATGTGAGAGCATGTGCATTTCTGCGTGTGTGCATATGACCATGTGTGTGGGCATGATTGTCTACATGTGTGTGTGTGCTCTTATGCTTGTTTGTCTATACATGTGTGTGCTTTTGCATTGGCATGTGTGTTTATGTGTGTGTGTGAGTTCATCTATGCATTCATCCATGTGTTTGTGGGCATGTGTGTTTCGTGACATGCTTGTGTAGAAGTTGCATGCATGAGTATACGGGTGTGCGTGTATGCATGTGCATGCATGTGTGTGTGTGTATAGGTGGGACATGTGGGTGTGTGCACATGTGTATGCATGCAAGCATATACTTGTGTGCATGTGAGTCCATGTGTCTATGGATTCATGTGTGTGTGTATGTGTGCATGTGAGCATGAGTGTGTGTTTTCGTGAATGCGTGTGTCAGTATGTTTGTTTGTTTGCATGTGTATATAGATGTGGATATGTATGTGTGTTCATTTTCCTATGTTTGTCTTTTTTTGTGCTTGTTTATATGTGCATACTTGTGTGTGCATGCTTATGCATGTCTAAGTGTGTGTATGCATATGTGAGTACATGTGTGCCCGTGTTTCTGTGTATATACATTTGTACATGATTTTGTGTTTATGTGACTGTGTTTGCATGTGTGTGAACCTCCATGTGTGTGTGTGTATCTATGTTGTTGCATTTGTGTGTGTGTATCTATGTTGTTGCATGTGTGTGTGGGGTGTGCATTTGTTTTTGTGTGTGCATGTTTTTATGTGTGTATGTGTGTATATGTGCTTTTGTGGATGAGTATGTTTGCATGCTTGTGTGGGTGTTTTTGTGTACTTGTGTGTGTGTTTATGTGTGCTTGTATGAATGTGTATGAGGGGTGTGTGTTTGCATGTATATGTGCATGTGTGTGCATGGATTCTTGTTCACACATATGTATGTGTGTGCATGTGCACATTTGTTTGTGACTATGCATGTGTGTGCGTCTCTACAATCGCACATGTGTGTTTTAATCTATGTGTGCATACATGTAGGTATGCATGTGTATGTGTGTGCATGCACACATACATGTGTGTTTTTGGTGTGTATGTGAGTGCTTGTGTACTTGTGCAAGTTTGCATGTTATGCATTTGTGTGTGTTTGTGCATATGTGTATATGTGCATGAGGGTACATGCATGTGTGAATGCATGTTCATATGTGTGTGTGTACAAGTGTGTATGTGTGCATGTGTGTATGTATGTGTGTGCACGAGTGTGTGTCAATGTTTGTGCATTAGTATGTGTGTGTGCATATTTGTGCATGCATGTGCATGTATATGTTATGTGTGTGTGTGTGTCTGCTTGTGCATGTCTGTGTACCTATGTGCACATGTCCGTGCATGCCTTTATGGATGTGTGTGCTCTTGGCATGTGTAAATGTCTATGTGCATGTATATACATGTGTGTCCCTATTTGTGTGCATGTGTCTATATGAATGTACGTGTGCTTGAATGTTCGTGTGTCTATCTTAACACATTTGTGTGTAAATATGTGGGAGTTTTATGGATTTTATGTGTGTTTATGTGCATGTGTATGCACAAGCATGTTTGTGTGTGTGTATGCACATATATGTGGGTGTGCATGTGCTCGTGTGTATGTGTATGCATGCATACATGTGTGCCTATGTCAGCATGAGCATTTTCATGTGTGTGTGTGATCCTATGTGTGTGCATGTGTGTGTATGTGCATGCATGTGTGTATGCATGCATTTGTGTGCCTCTATATATGTGTGCTTTTATGTGTCTATGTTTCTATGTTTATATATTTGTGTGTATATGCATACATGTATATGTATGAATGCATGAGAGCATGTTCATGTGTGTGTGTGTATGTGTTTATATATTGGTTTTCATGTGTGAGTTGGTATTTGTGGATCTATGTGTGTGTACTTGTGCATTCATGTGTTCTTGTATATGCATTGGTTAATATGTCTATCCATGCGTTTGTGTGAGTATGCCTACTTTTGTATATGTGTGCATGCATGTGTTGATGCATGTGTGTGAATGCTTGCATGTGCTTGTATGTAGTTGTTTGCATGTGTGTGTACACATGTGTGTGTATGTGCATCTGTGAAGGCATTTATGTATGTGTAAATGTCCACGTGCATGTGTGCGTATGTACAACTCTGTCTATGTGCGTGAATGCACTCTCGTGTATCTACTTGTGTGTTGTGCATGAGTTTGTGTTTAGGTATGCATATGGGCAGGTGCTATTATGTGTGGCAACATATGTATGTGTGTTTGTGCATGCTTGTATATCTATTTGCATGCATGAGTGTGTGTGTGTGTAAGTATTTGTATGCACTTGTGAATGATTATGCATGCATGTACTTGTGTGTATATACTTATTTTTGTTTGTGTGCATGTGTATGTGCATGTGTTCATGTGTGTGTGTGTCTGTGGGTGTGTTTTGCATGGGTGTGTATATGTTTGTGAGTGTACACATGTGTGTGTGTGTGCTAATGTGTGTGTTGATGCATGCATGTGTGTGTGCATGCATTCAGTGCTTTTATGCATACATGCAAGCATGGGTATGATGGTGTGTATGTGTGTCTGCATTCATGCATGTGTGTTTATGTTTGTCTATGCATGCAGGCACGTATGAGTGTGTGTATTAGTGTGGGTCTCTACATATGTTTGTATGTATGTGTGTGTAAGTGCATGCATGAGTGCTTGCATGTGTGTATGTATGCTTACACATTTTCCATGTGCATGTGTATTAGTGTTTGCATGCACGTTCATGTTCTTGTGTGTCTGTGTGACTGTATGTGTGTGGGTGTGTGCTTGCATATGTGTGAATGTGTGCTTACATGTATGTGCATGTGTGTTCACATGTGTATGTGTGGCTTTGCACAAGCCTGAGTGTATGTGTATCATTATGTGTCTACCAGCAAGCATATATGTGTGTGTTTATCAGTGTGTGTGTGCGGGTTTATTTGTGTGTTCACATGCATGCATGTGTGTGTTCAGGTGCTGGTTTATGTTAGTATTTGTGTGTTTGTGTGTGTGCATGCATAAGTTTTTGTGTGTGCACATGCACACTTATGTGTCTGGTTGCATGGCTGTGTGGACGCATGTGTGTGTTTGTGTGCATTGGTGTATCTAGGTTTGGGTGTGCAATGTGTGTATGCATATGTGTGCATGTATGTGTGTGTATGAATGCACATCTATATATGTGGCTATTTGTATTCCTATGTGCTATGTTTGTTAGTATGTGTGTGTGCATATCAATATGCAATTATGCAATCATGTGTGCATGGGTCTGTGTAAGTGCTTCTGAATGCATGCATTTGTGTGTGTACTTGTGTACACATTTCTGAGTATGCATTCATGTGAGCATGCATGTGTGCATGTGCATGTTCATGTGCTTGTGCATGTGTGAGTGCATGCACATTTGTGTGCATGTTCATATGTCTACATATGTGTGTGGTTTTTGTGCAACTGTAATTGTCAATGTTTGCACATGTGTGTGCTTGTGTATGTGTGTATTCATGTATTTGTATGTATGTGCATGTTTGTGTATGTGTGTGTATATGTGCACCTATGTGAATGTGTGTGTGCCTATACGTGTGTTTATGTGTATGTGTGTTCTTGTGTGTGCGAGTGTGTGTGCATGCATCTTTTTGTGTGTCCATATGTTTCTATGTGAGAGCACATGTTTTTTTATTTTTGTGTATGCATGCACATGTGAAGTGCCTATGAATTCATGCATGTAGGCATATGTGTGCATGCATGTGTGCATGTGCATGCGTTTGTGGATGCATGTTTCTATTTTTGGACATGTGTTTTTGTGTGTGCATATGTGTATGTGTGTGTGCATGTGTGTATTTGTGTGTGTCTGTGCTTGTGTATGTGTATGCACATGTGCACGTGCACATGCATATGCATGCTTATGTTTCTATGCACCTATTTGGGTGCATGATTACTCGTTTGTGTGTGTGTGTGTGTTGGTGTGTGTGTGTGTGTGCATGTATGTGCATATAACTATCTTTATTTATGTGTGTGTGTGTAGGTGCATGGGTGTACATGTTAGAGAGCCTTTTTTTGTACATGTGCATGTGCTCTGTGTGTGAGCCTATGCCTGTATGTGTTTTATGTATGCTTGTGCTTGTGCATGTGCATGTGCATCTATGTGTGCATGTGTGTAAGTGTGCATTTGTGTGGGTGGGTGTATGCTTGTGTTCATGGTATGCATGTGTGCAAGCATTCATGTTCATGCATGCATGTGTGTATGTGCATGTATGTGTGTTTGTTTGTTTGTACATGTAACGTGTGCATTTGATGGTGTGTATTTGTATATGTGTGTTGTGTGGGTGTTTCTACATGTGTGTTCGTGGGTGGGTAATGGTGTGCATGTGTGCATGCGTATGTTTGCATGGATCTGCATGTGTGTATGTATATGCATGTGTGTGTGCGTGTGTGTATGCATGTATGTGTACATGTGTGTATGTGGACATGAGTGCTCCTATGTAAATACAAAAACGTGTGTTCATGAGTGCATGCATTCATAAGTGCATGCTTGTGTGTGTGCTTATGCTTTAGTGTGTGTTCACATGCATGTGTGTTCGTGTGTGCATGTTCATGTATTTCTACATGCATATGGGTGCAATTGGGTTCGTAGTGTGTGTGGATGTACATATGTTTGTATGTTTATGTGCATGTCTATGAAAGTGTGTGTGTGCATCTATCTACTTTTGTGTGCATGAATGAATGTGTGCTCTCATGCACGTGTGTGTCATTGCATGTGTGTGCATTGGTGTGTGTACATGTGAATCTGTGTGTGCACTAAATACATGTGTGCATGTATTCATATGCATGCATGTGCATGTGTGGGTATGTGCATGCATGTGTGTGTGTGAGTGTGTGTACATGTGTGTATGTGTTTATGTGCATAAGGGTCTATGTGGATGCATTCCTGTATGTGTGTTTTTACTTGCATGTGAGATTATGTGCATACATTCATGTTTGTGTGCATGTGCATGTGTACAATTTTGCATGTGCTTTTGTGTGCATGTATATGCATGAGTGTGTGTGTCTTATGCACACAGGCATGTTTGTACAATGCTTTTGAGAGTGCATGTGTGTGCGAGTGCTTGTACCATCATATGTATATGTGTACGCTCACTTGTGTGCATGCTTGTGTGTTTGAATCTATGCGCAGATGTGTACATGTGCATGTGCATGCATGTATGCATCCATGTGTGCATGTGTGCACATGCATATACATATGCATGTTCGTCGACATGTGTGTAGGTGTGGGTGTGTGACTATTTGCATGTATGTTTGCATGTGTGTGTGTGTGTGTGTGTTTGTGTGTGTGTTGGTGTGCATCTCATGTGTATAATCCTGTGTATGATCTGAGTGCATGCATGTGTGTGCACTTAAGAGTGTGTGCATATGCATGTGCATGTCTATACATGCATGTGTACATGTGTGTCTATGTGTAGGTGTTTATGTTGGTGTGTGTGCATGCAAGCATGCATGCATGTGTATATGTATGTGAGTGTGTGTGAAAGTATGCACATATATGCATTTGTGAGTGCATGGCTGTGTTTCTGTTCATGTGTATGAAGGGATGTGTTTGTGCTTGTTTGCATGCTTACATACTTGCGTGTGTGCATGTGCATGTTGGTTTATATGCATACACGTGTGTCTATGTGGTTGTGTGTGCCTTTGCATATTATTCGTGCATGTGTGTGTGTGCGTGTATGCATGCTTTAACATGTGTGTGCATATGTGAATGCAAAGTATGAACATGTGAGCATGTGGCACATGTGTGCATGTATGTGATGGTATGTGTGTGTGTGTGTGTGTGTGTGTGTGTTTGCATGAGTGTTGTGTGTGTATGTATGAGTGCATGTGTTCATTCATGTGCATTTCCATTTGTGTGTGTGATTATGTGTATCCATGAATGTGTGTGTATGTGCACATGTGCATGTGCAAATGTGTGTGCTTCTATATGTGTATATGTGTGCGTGTATGCATGCATATGGGTGTGCATATGTGTGTGTGCACGTGCGTGTGTCCATGCACACATCTGTGTGTGTGTGTGCATCTATGTATGCGTGTGCATGTGTTTGTGCATATTTCTGTGTTTACAATATTAGTTATTTACATAAGAAGATTATCGTTATAATTCATATGTGAATAACCTTTTTATACTTAAATGATGGTTAAAAAGGTTTTATTAGTTATGGTCAATACTATTACTAAAAAGTGTTGTCTCTCATTCCTAATCAATCATTAAAAATAATTAATTATTATTGAAATGAATTATAATAAGTAAGAATTAGCTATTCAAAAAAGTAAAAATTATTTAAAATTTATTTGCTAACAAATATTACTTTATTAATTAATAACAAATTGTAATTTAGTTAACATATGATTAAATAATAAAAATAATTGATCAGAATTAATATTAACATAATTAGTATTAATAAAAATTATTTTAAAGGATTACAATGGCAATTAGTAATTACTATATTTGTTAAGAAAAGTTCATAAAACACTTGTTATTAAAACAATTCTTTATTATAACATTAATTAATAATTCTTAAGAATTTTCATAATATACTATCAAGGATACTATTTTTTATATTTCTTCTCAAAATAATAGTCTTATAATATTAGTAATTAATTTTTCTTGTTCTTCTTCTGTCTCCTTCCAATGTTATTCTTTCTTTCTCCATCTATCTGTCTTTATCCATAACTTTTCTCTTACAAAATATTTGTGCCTCTCCTTAACATTTTTTTTACCATAGATTCTATCTTCTATTTCCTAGAAGTTTCACTCTTTATTCCCATGATATTTTCCTTCTTAATTTGTTCTTTTTTTCTAATGCTTCTCTCTCTTCGTCCTCTTTATCATTCGATTAGTGTCTCTTTTAAAAACTAATTCATTGCATTGCTCTCTCACTTTTTGTCTCTCTCTTAATCTTAATGTTTATTTATCTCTTTAATATTTTTTCTCTTTCTCTCTCTAAATAAAAATCTCTATCAATGTGTTTTTTATCTTTGTGACCAATCATTCTCTCTCACCTCCCATTATCCTTCTATCACTCAATCTACTTATCATTCACTTAGTCACTCTCTCTTATATGTCACCTTCTCTTTTTTGTATTTTTTTCTCTCGCTTCTAATATCTCTTGATTTTTTCTTATTTTCTTAATCTCTTTCACACCTATCTCTGTCCTCACTTTCTAGTTTCCCGTACTTTTTATTGTTACCTGGGCCATTGTTTCATTTGTTTCTTTATATTTGCCTCTCACTCTATATTCTTTCTATCTTTATTAGACAACTTTTTTCCTCTTTTCTAGATGTCTCCATCATTGTCTTATTATATCTCAAACATCTTGAACACTCTACTTAATTTCTCTTTTCGTCTCACTTGCTCTTCTTGTTTTCACTCTATCATTCATCTCTCTTACGTATAAATCATAGTTATCTTTCCCCCTCTCAATTCTTTTACCTATCTCTATGTCTTTATTTAACTCTCCCTGCCTCATTACTCTATTCTCCTTCTCTTTGCCTCATTTTTTTTTGTTCTCCCTTCCTACAACTTACTCTTTCTAGCTACACCTCTCTTTTTTGAATCTTTCACCTCCTTTCCTATTATTTATGTCATTTACTTTGTGGATTCCTTACTCTCTTTTTCTATCTCCTCAATCTATGACCTATTTCATCTCTAACTTTGCCTCTTTGTGTTTTTTCTTCTCACTTCTTTTTTTGCCTCTTTCATCTCTCTTACTCTTAAATTCATGCTCCTCACTTTTTTGTCTCTTGCTCTTTCACTCTTTCATAATCTCTTTTTTATTTGAACTCTTCACTCTTTATTGAGTAATTCTTCTCTTTATCTTTTTAAATCTCACTTTTATTCTTTCACTTGTACTCCCTTTTTTCTTCATCAATAGGCTATATCTCTTTTTCTTTCTCTTCTCCCTCTAAGAATCTATCTCATAATCTATCTTTGTCACTCTCAATCTCAACCTTTTAATCTCCTTATTCTCCTTTTTCTCATATCTCTTGTGGTACTCCACCTACTATCTCTTTTTAATCTCCTTTCCTTCTTCCCCATATTTCTTCATCTCTAAGGCACTTTCTAATTCTAAACCTCTCTACTTTTCTTAATCCTCAATCATCAAAGTAATCCACTTTCCCTATCATTTAATGTTTAACCACTCTCTTACATTATTCACTCCTACTTGTTCGCCTTTTTTCTCTTCTTTTTTATCATCATTCCTCTAAGATTTGGTCCTTTCTTTTTTAATTTTTATCTCTTTATCTTTCCTCATTTATCTCTTAATCTAATTTTTTTCTACTTCTTGTTTATCTCTTTGTGTACCTTGTCTCTCTTACTCTCTTTTTTGTTTCACCTTATATCTCTCTTTTTATATCTAGCTTCATAAATACCTTTTTCCTTATCTTTTTTTATCTCTCCTTTTGCACTCGCTTTTTCTCTCTAAGACCCTTTTTATTAATATTTATTTATTCGTCCCTCATCTTTGCTTCTTTTCTTTTTGTCTCAATGTATACAGTCTCTCTATATTATATTCTTTGTCATAGGCTTAACTTCTTTATATTATCACTTCTTTCTTTCTCTTCTCTATCTTTATCTTATTCTTCACATTGGTTGTATTTCTTTACTTATACTTCTTTACTCATCAAATCTTTTACATTTGCATGCATATTTAATCTCATTCTTTGCCTTTTATTATATATTCTACACTTTGGTTCTTCTTCTATATTTATTTACATCTTTACTTTTTTTTATGTACTTGTCTAATTCTTTATCTTTGAATTTCTTTCCCTTGATTACTTTTTCACTCTCTTTGACCTCACCTCTATCTATATCAACTTAACCTCCATCTAATTCACTCATTTATAAATCTACATTATTCCATAAATTGATGCTACCTCCCAATCTTTTCTTGTACTCTCACTCTTAGAAATTTTACTTTTCTTGTTCTACCGCACTCCCTCACTCACTTTCTCTTTTTTCACTCTTTTATTTATTTTTTCTCTCTTACTCACAACTCTTCATATATGAATCCCTTTTATCTTTCTCTCCATGCACATTCTAGCTCTTCTACTCTATCATGCATTCTCTCTTGCGATCTTACTCTTATTATCATTCTCCCTAATCCTTAGTCTTATTTATTTCTTTTTAAATAAATATATTTTATTTTTTTACATTATTTCTCACATCTCTTATCTTTGTTTCCTTTTTATCTCTTTCTTTATCTATTTCTTCTCTTATCATTCATTGTAGTCTATCTTCAATATCTTATTTTGTAAGAAAATTTAGAAATAGAATTAAAAGCATGATATGAACAAAAACATATGATAAATAAAAAAATATTGTCAGATAAAGTGTAGTAATTATTAATTATTATGCTATTAATGTTTAAAACAAATTTAATAACCCCTACTAATTATCAAAATCACTTGTAATTAATAAGAAGAGTAACTAAAAATAATGTTTACTATTATAATAAATACTATTTATATATTAAATTAGGTATGATAAATTTATGGAGAATAAAAAATTAAAATATCCTAAATATAGATTTACTTTATGTTAATTGGAATGAATATAAATATTTATTGCATAATTTTCATATCAAAATTGTTATAAAATAATTAATGTCACAAAATAAATGGAGCAACACTTATAATAATTATTCTAACACTATTAACAATAATTAATATTTTACATTATTGATATTATTAATATAAAACAAAAAATATAAATATCATATTTTCAAATTTTTCAAAAAAAACAATGAATTATATAAATAGAAAATTGATAATAATCAATAGTCTTATTAATAATAATTAAAAAAATTATACTTACTCTTAGTAATTTTAAATATTATTATTCATCTTCCTTTTATTGTTTTTTCCATACTTTCAAAACAATTGTTTCTTTTAACTCCTTTTATGGTCTTATTTACACTTGAAATAATTCATATTTAATTTTAGTTTTTTTTGTGTTTTTTCTTTTATTCTAATTTTTTATTTTTTATTACTCTTGTGGTTCTTACTGTGTTCTACATTTTTTTATATTCTTCTTGATTGTCATCTTTATATAATTACACCTTCAAGTTAGTCTTTCTCAATCACATTATTCTTTTTATGAATCTATGAAAAATAAAAAAATTGAAACAAAAATTATTATTACTTTTTCTGCCATATTTTAAAAAAATTATATTAATTATTATAATTATAAATTATAATTATTTTTTATTTCAAAGATTGTCTTATAATGTGATTGTCAGAAGTACGGTAAAATTAACTTATAAATTTACTCCTATAGTTCTTTAAAAATGAAAAAAATGAAAAAAAGGTTTTTAATTATTTTTGGGTATCTTTTAAAAAATAATAGTTATTATTTCTATTATAATTTATTAAAGAAAAAAGTTATTTTTTATTTCATTTTTTTACTACTAACAAATAATTTTATAATTTTAATATTTAATTATAGTATTATTAATCAAGTGACTATTATTTTATTCTTTGAAATAATAAATTTTTTTCTCAAGATATTTTTGTACAAAATAATAATAATAATGATAATAATAATTGTAAATATTCAGATTTGTAATATTGATTATTTGCACAACAAGATTAACATTACACTTTACTTGAGATTAACATTGTTATATTTGAATGATGGTTAGAACTATTTTTATAAGTTATGATTAATATGGCTCATCATAATTATTATTATTTCTAATTTTTGATCAATTATTCAATCTAATTAAATATTATTGGTAAGAACTATAATAATTAAGAATTAGCTATTTGAATAAGTAAAACTTATTTAAGAACAAAACTTTATTTAATTTAAAATTAATATGCTAATAAGTTTACTTTATTAGTTATTAAGAATTTCCAATTTAATTAACATTGTTTTAAATAGTAAGAATATTTATTAGAATTAATCTTAACATAATTAGAATTAATAAAAATTAATTTAAAGACCATAATGGTAATTAATAATTACTACATTTGTTAAGAAAAGTTGCTATAATAGTTATTCTTATTTAAAAGATTTTATTAAAACATAATTAATAAGTTTAAAAAATTTAGAAAAATTACTATTAACGATACTATTTTTTATATTTTCATCTCAAAATAATATTTCCTTATAGGATGAATAAATAACTATTCTTTTTCTTCCATTATTGCTTTGTAATAGTATTGTCTTTTTCTCTTTCTACCTATGTCTCTTTATCCATAACTTTTCTTGGCAAAATATTTGTGTCTCTCCATCACATTCTTTATTGTAGCCTCCATAATCTTTTTCCAAAAATTGTCTCTCTTTCTTTCATTTTCTCCTTCTTAAGCTATTCTTTTACTTCTATTGCTTACCTCTCTCTTCTTATCCTCTTTATCATTCAATTAATTTGTCTTATCTTAAAACTATTCCATTGCAATGGTCTCTATTTCTCTTTCTAAATAAAAATCTTTATCAATTATTGACTTCTCTATCTTTCTCATTAGTCTCTATCCTCCTTATGTTGCATCCTTCTCATCAAGGTCGAAATTTCATGTCTTCTTTCAATTAACTAAGCTCTCGACCTTTTCTATAAGTAAAAAAGTTAAACTTAATTGTTCCTTGAGTATTTATCAAACATAGAAATTTGTTTGTATGGATTTTTATTTTTACTTTCTTTTCCTTTATTTGGAAATTCTATTTTGTTGGAAGGTTATTGTATCTTAATTCTATTTTCTTCTTGTGATGCTCTAACCTACCCTTCTTTAGTCAAAAGGCATACATAATTTCTTTTTATGCTTAGTTTTTCTCAAGGGTAGATGAAAGATTAAATTTAAGCCAAATCACATCAAAATCAGTGATATACATTTTTACTCACTCTTCTTTCCTTCATTCCCATCTTTCTTCCTAATCTTTATAAGCAATTTTTCAATCCTAACTCTCTCTTCATTTCTTAATCCTCAATCACCATAATCTTGTTATTTCCTTTTCATTTTATTTCGTTGTACTCTCACAATTCTCACTTCCACTTGTTCCCTTTTTCACTTCTTCTGTATCATTACTGACTGAGAGATTTTTCCTTCTTTTTTTCAATTTTTATCTCTTTATCTTTTTTGATCTATTTCTTATTCTATATTTTTTTCAATTTCTTGCTTATCTCTTTATGTTTGTCTCTCTCTTCTCTGTTTTTTTTTCTTACACTTTATATCTCTCTTTTTGTGAGTATTTTTGTAAATTTATTTTTTCTTAACCTTCCCTTATATCTTTTTTGTTTATCTTTTACATTTCTTTTCTCTTTTATTTCCCACTTCACCTTATTTTCTCTCTCTAGTTTCACACTTTTGTTTCTTTCTTTCTCTATGACTTTAACTTTTTAATTATCCTTAACTTTTATTCCATTTATTTTTTATCTTAATACATTTATCCTCTTCTTAATATATTATTTCTCATATTTTTCATCTTCTTTTTTTATTGTCAGGCTTCTTTCATGGTCTTCTCTTACTTTACCTTATTCTTATTTTCTTTTTATCTCTCTACTTAAACTTCTTTACTTGTCAAATTTTTTATTTTTACATGTCTCTTTAATTTCTATGTTTACCATTTATTATTTTTTACTATACTTTGCATCTTCCTCCGTATTTGTTGACCTCTTTACCACTTTGGTTTCTATGTATTAGTCTAATTCTTTGCATTGACTTTTTTTTCTCTTTATGACTCTTCACCTTCGCTAACCTTGTCACTACCTATAACATCTTATCCTCCTCATTCACTCATTCTTTCTCATTTAACTGTCCCTTTATTCTTTGTCAGTTTTACTTTCACTACTTTCCTCTTTAATACCATCAATCTCATTACTATTATCTCTTTCTCCCCTTTTCTTTTCATCTTCAATATGCATCATTCTTCTACCACTTTAATATTTTTATGAAAACCTTTGTCACTCTCCTTTCTCTTCCTCTATCTTCTCTCTATTTCTCTTATTATTGATCTTCTATTTCTTATTTTCTTTCTTATATTTCTCTCCACTCTCATCACTTCTCTTATATCTCTCATCCTTTGCCTCTTTATTTTGTTTACTCTCTATTTCCATCTATGTTTCTTCATTATTTCTTCATTATTATCCAACTATCTTTCAATGTCTCTTCTCTCTTGTGCTCTCTCTTTTTGCCACTATATCTTTGTTCTTTTACTACCTCTGTCTACTTTCTATTACAAATCTCACATCTTCATCTTTGAATCTTCTAGCTCTTGCTTATATTGCTTATCTATTTTTCTCATCATTTATCTATTGATTTGCCTCTTTTTCTTATACCATCAAAATTTCTTAATGTCTCCACCTCTAAATTCCTTTTTCTTATAAGGAATCTCTTCTTAACTTTTTATCTATTTGTCCACTACTCGACCTCTCCCTTAATTTCTTTATTTTGCACTTCTCACTCTTCTCCTCTTTATCTATTTTTGTCACTTTCACTAGTTTAACAAATCTTCCATTATTCTCATTCTCTTTTATATATTTCTAAACTTCTCTAATCTCTTTCCTATCTCTTTCTTTTTGTATTCTATTCTCCTTTAAACTTTTCTTCTTCTTAAGTCTTCTTCTTTTTTCTTTGACTCTTGCAACTAATTATTTCATCTCTTTCCTTTCTTATCTCTCACATTGTCTTCTCTTTGTATATAACTCAACTTTTATCTCATTTAAGTAAAACTCATTATCTATCTCAACCTTCCATCATTTTTATCTCTCTTTATTTTTTATTTGTAATACATTCTTCTAGACTCTCCCTTTCACCATTTTTTTTTGTCTAGGTCCCTTGTCAAATTCTTTTTTAACTCACTCTCTCTTCTATTATCTCCATAATATCACTCCATCTAATTTTATAAATTGATGCTTCCTTTCTCACTTAATCCATTTCTAATAGTCTATGATTATCTCTTTCTTACTCTACCTTTCTTTATCACTCTCTTTCTCTCCATCTTTACTCTTTTATTTCAAAATCACTACACCTCATCTATATCCTTATAAGAATCTCTTCTATCAATCTCTCTTATTCTCTTTATAACTTTATCATGCATTTCCCTTAAGCAAATTATATCATACTTTTTTTTATCATTTCTCTTATAGCATTCTCTATTTCTTTAATTGCTAGAAATATTTTATATAAACCTCTCTCTTACCTTCTCTATTTCACTCAACTTTATTTATACCTCATTATCACACTCTAAAGCTTTTTAAGGTTTCACTTTTCTCTAATCATGTTTTGCATCATTATGTTTCTCTTTGCACTTTCTTTCTTACTCCATTCGTTTCTCCATAAATTATTTCTTTTAAACTCCTTTCCATCTTTCTCTCAAACTCTCTCCACCAAATCTTTCCAATCACTTTAATTAACCCTCTCACATTCTCTTTCTCTTCTCATTATATTTCCCACAATTTATATCTCATTTATCTCAAATGTTTGGCTATCTTCTCTCTCCTTCACTTCTACTTTCTTTAATATCTCTCTCTAACACACTACATACTATCTTCATTTTATCTTCCACACTTCAACATTGTCTCTTCTCTATATATATTTATCTTGCTCTTTTAAACCTATTATCTCTCATCTTACTCTCTCTTCCCTTATCTCCTCCTTATTAGTCCACCTTTTTATTCAATCAATTGATGCTTCTTCCCATGTTTTTCCCCACTCTCAATCTCAATTATTATCACTTTATCATTCTACTTCACTTGCTTTGTCTCTCATCACACATATATTTGTTTTTTTGACCTCTTTCTATAAACTCCTCATATAGTAATCTCTTCGATCTTTCTTTCTTATTCACTCCCTCTTTTTCTCTCTCACGCTAACAACATTCTCCATTTTGCAATCCATCTCTCAATAATATTTTCCTCTTTTCTCCTAGTCTTTTCTATTTTTATTTTTTTCTCACCTCACCCATTTTTCTTCCTTTCTTGTCAAGTTCTCTCTCTATCTATTTTTTTATTATTCATTATGTTTCTACCTTCAATGTCCAATCTCATTAGAAAATTTAGAAATAGAATTAGAAAGATGAAATGAATCAAAATAAGAATAAAAGTTAGAATATTAAAATATTAAACTAAAGTTCATAAATTATTAATTCTTATTCTATCAAAATTTAGAAAAGTTTTGTAATTATTAATAGTTATCAAAATCACATGTACCTAATAAGAAGAGTAATTACAAATTATATTTACTATTACAATAAATATTATTTATAAATACAAATAAATAAAATAATTCTATTTTGAATAAGATAATTCCATTATATTAAAAAAAATATTTTTTGTCATAATTATAGTGAATAATAAAATTTGTCATACAATTTTAATTTAAAATGTTTCTAAAATATTTAATTTTTCATAATAATCATAAGATAACATACATTAATTATTATTATATTATAAACAATAACTATTATTTCAAATATTAAAAATAAAAAAATTAAAATATATAAATTTTATATTACAAATTTTAAAAAAATAAAATGAATTAACAATAATAATAGAAAATAATCAATAGTTTTATTAATAATTTAAAAACATTATATTTATTCTTTTTATCTATTTGTCTTCTTTTTATTACTTTTAGTCTCCTTCCACCTCATTTGTTTCCTTTATTTTCTTTTTATTTTCTTTTTTACACTTGAAATACTTCAAATTTAATTTTATTCATTTTTTATTTACTTCTTTTATTTCAAATATTTTATTTTTATTAATCTCTACTTTTGGTTAATTATTATGTTCTACATTGTTTTATTCTCCTTGTAAAGAATAATAACAATAATAACAATAATAATAGCAAATTTTTAGATCTACAATATAAGTAATTTTTCTTAGATTAAAATTATAATTGATATGGGACTAACTATTTTATACTTAAATGATCGATAGAGCAATTATTATTAGTTATGATCAATGCATTTGGTAAATATTATTGTAATCTCTAATTGATAAATAATTAATAAAATAATTAATTATTATTGATAAGATCTATAACAATTAAGAATTAGCCATTTTAATGAATATTACTTTAATGATCAATAATGGATTGTAATTTAAATGACATATTTTCTAAACAGTAAGAATAGTTAATTAGAGTAAATCTTAAGTAATTAGAGTTTTAAAAAATATTCTAAAGGACTAAAATGGTAATTAATAATTAGTACTTTTATTAAAAAGAGTTGATATAATAATTATTCCTATTAAAGTTTTTTATAACATTAATTAATAATTTTAAATAAATTTAAAAATAATTATTAATGATACTATATTTTATATTTTCTACAAATATAATGTTAATTTGTTTGGTAAATAATTAATTTTACTAGTTTTTTCTCTATCTCTCTCTAATATTATTCTCTTTTTTCTCTCAATCTATATGCCTTTGCGCAAAACATTTTCACTAACAAAATATTTGTGACTGTCTCCTTCACATTCTTTATTTTAGCCTTTGACAAAATTTTTCCAAAATTATCTCTCTTTTTTCCTTAATCTTCTTCTTCATATGCTATTTTTTTTTTCTATTGCTTCTTTCTCTCTTCTTATCCTCTTTATCTTTCAATTAGTGTCTATTTTTAGAACAATTTCGTTGCATTTCTCTTTGTTCCTTTTTGTCTATTTTTTAATCTTAATGTTTGTCTACCTCTTTATCTTTCTTCTCTTTTTGACTCTAAATAAAAAATCTCTGTAAATGTGTCACTTTCTCTCTGTGACTCATAATCCTCTCTCAGTTTTCTTTCGTCTTCCTATCTACTCTTAAGATACATGTCATTCACTTCGCCTTTTTGCCATATATGTCACCTTCTTTAGTTTGCAATTGTTTCTCTCCCATCTGACAACTCTTTTTTATCTCATTTTCAGAACTTATAGCTTTTTTTTGAGTTATCTTCCCTGAAACTTTGCACTATCTCCATTACAAGTCTCTCATTATTCTATTTTTTCTCAATTTTCATTAATCTCTTCTCTTTATCTCTCATTCTCATGATTTTCTTACTCATCTCCCTGTTCATATTCTCACTTAAATTTTATTTGTTACCTTGTGCATCGCTCGATTCATTATATTTGCTGTTATCTTTAATTTTTTCCTTCTCTATCACATTATGATAATATTATCTCCTTTTGTTGATCTCTTCATCATTATCCTATTTTCCATCAACCCTCTCAAACACTATTTCTAGTTGATGTCTTTTTTTGTCTCATTCACTCTTCTTATTTTCATTATTTCAATCCTCTCTCTTATTTATCAATCATAGCTATGACCTTCTCTTCTCACTTTTCCTTGTCTTCTTTTATGTTATTTTTTATCTCTTATTGGCTCCTTATTCTAATCTCCTTCTCATTGCCTCATTTCTATCTCACTTTTCACCATTCCAAGAACATAATCTTTCTCACTCAACCTTCTTTCTCTTTTGGAATCTTTCTCCTTATTTTCAATTATTTATCTTTCACTTCCCCGATGCCTTACCTTAGTTATCTAACTTTTCTTTTACGTCCAATTTGATCACTATTAGCATTTTTATTTTTTTCTTCTCACTTCCCTTCCCCTTATTTCTTCTCTCTCCACTCTGAAAATTCATGCCCCTCACTTTTTTCCTCTTGCTCTCTCACACTTCCATTCCTTTTCCACCTTTTACTCTTGCTCTAAATTTTTTATTTATCCCTATTTGTCTCTATGAAATTCACTTTAAGTGTTTCATGTATAATCTCATTTTTTCTAGTTAACAATCATCTGCTTTTCTATTTAATTCTCATTTTTTTCTCTTATAATCTATCTCTGTTGCTCTTAATCTTAGCCTCTCAGTTTCACTCCCTTCCCTCTTCCTGATAACTTTTTTGTTGTCATTTTCTCTTTCCCTCTATCCCTTCTCACTCTTCTTTCGTTTTCCCCATCTTTCTTCTCAATCTCTCTAAAGACTTTTCAAATTCTAATTATCTCTTCCTTTCTAAATCCTCAATTACCAAAGACTTCCAATTTTCCTTTCATTTGTTTATTGAACTCTCATATTTTTCAGTCCTACTTGTTTTGTTTTTTTCTTTTCTTCCTTATCATTGTTCATCAATGGTTTTTTACTTTCTTATTCTTTTTTTATCTCTTTATCTTTCTCCATGTATTTCTTATTTGAATTGTTTCTATTTCTTGATTGTCTCTTTATGTTCTTTCTCTCTCACCCTTCTCTTTCTTTTCTCCTTGCACTTTATCTCCCTTTCAATATCTATTTCAACAAATATCTTTTTTTGAACCATTTCATATTTATATATATATATATCTATTTTCACTCTATTTTTATTTTTGTCTTCTTTTTTTATTTTCCCACTTCTCATTATTTTTTCTCTTTTTAAAGTCCCTTATTCTCTCAATTTCTTTTTGATTTGATATCTCTTTATCTATCCCTCACTTTTGCTACATTTCTTTTGATCTTAATGTATCTAGTCCATTTCTGTTGTATTTTTAGTTTTTATCTTCTCTTTTTATTATCATGCTTCTTTCATCGTCTTCTCTCTTTACCTTATTCTTCATTTTCTATTGATCTCTCTACTTATGCTTCCTTACTCAACTTTTTTTATGTTTGCATGCCTCTTTAATCTCTATCTCAACAATTTATTATATATAACATACTTTGCTTCTCCCTTTATATTTATTCACCTCATTGCCTTTTGAGTCAATATGTATTAGTCTAATTCTTTGTCTTTGGCTTTCTTTCTCTAGATGACTTCATACGCCATGACCTTTGTTCTCTCTATATCATTTCAACCTCCTCATTTATGCATTCTTTCTTGTTCAACAATCTCCATATATTCTGCATTAGTTTAGACTCTCATTACTTTTCTCTCTAATATCATCAATCTCATTCCTATTATCTCATGCTCTTCAATATTTTTCAACTTCTATATCCATCATTCTTCAACATCTTTAATAATTTTTATCAACACTATGTCATTCTCTCCTTTGCTCTCTCTTCTCTTAATTTCTTCTATTATTGCCCTTCTATTTTTTACCTTTTGTCCTAAATTTCTCTTTTGCTTAATCTCCTCTTATATCTCTGATATGCTCTTCATTGCTTTTATCTTCTTACCTCTCTATTTTTTCTCTTTATCTCCACCTATGCCCTTCATTTATTTCTCTCTTGTTGTCCAACTTTCTCTCAACGTCTTATTTCTCTCACTCTTTATCGTTTCACTACTCTATGTTATCTGTATCACTCTTTTCCTACTTTTTATTATATATCTCACATCTCTATTTCTTTATCTTTTATCACTTCTCAATATTGCCTAATCTCTTTTTCTCATTACTCATCTATTACTTTGCTCTCTTTATTATACCTTCACCAAGTCTTCATTTCTCCATCTATAAATACTTTCTTTCTTATAAGGAATCTCTTCCTAACTTTTCTCTTTACTTTATAATCACTATACCTCTTTCTTACTTTCTCAATTTCACACTTCTCTTTCTTTCTTTCTATCTCGATTTGTCTCTTGTACTTCTTTCACTTCTCTTCTAACTCACTCACTCACTTTCCACTTCTTTGTTCCGCCTTTAAGCTTCTCTAATCTCTTTCCTCACTCTTTCTTACACTATTCTATTCTCCTTTAAACTTTATTTCTACGTAACTCTCTTTCTTTCCTTTTCTATTTGATTCTCTCAATTAGCTATTTTATTTCCTTTTCCTTTCCCCTCTCTCATGTCATCTTCTCTCTATAACTAACTCAATTTCTATCTCATTTAAAAAATCTATTTATTTTTCTAAATTTTCTAACATTTTTTTCTAACTATTTCCTTTTTATAATAATCTCTTTACTACTCTCTCTCTTTTATCTTGCTCTCTTCCAAACTCTATCCATCTTTATTTCATGTCTAGGTCTGTTAACAAATTATATCTCTACGCACTCTCTTCTCTTTCACTATAATATCACTCACTATCTAATTATAAAAATTGATGCTTCCTCCCTTATTCCTTCTTTAATTGTCCATGATTATCTCTTTCTTGCTCTACCTTTCCTCCTCACTTCTTTTCTCACTATCTTTGCCTTTTTTATTTTTCTCCCCTTAACTCTGATATCCTTATAGGAAACCCTTCTATCTTTCTCTCCCACATATTCCTTCACTCACTTTGTCATGCACTCTCTCACAGGAAAATTATCTCTCACAATTTTTTATGACTTCTCTTGTAGCATTCTTTATTTATATTAACTAAAAATATTTTATATCAACCTCTATCTTACATTCTCTATTTCAATCTAGCTTCTTTCCCCGCCAAATCACACTTTATCACTATAATATCACCTCTATCTTACCTTCTTTATTTCACTCAATTGTTTTCTTAATCAACTAGTTCTTTTAAAATCATTTTCCTCCTTTCTCTCTAACTCTACTAAACCTTTCTAATCACTTTCCATTCCCCTCTCTCTTTCTCTTCTTAATATATTTCCCTTAATTTATATGTAGTTCATATCAAAATTTTGGCTATTTTTCTCTCCATCTTTTTATCTCTCTTTAATATTTTTACTCTAGCACACTACCATCTTCTCCATCTTTCTCACTTCTTCATTGTCTTCTTATCTGTATCTTTTTATCTTACTATATTTAAACCTATTCTCTCCCATGCCACTCTTGTTTCCTTTGTCAACTCATTTTTAGTCCACTTTTTTCTATCAATTGATGCACCTTCCTACTCTTTTCCTTTACTCTCAATGTCAATTATTATCTCTTTCTCATTTTAGTTGACTCCATCACTCACTTTCTTTCTCCTCACTCTTATATTTATTTTTTGTCCTTTTCTCTCAACTTTTCATATATTAATCTCTCTTATCCCTTCCTATTGCTCACTCCCTCTATCACTCTATCACACTAATATACCTTCTCTCTTTTGTTATCTATCTCCAATTAATATTTTCTCGTTTTCTCTTAGTCATTTCTATTTTTATGCATCTAAACATACTTTATTTTCACTTTGCTTCTCAAGTCTCCCAACTTTCTTTCTCTTTTTATCATTCACTGTATGTCAACCTTTAATATTCTATTTCAAAATATAATGTAGAAATAGAATTAGAAACATGATATGATCCAAAATATGAATAAGAAGTTAAATAAATTAAAAGTTGTAAAATAAAGTATATAAATTATTTATTATTATCCTATTAAAATTTAGAACTTTTTTTTATAACTATTAATAATTATCAAAATCAAAGCAATTAATAGGATGTGTAATAAAAAATTATATTTATAGTTGTAATAAGCATTATTTATAAATTTAAATAGATATAATAAATCTATTTTGAATAAAATAATTACATTATATTAAAAAAAGATTCTTCTTATTGTAGTAACAATGAATAGTAAACTTTATTACAACATTTGCATTTAAAAATGTTTATAAAATAATTAAAGTTTCACAATAATTACAAAAACACTTTTATTAATTATTCTTATATTGTTAATAATAACAACTATTTTATAGTGTTAATGATACAAAAATAAAGAAAATATAAATATTATATTATTAATTTTTAAAAGAATTAATGAATAATAATAAAACATGTTCTGATGATCATGAATAGTATTTTTAATAATTTTAAAAAATTTTATCTTATTTTATTATTTATAGATATTCTTTTTCATCTTCCTTACAAAATTGTTTATATGGCCTCATTTGTTTCTTTTAAAAACTTTTAATGCATTATTTATACCTGAAATAGTTTGTATTTAATTTTATTCATTTTTTAATTTTCTTCTTTAAATATGTTTTTGTATTTTTTATTATTCTTATTTTGTGTTCTATATTTTTGTATTCTTTTTCTTATTCATCTTTTGATAATACTCCTTCAAGATTTCATTTACTTAATCATCTTATTGTTTTTAAGAATATACAAAAACAACGTTCAAAATAAAATTATTATTACTTTTTTGCAATGGTTTTTGAAAAAGGATATTAATTATTTTATTATAATTATAATTTTAAATTTATTTTATTAACTTAAAAATATTCTTCATTTTTTTAGAATAAGAATAAGATGATAAGAAATTATGCATTTACTCCTTCCATTTTTAATCTTCTTTTTATAATTAGTTCTTATTGAATTTTTTCTTATTTTTTGTTATAAGTACAAATTATTTAAGAACCAAATAATTTTAAAAGTTAAATAATTAGTTATGTTAATAAATATTACTTTAATCGTTAATAATGGATTGTAATTTAGATGACATTTTTAAATAATAATAACGATTAATTAGAATTAATCTTGACATATTAGAATTACTACATTTTTAAGAAAAGTTTGTATAATAGTTATTCTTTTAAAAAATTATTTGTTATGACATTACTTAATAATTTTAAATAATTTTTAAAAATTTCTATTAATGAAACTATTTTTTATATTTTTATCGTAAAATAATAATTTTTTATGTTTTCTTACTAATATTATTTTCACTTTCAATCTCTATCTCTTTAAGCATAGTTTTTCTTTCACAAAATATTTGTGCTTCTCTACACATTCTTTGTCATAGCCTTTATTAACTTTTTCCCAAAGTCGTCTTTCTTTTTCTCTTGATCCTCCCTTTCTTCAGGTAATCTTTTTTTATTGCTTCTGTCTCTTCTTGTCGTCATTATCATTCATTTAATGTTTCTCTTTTTAAAGCTATTTGTTTGCAACTCTCCCTATTCCTTTTCCTCTCTCTTTAATCATGATGTTTACTTACATCTTTATATTTCTTCTCTTTTTCTCTCTAAACAAAAATCTCTGACATGTGTCACTTTCTTTCTATGACTCACCAATCTCTAACCTTTCTCTACCTATCTCGTCATAAGTTACATATTATGCACTTAGTCCTCTATCCTGTATATCACCTTCTTAAATTTGTAATTTTTTCTCTACTTTCTAATGTCTCTTTTTTATCTAATTCTCACAACCTATAACTCTTTTTTTGGGTTGAACATCTCTATGCAGCTTTGCCCTCCTCCCATATAGTTCTCTGACAAGTTTATCTTTTCCCTCTCTATTTTGTATTCTCTTCTCTTTATGTTTCTTTCTCTCACCATTTTCTTACCCATCTCTCACACATTCTCACTTCCCTCACTTTTCATTGTTACCTTGTGTATTCTTTCACTAGATTCATTGTCTTTGCCACACTCTAATTTTTCGTTCTCTATCACACCTTGACTTTATTCTCTCTCTTTGTTGATCACTCCATCATTGTCTTATTATCCTTCTACCCAATAAACACTATCTTAAATTGATTTCTTTTATGTCTCACTCATTCTTCTTGTTTACATTCTATCAATCTTCTCTCATTTTTCTATGAATCATAGCTATGTGTTTCTCTTCTCATATTTTTTTTGTCTTTCCTTATGTCTGTATCGCTCATTAGCTCCTTATTTTGTTCTCCCTCACTTTGTCACATTTCCCTCTCCTTCTCCATTCCAACAACTTACTCTTTTTCTCTCCACCTTCTTTCTCTTTTGGAATCTTTCTCATTCTTTTTAATAATCTATCTTTCACTTTGTCAATGACTTATTCTCCTTTTCTAGCTCATCTCTCTATGACCAATTTGATCTCTCACTATGCCTCTTTGTACTTTTTTCTCCAATCTCTTACCCCCACTTTCTTTTTGCTCAACTCTGAAGTTCATGCTACTCACTTTTTGTCTCTTTCTCTCTCGCTCTTCCATTTTCTCTTTTCACAATTTAATCTTCAATGAAAATTTTCTATTTATCCCACTTTGTCTCTATTAGAATTACATTTTATCATTCAATTGAATTCTCTCTTTGTCTTCTCATGAGTCATCTATATCTTTAATTTTTTTTCTTTTCTCTCTTAAAATCTATCTCTATTGCTCATAATCTTTGCCTATTAGTCTCCCTCTCTTACCTTTTCTTACTTAGTTTTCCTCTCTTCCCTTTTCTTACTTACTTCTCTATCTCCTTTTTCTCTCCCCCTCGATCTCTTATCACTCCTCTTTCCTTCTTCCTCATCCTTCTCAATCTTTCTAAAGCACTTTCAAATTCTCGTTCTCACTTTTCTCTTAACACTCAATAACCAAAGTCATCCAATTTCCATTTCGTTCTATATTGTTGAACTAACTCTCACATTATTTCACTCCCACTTATTCTTCTTTTTCTTTTCTTTCCTATATTGTTCCCCAAAAGTTCTTTCCTTTCTTTTTCTATGTTTATCTCTGTCTTTCTCAATCTACCACCAAATTTATATTTTTTCTATTTCTTGTTTATATCTTTATGTTCCTTTTCTGTCTCTCTTCTCTTTCTTTCCTTCCTACACTTTATATCTCTCTTTTTGGGTATCTACTTTTGTAAAAATCTTTTTTCTCAACCTTTTTCTTAAATCTATTTTCCCTCTATTATTTTCCACTATTCTTTATTTTCTCTCTTTTCATACTCTTTTTTCTCTCTATGTCTCTTTGACATGGTATCTCTTTGTCTATCCCACACTTTTGCTCCATTTCTTTTTATTTTAATGTATTTAGTATCTATTTATTATACTATTTGTCATAGTCTTTTTCTTCTCTTTATTTTTTGATTCTTCTTTCATGGTCTTCTCTCTTTACCTTATAGTTGATTTTCTTTCCATCTCTCCACTTATACTTCATTACTCTTCAAGTGTTATTTTTGCATGCCTCTTTAATCTCTATCATAGTCTTTTCATATACATACCACACTTTGCTTCTCCTTCTATATTTATTAATATCTTTACCTCTTTGGTCTATGTATTAGTCTAATTCTTTGACTTTGACTATCTTTCTCTTTGTTACTTCTCACTCTCCCTGATTATACCTCTTTTTATGTCATCTCAACTTCTTTCTCATCCACTCATTCTTTGTCATTTCACTATCTCACTATACTCTCTATCAGTTTATACTCTCTTTATTTTTTTCTTTAATATCATCAATCTTATTCCTATTATCATTGGCTCCCCATTTATTTCATCTTCTATATCCATAATTCTTATACCTCTATAATAATTTTTATCAAAACTTTGACACTCAGTTCTCACTTTCTCTCTCTTCTCTCTATTTCTCTTATTATCACTCTTCTATTTTCAATCTTTTTTCTACAATTTCTCTCGTCCCTTATCTCTTCTCTTATGTCTTCAATGTGCTCTACATTACCTCAATCTTCTTACCACTCTAACCTTTTATCTCCCTATCTTGATCTATGTTCTTTATTTATTTTTGACTTGTTTTCCACCTATCTCTCAATGTGCCATCTCTCTCACACACTCTCCTTTCACTGCACATCTTGTCTTCTTGACTCTCTTAATCTACTTTTCAATAAATGCCTCACATCTCCATCTCCTTATCTTCTGGCTTCTCTATATTGCTCTATCCTTTTTTCTTATCACCCTTATTTTGCATTACATCTCTTCCTTATCCCTTCACAAACTCTCTCTTTTATCATAATCTCTCTAAATCTCTCTTCTTCATTTTTTTTGGTCCAAGTCTCTCAACAAATTCTATGACAGCTCAATCTCTCTTCCCTTATCTCCACACTATCACTTCACCATTTAATTTTATAAATTGATGCATCCTCCCTCAATTATTCCTTCTCTAATAGTCTTTAATTATGTATTTCTTACTCTACATGTCTCCCTCATTCTCTTTCCCTTTGCCTTTGCTCTTTTATTTCTTTCTCTCTCTCCTCCTCTCTTATATCCTTATAAGAATTTATTCTCTTGATCTCTCAACCATTCCATCACTCACTCTATCTTGCACTCTTTATCGTACAAATTATCTCTTACTATTATTTGTCACTTTTGTCTCATTATTCTCTATTTTTACTTAACTACAAATATTTTGTCAACTTTTTCTCTACTTCTTTGTCAACAAAGCTCTCTCTTCTATTCTTTATTTGAACTTAATTTCTTTACCCCTTTATATCACATTCTATTACTTTTTTGTGTTTCACTTTTCACTCCCTCATTATTTTTTCTTTCAAACTACTTTTCCACTTTCACTCTCACTCTCTACACTAAATCTCTCCAATCATGTTCTCTTCCTCTCTCTTTTATAAATATGTCTCTTAATTTCTTTATCATCTATGATAAAGTTTTTGCAATCTTTTATCCCAATCATTTCTATCTCTCCTAAATTTCTCTCCCTAACATATTATGTCTTATCTTTTCTTTATCATATTCTCTTCCACACTCTTCCCTTCTGTATATCTCTTTAACTTGCTCTATTTAAATGTATTATTTCTAATCTTGCTTGCTCTTCCCTTATCTCCTCATCATCATTCAACTTACCTTTTCCTTTATATGATGCACTTTCCTATTATTTTCCCTCACTCTTGCTCTTAATTATTATCACTTTCTCATTCCACCTCACTTCCTCATTTACTTTCTCTCTCTTTATTCTTTTATTTATTTTTTACTATATCTCTTCCTCTCAACTCTTCATATATCAATCTCTTATGTCTTTCGCTCTTGCTCACTACTTCTCTCTCTCAGTCTAACATACATACTCTCATTTGCTGCCTATCTTCCACTAATATTTTTGTCTTTTCTCTTAGCCTCTCTATTAGTAATTATCTTGATGTACTTTATTTTTACTATATTTCTCACTCTCTCATCTTTCTTTATTTTTCTCTTTCTCTCTCTTTCCCTTTTTCTGTCATTCATTGTATGTCTATCTTTAATATCTTATTTCATAAGAAAATTTAGAAATAGAATTAGAAACATGATATGAATCTAAATAAGAATATTATGTTTAATATATTAAAATTAGTATAATAAAGTACATAAATTATTAATTAATGTTCCATTAATTTTTAGAATTTTTTTATAATTTTTAAAATAATTCTTAGTGATACTTGAAATTAATAATAAGAGTAATTATCAATTATATTAATATTATAATCAATAATTATTTAAAAGTTAAAATAGATATGATAAATATGTTTCAAATCAAGTAATTATATTAAATTAAAAATAATTTAATTATTATTATATTATGAATAATAATTAATATTTTAAAGTATTAATATAAAAGTAAAAGAAAATGTAAATATTGTATTGTGAATTTAAAAAATATTAAACAAGAAAAATAAAAAAATTATGATAATCATCAATAGTATTATTAATAATTTCGAAAAATTATATTTATTTGTATTAATTATATATATTCCTATTTATATTCATTTTATTGTATTTGGGCCTATTCCACCTATTTTGTTTTCTTCTAACGCCTTTCATAATCGTCTTTACACTCGAAATATTTCACATTTAATTTTATTCTTTTCTTATCTTCTTCATTTATTCTATTTTTTTATTGTTGTTATTCTATTCATCATGTTAAATATTGTGTTCTATATTTTCTTATTCTTCTTATAGTTAATCATCTTTTTATAATTACTCCTTCCCAATTTCTCTTTCTTAATCATATTATTGTCATTAGAAATATGTAGAAACTAAAAAATGCAAAAGAAAATTATTACTAATTTGTTTTATCACATTGTTTAGAAAATGATATTAATTGTTTTAATTATGATCATAACTTTGATAAATAATTTTAATATTTAAAAAAATTATTATTTTATAATTAGAAAAAATATGATTTCACTAAATTATAAATTTACTTTTCTTCTTCATAGACATCTTTTTATAATTAGTACTTATTTAATTTTTCTTATATTGTATTAGAATAGTTTTTGCTAGTATTCGAATAATGGAAGAAAAAAACGATTTTAGTAATTTTTGGTATCTTTATACTAAAATTATTTATTATTTTTTTATTACAATTTAATACTTACTATACAAATTATTTCATTTAATACTTTTTTATTATAACTAAGAAATATGTTTTATAATTTTAATATTTAATGATAAGATTATGAATAAAGTGATTATTATTTTATTCTTAGTAGTTATAATTTTTTCTTTAGGAATTTTAAAAAATAATAATAGCAATTATTCATATTTACAAATTTAGTTATTTACTTAACATGGATAGAGTTATAATTCAGATGTGCATAACATTTTTATACTTAAATGATTGTTAGAGCAATTTTTATTAGTTAGAATCAATACTATAAGTAATAATCGTTGTTATCTCTAATACTTAAACAACTATTAAAATAGTTAATTATTGTTTATATGAACTATAATAATTAAGAATTAGCTTTTAAATAAGTAAAAATTATTTAAGAACCAAAAAAATTTTAAATTTAAAAATTAGTTATGCTAATAAATAATACTTTATTAGCTAATAACAAATTATAATTTAAATGACATATTTTTAAATTATAAGAATATGAAATTAGAATTAATTCTAATATAATTCAAATTAAAAAATATTCTAAAAAGCTATAATTGTGTTTAATAATTACTATGTTTATTAAGAATAGTTGATTGAATATTTATTCTTATTACAAAAGTTTTGTTTTTTAAAACCTTAATTAATAATTTTAAAGAGTTTTGAAAATTACTTTTAATGCTGTTATTTTTTATATTTTCTTAGCAAAATAATATTGGTTGTTAGATTCATAATTAATTCGTCTACTTTTTTTTTATTACTCTCCATCATTATTCTCTCTTTATCACTCTCTCTATGTCCCTTTACCTAAAACTTTTCTTTGTCAAAATATTTGTGTCTCTTTCATTCATATTTTATATCATAGTATTTATCGACTTTTTTCCAAAATTGTATCATTTTTCTTCATCTTCTCCTTCAAAAGTTGTTCTTTTGTTATTACTTCTTTCCCTCTTATTTCCATCTTTATCAATTAATTAGTGTCCCTTTTTAAAACTATTTTGTTATATTTCCCTCTCTTCCTTTTGCCTCTCTTTTAATCTTAATGTTTGTCTACCTCTTTATATTTATTCTCTTTTTCTCTTTAAAAAAAAATCTTTATCAATGTGTTGCTTTCTCTCGATGACTCATCCATCTCTCTCAACTCCCTTTCTTTTTCTATCTCCTCTTAAGTTACATATCTATTGCTTAGTCCCTCTTGTCTATATATCACCTTCTCTAGTTTGTAATGTTTTCTCCTCCATTTTATATCTCTTTTTTATCTCATTCTCACAACCTATAGCTTATTTTAGAGTTGTATCTTTTTTATGTAACTTTGCATTATCTGCCTTAATATTCTCACAAAATTTCTTTTCCCTCCCTCTTCCATAATCTCTTCTCTTTAATTCTCTTTCTCTCACCAGTCTTTACCTATCTCTTTATCACACCCTTTAATTTTATCCTTCTCTATCATATTATGACTTTAACATCTCTTTTTGTTGATCTCTCCATCATTGTCCTATTTTCTAACTATCTTGTCTATTATCATCTTTTGTCAATCTTTCTTTTGGTTTCACTCACACTTCATGTTTTCGTTTTATCAATCTTCTCTCTCTTATCTATCAATCATAACTATGACTTCCCTTCTCACTTTTCTTTATCTTCCTCTATGCCTTTATTTATCTCTCATTGGCTACTTGTTCTATTCTCCTTCTCTTTGCCTCATTTTTCTCTCCCTCTTCTTAATTGCAACAACTTACTCATTCTACCTCCACTTTCTCTCTAATTTGGAATCTTTCTCCCTCCTTCCAATAATTTGTGTCCTTCACTCTTTTGATGCCTTACTCTCCTTGTCTATGTCCTCTCTTTACAATCTATTTGATCTCACATTATGCTTACTTGTATTTTTCTTCTCTAACTTCTCTTAACCCCTTTTTCTTGTCACTCCACTCTAAAATTCATGCTCCTCACTTTTTTTTTTCTCTTGCTCTCTCACTCTTTCATTCTCTCTTCTCATTATGTACTTTCACTGTATATTTTCATTTATCATTCTTGATCTATATTAAACTCATTTTTATTCTTTCACTTGTATTCTCTCTTAGTCTATTCATGAGTCATCAATATCTCTATTTGTTTCTCTTTGTCTCTTTAGAATTTATTTCATAATTTATCTTTGTTGCTCTTAATCCTATCATCTTAGTCTCCCTCCCTTCCCTTTTCTTGCTCATTTCTCTTTCTCCTTTCTCTCTCCTTCACTAGCTCTTTTCACTCTTCTTTCCTTCTCACCCATCTTTCTTCTAAATTTCTCTAAGGAACTTTTCAATCCTAATTCTCTCTTCCTTTTCAATCCTCAATCACCAAAATCTTGTAATTTACTTTTTAATTTCTTTCATTGAACTAATTCTCAAATTCTTTAGTCCAACTTGTTCCCTATTTTTATATGCCTCCTTATCCTTTTTTCTTAGCAGTTTTTTCTATTATTATCTCTTTATCTTTCTCCATCTATCTCTTAATCTATATTTTTTCTATTCTTGTTTGTCTTTATGTTCCTTCTCTCTTTCCTCTCTTTCTTTCCTTCTTACTCTTTGTATATCTCTCTTTGTGTAAATAATTTTTAGATGTCTTTTCTCAACCATTCCTTACATCACTTTTTGCTTTGTCTTTTATTTTACTCTTTGCTCTCTTATTTCAAACTTTTCACTATTTTTTCTCTCTCTTGACACTCCCTTTTCTTCCTATGTTCCTTTGACTTGATATCTCTTTATCTATCTTTTACTTTTACTCCATTTCATTTTATTTTTAATTTATCTATTCACTCTCTATTCTACTCCCCATAGTTCTTATCTTCTATTAATATTATCACTCTTCTTTCATTTCCTTCTCCCTTTTTACCTTATTCTTTATTTTCTTTCTATCTCTCTCTAGACCTCTTTACCCATCAAAATTTTTATGTTTGGTTGTCTCTTTCATTTCTATCTTGACCTTTTAATTTACATACTATACCATGCTTCTCACTCTGTATTCATTGACCTCTTTATGTCTTTTGTCTTTATGTATTACTGGAATTATTTATTGTTGACTTTCTTTCTCTCAATGACTCTTCAATCTCCCAGACCTTACAACTTTCTATATCATCTCATCCTCGTCCTCAATCACTCAATATTTCTCATTTTTTTATCTACCCATATTCTTTATCAGTTTTACTCTCATTACTTTTCCCTTTAATATCATCAATCCTATTCATATAATCTATTGCTCCCTATTTCTTTTGATCTTCTATATCCATCATTCTTCTCCTCTAACAATTTTTATTAACATTTTGTCACTCTCTTCTCTCTTTCTTTTTTTCTCTATATTTGTCTTACTTTATTTACTCTCTTTTGTCACCAATTTCATTCCTCCCACATCTCTTCTCTTGTATATCTCATGTGCTCCCCATTGCTGTTATCTCTTGCCCCTCTATATTTCAACTCTTTATTTCTTTTTGTGTTTATTTATTTCTCTATGATTGCCAATTACTTCTTAATTGTCTCTTCTCTCTCACACTCTTTTTTTACCACTCTATCTTTACTTTTTGACTCACTCTATCTACTTTCTTATACAAATCTAACATCTCTTACATATCTTCTATTTCATTTTTTAAATTATTTTATCACTTTTTCTCATCACTCATCTATCATTTTGTCTCTTTCTTATAGCATCAAATTCTCTTTATTTCTCCATCTCTAAATGCTTTGTTTCCTATAAGAAATCTCTTCCTAACTTTTTATGTATTACATTATCACCCAACCTCTCCCTTACTTTATCTATTTCACACTTTTCTCACTTCCCCTCTTTATCTCTTTTTGTCTCTTTTACTAGCTTCATTACCCATTTATCATGCTTACTCTCCTTTCTTTTATTTCTAAGCTTCTCTAATATCTTTCCTCTCACACTCTTGCTTTTTTTCTAATTTCCTTTAGGGTTTTCGTCTTCCTAACTCACTTTCTTTCTTTGTTTCTCTTACTCCCTCCACTAAAGATTTTACATTTTTTTCTTTTGCCATCTCTCGCATTATCCTATCATTATATCTATCTTAATTTTTTGTCTTCTTTAAATCAAACTCTTTATATATCTCAACCTTCCATCATTTTTGTCTCTCTTTATTTTTCATTAATAATAATCTCTTTTCTCTCTCCATTTTTCATCTACATCTTTTAAAAAATTCTTTCTCAACTCACTCTATCTTCTCTCATCTCCACACTATCGATCTATCTAATTCCATATATTGATTCTTGCTCCCTCTCGTATTACATTTCTAATAATCTATGATTATCTATTTCTCTCCTTACTTTTCTCCATCACTCTCAATCTTTACTCTTTTACTTCTATTTCATTCTCATTGACTCCAATATCCTTATAACAATCTCTTTTATATTTTGTCTATCACTTCTCTTACAATATTCCTAATTTTCATTCAACAAAAAATATTTTATTTCAACCTCTCTCTTATGTTCTTTATTTCACTCTTCTTTCTTAATAGCATAGTATCATACACTATAATTTTCTTTATTTCACTCTTCACTTATCACGTTCTCCTTCATTATTTTTCTCTTCACTTTCTTTCTTTGTCCATTCTTTTCTCCAAATTTTTTTCTTTTAAACTCCTTTCCCTCTTTTGTCTCTAACTATTTTCACTAAATCTTTCCAATCACTTTCCTTTCCCCTATCTCTCTCTCTCTTTCTCTTATCAATATATTTTCATTTATTTATAACTCATTTATGTTAAAGTTTTGGCTATCTTTTCTCTCCATCTTTTTTGCCTCATTAAGATTTCTCTCTCTCACACACTACCTCTTATCTTCTCTTTATCTTCCATACTTCGACATTGTCTCATTCTTTATATCTATTTATATAGCTCTATTTAAACATATTCTCACTCTTATTGCTCTATCTTCCCTTATCTCCTCCTTATCAATACACCTTTTTTCTATCAATTGATGCTTCTTCTCATGCTTTTCCCTTTCTCTCAATCTCAATTATTATCTCTTTATCATTCTATTTTACTCCCTCACTCACATTGTCTCTCTTCACTTCTATATTTTTTCTACCTCTTCCTCTCAACTCCTTATATATCAATCTCTTTTGTCTTTCTCTCTTACTCTGTTTCTCTCTTCCTTACTCGAACTTATATTCACTCTTTTATTATCTATAAGCCACTAATATTTTCCTCTTTTCCTTAAGATTTGTTATGTCTATTTATCAAGAATACTTTATTATTACTTTATTTCTCACCTCTTTCATCTTCCTTTCTTTTTTTATCTCTTTCTCTCTATCTTTTTTTCTATTATTTATTTTATGTCAACTTTCAATTGTTATATCATAAGAAAATTTAGAAATAAACTTAAGGAGTTGATATGAATCAAAATAGGAATTATAAGTTAAATAAATGAACTATAGCAAACTAAAGTATACAAATTGTTAATTCTTGTTCTATTAAAATTTAAAATATTTTTTATAGCTATTACTAGTTATCAAAATCACTTTTTGTTAACAAGAAGGGAAATTACAAATTCTTTTTACTATTATAATAAATATTTTTTGTGAATTAAAATAGATAAAATAAATATATGTTGAATACATTAATTTCATATATTAAAAAATAATTTCTTATTGTAATTATGATAAATAATAAAATTTATTGCATCATTTTTATTTAAAAGTATTTATAAAATAATTAATTTTTCATGATAATTAAAAGAAAAACATGCATTAATTATTGTTTTATTATTAAGAACAATTACTATTATGAATAATGGTAATATATAAATTAAAAAATAATAAATATTGCACTATTAATTTAAAAAATTATTAATGGACACCTATAAAAACAATTTATGATAATCATTAATAACAATATTAATAAATTTTTAAAAAAGTACATTCATTCTAGTTTATTATTTTTCATCCTTTTATTTTTGTGTACTTCCATTTCATTTTTTTCCTCTAACTTCTTTTTTATTGTCCTATTAAGACATGAAATATTTCATATTTAATTTTATTAATTTCTTATTTTCTTTTTTATTTTTACTATTCTTTTCATCTGGTTAATTATTATGTTCTGCATTTTTTATTCTTCTCATCAATAATAAAAATAATAATAGCAAATATTCATATTTTTGCTATTAGTTATTTTCTTAAGAAGATTAAAGTTATAATTCGCATGGGACTAACTTTTTTTTACTTAAATTATAGCTACATAAATTTTTATTAGCTATGGTTAACACCATTAGTGAACGTTGTTATTATCTCATTTTCTTAAACAATTGTCCAAAATAATTAATTATTATTGAAAAGATTTGTGATAATTAAGAATCGAAATTTAAATAATTAAATATTATTTAAGCACAAATAGATCATTACATTTAAAATTATTTATGTTAATAAAAATTACTTTTTTAGTTAATAATGAATTGTAAATTAAATGACACATTATTAAATAGAAAGAATAATTAAATAGAATTAATCTTAGCAAAATTATAATTTAAAAAATTAATCAAGAGGATGATAATGTTAATTAATAATCATTATATCTATTACAAAAAGCTTGTATAATAGTTATTCTTATTAAAAAATTTTATTTATTGTAATATTAATTAAATATTTTTATATTTTTGAAAATTACTATTAACGATACTATTTTTAATATTTTTTTTAAGCAATAATATTGCTTTAGCAGATAAATAATTAATTTTTCTTTTTTTTTTCTCTCTCTAATATTATTCTCACTTTCTCTCTTAAACTATATCCTTTTGTCCAAAACTTTCTCTCAAACAGAATATTTGTGACTATCTCCATCACATTCGTTATCATAATCTCTACCAACTTTTTCCCAAAATTGTCTCTTTTTCTTTAAAACTTCACTTTCATATGCTGTTCTTTTTTTCTATTATTTCGTTCTCTTATTGTTCTCTTTATCATTAAATTAATGTGCCTCTTTTTAAAACTATTTCTTTGAATTTCTCTCACTTCCTTTTTGTCTCTCTTTCAATTTTAATGTTTTTCTACCTCTTTATCTTTGTTCTCTCTAAATAAAAATCTTTATCAAAGTGTTGCTTTTTTATGAGTTATCAATCTCACTCTCTTCCCTTCCTCTTTTTATCTCTTTTTACTTTATGTATCATCACATAGTCTTTCTCCCTTATATATCACCTTCTTTAATTTGCAATTAATTCTCTACATTCTTATGTCTCTTTTTTTAACTTATTCTCACAACTTATAACTCTTTTTGAGTTATATCTTCTCTATGTAACTTTGCAATACATCCTTTACAATTCTCTCATAAATCTATCTGTTCTCTCTCTTCCTTAATATCATTTCTATATCTCTCTTTCTCTCTTCATTTTCTTGTCCATCTCTCTCGTGACATTCTCACTCCCCTCACATGACCTTGTTCCTTATGCATACCCTTACTAAACTCATTATTTGTGCCAATCTCTGTAATTTTCCTTCTCTATCACCATATGACTTTATTATTTCTTTTTGTTGATCTCTCGATCATTATCCCATTATCCTGCAACTCTTTCAAACACTATCTATAGTTAATCTCTTTTTGGTCTCATCACTCTATTTTTTTTCATTCTCCCAATCCTCTCTGTCGTATCCATCAATCATAGCTATGTTTTTCTTTTCTCACTTTTCTTTGTCTTCTTTTGTCTTTCTTTATCTTTCACTAGCTCCTTATTTTATTCTCTTTGTTTTTGACTCATTTCCCTCTCCCTCTTGTACATTCTAACAAACTAATCCTTTTCACACCACCTTTTCCCTCTCTTTTATAATCTTTCTTTTTAGTTTAAATTATTTGTGTCTTTCACTTTGCGGATGCCTTACTCTACATGTCTATCTTCTCTCTTTACAACCAATTTAATCTCTCAATATGCCTCCTTGTACTTTTCTTCTCTTACTTCTATTACCCCCTCCATCTTTGTCCTCTCAAAAATTCATGCCCATCACATTTTTTCCTTTTTCTCTCTCACTCTTTCATTCCCTCTGTTCATCATGTATTATTCACTTTAAATTTTGTATTTATTAATATTTTTCACTATAAGACTCACTTTTGACTTTGATTTGTATTCTTGCTTTATCTCTTTATCTATCATTTGTATCTTTATTTGTTTCTCTTATCTCTCTTAAAATCTATCTCATGATTTATCTTTATTGCTCTTAATCTTAGCCTCTTTGTCTCCCTTCCTTACCTATTCTTGCTCACTCCACTATCTCTTCTTATTCTTCTTTCTTTCTTCTCTATATTTCATCTCAATCTCTCTAAAGCCCTTTCTCATACTAATTATCTCTTCCTTTCTCAATGCTTAATCACCAAATTCATCCAATTTTCCTTTTATTCTTCACTAACTCACATTGTTCACTTCCACTTATTCAACTTTTTTCTTTTCTTCCCTATCATTATTCCTCAAGAGTTTTGTCCTTTCTTTTTGTTCTTTTATCACTTCATCTTTCTTGATCCATCTCTCAATTTTTATTTTTTAATTTTTTTTTTATCTCTTTATGTTCTTTTTATTTCTCCCTCTTCTCTTCCTTTCCTTCTTACACAATATATATATCTCTCTCTTTGTATATATTTCCACAAATATCTTTTTTTTAATATTTTCTTATATCTCTTTTCCTTCTATCTTTTATTCTTCTTTTCTATCTCTTATTTCCAATTTCACTTTATTTTCTCTCTTTTTAGACTCCTTTTTTCTCTCTATTTCCTTTTTAACTTGATATCCATATATCCAACCCTCACTTTGGCTCCATTTCTATTTATCTTAATGTATTGAATCCCTCTCTATTATATTCTTTATCATAGTCTTTATCTTCTTTTTATATTATCACAATTCTTTCACAACCTTCTCTCTCTTTACCTTATTCTTCATTTTGTGTCTTTCAACTTATATTACTTTATGCATCAAATCTTTCATGTTTGCATGTCTCTTTCATCTCTATCTAAACTTTTTATTATATATACTATACTTTGCTTCTTCCTCTACATTTATCGACCTCTTTACATCTTTGATCGTAATGTATTAGTCAAATTCTTTTTCTTTGATTTTCTTTCTCTTGATTACTCTTCACACTCCATGATCTCTCCTCTTTCTATATAATTTGAACCTCCTTCTGGTTCACTTACTCTTTGTTGTTCTGCTATCTTTGTATATTCCCTGTTAGTTTATACTCTTATTACTTTTCTCTTTATTATGATCATTCCCTTTCCTACTATCTCGTACTCTTCATTTCTTTTCATCTTTTATATTGGCCATTATTCTACCTCTCTAATAATTTTTATCAACAAATTTGTCACTCTCTTTTCTCTTTCTCTTTCTCTTTTATCTTTTTCTCTTACAAACACTTTACTATTTCAAATCTTTTTTTGTAATTTCTCTCCTCTCACAACTCTTCTCTTATATCCCTGATGTGCTCTCCATTGTCTTTATCTTTATACATCTCGATTTTGTAGCATCTCTATCTCTGTTTACATTATTTTTATTTCACACTTATTGTCCAACTTCCCTCTAACACTCTCTCCTTTCAACTCTCTATCTTGTCTTTTACACACTCTATCTACTTTATAATATATATCTTACATCTCCATCTCTTTATCGTTCGTCTCTTCTCAATATTGCTTTATCTCTTTTTATCATCACTCATCTATCACTTTGCCTCTCTTCCTTATACCTTCACAAACTCTTCATGTCCTCATCTCTAAATGCCTTCCTTCCCATTGAGAATCTCTTCCTAAATGTTCTCTCTATTTCATTATCGCTCTACCATTCTCTTACTTCTTCAATTTTACACTTTCTCTTTCTTTCTATCTCTCTTTGTCTCTTTTACTAGTTTCACTTCTCTTCTATTATGCTAACTCTCTTTTTTCTTCTTTGTTCCATCATTAAACTTCTTAAATTTCTTTCTTCTCTCTTTTTTACACTATTTTATTCTCCTTTAAACTTTGTTTCTACTTAATTCTCTTTCTTTCTTTTTCTTTATGACTCTCTCAACTAACTATTTTATATCTTTTCCTTTCCCATCTCTCATGATATCTTCATTTTTTAAATAAATTTTTTATCCTATTTAAATAAAGTGTCTTATTTATCTCAACTTTCCATCATCTTTATCTCTCTTTAGTTTTCCTTTATAATTCTCTATTTACTACTCTCTCCTTTATCTTCTCTCTCTCAAGCACTCTTGTTTTCTATTTCTTTTTGTCTAGGTCTCCTAACAAATTCTATCTCAACTCACTCTCACTTCATTTATCTCCATAATATCGCTCCACTAACTGATTCTATAAATTGATGCTTCATCCTTTACTTATTCCATCTCTAACAGTCTATGATTATCTCTTTCTTGCTCTACCTGTCTCTTTTGCTCTCTTTCTCTCTATCCTTGCTCTTTTATTTCTTCTCTCCCTTTCAATCCTACATCCTTATAATAGTCACTTCAATCTTTCTCTTTTATTTTATCATGTAGTCTCACAAGAAAATAATCTTTTACTATTTTTTTATCACTTCTCTAATAGCATTTTTTATTTCTGTTTAACCAAAAATATTTCATACTAACCTCTCTCTTACCTTTTTTATTTCAATATACTTTCTTTACCCCTTCGTGTCACACTCTGTCACTTTTTATAGTTTTACTTTTCTCTAATCATGTTGTCCCTTATTATTATTTTCGCTACACTTTTTTTCTTAGTGCATTGTTTTCTCTATAATTTTGTTCTTTTAAACTCTACTTTTTCTCTTTTCTCTCTCACTTTCCACTAAATCATTCCAAACACTTTCGTTTCGCCTCTTTCTATTTCTCTTTTTAATATATTTCCCTCAATTTATATCTCAACTACATCAAAGTTTTGGTTATTTTTTCCCTCCATGATTTCTCTCTGTAATTTCTCCCTCTAATACACTACCTATTATCTTGCCTTAATCTTTCTCACTTCCATATTTTCATCGCTTTTATGTCTCATTATCTTACTTTTTTTGAACCGATTCTCTTCATCCTTCACTCTCTTCCTTAATCTCTTGCATATTAGTCCACCTTATTCTATCAATTGATGAGCCTTTCCACTCTTTTCCCTTACTCTCAATCTTAATTATTACCTCTTTCTCATTCACCTCACTTTATCACTCACTTTCTCTCTCTTCAATCTTATGTTTTTTTCTATCTTTTTCTCTCAACTCTTCATATATCAATCTCTTCTATTTTTCTCTCTTCCCTTTATCTCTATCTCTATCTCTCACTAATATTTTCCCCTTTTCTGTTACTTCTCATTATTTTTAGTTATCTACATATACTTAATTTTTAATCTTTTCTCTCTATTACTTTCTATCAATTATTGTATGTCTTCCTTAAATATCAAATTTTTTAAGACAACCTACAAATAGAGTCACCTATAGTTAATAGTTAGTGTAATTACAAATTATATTTATAATTATAAAAATATTATTTATAAATTAAAAATAGATATAATAAATCTATTTTTAATAAAATAATTCCGTTATATTTAAAAATAAATTTTTGTTATTGTAATTAGAATGAAAAAATTAAATTTGTTACACCTTTTTATTTAAAATGTTTTATAAAATAATTAATGTTTCATAATAATTATAAAAAAATAATATTAATTATTCATATATTTTAAAAAATAATAACTATTTTAAATTATTAATAATAAAAAAATGAATGTAATATAAATTTTATACTATGAATTTTAAAAAATTAAAATTAGTGAACAATAAAAAAACATATTATGATAACCATGAATAGTATTTTTAATAATTTAAACACACTATATTCATTCTTATTAATAGTGGATATTCTTATTCATCTTTTGTTCGATATTTTTGGTCTTCGTTCACATCATTTGTTTATTTTAACTACTTTTATTATCTTATTTATCCTTGATATAGTACATATTTAATTTTATTCATTTCTTATATTCTTATTTTATTCAATTTTTTTACTATTATCATTCACTTCTTCTAGTTAATTATCATGTTTTATATTTTTTATCCTTTTTCTTGTTAGCCATCATTTGATAATACCCTTTCGAGATTTAAATTGCTTAAGCACATTAATATTTCTAAGAATAAGTAGAAACTAAAAGAACAAAAGAAAATTATTATTACTTTTTATACATTATTTTCTTAAAAAGGTTATCATTATTTTTATTATAATTAAAATTTTTAAATTTATTTTACTTATTTTTAAATTTCTAAGAATAAAATAATAATAAATTATAAATTTACACCTCTACTTTTTAATATTCTTTTTATAATTAATTCTTCTTCATTTTATTTTCTTATTTTGTATTATAATATTCATTTATATAATTGGAAAACAATGACAAAAATTATTCTTTTATATTTCTTTGGGTAAGTTTAGAAAAAAGTTATTAATTATTTTCACTTGAATTTAATAATTAATAAAATTCTATTTTTTATTTCCTTTTTTTGCTATTATTAAGAAATACATTTTATCAATTAAATATTAAATTAAAATATTACGAATAGAGTCATTTTTATTTTATTCTTCGTAGATAAAATTTTTTTTCTTAAGACATTTTTGAGAATAATAATAGCAAATGCTCAATTTTACTTGTAGTTATAATTCATGCGAAAATAATTCTTTATGTATTTGAAACAACATTAGCAATATCTTAAGAAAATAATATACCAAAATATAACTAAAGAAAATATGCATTTAAATTTATTTTAATAATTTCTAATTTTAAAAAAATTACAAAATGAAATATTTTAAAATATTTATATACGTTCCAAATAGTGAATTTTTGTTTATAACTTAATGATAAATTTTAAAACATTAATGCATTTTCATAAATAATATTTCACAAATAAGAAAATCATAGTTGTTAAAAAAACATTGTCACATAAAAAGTGATAATTAAAAAATATAATTTTTCGTAGGAATGTAAAAAAGTAAAAATATTAAAATGTACCATAATCCTAAAATGTGTTATAAGTAACTCTAATATTCAAACACACAATAACAAAATTTCTAAAGAAATAAGTAAGAGAAACTTTTCATTGCAAAAAAAATTAAAGAAATGATAAATTTATAAAAATGAAAATCCAATAAATTACCAAATGAGATATAATTTATATGTATAATATTTTCAAAAATAAAAAAAAATTTCATTGTTGATTGCTTGGAAATTTTGAAATATAAAAAAATTAACAACATCTTTCTAGAAACAATTTCCTAAGAATCTTTAAAAATAATTTGTAATTAAAAAATTATGCAATTTCTTAGGAAAAAAATAAAAATTCTAAAATTAACTGAAAAATGTTCAAATTTACAAATGTTTTCCACATATTTCAATTGCAATATTTTGAAAAATATTTTAATATTCAATGTATAAGTAAGAAGGTCTTAATTATTTAGAACATTTAGATTGTGTGATTTAAGCCAAAATATTTAAGAAATTAAACATGTCAACATATATGTTATAATATAAATTAAATAATTCATTGTTATGCCAAATGATTTCGGTTAGAATAAAGAAACCATATATGATAAGAATTATTTAAATTATTGATACAAATTATTGAAAGAATTTATATTATATAAAAAATGATAGAAAATGATCATTTCTATAAAATTAAGATAGGCATTAAGAATAATACTTTGACAAGGAGTTTTTCTTTTGATATAGTATAATAAATAAACAATCAATATTAACAAAATTTAAATATTTAAAAACTTCTCTAATTTAAAGAGTACTTGGCTAAATAAAATGTGCTAAATTTAAATAAAAAGAAAAACAAAACAATAAAAAATACGTGAAAATTATAAAAATATATTTAAATTGTTTGGTAAATTTACACAATATATTACTATGTTATAGAATAACATATGCAAAAAACAAATCTTGTTATTTTACTAAAACAAAAATAAAAATAATTATTATATTTGAATGCTTAATACATCGAAAAAATTTTTTAACTTAGATATCAAAATTATCCTCTATGCAAAAAGTTAAATAAGTTTGAAAACTAATTTGTTTATTTACACTAAAATTGTTAAAATTAAAAGTATATAATACTTAGATAATTAGTTTATGAATGAAACAAATTAGTATTATCATACACATGAAAAGATAAATAAGTTTGAAACAAATATTTTATTTATAAAAAATTGTTAAAACCAAGAGTATAGAGCACTTAAATAATTAATGTATGCCTACAAAAAAAATTGGTACAAGCATCTCATCAACAATAAAAAAGATGTTTTTTTCACTTATGCTAGTTTGCAATTTTGTAATGCATTGTATAAATTTAATGAATATTTTAAATACAACACCTTTATCAAAAATCAAAGTGATTAAATGTTGATGCGTGAAAGCATTTTAGGAACATATTAGGTCATCTTTTTATCAATCTTAAACTTGAGTGGAAAACATTTTTTTTAAAACTATTATAAATAATTTTATTTTTTTCAATTGTTTCGTATTTTTTTAATTTTTTTTGTCTTATAATGTCCTAATTTCAATGACTTCTCTTTTTAGCTTTGATGATGAAATTTTCTTTGAAAAACTTAAAATTTTATAATCAAAGTGTTTATTAACAACTTACTGAGCATAGTAGGGACTAGATTTTTGTTGGAGTGAAGACTTTAGCATAAATAGTGAATACAATTTGACGGCTCAACCTGTTGACTTTGGAGTCGAGGGCAATGATTTTTTGTGTGGCTTATTTACAAAGAATATCATTTTTAAATCTTTATGATTAGCATGTTAAATCTTTAATTTGTTTTGTAACTGGGCACATAAAAGTATCAATCTTGAATGTATATGTGAATTTGGTTTAAGTAATGTTTCAATTGAAGGAATTTGTGCTTTTAAAAATCTTAAAAATAATCAAATGATTTTTCTATATAAATTTTTTTGTTATTATAAAAACTTATGTTTTTCTTTAGCAAGCCCCAACTACTAAGCTCGAAGGGCTCAGGTCAAGTGTCAAATTCCACTTGGGGCATGAGCCCTAGGCACCTCCATATGCCAAGTACTCATCAAATCTAAGATGGGCTAACCTCAAATATTTGTCAAGGCAATTTGCTATTGTAGTCTCTGGGTCAATTAGCTTAGCACATTACTTATGAACCAAGTTTGGAGAAACTAGTTAGGACAGACTACTTAATTTGTTTAAGTATATAGGGTCAGGTAAGACCCTTAAATGTGTGCTGGTGACAAAGGGCATGACCTTTTGACAACAGTATGGCAGCCAACCCCAATATGGTGATTATGTATGTAGTTGATATATTATAAGCTTGAAATACTTCAACTATTTCAAAATGTGGGATTAAATAAAAGTTATTGCCAAACTTGAGATTTCTACATTGATGTACATTTTTGCAATCAAACAATCCAGATCATGCCCACATATGTGAAAAGTTAACTTTCTTTAGCTATTCATCTGGAATAGTTGATTGAGTGGTTGAGAGTCTCTCTTTATACATGAAAAGTAATTTTATCATCATTATTATCCATCTAACTTTCAAATCCAATGCTCCATATCCTATCTCACTATTATTAGATTTCGACACTTTATCATTCAAGCTGATTTGATAATAAAGCTTCATTGGCCTGATCGGATGGCAACCACACCATCTTCTCTTTCTATATTGACTAGCTTTCTAAAAAGTAGATTCTAGTAATTAGGGAGTTATTTTGTATTTTTTTATTTCAAATATATATGGATCATTTATCAAACATTAAAATAATTGAATCATGCTTGACAGTTTTCATACGAGATGAAATGAAGTTGAACTATGAGAAACACATTTTTACACAATTACCAAAGCTATAGATTTTTGTCAGCGTCCATTTCTTCTATCTTATTCATAATCATTTATGCATTTCTTGGAAACATTTACATCATTTATTAGCAGTCCACTTTTGTTTAAAGAATTAAAGTTGTAGGAAATTTTGTAAGGAAAAATGGTAAAATTTGGTGGGCAACTGATGTTCTATAGTCAAAACAATAGTTTTTAGATTATGGCTTAGAATTTATACAATTCTAATTTTTGTGGTAAATTAAGTGCAATTTATTTAGCTAAAGTCCCATTACACACTTATGAATAAAACATATAGAATTAAGATATAACCTCATTAGAGAACATGCATAAAAAATAAATTTTGTTATCATTCGTGCTATTGTCTACCTAATTAGTTGATATTTTTACTGAACCATTGGCAATCAAAGTATTTAATAAACTTGAGTTAAGCTTAAGTGTCATTAACCCCTTTGAATTATTAAAAAAGTAGAGAGAAATAATTGTTAGAATACAAGTTGAGGGAAAGCTAGAATTCAAGAGAAGTATGGGTTATCATATGAGATATATACTACAATGTTGAATATTAAGTTATTTAGTTTTTCCATTAATATTACATTTTTTTAGGTTTAGTTTTACAATCATCAAGGAGGTGGTTATTATACCTTTTAATATGATTATCACAAAACCAAGGGTAAGTCTTTACTAATACTTTATTAAACTTAGTATTGTTTTAGTTAGATCTCAAGAAGGGTTCTAATAATCTTGAATTGATGGAGTAAAAACTATAACATAAATAGTGAATACAATTTGATGGGTCAATCTACTGACTTTTGAGTCGATGACAATAGTCTTTGTGGAGTGGTTAGTCCAAAAAGAACTTAATTTCTAAACTTTTATTATTAGCATATTTAACTTTTAATTTCATTAAAATTATGGCAAATAAGACTATCATCTTTTATACATATTTGACTTTGGTTTAAGTTATATTTTTTTAATTCATTTGAGTTCTTAAAAATCTTATAAATATTAAAATATTTTTAATATATAAATTATTATTATTATTATTATATTATTATTATTATTATATTATTATTATTATTATATTATTATTATTATTATTATATTTTTATTATTATTATTATTATTATTATTATTATTTCCTAAGCACTCTCAACCATTAACCTCAAATGGCTTAGGTTAAATAACATGTAGCACCTGGGCTCATGGGCCTTAGGGAATCCCAAGTATTGATCAAGTCAGGTTATTATTGTGGTCTCTTTGTTAAATCGTTGAAGGCATTACTTATGAACAAACTTAGGCTAAATGTGTAATGGCAAAGTCTTTAATCAATTTAGGAAAATTGAGTTAAGTTAGAACCATACATTCCAACTGATGACCCAAGTCATCATCTGTTGAGAACACTTGAAGGTAGCCAATCCATTAGGCTGATTGTAATATGTAGTTGATGTATTATAAGCACAAAATACTTTAACTATATTACAAGATAAGACAAAACAATTGCTATTACCAAACTTGAGATTTTCACACTAATTGAACATGTATTTTTGCGATCGAGCAGTCCAGATCACACTCATTTTTTATGAATAGTGAACTTATTATAGTTTATCAAAAATGGTTGATCAAATTGTTGAGTCTATTTTTCCTGTGTGAATAGTAATCTGATCATCATTACTATCCATCCAACTTTTGAATCCAACTCTCTAAATCTAATCTTGTAATGACTAAATGTGGGCCCTTTATCATTTATGTTGATCCAATTATTACCACTCTATTTGCTTAATTGGATGGTAGTTGTACCATCATCTCTATCTATTACTACTAGTTGTTTATAAAAGTAGATTTTAGGTATTGTGTGAGTTTTTTTGGAGTTTTTTATTTCAATTATAAATAAGGATCATTTACTAGATCCTAAAACTATTGAATCAAACTTGAAAATATTTATACAAATCCAAGTGAAGTTCAAATTGTGAGCAACATATTTCTATGTAATTATAGGAGCTATAGATTTTTGTTGGTCTCAATTTCTCCTACTTTCCTTCATACTAATTTTTTTATTTGTTGGTAGCATTTCTTCATTTGTTATTATTACTACTCTTATTTAAAATATTAATAGTGTAGGGAGTTTTTGAGCAAAAACTGCAAAGTTCCAAATTTTTTTGTAAAGCCTTCTTAGATTTTGACATCTAATTGGAGCACATATTTATATTTGTTTAAACACTACCAGCTTCGAAAAAAGGGACCACTTAGTAGAATCCTGAATAGGAATTAGGGGTAGATGTAGGCATGGATTTTAGTCAAACCATTTAAAAAGCTTTTGTACATTTTGCTTATCATTAAAGAATTTTATTTTGTTCATATGTTTTATAAAAAAGCTTTATTTTAAGCTGAAACTTCTTTCTTCTAATTTTTAGAATAAAAAATTAGTTAAACACACAATTCATCGTTATCTTATTATTCATTTTTCCTCACATGTTTTACAACAAGAAAACACTTAGTTTCTTGGCCATGTCAAAACCAATTCCATTCTTATTCCATAAATGGTTATATCTATATATTTAATCAATTGACTTGTTCTTTTAGCATTAATTTCCTTCCAATGTTGCTTACCTATCATATACATATGCAAAGCTAGATTATCAAATAGTATGGTACTTAATTAGGTCATTAACATAAAAGTATCATAGAGAAGTGCTCACAGGACCATTAACCTGCTTTTGTTTTTATGATGCTACCATATAAGTTCATGATAGTGTAATTAAATGTAGTACAAGAAACCATTTGCTAGATATTATCAAGTCAAGATAGATTTGGAAGTAATTAAAGAGCACAGTTGAGCTCCCTTTCACTTAAGGCACTTCTCTTATAAGCAAGATTAATTGCTCCCCCTTTCGTCACCATAAAAATGTCTTCTAATACTATAGAAGAAATCTCAAATAAGAAGCTTTGTTAAGGTGCTAACTTGTTGCATGCTGTTAGCAACAAAAAGAATGTGTACTATATTTCATTCTACATAGTCCATGATGAAATGGTGCATAAAATCAATTTGATAAATGTTGTAGTACTTTAGAAGGCTTTGAGTTAAGAAAAAAGCATTCAAATTGTTAATTTTTTTGGAACTATTTGTTGATGAATCCCATATTATCTAATTTCCTTTCATTCAAAAACCTTTTTTTTATAGAAATCCTCCTAATGCTATATATCATGGTTCATTTTTTGCGAAAATAGTGGTTCAATATTTTTTGCTAGATCATTAGATTAATAGTTGCTAAAAAATGATTAAATACCTAAAATGTTTTTCTTACGTGTTCAAGCACTTACATAATCTTGGTGGCTATTTCCTGAGAGATCATGACTTGACACAATTTTGGGATACCACAACCTTAATACCTTTGTTTCAAGAAATTATCAAAATGTTCTTTTTATAACTTCTAGATGGCTGTCCTAAGGGCTTGATTGAAATTCATCAAAAAAAGACCAACATTAAAACTATGCCAGGTATTTTAATATTCAAGTAAAGAATGTGTCATTTCTTGGTATACCATGAAATCTATTGGTTTTTTCTCATGTTTACTCAATAGTATGGTGGGGACTCTTGAAAGTAGAAATTCATTTGATGTTCTCAAGATCATGCAATTTTAACATGTCATTTTTATACTTCGTTTAGGACATGGATACCTTTCTTATCCTACTTAACTTTCATTCCAAAAAAATATGTAACCTCACCTATTATGCTCAAGTCAAATCAATGACCCATAAGCTTACTAAATCATTCACATAAGTCGAAGTTGATTGATCCAAAAATGATATCGTCTATACAACCTTTAGTTAGACGAATTTCATTAGCATCGTTCATGATGAATAAAGTCCTATCTATATTCCAATCCTAAAATAATCTTTGACTAGAAATCTACTAACCAAGTTCATAACAGGATTTTTGCTCTAGAAACAATTTACATGATTCTTGCATTAGCTTATGCACATGATTTTGATGAAGAAAATGTTAAATGCAATCCAACTATTCTACATACACTTTCTCCTAAACAACAACATTTAGGAAGGTGCTCTTAACTTCCATTTCGTATAGTTTAAATAACTTGTATTAAGAAAATGGTAAAAATGACCTTGTTGCCTTCAACCTTACCATTGGTTCAAGTATTCCATCTAAGTTTAGTCCTACTTTATTATTACCAATGGCCTTCCCTTTTTTTCAATGGTAACCACACTATCACTTACTTTTATATTTTAGTACCAACATTTTGCCACTATAATGTGGTCACCTAAAATGCCTATTAATTCCAAAACATTCACTCTCATGAATAAGTTGAAACACTCCAACATGGCAAAATAAAAAAAATCTTTCTTGAAGTCTTCACTTGTATTTTGTGGTACAAAGTTTGAAATAGATGCAAAACATATAATTTATTTTTAAAGAGAGGCATTGGATTCTACACCAAAAGTGAGGTCACTTAATATTACATCTCTAAGGTGATTTTCATTCTATGCTAACTCCTTTGATGCAACTAGTTCCTTTTTTATGTTTTAACATCTCATTTATATATACTTTATTGTAGATCAAGGATACATTTCTCATCCTACTTAACTAGTATTCAAGAAAATAGGAAACCTCATCGATAAGCTCATCTTAGGTCCTACACCAACTTGCTTACCAAATCATTCGCATAAGTCATAGCTTGTTGAATGAAATATGGTATTGTTTAAATGATGTTGGACTAGAAGAAGTTAATAAAAACAATCCTTGATGAACAAGGTTCTATCTACATTCCCAGCCTAAAATAACGTTTGAGTAGAAATCAATAAAGTTTGCCATTCTATGATTTTTGTTTGTCTACTAGTCTTACTTTTCGAAAGTCTTCTATGTCTTCTAAATCTACCACTTTATTTTGATGCATAATTTCATAAAACACCAGTTGGGTAGATTCCATTACAACAAGTTTCCTTATTAATAGTTTATGGGTTTCTCTATTTGAAGAATATTATGTAGAGATAGCCTTGAATATCTTTGTTTCTAATCTCCAATTCCTATCTACATATTGATGTAACTCTACTATCAAAATATGCTTTAATTTTCATATTTTTGTTTCATGTTATTAAAAAGTATGCATATTATTTTATTCATAATTAGTTTGATAATAAATCTATTCAGACATTGAGATTATTAGAATGGCTCAATTATTGTGGTGTTATCATTTTGAGATTTTATATCACTAAAGAGATAGTAAAAGTTGCTACTAGTGTTTTGATATGGAGATAGAAATTTTTAGATATATAACATAGATAAAGCTTAATATAATTCAATGATATTTGTTATATCCATGTCAAATAAAATGAAATTTACTACATTTGTATTGTGGTGTATTGATAGTAAGAAGTTATTGTTTTATGCTAGCTTGGTGAAGTGTAGAACATTAAAAGAAAAATATTTTTAGGCATTGATGTTAAAACATTTATTACAAAAATAGTAAGGCTCATGCAGTATTGAAAAAACAATTACATTACATAAGGATTTTAAACATATATCATACTTTTTTTAAAAGTTTTGTGATGCATATTATAAGCAACTAATGTTTAACAAAACATACTAGGCTAAAATAGAAGTCAATGAAAGAGAAAATTAAAAATAATTAAGAATATTTTAAGCCTATGAACATTAGGTTTCTGATGTTGTTAGGAAAAGTAGACTTTTAATTAATTTGCTTACAACAACAATTGTTAATCAAGCATAGAGATGGTTAGTTTTAATAAAATTTGTTGCTAGTACTAATATATTTAAACAAGGTAAAAGTAGCATGATGTTGCATCCTTGATTACTTCATGAGGGAAGGCCAACGGGGTTCATAACATGAGAATTCTAGAAAATAAAGGAGCGCATCCCATGTTGAATGTAAAATGCATAAGATATACTAAGTAGTGGCTACTTCGAAAGTAGAGGAAGACTTTTTATGGAGGCATCATAATAGTCTTAGAATTTGAATGATTAGATTCTTATATGAAGGGATGTTTACAAAATATTCAGCAGACTTCAAGTTTATTTAACATTTGTTGAATAAATATAAATACATTTAATTTTTTTTAATTTGATTAAATGAAATTTCCATATGCATATGTTTTTATAATATCACAAAGACTATTATTTGAAAGAATTAATAATATAGATGAGAAGTCAAATATGATAGAGAAAATGAAAATGAATCCTAAGTAATAGTTCTTCAAATTGAAATGGATATGTCATAAACATTACCAAAACTTTTAAAAAACATTAATTTAATTCTAATGGAATATTTAAGGGAAAATAATAAAAGTTCCAAATATTTTTTGAAATACAAGAATTACTTATCAAAATAAATAATACTTGCCGTAGTTTTTTTTTGAAATTTGCCAAAAAACTTTTAGAAGTCATTTGTAATAGAACGTGCAAGAAATAATAATCTTTATATGGTTTTGGTTCAATGGATGTCCAATAAAATAAAAATTATGTACCAAACGAGGAGAATAATGAGAGGAAAGCAATTAAAAACAAAGAAATTATACCTGGGACTAAAATGGTAAACTATTGTAAAGGCTTGGAAGAGGTAGACAAATAAGATAATTATGAAAGTTCCCTTAAACAAGGAGAAGGACAAGTTTCATGACATGATTATATGATGCTTTTTTTATGAAGTTATGTTAGTGACCTCTTAAAGGTGGATTTAATGTCTAAAAAATTAGTAATGAACCAAGTCAATATGTATGTCACTTAAGACATTTAATATTCTTAACAATATTAACACTAGTCCTAAAGGGAGTTTTCGAATGGTAAAGACAAGAGGCAGATGAGACAATATAGCAAGTTGGTACCAAATGGACCCATAAATGTATAGAATGGTCCAAAAGTGTTGTTGACGACTATCAATATCAAATGATAATCGATAGTTTTATATAATTTCATGGAGTACTTGAAGGTTTAATGTACTACGTTATTAACCTTTACTCATGATACTTTATTTGATGATAACAATTGCTAAGAATTTCTAATTAATTTATTAAAAAAAATTTGTAAATTTGAGAAAATTGATGCTTGTGTTGTTCATAAGAGAATTTAAAAAACAAGAGTAATAATTTGAATTTAACAAAAAGATTTATTTTTAAATTTAATATAGAAGTTTTAATTTTATTTTGATTAGATGTTTAGATTGATTGAAATCTCTCATACATGGTATAAAAATATAGTCTTATTTCAATTAATCATCTTAAAAAGTATTAGGATTCCAAAATCTTGATCTTATCTTTATCATCCATGAATCACTTTATTCTTATCATACCTTAGAAATTTCTCTTTCCAAAGCTTTTTGGAAAAGAGTATTTTAATTATAAAAACTAATATGTAAAAAAAATAAAATTATGTTCAAAACAACAAAAAAAAAACAAACTAGTAAAAAGAACCAAAAGTCTCAATTAGGACACAGTGATCGAATATTATTAATAACGTTTATCATGTCGATAAAATAACTCTCAAACTTATGGAACAATTTTGATTCATTCATAACTCAAGAATCCAAACATAACTAACATCTAGAGCATAGCAAGCAGTAGAGAAACCCAAAAAAAGTAAAATATGTAACGTAGGAAACCTCTAATATAGCCATAATAATCCATCATTTATTCAATGTAATACTAAAAAAACCTTTTCCCATTTCACATGGTTGTACTAAAAATTGTGGGAGTGTTTTTGCTATCCAATCACACAATTATGTGATTGAATGGTGTTGATCTCATTAATTTTTAAAAACACTTGTTTAGATCCTTTATCCATTCACATAAATTTGAAATCTTAAAGTCTATGTTTTACCTACATGTAAGACCTAAATCTAATAGTCAAATCATGATTTAGATTTACTGGTTCAAATAAAATAATACTTTCTAAATAGTTATTTTAATTTTATTCATCATATCGAGAAGTTTTTCACAATCAAATGGTCTAAGAACCTTTCGATCAGTCGGCTCTTATGTAGTGAATCTTTTAGCAATTTTTTATTTTTATAATTTATAAATTAAAAACTGTGGAGCATTTATAATTTCAAATAATAATTAGTAGTTTGTTAAATTGTCAGGTGCTTTTTTCATTAAAAATGTTTATAAACAAGTGAATTATTGAACAAGATAGACTGATAAAAGTTTCGCAAAATCTAAAGAAAACTTTTCAAGTAATTGTATTCAAACAATTAGTTGTCGATGCTCGTTGACATTTTCATATGGTGCCTACTTCAATCATCAAACTAGTAATCTCTACTTTCTTCCCAAACAACCTAGGTTCTTAATTCTCTTTAATTATAATTGATTTAATTAAAACACTAATTTCTCAATTAGCTTTCACCAAGCATAAGATTTGTTTTTATTAATTTACATTTCATGTCTTCGAATTATTTTATTTTATTACAAAGTTTATTATGTTCTATGATCATAATTGTCTTTTTCAATTTTTTATTAAGATGATTTAGATTTTTTAGAAAAATGCTTCATATGAATAAGAATAGTATCTCAATTACAGTTAAATGTGTTAGACTTAAAATAGTTTGTGATCTTAAATCTAATAGATAAAATAACATATTATATATTACAATATTGATCAATTATTTTTTAGTAAAATAATATATATATATATATATATATTGTATAAATAGAATTTGAAAAATTATGTTTAGAAAATTCAAATAAAAAAAAAAATAAATAAAAATAGTTAAAGAAAATCACAAAACTTTATGTTTTAGTAAGGATCTTCCAAATGAATAAGTCAGATGAAATTATGATTGGTGTTAAACCGTAGTCTTTCATATCCATAATCCGTTGTAACCAATTTTAAGTCATCCATTACACAAGATAGCCAAAATACTAAATTTTTGCGACTATTAGAAAGAAAGAATTAAATCTTTTTGGAAGAAGTTATGAAAGTCATAGATCATTATATATAGGTGTAATTTGAACATAATGGACTTAAAGAAATTGGTTAATTGGCTGATAATTTAAAAAAATTCTAAATTTGAGAACAATTTACTAAATATAGATTAACTTTCTCTAAGTGATGAAAAAGAAAGAGAGAATAGAAATTAAAAGACTTTAATGAGCATAAATTATAGGGGAAAAATAATGTAGCCTAGTGTACAAGTAGGGGAGCTTATCTTTAATTGTTATGCATTTTACTTTTATAAATAATTTTTATTTTAATGAATTTTATTAAAATTTTTCTTATCACTGGAAAGAAAGAATGTTGTGTTGACCCCTTGATGTGATGTTTTTTTGATGATCATATATTATAAGTATTACTAATGAATTTGTTTAAACAAATTTAAAAATTTGAGATAGATTATAATTATATTTGATGTAAACCTCCAGAAGAAAGAAGAACAATGTTGAAATTTTGTGATGATCATTTTGGTTGGATTAACAAATAGCTAAGAGAAATATTTTAAATTTAATTTTAGATACTATAATTCTAAAATCTAGATCAAATGTCAACCATCTCAAGAATTCTTTTATTCTTATTCATTTCACTAGAAATTTTATATCAATAATAAGTTTCAAAGAGTGTATTAAAATTATAATAATTTATCTGTAAAAAATTATATAATAATTAAAATAATAAAATAGACAAACATATCACTAAAAATAATCAAAAGTGTCTGGTTAGAGCATGGCTCTTACATGTTGATAGATAGGTTTTTCAGATTGATAAAATCACACCAAAGCTCATCAAATAATTTTGGTTCAATACATAACTCACATATCAAAATTTAATAGAGTATGAGTGCATCATCAATAAGCAGAATCACTGAAGAGTGAACCATGGGTTAGTAAGGCAGAACAATGCACTTATTATGTGGCATAAGAAAATTCTTATAAAGCAATAACAATCCATCATTCATGCAATGTAGAACTAAAATGTGTAACCATTTTGCATGACTATACTAAAAATTATTGGAGTGATTCTATCATCTATTCATGTAATTATGTTAAAAACATCTTATTAGATTCTTTGTTAGATAATGTAATTTCATAATCGAACACATCTTCCTTTGTTTGTGCATAAGAGCTAAATCTTGTCTTATACCACAATTTAGATCCAATGGTCAGATCAAATAGTTCTTGTTTACTCCAAGCCATCTAGTCATGTTTTGTTTCATGATTAAATGATCTAGGAGCCATTAGGTTGAGCGGTTCTTGTGTAGTGGCTCTTTTAGACATTATTTCAAGACATTGGGATTTTCATAATTTATCCATATTGACTAATTGATCAGATTATTAAGTGATTTTAGTAATTAGAAAAAAGTTTATAAATAACTGAATTCCTGAATAAAATTGATTGATGAACTTTTTACATAATTTAAAGAAACATTTTCAAGTGATGGTAGTTAAGACGTTAGCATCTAGTACTCATCATCTCATGCCTATGCTTTGCCCATCACAAATCAAACTCACAATCTTTACTTTCTTCTAAAATGAAAGAAGTTGTTAATTTTCTTTAATTAATTCATTTAAAATACTTGTACCTCATTCAATAATTTTAAGCATAAAGTTTTTTGTATTATTTTTTTTTGTGTTACTAAATTATTTTATTTTTTGTCCAGGTTTGTTAGGTTATGAGGTCGTTGTAGTCAATTTGTTTTTGTTATTGTAAGGTTAAAACCAATTCATCATTTGGTAAAAGTGTGATATTCGTAACATTGGTTTTTGTTATATCTTGTTAGGGGTAGATAAACACTTCATTTTAAGATAAGTAACCTAAAAATCATTTACCTGTCATTTTTTTATACAATTTTTTCATTTTTTAAAAAATTTATTATGATAAGAAAATAACCATAATTTAAAATATAGTTAATTTTCCTCAAAAAAAAGTTAAATATTTACTAAAACATAATTTTGAAGACATACTTATGTTTATTAAAAAAATGTATTAAAGCATTATTTTAATTATTCACTTAGAAAAAAAATTATTCCCAATAATTCACCCTTCTCTTGTTGAATAATAATTCATGATGACATATGTGAAAGTTAGGATCAGTAAGAAGGAGATGAGTTATTATGAATAAAAATTTAAGTCTTGCACAAAAATACTTAAATAATTTTTTTAAAAGTGTTATATAAAAATTTTAAATTTAATTTAAAAATGTTAAGTTTTTAACAATAATAATTTATAAAATAACGTAAAATAGAAAAATTAATAAGAACTAAAATGTAGGAAAAAAATTTATAAAAACAATCTCCCAAAAGACGTATAGGCTTAACCAGCATAAAAGAAACTAGTTAGGACAACTTTACAAAAAATAAAATGACAATAATGGAAAAAATATTTGTTGGCATAAAGTCAAAATCAATGCAACTAAAATTTTTTTGTTGATTAATTGATTTAAGAGGCACAACTATATTAATTAAATTAATTATAAATAGAGAAAACTAATAACTTTGCTAACTTGTGAAGAAAGTTGTAATTGAAAGTTTCACAATTAAAGGAAGTTCCCATAGTAGTGACAATTATCATGGCTTACTAATGGCTTAAACATTTTCTTCTTATTACATAAGTATTCATCAATCCATTTTGTTCAAAATTTCTATTATTTATAGTTTTTTTCTAATAGCTAAAAGCATTTACTGAACAAGAAAATAAGCATTATTGTATCGTCTATTTTTTTATTTTTTTAGTTGAAAAAATAATACTTAAATAAAACATTCTAAAGGATTAAAAATAGTTAAAAGAAATGTTACACAAGAGTGACTTCATTAGGACTAACTAAGATTATTTGTTCAAGAAAACTGCATGTTGGGCAAACGAGATTTGATAAGAATGTTTAGGAAAAGAATTTGATCAAAATAGTTAAATCTATCTTGATCTGACGGCTAGATTTATAAGGGTTTTATAAAAATATGATGGAGATCAAGATCATTTGACCATGAAATTACATGATGAGAAGGTTCTAGTTAGTCCTTAATTTGGAAGCATGTTGTGTAAAAGGAAGGTTTTGTTTTAGTCCCACTTTATGAAAGTGAAAAAACGTGTTTTGTATATAATGCTTACACGTTCCTAATAGTTAGCTTACTTGGGGTTGACTATTTGCTGTTTTGCTTGAAAGGTCATTACTCGCACTATCAATGATGATTTAGAAATTGTATATGTTGATACCAGAGTACTAACCCATTTTAAGACCCTAAAAACTATGTTTTTAGTTGTATTAGTTTTGCAATTGACCGAAGAGTTTCGGGACTTGCATTCTAGACCTCTTAACGATAGCCAGTACTTTTTTATTATTTTAAACACTTTTGTTCTTTTATTAATAATTAGTGTTATATTAATTAGTATTATTTTTTAGAAGTAATAATTATAATAATAATATACATTTTACAAAATCTATTGAATAAATACTAAGATATAATAGAAAAATAAAATAAATTCAAGATAATAAATGAAGAATGATTAAGTTTTTTAACACCAAATATGTTTTAGAACATCAATTTTAATAAAATTCAATTTTTATGTTTTGTGAAAAATATTTCAATCAAGCTTAACATTTTAATCAAACTAAAATAAAAATACCTAAAATTTAATTTAAAATGTATCTTTTGAAAGTTTGTTAGTCCAACAAAAATAGTTTTCATGGGATTTCATTTATGCTGCACTTCTTCAAGTTTTCTTATTAATACAAACATTGTCTATCTAAAATTTAAAAATTAACCTAAAAAAATTATGAAAAGTACCTAGAGTCTATTATCAAAATACAAAATATCATGGCAAGAGGTCAATAACACAATATCTTTTTATTTAGATAATAATAAAATCTTTAATATAATTGATAAAAGCATAAATTGTTTGTAGATGGAATATATAAATATTTAAAAATAAACTCCTCCTATATGTATTTCATTGCTTGATTATTACTTAAAGTGACTTAATCTAAATTGTTTAAATTATAGATAACCTAAAATTTTTTGACATTTTTAAGAAATTATTAAAGTAGTTAATTTTTCAAAAAAAACCACTTTGCTCCAATTACTCTTTATTGAGTAGTCTAGCTCATACAATTCTATTAAATTATTTATATTTAAATAACAAAAAAATTGTGCTACTTCTCAATTGTGCTAGAATGCGAAGTTCTAGGGCTAAGCTTAAGCCTAAGATGCCACTTGTAATCACTCTTTTCTTGGGTGAATTATACTCTTATATTTCTCCCAAATTTTAAATTAGATTGATTATTAAAATTTAATTAAATCAAAAGTAATTCTATTAAATTTTTCATAATTATCTTATAAAAAATTGAGCTACATCTTAGTTAAGTCAAAATGTAGAGCTCTTGGCTTAAGCTTAATCTAAAACAGCCATTTACAAGTGTTGGACCAGCAACTCAAAGAAAATCGAGTTAGGGTAGTATGCTGTAGTCTTGAATCTAGTTGGGCTAAATAAGAATCAAAATTGACATGTAATTCTATAACCATAAGAGCTAATCAGGTGATTAAATTGCTAGTGAACAAGGGGAAGCCAGCCCCTTTTTCAGCGCACAAAATAGCATCGTGTAAATGCTTATAAATAGCACATCCTTTTCCTACATTGCAATGTGGGACAATTCCTTGTTACTTGTGTACTTCCAAAATTGAGAGTGCTCATTGCCATCCGATCGCACATTTTTGTGATGGCACAGAGGAGATCACCTCTCCCTTTAAGTAATGATCTTAATTGATCCAACACTTAATTTGATGAGCTGACTGAGGGTTACTATATCATCCACTATAAGTGATTGATCCTTATTGGACATCCAATGGTCATGAACTCATCTGACTTTCTTAGATAAGTTTTCTTGTGAAAAATATATTCTTGAACTATGTGGCCTTAAATAATCAATTTTGAACCCTATTGTTAAAATCATTCTCAATTTTATTATTGATTAATTAAAATATCAAAATCTCAACTGACTTGATTGAATAGCCTAAATCGCATCAAACTTGATCCAACTACTAAAAAGTCATCCACCATTGCAACATTTGATTAGATGGTAGTAATATCCTCTAAGCAGATCCAATGACTCCAGTTTATCATGCTTAATGTTTCAATAACTTGCCATTATAAATGTCATTGAAGTAGTCATTTTAGAATTTCGACCCATTTGGAAAAGCATGTTAGGATGTTTGGTAGCAACTTTTCAAATAGCTTTTAATTAATTGTTTAATGGTTATGACAAAACGTTTTCTATAAATATCTAATTATTGTGGATAAAATAACTATGGAATATGAAAAGATTTTAACACTATAAAGAAGGCTTGAATTATATTCTACTGACATAAATTTCTTCTACCAGCATTCACAAACTACAAATTCTTTAAGGTAAGCCTAATTCTTATAAGATTTTATTTTCTTAATTCTTCTTATAATTTTGAGTTTTTTTATATTCGCAAATGAGCATACGAAAATTTTTAAATTTTTATAAAAAAATTATTTATGGCTATATTTGTGTTTTTCTTTTGGGTTGGGTGATCTAGTATTTGTGAAAGCCTAAGTTTAATTTGATCTAAAAAATTGAGTTGGGGTTGAGCTTGTAAATGACTGATTTATATTTGAACTCCAAAAAGCTAGTAAGTTACACGTGAACCGTAAGGAAAAAAATCTCAAATAGCTTTGAAGTGAATCATAACAAAAAAAATATCAAGTTTTAACTCTTTTACTTATAGTGTTCTTATCAACCTCAATTAGGGGTAGGCATAGGATCCAATTTACACCAAGCCTACAAAAAATTTTTCTGCACCATTTCAACTTTTATATTTTTTTTTAATAATAAAAATTATAAAATGATATATTTATAAATACCAATTTCAACTAACATGAAATTATTTATATAAAATGTATTTGAAAAATAAGTGTATTTTTTATTAAAATTTTTTTTTTAAAATCTTCCTTTTATGCAATTCGTACATTAGTTTTCACATGAATGATAAAAATGAATTATAAAACCAATCAAAATTTTATATTTAAGTTATCCTTTATGATGATCCTAAATAAGTTTTAAAGTTTTAAGATTTGATTTAGTTACATCATTTTTCTCTATTTATTTTATTTGAATATTTTAAACTTCGTTTATCAAATGATATTTATTCTTTATTTATGTTCATACTAATTTTTTTAAAATTTATTAGTCAAATTTTCCATGCAAAATGCATGATTTTAATTATTAGGTTTTAGAGCCCATACGTTGTCTTGTGTTTAACATATTTGTCTATAACTATGTCACCATTCCTTTCACTCTAAATTTTAAAGTTAGAAATTTTAATTAAATATTATCTATAATCTTACATGCATGTGATATATGACCATGTTACATGCAATGGTGTGATTTAATATGATTATATCATATAAACGATGAACATGTGTGTATATATAAGATGTTCTAACATGTGTAACAAAAATTACTCTACTAATTAATTTGTTTTTTTGAAAATGATTAAGTAGTGTATTTGTATTTAAAATCACTCAATTCCTTAACTAATGATGCATTCTAATTAATCTTTTGTCTTCAAACATGGGCCTTTCGATATTCTAAAAATGCATGTCTACCTTTTCTCTAATCTTTTTAATAACAAAGATATTCATTATATTCTTCTTTTTTTAAAAGTAATAACAATACTTTTAAGATTTAAAAATTAAATGAAACCAATTTTGATTTATTAAGCAGAAGAATTTTTTTAGTAGAAAACATTATGTGTAATACTAAAGTTGATTGCACTAAATTAAAGAAAAACACTTTTTTAGTTGAAAATCAATCTTTGATACCAAAGTGCATGCATGGCCCATTAAACTTCTATCATGGTCTAAATTGGATCCTACAATATTCAAGATACTAAAAAGATTATTAGAAACTATAAAAAAGGTATTACATAATAATTAGGGTAGAATGACATATGTGGTATTTAAGAACTATTCAAATATTGGCATCCCAAAATTGTAGCACTGATTATTAAGTTGAGTAGTCTTTTTCTTAGGAATTAAGCATAAAATCCAACAAAAATAATTTTTTTAACATTCAATTATAGACATATAAAACTTAGAATTTAGACAAACTCTATGTGAAATATTCTATTAAAAAAGAGTAAATTTACCATTAAATTACTATCTAGAAAATAAAAATTGCTTAATGGTTAAAGCTTTTGATGTTTATGTGAATTTTTTGAGAAACGAGGGTATATTTTTTTGTCGACTCGCTTACTGGATGGTTTTTTACTTACAATCCTTCAATGTCAGAAGGGATTTGGTAGTGGGTTGTATCAGTGGAAGGACTTTCGCAACCATTCCTTGTCTGTTAAAATAGAAATTGGAGTCTCTCGAACTAGAATTAGGCATTCACACATTGTTCACAAATGTGGAAGCACATTAAAAATTAATTTAATTCTATCATTTTTTTCTAATATAACGAGCATCCTTATTTATAAGAATTTTCAAATATTCATCACTAATTCAAAAAATGGAATAAAATAAAAACCTATGAAATTAGTTCGATTAAGTAGCTTGTAAACAAATTCAATGTTTCAAGTGACGATAATAGTGGGCAGCGAAACAATGGGAGGAAAAATAGCAAGTGAAATCAATGCAGTATAGGTGGAGGCCTCAGAGCATCTGTTCTAGGTTTAGAGGGGTACACTTCAAGCAAAACGAAAGGGTTTGCAGGATTTGTGGCACTGGCGAGTTGGTACGGGCTTTCATAGGTCTGCATAAAATGAGTCAATGCTAGTCAAATGTTTCTCAATCTGTGTTCCCGAGTTAACAAACGATAATGCTGTGGACAACAAATGTTGGCGGATGATGGAAGCGATGAAATCAATAAAAAAATTTATTATTTTTTAAAATAATTTTCAAATTAATTTTGTGTTTGTTGACTTGTGAAACTAGTGTAATGCCATCGAATGTGTGTTTGTGAGCTAATTTTAGATGCCTCGTCATAAGTGTACCTCCAATTTTATGGTGCCTAAGCGAAAAAAACATAAAATTCATCTTAAAAAGCTTTCACCAAAAAGAAATTTGAAAATTCACCATTTTTGTTTTGAACGTGTATTTTCTAAAAAGTGGTTGCCAAAGCTTTGGTCAAAAAGTTATTTTCATGTGTAAAAAATTTCTTTGGCTAAATAGTTGCAAAGTAGCTTTCTAATCTTCCATATGTTTTGTTCGTTATTAGGTTAGTTTGCACAAGGTTTGCAAGCGATATTTGGATTTGATTTTTGTGGATCTAGTTAGTGAGATGATATGCCAACTCTAGTGTTGTAAGTTAGATGTTTGTTTCTGTGCTGGGGATCGAGTCATGGGGTCAATGCAATATCTGTGGTTCCTATATTTATCCGAGTTAGTGTGTCATAGATCATGCGAATGGGTCAACATGAAAACAATAGTGTCATAAATCAGATCCACCTCAATGCATGGTCGAATGGGGTGGTGGGTCAGCATTGTTTGGTTGATCTATGTTTGTTTGAGGGTTCTATAAATTTTTTTTCTTTTTGGTTATTTGCACTAGTGAACTTGGTGTAGCAAATCTAGATGTCTTTGTAGCTCATCTGAACTTGTGATCTAGATTAGACCTAGAAGCTCTATTTATTGATTTTTTCAGTAAGAAGTGGTCCATGTAATCCCGAAGGTGTAGTCAGCTAACGATGAGCAACATTTAAAGGCATTGAAAAAAATGGGCTCAATAGGCCATTTTTATTGCCTTTTCTTCCATTTCGACATGAATTTTCAGCATATTATAAATTTTTAAGGTCTATCTTAACTTTGTATATCAAGAATAGAAATAATGATTGTCTATAAGTTTGACAAATGTTTGATTGGTATGTTGGCATTAAAAATTCTAATTAATGTTCCCACTAGGAATCCCACAAAGATTGTTTGTTAGCATTGTCTCACAAGAGTACAGCTTATAGAAAAAATGTGTGTTCTATGTGGTAAAGATCTTACTTTACATGTTTTAAAAGCTTAATAATTTTTTTATGATAACAATTGTTGGTCCCAAATAACCCAACTTGTGCTATCACTAGTAATCAAGTTCTCGACAAGCGAAAAGAGAAGGGAACAATAATAGTGTTGAAAGCACATCTAGAGCATTTTTGTTGGATTAGTTTCAACCTAAGTGAACCATTGACAAATCAAGGATAGAAAACATCATAGGTCCTTTTTCTAAGGTAAATAAATAACCTTACTTTGAGTATTTTTCTCCTAATGGTAGTCCACAAAACCTTGTACTTTTTGCAAATTGGAAAAAAATTCAAGTTTGGCTATTGTTATGCTAAAGCCAACTTTTGTTGGGTTTTTGTGAATTGAAGTCAACCTTTGCAAAACTGGCTATTTTGGTAACTAAAACAAAATCAAGCTATAATTCTCAAAAGAAACTCTCATTTCTTAATCTTATAAAATGTGGCTTATGTGCAAAAGTTATTGAGAATAAAAAAGCATTCCCACAAACTTGTTGATGCATGACGTTCATGAGAATATTATGTACAATAATGTACATTGCTTCTTCAATATGACTTCAAATAAGTAGCTGTAAGCTTTTGAAGTTTACAAGCATTTTAAGATTGTTTAAGGTGATAAAATTAATTTCCTAAAAGCATAATAGAATTGGATTGTATTAAGAAATTGTCGGTAGCATTATTTCAAAACTTTCTTTGCTTAACTATACTTATGAAAAGTTTAGAGTAGTTTTGCATTCTTAAAATTACTTTAATCATTTTAAAAAGTGAATTTATTATTAAAATTTCATAGATATTATTAGGAGTACCTTATGAATATCAACAAGTGATCACTAATGGCTATGCAAATTTATCACTAACCTAATTTATCAGATTGACTAATGAATAGTAATTTCGAGTAAACTTCATGCACTTTATGTTAGGAATTTTATCTATATGCATTTGTCTTGTTTATATGCATTGCTCTTGACTTTCCACACATATCTAGCAATGTATTATCCTGTTTTTTGCATTATATGTGTGGAGCATTATTAGACCAAATGTTGTTTTATTCTGCACAAGGTTTACAAACATCTACTGGATATACCTTGTATTTTTTCTTATTAACAAATAATAGAAGTATCTTAGATGTGTTTGTGTTGTAAATTTTCTTCGAGTCTATTCATGCAGCCATTGTACAAGTTATATTTTTAAAACATTTTCAAACCATTTTATGAGTGACGTGTGGATACATTAAAATGACATCTTTTGACATATTTTTCGAAACATATTGAATGCAAATTGAATCATATAAGATCAATTTTGGCAAATATCCACATGTAAAAGTTTTCCTAAAATTTGTCTTTATTCTTTGACATTACGAAGGAACTTTCTTTGTTGCATGCCATCATTGTTCTTAACTTCATTTTGCATTTGCCATATGAAGTTAATGTTGTGGAGCTCCAGTTTGCACATAGAATTAAAGAGTGGAGGGCATAAGCTATATTTCCTTTTGTTATCTATTTTCTTCCTTCGTTACATTTTTTTGTTTCTGGAATTAGAGTTTAATTCAATTCTAACTATAGGATTCCTACCATATATATCTTCATTTTTAATTATTTTCTTATCAAAGCAAATTTTGAGTAGTTCAATTGATCACGATTATCCATAACCACTACTTGTTGCATTGTCACACTTGGCTGCACTTTCCTTATTTTGAACAATTTTTTTACCCTCATCATGGATCTGAATCATTGCATTTTGCATTACATACATGATTTCAAGACATTGTTATGAGCTTTCCTCAAATTATTCTTGATCAATAGAACTTTAAGAATTACACTCAAAGCCGTGCTATTATTTCTATGTGGCATAACCTTATTGTGTATCATATTGACCAAGTAGCTTGCAAGAGAGTAATTGTTGCAATTGAGTTGTGTGGTTAACCCCAAACTAATGACTAACTTTTCTAAGTTATAACAATTAGCTATTTCAACATAAGTTGAAATTAAAAATGTCTTAGCAAAGGTCCAATCTTCTTTCTAGATCATTTCTAGCTTAGTTTGAAAGCAAGCTTTAAAAAAATTTATCATTGAACTTTTACCATATTTTGATGTAATTCTTATGCCACTAGTGGCTTGTTTTTTATTTTGCATTAGGCTTATTTCGTTGATATTAGATTTACACTTATACTTGTCAAATTAGGTTACTAAATTCTTCTCTATTTTAGTGTTATCTTATAAAAATTTATCATTCTTGAAAAAAAAACAATCCCTTCTGCTCAATATCATAAACATAAGCTTCCATAACTATGTTTGCGTTACATGCATTTCAATTACACTCAAACCATAAAATGATTCGTTTTACACATTTATTGTATTATATTAGTTAATCTAGTGTCAAAATCCATTTGATTTTTATGCAAATCTCTTAATATGTTTAATATTTAAATTTTTTTTGGGAAGCTACAATTTTTAGTAATGAGAATATTATAATTTATTATGGATTTTCATGGTTACTTATATCAACAATATTAATCATATCATCCATCTTTTACCCATTTTAATGAACTTTAATAAATCCATTCAAGTTAGAGACACTCAAACATACTATATCATTATCAACTTTGGAAATTTCTTAATATTTCATTTGATTGATTTATATGGCAAGATTTACATTATACATGGAAGAACATAGTTTTGTTAGTAGGTGCTTGACACTTTGATCAGGTAATTTCTATAACTCAAAATATCAATCTTATTGTTAAACACTTCATGTTTACATTTTATCGATGATAATCAATCAAGTGAAGTTTGGACTTTTCTTTGATGCAAATGCAAAGTTAATGCTTTTTATATCCTCAATGATTCTTAATTATAATACTTCGATGGCTATATTTTTAGTTATGATGCCTCAAAAAAACTTTGCAAGCATTTTCTATAATTTCATAGGATTTTTATCATTTTAAATCATTTTAAAATATTTTAAAATTTAGACCTTTCCTTAACAATAGAATATTTTGTATGCTTGAGTTGTACAACAATTTATTTTTGACAACATTTATAAATAAATTTAATTTTAAATTTTTTAATAAATTTTTTGAATTTTTTCTCTTGGTATAACTTTCTAATTTCATTTATTTCTATTTTTGGTTTTTATGATAATGTCTTCTTTCAAAGAGCTCAAAATTTTTATTTGGTTAAAACTTTTATACTAATCATTCAATATCGAAAGAAATGTTATGTTAACAATACCATAATTATAAATATCTTTGAGGAAAAGGGAAATATGTAGAAAAATAAAAAAATTAATAAGATGTAATACCTACTATAATATGATACATAAAAATTATGTAGAAAATATGTAAGCAGAAAAATTTTTATTACAAAACAAAATTCATAAAATAAAATATTTTCTCAAAATAATTAAAATTTTAAATTTTTTGAAATATTTCAAAGGAATATCACGTAAAATTAATTATTGATAATGTTTTAGTGAAAGAAAAAACTTATAAAAAATAATTAAAGAATAAAGGGTATTGAATACCTTCGCCGAACAGACCACATAAAAAGTTATCAAAAATAGAATATAAATTTAATATATTGAAGCCAAAAAATTAAATAAATATAAACAGTAAAAGATATTTAACAATAAGTAAGTTTATGTTATTAAAAACTAGGATCATAGTATGCTAATTAAAATATTTTATTAATTTGATGATGAGAAATAAGTAATTTTTTAAAAAAAATAATAAAAGAACTAAATTATTATGGTAATAAAATATTTTGAGAAAATATATAGAATATGAATTATACAATAGTAAAATTCTTTTAGTGATACAATGATCAAATTGTTTTTGCAGAAATCTATGTTCTTATGCAAATATTTTAACTAAAAGATAAAATAATAAGTTTGATTTCAACAAATGAATAACATGAATACTATGATTTGTATGTATAATTGTGAAAATACAAACAAAGCAAAAAATTTAAAGGGTAAAGCTTGATGGCTATTATCAATAGAAATTTTTTCAACACAAAAATGTCATGATTAATAGTTCTTACTAAAGTGAATATTTATAAAAAAAATTATTGAGTAGAAAATAAAATATTTTCATTGTTGAAGGATATGGTTAGCACATATATAAGATAATTATCTTTCATTTATTAAAAATTATTAGAAATACAAGAAGATCTTCTTGTAAATGACTTGATGACTAATTTAAAATGTTTAACTATATTTCTGCTTAAAGTTAATCAAAAAGATTTTTAATAAAATAAGCTTGTTAAAAACATTTGTAATAATAGAATAATAAAAATAATAAAATACGATAAATAGAATTCATTATCATAAAAAAATTTGCACTATAAAAATAAAGATTATCACATAGGAAAAAATCATCATAGTAAAGTAATTATGCTTATTATCTCATTTGTAGAAGAAAATTAAAGTGATAAAAAAGAAAAACACAATATTAAGATGCTAGTGCAACTAAAATGGGGTAAAAGATTCATAAATTATGAAATTATTAAGGAAATAAAAAAAAACTATTCACATGAAAAAAAATTTATGTAATTGCAATAAACAAAATTCATAATAAAAACTTAATAGTAATCTTCAATATATGGACAACAAAATAATAAAACTTCTCAATTATACCATTATAAAAGGTAAGGAAGTCTCATACACAAAAGGAACACTTTGATGCTTGACCATACAGAAATCCTTTCCATTCTTATTCCACACATGGTTAGATCAATATTTTAGTTAATTGACTTATTCTTCCAACATTAATCTCCTTCCATCATTGTTCGCATAACTAATTAGTATGCTACTTAATTGGATTATTAACATGAAAATATCTTAGAGTATTCCTCAGGGAGCTAAGAACTTTTTTTATTATTACTTACAATCTAAGTTTATGATAATGTAATCAAATGTTGTGCAAGAAAACATTTGCTGGATATTATTACGTGAAGTAAGATTTGAAAGTAAATGAAGCATACGAATGAGCTCCCATTGACTCAAGTAATTCTCTTCAAATCATGTTTAATTTCTCCTTATTTTGCCATCATAAAAGAATAATAATTTCTATGGAATAAATCTTTGCTAAGAAGCTTTGTTAAACTGCCAACTAGTTGCATGTTGCTAACATCAAATTGAATGTCTACCAAATTTCAGTTTATATGGTCTCTAATGAAATGGTGCCTAAAATTAATTGTTTTTAATCTTATAGTATTTTATTGGGTTTTGAGTGGGAAAAAGAACATTCAAATTGACATATTTTTTGGCAATTTTTTGTAAATGAAATCTCATATAATCTAATTACCTTTTTAAACAAAAAACTTTTACTAAAATCCTCCTAATGCTATATATTATTGTTAATTTGTTTCTAAAGCAATAATTCCTTTTTCTCTAGATCATGAGTTTATGTGTTGTCAAAAAAACAATTGAATTCCTACAATATTTTCTTATGTAGTTGAGAACCTGCATAATGTTTATAGCGATGTCCTATTAAATCATGACATAATTGAAATTTGGCATACGAAAACCCTAATACCTTTGTGTGAAGTAAGCACAAAACATTCTATTTATAGCTTCGAGATGGATGTCCTTAAAGCGTGATTAAAACCAATCAAAAAATTCTAACACTAAATTCAAAGTTAGGTCATCATATAATTAAGGAACATATCATCCCTTGGTATACACAAAAATCTATATGTTTTCCTTTCTGATGTTTAGTAAATAGCATGGTGGGGACTCTTGAAAGTAGAAATACTTTTGAGTTTCTTATGATCTAAAAATTTTAACAACTCATTTATATATTTTACTTAAGATAAAATGATACCTTCCTTATCCTACTAAACTTTTAATCTATGAAAATAGATGACATATCCCATATGTTAATCTCTAATCCAACACCCATAAAAATCCTAAGTCATTCACATGAGTCCAAGTTTGTAGATCCAAATACGATATTGTCTGCATAATATTGGATTAGAAGAAGTTCATTATCATAACTAATTATGAACAAAGTTATATCTAAATTCCTATCCTAAAATAATGTTTGAGTAGATATCTATTAAGTATGTAATACCATGATCTTTGATCATGCTACAATTCATATAATTCTATCAATAGCTTATGCACATTATTTTGATGAAGATAATGTTGAATATAATCAAATTATTCTACATATGCTTTCTGCTAAATAACAAGATCTAAGGTGTTCTTAACATCCATTTGGTACAATTTAAGTAACTTGTAATAAGAAAAAGTTAAAAAATGACCTTGTTACATTAAACCTTACCATAGGTTTAAGTATTTTGTCTAGCTTTAATCCTTCCACTAAGTTACCACCATTTGCTACTAGACTTCCATTATTTTGAATGTAAATACATGATCATTTAAATTTTATTTTTGGATACCCACTTTTTCCCACAACAATGTGGTCACTTGGCCTACCTTTTAATTCGAAAACATTAACTCTCAAAAAAAAGTTCAAACCATCCAGTATTGACAGATAAAAAAATTCTTTCCTCAAAGCATCACTTGTAGATAAAAATTATATGATTTCTTTTTAAAGAAAAGCATTGGTTTCTACACCAAAAGAGAGGTCACTTAAGGTTACATCTTTAAGGTGATTTTCATTTTATACTAATTCCTTTGATGCAACTATTTCCTTTTTTTGAAGTTTGAACATCTCATTATAAACTTTATGTAAGATCAAAAGATAACATCATTATCCTACTTAACTTGTAATTTGAGAAACTACAAAAACTCAATAATTATGTTCATCTCAAATCCTACACCCACATGCTTACAAAGTCATTTGAATAAGCCATAGTTTATATATCAAAATATATCAGACTAGAAGAAGTTAATTAGTGCAATCCTTGATGAACAAAATCTTGTCTACATCCTCACACTAAAATAACATTTAAATAGAAATCTAAAAGTTTGTCCTACCAAGATTTTTGTTTGTCATTCTATTTTAGTTTTCCAAAGCCTTCCATGCCTTCTATATCTGTCTTAGTTTTGATGCATAATTTGATCAAACACCACTTGAACAGATTCCATTATGACTATGGTTTTTTAATAAATTGCTAATTGGTTTATCTATTTGAAGAATATTCTATTGAGATAACTTACATTAACTTGGTTTCTTATTTCTAATTCCTATCTTCTTACTGATGTAACTCTATAATCAAAGTTTGCATAAGTTTTCATATTTAAGCTTCTTATTATTGAAACATAGATATAATATTTTGTTCATAACTAGTTTGATAATAAATCTATTTAGACATTGAGATCATTAGAATGGCTTTAATTACTATGGTATTATGGTTTTGGGATCCTATATCATCAAAGGAAAAGTAAATATAGCTTTTATAGCTTTAAGAAGGAGAGAAAAATTTTATGATGTATAACATAGAGGATGCTCAATTAAGTATTTAGTTGGATAATTTAATGATATATGGTATATCCATAACAAATAGAGTGAACTGTACTATATTAGTCATTCTGGCATATTTTTAGCAAGATATTATTGTATGTAGTGATGTTAAATTAAACTGAATTGAAGTTGAGGCTATCCAACATAAAAATTCATATGCTGCTTATTAAGGCAATGTCTGTCTTGCAAAATAATAGGTCAAATACAACTTGAAAAAATATTAAGACTTATATGGCATGGCTAAAAAAATTATATTACATAGGATTCAAAACATCATAAATTTTTAAAAGGATGCATGATACATATTATCGTCAAGTAATGTTTAACACAACAGTGTATGCTAAAAATAGAATTCAATGAAAGAGAATATTTAAATGAGTTAAGGATATCTTAAGGTTATTAAAATTAGGTTCTTATGTAGGTAGAATAAATATCAAACTTTAATTAATTTTCTTATACAATAATAATTATTTGTCTAGCATAGAGTTGACATTTTACATAGTATTAATTATCATTATACTTATATGAACAAATTAGGAGTACACCTCTTGATATAGATATGACCGTAGAAACTATTAAGAATATCCACATAATAAAAACATGAGTTAAAAAGAGTAGGTTTACCCTATGGAAATTTTGAAATGAAAATTAAGAAAGTACACTTTTAAGAAGAGGATCATGTATTCATAAAGGTATGCTGAATGAAATGCTTTATAATGTCTGGAAAATGAGGATAAATATAAACAATCAATTTTGTTCCTTTATAGATTATTGAAATAAATTGTTACATTACTTAAAAGATAGTTCTGTCGTTACCTTTAGTAGGAACACATCATGCATTTTGTCTTTCAATTTTAATAAAATTTGTTGCTAATACTACATATATAGCATAGTGGTGCATCCAAGATTGTTTCATGATGAAAGGCCAATGGGGTCTTAACATTAGAAATCAAGAAAATAAGGAAGAAGAGCATCTTATGTTGAATGTATAATGGACAAGTTAAACTAACTAGTAGCTATTTGGAAAGTAGAGGAAGATATTCTTTAAAGGCAACACAACGTTTTTTGAATTTGAATGGTTGAATTCTTATATGTATGGAAATTTACAAAATATTCAAAAAACTTTAAAATTTATTTAATTTTTGTTTAATAAATGTAAGTTCATTATAAATTTTTTTTGAATGTCATTAAATGAAATTTGCATATGGATATTTTGGTATAAGATTACAAAGACTATAATTTAAGTGAACTAATAATATGGATGAGTTTTTTATGAAATTTTTCAAAAAAATCTTACAAAAGTCATTTCGACTAGAATGTGTAAGACAATAGACTCTTTATAAGGTTTTTGCCACAAGGGATATCTAAAAAAGTAAAAATTACGTACCAAATATAGAGAATTGTGAGAGGAAAATAACTAACAACATAGATGTTATAGATGGGAGCAAAATGGAAATTTGGTATAAAGGATAGGAAGTGGGACACAAATCAGATAATTATGAAAGGACGTTTAAAGAAACAGAAGGAATAGAATTGATAAAGTGATTATATCATGATTTTTTTAATGAAACTAAGGTCAGTCCCCTCTTAGCAGTGGATTTAACTTTCTTAAAATATTAATAATGTTCGAAGTTAATATGTATGTTGCACAAGACATTTAATATTCTTAAAAAAACTTTCATTAGTAAAGTACATTGTAATGGTAGTTTTGGAATTGTGAAACCTTTTGGAAAGTGAGACATTATTTGATGTGGCAACCAAATGGTCCCATAAATGTTTGGAATTGTCCAAAACTATTGTAGCAGGGAGATAACGTCACTATCAAATGATAGTCGATATTTTATGATCGTTTTATAGAGTATTGGATTCTTTAATATGTTATGTTCTTGACATTTAATTGTGGTATTTTGTTTCATAACAATAGACCATAAGAATTACTTATATACTATTTTGAGTAAAATTTGTAGATTTTAGAAAATTAATATATTCGTTTTCATTACAGGATTTAAAAAAGAAGAAGAGATGTCATTTGAATTTTATAACGAGATTTATTCTAAATTTAATTATAGTTGTTTCAAATTTTTATTAAATATTAAGTATGATTGAAATCAGTCATACAAGGAACAAAAATTAAATGTTCTTTGAATTAATCATCTTAGAAAAGTTTTAGGATTCTAAAATCTCAATCTTGTCTTTACCATTCAAATAACCACTCAATTCTCATGATAATTTTGAAAATCCTCTTCCAAAAACCTTTTGCAAAAAGTGTATTTTAATTATAAAAATTAATTCGTAAAAAAATAATAATATAATAAAAATAATGTTAAAACATATTATTAAAAAGAACCAAAAGTACCAAAGAGAGCATAGTGCATGAATACAACTTGTAGTGCTTATCATGTTGATAAAATAACTCTCATACTTGTCTCACAATTTTAGTTGTCATTTTTATAATTTATTAATTAAAAAGAATGGTTGAGTTTTTTTAATAAAAAGAGTATTGAGTAATTGGTCAATTTGACAAGTTTTAAAGTCATCATAAGATATTTATAAATAGGTAAAATCTCTAATAAGATATACTAATAAAATTTTTTATAAAATCAGAAGAAACATTTTTCAAGTCATCATATTAAATCATTAATTGCACAATGCTCATTAAGTCTTTTTTATGGTGTACATTTTAATTTTCACATTAACTATCTCTACTTTCTTCTGAAATAAGCTAAGTTCTTAATTTTTTATAATTATAATTCATTTAATTAAAACACTTGTGGTTCATCAAGCTTTCATTTAAGCATAAGACTTTTATGTGTAGTAATTTATGTTTTATGTTATCAAATTATTTTATTTCTGTTGCCAAGTTTACTTGGTTGTAAGGTCATGAAAGCCTCTTTCTATTATTTCATTGTGAGGATTTACCTCCTTCGGAAAAATACTTTATATTATTGAAAATAGTACCTTAGTTATCCTAAATATGTTGGAGCTAAAATTGTTTATGTTCATAAATTTAATAATTAAAATAAATTATTGTACGTTACAGCTTTATTGAAATAAATAAGATTTGAGAAATTAAGTTTAGAAAATTAAAATAAAATAAGTAAGAAAAATGAAAGTCATTGAAGAAAATTCTTAAAACTTTAAATTTAAGACAGATATTTCAAAACAATAAGTTATAAATAAAACTACAATTTGTGTTAAAACTTTAATCTTGACATAACCATTAAGCCTTTGCAAAACATTTGAAGTCATCCATAACACAAGATAAAATAAATAATAAATTTTGGTAATAGTTATCTAAAAATATTTAAATCAATTTAAAAGGAATTGTGCATAAGACTACTAGATAAAACTATATTTTGTACAAAATAAACTTAAATGAGTTGGGCCACAGTTTAACAAATTTGTAAATTTTTGAATAATTTACTAAATATAGATTGACTCTCTCCAAGTGTTGTAAACGAGAGGTGGAATAGAAATTAAAAGATTAAAATAAGCATAAATTAGGCTGGATCATTACTCTAGTCATGATGTACATATAGGTATAGCATCAACTATCATGCATATTACTTTTGTAAATAGTTTACATTTTTATAAATTTCTTCACAAGTTTTGTTATCAAGTGGGATAGATTATTGTGTTGATTCCTCATTATGCTGCTTTCTTTGATTATCATAAGCCCTAATCATTACTAATGAATCAGTCTAAGTAAATTTTAAGATTTTACATAGATGATACTTGTGTTTTTTGCAAAACTTAAAAAGATGAAGCAGAGAAGAAATTTTGTCACAATCATCCTTGGTTTGATTAACAAATAAATGAGACAAGTATGTTCAATATAGTTTTAGTTATTAAAATTATATTTTTTTTTAAAAAAATTAAGCTTTATTAAAATCATTCTTTGAAGGCAATTTTTTTTAAGTTTAAATTAATTATTTTAGAAAAATATTAAGATTCTAAAATCTTTATCATTTGTTAACCATCTAAAGAAGTATTTTATTCTTGATCAATTCTTCAGAAATATTATATAAATCACTTATTTCAAAAAGTATTATATTTATAACAATTAAATTTTAAAGGTAATACTTAATTAAAATAAAAAAAGAACAATCTATCACTAATAATATGGAAAATGTAGAGTTAGAACAGAGCTTCTAAATACGGTGAGTTGGCCATATCAGATCAATAAAATAACTTCATAATTCATCAAATAATTTTTGTTCTATACATAACCAATCAAAAAATAAGGTAAATGACTTTTGAACAAACAAGGGGTTGCAAACACGAAACAAAGCTCTTATAAGACGGCATAGGAAAATTCTTATAAAGCAATAATAATCCATCATTCTTGCAATCTGTAACCAAAATGTCTATTCATTTTGCATGAATATACTCAAAATTTTTTAAGTGATTTTATGATTTTATCATGCAATTTTTCTATCAAATGATCATATTCTCATTAGAATTTTGAAAACACCTTATTAGATTCATTATTTGATAACGAAATTTTTTGATCACAAATTTCATTTTTTGTCCATGCATAAGATCTAAATCTGGCAATTAGGTAACAATTTAGATCTTTTGGTCCAGACCAAATAGTGCTTGCTTAATCTAAGCTATCTCATCGTGCCTTTTTCATGATCAAATGGTCTAGAAGCATTTTGATCAAGTTATTCTTGGGCAATGTCTCTTTTAGCCATTATTTCAAGAAATTGGGATTTTATAATTTATTTGTAATGACTAATGAATCATTTTTTATAAGTGCTTTTAACAATTAGAAAAATGTCTATAAAGTTGTCAAATCGTAAACGAAATTGAATGATAAAATTTTTATAAATTCAAAAGAAAAATTTTCAAGAGATGACATTCAAGTCATTAGCACCTAATGATCATCATCACATCCTTATGCTTTGTCTTCACATAAAAAACTTGTAATCTCTACTTTCTTAAAAAATCAGTGAAGTTCTCAATTGTTTTGTTTCTAATTGATTCATTTAAAAAGCCTATACCATACAAAAAATTTTTCAAGCATAATGTTTTTGTTTGCATCAATTTTTTAATTTATGTCATTTTATTATTTCATTTTGTTTCTAAGTTTGTTTTGTTGTAAGGTCATGCAAGTAAAGTTTTATTGTTTTTTTATTATACTACTTTAACCTACACGTGATTTGGCAAAAAACTTAAATTAGTTATTTTTTTGCTAGTTTTTTTCGGGGGTAGAGGTATGCTTGATTTTAAGCGAAACCACTTGGAAAATATTCATCTACCACTTGTATCTTTGCTAACTATTTTTATTGTTTTCTTAAAAAGTTTTATGAAAAGAAAATGAATATATGTTAAAAGAGTTAGCATATTTTAACATAAAATTACTATTTACTAAAATTTACTTTTAATGTTGTACTCAATGTTACTGAAAATCATATATTAAAGTATTTTTGAAAAATATTCTCTAGAAAAATAATTTTTATTTCTAGCAATTCACTCCTCTCGTATTAAATAACACTTTATTATTTGCATATGATAAAGTTTGGATCTACAAAAAATGGTGAATTATAAGGAATAAAAATTTAAGTTTCTTACAAAATTTTTTTTATAAATAGTTCTAAAGTATTTAATAAAATTATAATATAATTTAAAATAAATTAATTTATTAAATAAAAAAATATAAAATAATATAAAGAAAAAATCAATAAGAACTAAAATATACACCAACGATATTTAGGTGGCTTATCTTAAAAAAGCCTACATTCAACCCTGACAAAATCTAAGAAAAAAGTACTAAATGTAAACATTTGTAAATAGACTTGTAGGCCAAATCCTCATAATAAAAATTAGTACAACTAAAATCTTATGCTCAATAAAATAATTAATGAGAAAAAAATATCTTGATTAAACCAATTATAAATAAAAAAAATAATAACTTAACTAACTTAAAAAGAAATTTGTGATTAATAGTTTAGCGACTAAAGGAAGTAGCTATAGTTGCAACAATTATTATGAGCTATTAATGACATGAATAGCATGGCTTGAAAAGTTTATTTTACTCGTATGAAAATTCATCAATCCATTTTATTAAAAAATTCTTTTATTTATAAATATTTTTATGACTGAAAGTATTTACCAAAGAAGCAAGATAACGATTATTGTTTCACTTATTTTTTTATTTTTAGTTGAAAAATTATTATTTTAAAAAAATATTCTAATGGCTCTAAAAGTAGCAAAAAGAGTTGTGCTTGAATCACTTGATCAAAAAGAACTGAGACTAATTGTTCGGGAAAACTATATGATCCAAAAAGTGGGATTAGATATGAAAGTTCAAAAAGAAGTATTTAATCAAAACCATTAGATCTATTTCTTGGTCTGATGGCTAAATTTAGATCTTAATAAGGAATAATAACTAATCAAGTGATTATTAAATGGTAGTAGACTTTATAAAAAGACGGATAAGATGAAGGTCGTCTGATCATGAAATTGCATGATCAGATGGTTATAGTAATCCCCACAATTTCGAAACATGTGAGAAACAAAGGATTTGCTTTAGTCCTATACTATGTAAGTCAACAAAGATGTTTTGTATATAAACCTTTACTTGTTGCACAAAGTCAACATATTTTTGGGTCTGTTGCCCCCTGATTTGCTTGAGAAGTCATTAAAAGTGTTGTTAGTATCGGTTCTATACATTGTATATGTGAATTCAAGGGTACTAACCCATTTTAAGAGTCAACTAAACAATATTTGTAGTTGTACTTAGTACACCAACTTGTAGATGAATTTAGGGATTTGCACTCAAGACCTCTTAACCACAACTAATGTCTTTTAAGCACAGTAAAGAAATTTTATTTTTATTGCTAATCATTACAATTATTCAGTATTATTTTGCTTTTAATTAATATAATTAAAATGTATATTTTACAAATGTTTTTGAATAAATACTAAGATTTGATAAAAAATAAAAAATAATTTAGAGAAGTAAAAGAGAATGGATTAAGTTTTTGAGGACCAAATAATTTCTTTTATTTTTGCATTTCATAAAAAGTACTTCAATGAAACTTGATATTTTTATTAAAATAAAATTAAAATACCAAAATTTGAATGTAAAATAAATCTCTTAATGGTTTGTCACTCCAACTAAGACGATCTTAATGGGATTTTCCTTTGCCCCACTTCTTCAAATTTTCTCATGAATAGAAGTATTGATGAAAAAAATCTAAAAATTAATTTCAACAAATTTATTAACAATTCTTATAATTTGTCATAAAAAAATAAAATACAATGCCTGGAGGTGTTTTTAAAAAAAACTCAATTTTGATGATAACAAAACTTTTAATAAATTTAATTAAAAAACATAAATTATTTATGAAAGAATAACTAAAATAACTAAAACTAAACTCTACTTACATGTATGTCATGAATAGATTAATGCTCCTTTTTAATTTATACTTATTTCTTTCAATTTCTATTATCTTTCTATTTCTATTATCACACTTAGTGGCTCAAACAAATTTTTATAAATTTTTAGTAAACTTCAAATTTTATAAATTTTTCAACGAATTAATGAATTAGTTTATTTTATTAAGAAAACCATTTCCATCTAATTACACTTTAATGGATAGCTTAGGGCCAACTAACACAATTCCTTTCAAATTGTTTTAGAACTTTTTTATAGTAATTACAACAAAATAATATTTAAGGTACGTTGTTGCATTATTTTTTATTCAAAATTTTCGAAAAAGGTTAATTATTATGATAAAATCAATTCTAAAATAAATCAAAATTTCATATTTGACCTGTTTATTATAATCCTAAAAAAGTTTTCAAGTTTTAGATCTTTTAAAGCTACGTCTATTTCCCTATTTATTTCTTTTGAAAATTTTAAATTTTATTTCTTAAATCCTATTTAAAAGAATTAAGAACATGTTAAGGTTATGAAAATTAGGTTTTTGATGTGGCTTGGATAAATATTTGACTTTTAGTTAATTTTCTTAAATAATAATAATTATTTGTCTAGCATATAGAGGACACTTTACATAGTATTATATAATATCTATGCTTAATTACCATTATACTAATATGAACAATTTATGAGTACTAAACTTCATATATATATGATTTTAGAAACTATTTAGAATATCCACATAATCAAAGCATTAGTTAAAAAAGAATAGGTTTACTCCATTAAAATTTTGAAAGGAAAATTAAGAAAGTGGACCTTTAAGAAGAGGGCCATGTATTCATAAAGGTATGTCTAATTAAATGCATTATAATGTTTAGGAAATGATGATAATTATAAATGGAGTTTTGTTTTTATATAGATTGTTGAAAAAAATTGTTTCATTACCTACAAGATAGTTTTGCCATTATCATCAATGAGACCACATGATGTATTTTGTCTTTAAACTTTTATAAAATGTGTTGCTAATACTCAATATATAACATGGTCGTGCATCCAAGATTGTTTAATGAAGATAGTCCAGTGGGATTCTTAACATAAGAAATCAAGAAAATTAGTAAGAAGAGAATCCCATGTTTAATGTACAACGGACAAGTTGTACTAACTAGTAGCTATTTGCGAAGTAGTGTAAGAGATTCTTTATAGGCATCCCAACTTTTTTTTGAATTTGAAGGATTACATTCTTGTATTTGTAGAAGTTTACAAAATATTCTGAAGACTTTAAAATTTATTTAATATTTATTGAATAAATATAATTTCATGTTAAAATTTATTTTTAAATTAATGAGATGAAGTTTGCAAATGGATACTTTTATATAAGATCACAAAGTCTATAATTTTAAAGAATGAATAATAATTTTGCTTCAAATTGAGGTGCACATGTCATAAAAAATACCAACACTTATTGAAAATAATATTAATTTAATTTTAATTTGCTTTTTAAAGAAAGATAACAAAAGTGCCAAATGATGTCAGAGATATATGAATTATTTAATTAAACAATAATACTCAGTGTTGGTCTTTATGAAATTTTTCAAAAAAAACTTTCAAAAGTATTTGCAATAAAATGTGTAAGACAACAGTGTCTTTACAACGTTTTTGTGACAAGAGATAACTAACAAAATAAAAACTATGTACAAAATGGGGATAATTATGAGAGGAAAGCAACAAATAACATAGATATTAAAGTTAAGAGTGAAATGTAAATTTGTTATAAAGGTTAGGAAGTGGGAGACAAATTAGATAATTATGAAAGTGCCCTTAGAGAAGGAGAAGAAAAAGGTTTGATGATGTGATTATATGATTCTTTTTTAATGAAGAAATTTCAATCTCGTGTTAATGGTGAATTTACCTTTCTTAAAAAATCAATAATCTTTGAAGTAAAAATGTATGTCACACAAGACATTTAATATTGTTTAAAATACTTTCACGAGTGGAGTACATCGTAAGGGGAGTTTTGGAATTGTAAAGCTTTGAGGCAAATGAGACATTATTTCATGTGGGTACCAAATGGTCCCATATATTGTTGGAATGGTCCAAAAGAGTAGTAGAAAAGTGATAATGTCATTATCTAATGATAATCGATATTTTCATGATCATTTCTTAGAGTATTGGATTGTTTAGTATGTTATGTTGTTGACATTTTGTCATGGTATTTTGTTTAACAAAAAATCCTAAGAAGTATTAATATAAGTTTTAGTAATTTTGTATATTTTAGAAAATTGATATTCATGTTCATGGGAGAATTTAAAATAGAGGAAGATTTGTTGTTTGAATTTAACAAAGGGATTGATTTTAAATTTAATTTTAGTTGTTTCAATTTACTTTTGATTAGATATTAAATTGGAATGAAATCGCTCATACAAAGAATAGAAGTTAAATTTTATTTAAATTAATCAACTTGGTAAAGTATTAGGATTCTAAAATCTTAGTCGTGTCTTTTCCATCCAAATAACCATTCAATTCTTATCATACCTTTGAAAATCCTTCTTCAAAAACTATTAAAAAAGTATATTTTAATAGTAAAAATTAATTAGTGAAAACATGATATTATAATTAAAGCAAAAACTACAAATTACTAAAAAGAACCAAATGTATGAATTAGAGCCTAGTGCCTGAATATTGCTAGCAATGCTTATCATGTTGATAAAATAAATCTCCAGCCCATCAAACAATTTTTATTTGATTCATAAATTTAGAATCCATAGAGAACTTAAATCTGGAGCAAAGCATAGGTAGGCAACCCTAAAAGATATGCAAATTGTGTAACATGGGAAAGCACCAAAAAAGCAATGATAATCCATTGTTTATTCAGTCTAGATTTAAAACTTATATCCATTCCACACTATTGTACTAAAAATTTTGAGATTGAATTTTGCTATCCATTTTGACAAATATGCGATTGAATGACTCTAATCTCATCCACCTTTAAAGACATCTATTTTGATCTTCTATCAAATCATGTGATTTTTCGATCTCACATTCCATGATTTATCTGCATGTAAGAGTACACTCTAATCGTGAGGTTATGATTCAGATGTAATGAGCTAGATCAAATCATAATTTCTAAATAGTATTTTTATTCTAATCCACATAATTGTGAAGTTTTCATTGCAAAATGGTCCAAGAGCGTTATGATCAAATAGCTCCAACGTGGTGTGTCTGTTAGTTGTTGTGATTTTTACAATATATCAATTAAAAAGAATGGTAGAGTTTTTTAAATAATATATTTTTGACAGGTGCTTTTAGTCATTAGAAAATATTTAAAAATAGGTAACTTCTTCAATAAGATAGATTAATAAATGTTTTTATAAAATCTGAATAAAACTTTTCAAGTGATCATATATAAACATTTAGTACACGATGCTCATTAACTCCATTTTATGGTGCACATTTCAATTGTCACATAATTAATCTCTACTTTAGTCTCAAATAAGCTAAGTTCTTAATTTTTTTTATTATAATTCATTTAATTAAAAAACGTGTAGTTCATTGTGGTTTCATTAAGCATAAGACTTTTATGTGTATTAATTTACATATTGTTTTATCAAATTATTTTATTTTGCTACCAAGTTTATTTGTTTGTAAGGTCATAATAATCTCTTTCTATTACTTCATTGTGAGGATTTGCCTCCTTTGGAAAAATACTTTATATTAAAGAAAATAGCACTTTAATTATCCTAAATATGTTGGAGATAAAATGGTTTGAGTTCTTAAATTTATTATTTAAAATCAAGTATTTTTCATTAAAACTTTCATGGATTAATACCAATTTAAAACATTATATATATATATATGATGTATAATTAGGATTTGAGAAATTATTTTTACAAAAAACAAATTAAGTAAGAAAAAAGAAAGGAGTTGGAGAATAACTGATTTATAAAATTATGATTTGCGTTAAGACTTAATATTATCATTATCATTAAGACTTTGCAATAAATTTGATGTCATCCATAACACAAGATAGCATAAATAATAAATTTTGAAATGGTTATAAAAAAAAATTAAATCAATTGGAAAGGAATTATGTATTAGAACACTGGATAAAAGTATAATTTGAACAAACTAGACTTGATGAAAAAAAGTGGTTGCTGATAATTTCAAAAAATTCTAAATTTGGTGAAGGATTTGCTAAATATGGATGAACTCTTCTTAAGTGAGGTCAAAGAGCAGAAGAATAGAGATTAAAAGATTAAAATAAGCATAAATTAAAATAGATCATTACTCTAGCCATGATGTACATGTAGGTGAACAATTAATTATCATGAACATTACTTTTATAAAAACTTTATATTTTTATCAATCTCCTGAAAAGGTTTTGTTATCAATTGGAGGAGAATGTTGTGTTGACCCCTCATCAAGGTTGTTTGTTTATTTACCATAAGCCGCAATCATCGCTAATGAATTAATTTAAGTAAATTTTAAAATTTTAGAGAGATCATGCTTTTGTTCATAGGAAAATTTCAAAAGAAGAAGAAAGGTGAAATTTTGTGATAATCATCTCGGTTCGAGTGGCAAATAACTGAGAAAAATATTTTGAATTTAATTTTAGTTATGACGGTTTAATTTTGATTAACATATTAAGCTTGATTAAAATCAACATTTGAAAGTGAAAAAAGTAAATTTTAGGTAAATTAATTACTTTAGAAAATATTAAGTTTCTAAACTCTTTATTATATGTTAATCATTTGAAGAAGTATTTGGTTCTTGATAAAATATTTGGAAATATTATATCAATAATTTATTTCAAAAAGTATTATTAATTATGACAATTAATTAGTGAAACTTATGATATAATAAAAAAGATAGAAAAAAGATAATCATTACTAATAATATGGAAAATTTAAAATTAGAACATAGCACCTACATATGTCAGTTGGCCTTATTGGTTTGACAAAATAACTCTATAACTCATCAAATAATTTTGGCATAATACTTAACTCATCAAACGATGCACGACATCACTTTTGAGCAAACCAGGGTGTTATAACACCAAACAATACTCCTATTTGATGACATAAGAAAATTCTTATAAGACAATACTAGTCCATTATTCATGCAATCTGTAACTAAAATGAAATCAATTTTGCACAACAATAATCAAAATTGTTGTAGTGATTTTATTATTTGATCATGAAATTTTTTATTCAAATGATTGCATTCTCATTAGCCTTTTATAAAATCATAATTAGATTTATTTTTGATAATAAAATTTTGTGATCTCACATTTCTTGTTTTGTCCATGCATAAGATCTAATCTAGCTATTAGATAATAGTTTAGATCTACTATTCCTAATCAAATAGAGCTTGCTTAATCCTTGCCTTTTCATCTTGCATTTTTCAGGATCAAATGGACTTGGAGTCTTTTTATTGAACAATGTCTCTTTTAGCCACTATTTCAAGTCATTGGGATTTTTATAAATTATTAGTAATGACTAATTGACTAGTTATATAGGTAATTTTATTAATTAGAAAAATGTCTACGAACAGATGAATTCTTAAACAATATTGATGATAAAGTTTTCATAAGATTTAAAGAAAACTTTTCTAGTCATTACATTCAAACAATTAGCAACTAATGCTCGTCATCACATCCTTACACATTATCCATCAATTATAAAACTCATAATCTCTACTTTCTTAAAAAATTAGTGGAGTTCTCAATTTTTTTATTTCTAATTCTTTCATTTAAAATAATTGCACCTCACTAAACATTTTTCAAGCATAGTGTTTTTGTTTACGTTAAGTTTTTATTTTTTTTGTCATTTAATTATTTTATTTTGTTCCTAAGTTTATTTTGTTGTGAGGCCATAGTATTAAATTTTTGTTATTTTCTTATTATAAAATTTTAACTTATCATTTGGCCAAATAAACTTAAGTAGAACCAACTAAAAAACATTCATTTGCCATTTCTATTTTTTAAAGTTTTTTTTGTAATTTTGAAAAAAAAAATTTTATAAAAACAAAATAAACTTATTTTAAGAGATTTAACATATTTTCAAATAAAAGTATTATTTACTAAAATTAGTTTTTAAAGATATTCTTAAGTTTATTAAAAAATATCATAATATATTTTTAAAATTATTCTTTAAAAAATAATTTTTATTCCTAACAATTCACCATGCCTTAACTAAATAGAACTTCATAATATGTATTTGATGAAATTGGGATCTACAAAAACGAGGTGGATAATTAAGAATGAAAATTTAAATTTCTTACAAAAAAATTGAGTAAACAATTTAAAATTATTTTATTAAAATTATAAATTTAGTTATAAATTTAATTTTTTAATAAATATAATTTGATAAATTACATAAAATAAAAATTCAATAAGAGCTAAAATATATAGAAGCAATATTTGGGTGGGACAGTTTAAAAGAAGCTTGCATTCACCCTTGACCAAATCTAAGAGAAAAACTAAATATAAGAAATTCACCAAATGATAAATGGGCCAAACCCTCACAACAACGAAAGAAAACAAACATGTTGCTATAGTCTCAAAATTAAAATTAACACAAAAAAATCTTATGCTTTATGAAATAATTAAGGCAAAAGTATCTTAATTAGACCAATTATGAATGGAAAAAATTAATAACCAAACTAGTTTAAGAAGAAATTACAACTAGGAGTTTGGTAATTGAAGCAAGTAGCTATAGTAGGAACAACTATTATGTGATACTAACAGCTTGAATATCATGGATTTTAAATTTTATTTAAATTATATGAAAATTCATCAATCCATTTCCTTAAAAAATTCACTTATTTATAAATATATTTTTCGACTAAAGGATCTTACAAAACAAGAAAAATAATCATTATTGTTTCTATCTATTTTTTTAATTTTTATTGAAAGATTTTTAGGTAAAGAAAATTTTTTGAAGGCTAAAAAAATAGCTCAGAAAAGATGTTCCACATGAATTACTTGAATAGATTGAACCGAGAGTTATTATTTAGGAAAACCGTACGATCAAACAAATGAAATTTTATGGGGATGTTTAGAAAAAGTCTTTGATCAAAACTGTTAGACCTAAATCTTGAAATGATGGCTAAATTTAGATGTTACAAATGCAATAAAAATTGATCATGCAATTATTTAATGATATCAGACTTTATAAGAAGATAGATAACATGGAGGTTGTTCCATCTAGGAATTGCATAATCAAACAGTTCTTGTTAGTCCCACAATTTTAAAACTTGTCCCACGAGAAGAAGGCTTTGCTTAGCCTTATATTGTGAAGGTGTAAAAATATATTTTTTATATAAAGCTTTACGTGTTCCTCAAAGCCAACTTATTTAGGATTCCTTGCCCCGTCATTTGCTCGGGATGTCTTTACGAGTGCTATTAGTATTTTGTTATACAATATATATGTGAATAGGAGAGTACTAGGCGATTCTAAGACGAACATAACGATGTTCGCAACTGTTCTTTGTACCTCAACTTGCAGATAAGTTTAGGGACTTACATTCCAGACCTCTTAGTGACAACCAATGTGTTTTAAGCACTGTAAAGACATTTGTTTTTCATTGCTAATAGTTAGTATTATTTTATTTTTTATTATTATAATTATAATGTATATTTTGTAAATGTCACTGAATGAATACTAAGTATTAATAAAAAATATAACAAGATTTTCAAGAAAGCAAAAGAGAATGGATTGAGCTTCTGAGAACCTAAAATTTTTTTAAGAATATTACTTTTGATAAAATTTAATTTGTGTCTCATAATAAGTATTCTAAAGAAACATAATATTTTAATTAAAATAAAATTAAAATACCTAAAATTAAATTTAAAGTATATCTCACAGTAGTTTTTTAGTCTGACTAAGATGTCCTTCGTGGGATTTCACAATTATTCTGCTTATTCAAGTTTTAACATAAACACATGTATCGATTATTTAAAATCTAAAAATTAACTTCGACAAATCTATTCAAAATACTTCAAATTTGCTATCAACAAACGAAACACTATGTTTAGAGGTCAACGTCAAAACAATCTCTGGATTTTGATGATAACAGAAGTTTTTAATAAAATTAAAATAACATAAATTATTTACAGAATAAATATCTAAAATAAATAAAGATAAACTATACTAACATATATGACATGACTAAAATAATGCTCCTTTTTAATTCTTATTTATTTCTTTCAATTTTCATTCTCTTTCATTTTTTGCTATCACTCAAATTGACTGAATCTAATTTTTATAAATTTTTAATAAACTTAAAATTTTATGAATTTTTCAAATAATTATTGAACTAGTTTATTTTTTTAAGAAAATCACTTCTTTCTAATTACACTTTGTTGTATAGTTTATGTTCAACTCACATAATTGCTTCCAAATTATTTTCGTTCATTTTAATAGCAATTGCTGCAAAATATTATTTAAGGTATATTCTTATTTTTTAAATCAAAATTTTCAAAAAAGATTAATTGTTATGATAACATTAATTCTAAAATTAATAAAAATTTCATATTTAAGTTGTTGTTTATGATAATCCTAAATAAGTCTTAGAGTTCTTGGTTTTTTTCAACTACATTCTTTTTCCTTATTGCTTTAATTTGAATATTTTAGAATTTATTTCTCAAATCTAATTTTTTCTTCATTTATGTTCACACAATTTTTTTAGTCAAATGTTATTAATCAAAGTTTATATGCATAATTCTTAATTTTTATTATTACAATTGAGAACCTATGCCATTTTACGTTCAATGTATCTATGTTCAGCAATGTTACTATTTGCTTTCACTCACTTTTAATGATTACTTTGACTCATTCAATCTTCAACGCCTTCTTCTTCTCTTCTTACACTTTTTATTTCATTCTGCTCAAATGTTCCTTTAGAAGACATCACTAACTTATGCCAAATTTTATAAGTTATTTTTAAACTCACAATTCTATTAAATTTAGCAGTATACAATGGACAATGACAAATATCCTATGAGATTTTTTTGGTGAGAATATTAAAGAAGTGTGCATGATTTCTCATATTTCTTTATCAATAGATTTTAAATAATTTGTTATTTTTTTATTAGAGATAAAAATTATCATAAAAGTGTGTAGGCGTATAAATAGAACCATCTTTACCTAAACTTTTTTGTTGAAGAACTAATTTGTGCCATAGAACACTTCAAAAATTTCTTCTCTCAAAAAGAGAATTTTGGTTTGAACTTTATTGAAGTTTTGTTTAGTATGGAATGAACAAACAATTAGAAATAAAAATATCTTTTTCTGGCAAAAATATTTCAAAAAATAGCTTAAAAGTATTTTAAAAATATTTCAATAAACATCTAAAAATGATTTTGTATAAATTTAAATTTAATTTAAAATCTATTAATTTTTTTAATAATAATTTTTTATAAAAATTATAAAATAGGAAAATCAATCAAAATTAAAATCTATACAAATGACATTTTGGTAATATGACTTAAAATGAGCATTCGACCACATATAATAAAAATAACTAATAACTAATAACAAATACTCAATATGGGCCTTTTGCTAAGAGAAAGGTAAGCTAAACCATTACAACAGTGAAAGAAAGGAAACATAATACTATAGCTTTACAATGATAGAAAATAGCAATAAAAGAGACATAATAGGTAACATTAAATATAAAATGATTAAAAAATCATAAATATTTTAATCAAAAGAAATAGAAATAATTAAAATTAATAGCTTCATTGACTTGAGAAGAAAATTGCTTTTAGAATTACACAATTCATTTGCCAAAACATTCACATAACAATAATTATAAAACAATTTGTGAAAAACAAATTGATAGTTGAATAGAAGCACAAAATGTGGAAATTAGATTACATTGAAAGTTAAAATAGTTGTCAAGATTCCAAAAAAAAAAATGGACATTTGGCTCATCTTTAACCGTTCTTATGATGAAAATAGAGAGGGCATGTCATCACTTAGATTAGGCCTTCCTATAGTCTATCTTATATAGGATTGAGCTTTTAGAGATGTGTTATGATTAGATTGTATAATACATTCCAAAAAATCATTACAAAATGAAGATTAATGGTGACAAGTGCAAGATTAATTCACCCAAAAAGTAATTAACAAAAAAATTTAAATTTTAATAAATAGAAATAATTTAAGCCACAAAAAGTTTTCTTAACAAGATATAGAAGAGACGTAAACCATGAAGATATTAAATAGAATACCATAGTACAAACATTACCAGGAAAACAACTCTTGTATAGTTATGTTAAATAAGAATAGAAAAATATATTTTGCATAAATATTAAAAAATTATCTTCATCAGTTAGTGATGAATATGCCATGATCAAAGAAAACCAAAAAAGTATAATAATTAAGAAGTATAATATCTTCATTAACAAAAAATTAGTTTTTTAACTTCAATAGAATTTTTTTCTAGTTTTTTAAAAAATAATTTTAGCTTAAATTAAAAATTTATAATTAATTTAAAATTTTTTAGTTTGCATTATAATTAAATATTGAAATTTAATTTTTATGTATGATCTTTTAATAAAGGATTTTGATAATAGAATCTCCAAAAAAAATTAACAAAACAAAAAATTTTTAAAAATCTAAAAACAAACCATATAGGACTTTAAATAATAATAAATATTCCAAATATTGAATATAACATTAATAGGATGCATATTCAAAATATAAACTTGTTCAATTCAATATTGTAATTAATTTAAAAAATTAACTAAAAAAGATAAATTAGATGATATAACATCATAGTTTCAAAAATGTTTTTGTGTATTGATGCCAATTACAGAGAACGTACCTTGGTAAAAGAAGGTATATAAGACATGAAAAATTAAAAAATCCAAAAGGTTAAAAAAACATTTTTAAATAACATGAAATTTATTAATATGTTTACACAATTTGAGAATACAAAAGGCTAAAAATTTTGAAAATTAAGAACGAAAAATATTAGTTATTTTTATAAGAAAATACAATTATACGAAGATAGCAACATTAAATACCTATTTAAAAAAATGAAATTTAAATATTTAAGAAATAAAAATAATGCAATATTGAAAAATTCTTAGCATATTTCATAAAAAATATAAGAAAAATAAATTCATTAATACAAGAAAATATTCATTAAAATACTTTAGTAAAATTCCAATTATAGTATATTATTTTAAGAAAGATTTAACAATTTAACGAACATATATTTTGTAATTAAAAAACATACTCTATTCTTATGCAAAACCTTAAAAAGCGCCACATTTTTGCTCTTGGAGTTTACTTGGCAAAACACTCTGTTCTTACACAAGGCCAAGTAAATGGCACCTCACTCAATTTTGTTACATTTTTTATAGTAGTGATATACAGATAGTGTCACTGAAAAGAGAGCAATATAGTTTGTGGAATTACAACAACACTTCAAGAAATAATATAACAAAATATGTGTATTTGATAAAAGAACTAATATGCCCCAATAACTAAACACTATGAAAAATGTGGCCAAGTTGATATATCAAACTTCAAAGTAATTGTAGCGTTGATGAAGCAAGTAAAACACTAAATATAAGAGCAATAGAGCAAATAAGATAAAGGATGGTACCATAGTGAAAAATACAACCAACTTCTTTATTCTTATTTTATATGTAACATCACTTAGTAACTGATTCATTGTCATATTCATTAAAAAATAACTTTTATTTATATGAATAGAAGGAATATACATAATTCAAGAAATTAAAATAGTTAGAACCACATTCTTAAAAGAATCAAATTGACTGTCGTGCTCTGAGGATAATGATCAAACAACTATAAAAATAAGATCATATTCATCGATCGCTACCACATTCAGTTTGTCAACATGAAGTGCTTATCCAATCAATTTATTTTCACATATTTCAATGAATCATATTTATTTGAGGAATACATTGTAGTATCGAGATAGATAAATCTACTCCAAGCAAATTCTTTAACTAGAGAAAATATTGTATGATTTGTGTAGCATATAATAAGTTGTACTAGAAGATCAAGATGGCAATAAAAGATATTTGTAGATACATGAAAAGAAGATAAAAAATAATACTAAAAAGATTACTAATTGTAACAAACACCCAATTCCTCTAATAAAACCATACATAGGTCCATATCATAAAAGCACGTTATTAGTAATGAATTGGTGTAATAGGAATCTATCTATATGTCATTTGTATGATTGACAAAACTTATACGACTTTGTGGTATACTCTTACGAATATGCATATTTCAACTCAATTAATGTGATTGTAGTAATATTACTTTGAGATCACATAAGCACACATATGTTAGCTCACCAATAATTTAAGTTCTCAAGACTTAGCACATAACAGCTGATTATACATTGGAAAAAATAACTCATGCTTATATGACACAGCAAACTTTACATCACATACTTAATGTTGCTTAGTTTAAGCCTTATCCAATCTTCTAATGACAATACTGTATGATACATATGACATTATTTTGTATACATTTGTAATATTACACACTTTAACACACTTCTCTGGTAGCCATTTAGTGTCAAAGCACAATAAGATTATGAAAATAGTACAAGTAATGCAATTGATGAAAATCTGTCATGGTCACATTTGACTTAGGTTTCATTTAATGCCCTACATATAGATTGTATCATAAGATAGCTGAAAGGTCAAAATGTGAAAAGCATAGGTAATATTTAATATTACTATTTTTGTAAATTATGGTAGTTGATCAACATAATTGTTGGAAACAACATAATAAATATCAATTAAGGAATATTTATATGCATATAACATGTATGAAATGCATGATTTAATGTCTCACAAATTCAATATTAATGAGTAATATAATATAATCATATTTTTCATATCAACAGAATGGGATAAGGTTTATAAATCTTAGTAAAATGAAGTGCACATGTTGGATCATAGATTGAGAACTAGTCCACCAAGTGGTAAAGGAATGGTTCCTTGATGTACATCTTGGGCCACACATCTGTAAAGCTACCAAAACTTATCGAATTATTTTCACAAGTGAATTACATGATAGAACATTTGATCAAGCTATTTAAATTACTAATGAATATTTGACTTTGAGGTGCATGATTCAAATGCCTTTTAAAAAATGTTCTATAGTATAAACATATTTTAATAAAAATATGATTAGTCCAAAAAAAAAGTTGCACAATCAAGTGTTCAATCGTTATAACCATTTGTTTTTCCATCAAACAACTTAATTTTCTGTATAAACACAAAAAAACTAAAATAATGTGTAGCACTAAAGATTTTTAAAATTATCGAAACAATCATGAATGACTAACTATAAATAAGAAAATCAATTTTTGGAAAAAGCTTAGATGATTTTTTTATAATTAAATAAAAATAATTATAATGATAAGTGTATCAAAAAATATTTAAACCTAAAAATAGCAAATCATCTTTTTTATAAACTACTCTAAAAAATTTAAAATATTTACTAACCATACTAAAAATTTCTTAATAATGGAAAAAACCTTGCATTACAAACAAGAAACTCAAATTAATAAGAATACATGAGTGATTAACATATTAGAAAACTCAATATAATGAAAGCTATGTGTAAAACATATTTATTAGAAAAAGTTCTCAAGGTGTAATGTGCGCCAAACTCACTAAACAAGGTGATGAGTTTAATACAAGAATATACAATTTTAGAACATAAGCATATATAAGTAATTTGTGTGGGCATGCTTTTATATAGGTGTAGTACGACTTTCAATTGATTATAAATGCTCGAGGTAGATATGAAAAAGACTTAAGCATACATGAGCAAGCTTTTTTTTGTGCACCTAGATAACAAGGAGTATTTCGCAGATCATAATATCGTTTACATTATGTATATGATCTTAGGTGGCATTTTACTTTATTGTTATATACTTTTTATCCATTACAAAAAAAATATTTTCCTTCTCCTAATTAGTGAGATATTTTCATTAATATTTTATGAAGATATTTTTCATATTTTCTATTTTATTTTTATTTAATATTTTTTCTTTTTTTATTTCAATTTATCAACATAGATTAATACATTTAGATGTTATATAATATTTTTTATTTTTCTTTTTGAGTTTGAAAACTATGTATTAGAATTATTTTATTAAACATTTTTCTTATCATTACTTATCAATATTATATTACAAATATTTTGTAATGTTTTGAATTTGTAAAATTTCATATTTTTACTTGAATTTTTTCTTTATGTTTGTATGTTTCTCAAGATTTGAATTGCACAATGTTTTTTTTAGATATCCCATTTAAATATTTTGTTAAATTAAATTTTCTTTATTCAACAAAATAAATGGTTTGATAATTTTTATTTTGTAATTTGTTTTTAATTTCAAAAATATATTTCTCATAATAGCGTGTTGAGACAATTAATTATTTAATTTTCTTTCACAATTATAGTTATTTTACATTGATAATTAACTTTTATCGCTTTACCCTCATATTTGACTTTATATATGTACTTTTACATATACTATATTACTTAACTATTTTTTTATTACATATGCACATAGCTTATTTTTTTAGAAATGTTAAATTACCTTAATTCGTTGGACTAATTATCTTTACCTAATATTTTTATTTATTTTAAAAATTTATTCTATTGAAATTTTAAACATTGTTCTTTAATACAGTGTAAAAGGATTTAATATTTTAGATATTTTATTTCCGTTGCATAAGCAAAATTTTAAAATATTCTTCAATAAATGAATTAAAAAGGCTTAATAAAATGTTATATTAAAAATAAGATTCGTATTACAAAATATACGGAAAACATTGATAGGAACTAAAGCATTGATTTTTTGTGCTTTATCTAAAAATTCTAAAAAATTAAAAATTTAAAAAATGTTATAATTAAATTTTAAAATGTTCATATATTAACAAAAATATGTTAGTACAAGCAAAGGATCAATAATTTAAGGAACAAAACTATATAAACTATTTTGACAAAAACATGTCTTGAAGCTGTTTTCAATTTATGCATCACAATACTTAAAAATTTTATTTCATATTTCAGTTTAAGCATTATAAATGAGTGATTATAATTAAAAAAATAGAAATTTTATATAAATTATAACATATCCAATAATTAACCTAAGAACAATTATGTGAATATAAATAACTCAAAAGTACAACAAAAAATAGTAACTTCAATATAATATGCATATAAATTATTTTGTACATCTACATAAAGATTAACGAAAACATTTCTAAAAAATTGAAATTAAGAAAACCACAAATTATAATGTGAAGTTAAAAAAAGTAGAGATTTAAAAATACAAATATCCAATAAAATAATTGAATGATAAAAATGTTAAAAAAAATTAGTAGCATAATTACTAAGAAAATATTCTCATTGTTGATGACATGAATAGTTTGATAAGAAAAATTCATCAAATTATTAATATTATAAGATAATTAAGTATTAACTTGATCATATGGAAAAGCAATTAAAAGTGACTAATTCCTCAAAATTAATGATGTCTAGTTGAACTTGTAGAAGGTTTATGATAATATCAATTGGCATTTCCTCTCCGTTCTTATAAATCAATTTAGGTATTTCAAAATGTTTTTCATTGCTTAGTGCACAGTTTTCATAATTGGTTAAAAAATGTTTGATCTTTTGCATGTATTTTTGTAGAAAAGTCCTTTTTTTTTTTATTCAAAGTTCAAATTTTTTTTACTTTTATTTATAAGAATATATTTTTTGTAATGCTGTATTAGTGAAATGTTTTTACTTATAAAAAGCATTATTCTTATATTGTATGTTTGTATTCACAAAATTAATATTTTTAGACCATTTTATTCTTTTTTAAAATTTTTGTTTGCTCATAAGCATTGCATTAGCAAAATTTCAATTCTTTTTTCAGTATTTTAAATATTTGTTTTGTATTTTTTTTTTCCATATTTTAATTTTGTTATTTTATTTTTAAATTATATAATACAATCCGTTTTTTTCAGAAGTTATCAAATTGATGTTCATGGCAACTTTGAAATATTATATATTTTTTGTTATATTATTTATTTTCTAATGATCAATTTTTTAATTTTTATTTTTTGATAGTATATTTTCATTGCCCTCAGTAGTACACAAATTTCTTTCATATGGGACACACAGTTTTAAGAAATTTAGGCAAATTGTTTTAAGAATTTTAGGTTTTTACAACATCAACTATTTTCTCATTTTAAGTGCCTATAAATATCGTTTTTGAATTTTTAATATTTTAAGTTTTGCTTGCTTTTCCTATTATTTTACTTTAAATTGCGAAATTTTTATTTTTTTAGTTAATGTTTTAGTATAATAGTGTTCAAATTCATTTCCAAATGGTTATGCACATAATAATATTTTGAATTATAAATCAACTACGAATAGAAATAAACTTATAATATATATAAATAAATATAATATAACACATTTTTTCATATTATTTGAAGAATTTTTTTAATAAATTATAATTATTAAATAATTGACGTGCTTTTAAATAGTGTATGCAAAGCAATAAGGCACTAAATGATCTACAATATTCAACTATATAATAACAAAAATTTTTAGGTAATTTGAAACCATGTCAAAAGAGGTTCTCTAATAAAAAAAAAGTAAATTAAATATGAGGAATAAAAAAATAAAAATAATATAAAAATTAATAAATAAAAGAATCTAATAAAAAGTGCTGATAACTTTTCAAAATCACTGTTATAATATATTTTTTTTACAAATTTAATTATGTAATTATTGAGAAATATATAGTTTGAGCTTTGAGTATTTAAAATAATTAAGAAATAATTATTTTTATAAGTATTATCAAAATATATTAAAAAAAAGTAACGTTAATAAAAGCATCGAAAAAGGTGTGCTAAACGACATATTTAGAATTAAAAAATATAAACATTCCAAATGTTATTAAATCATGCAGCGGAACATTTTGTCTGAAAAGTTCCATGTGTTGTTCAAAATTTTCTTAGACAATTTTTCTATATAGATTGAATATTAAAACTTTTTATTTACTTAAATATTATTATTATTTTTTAAGGTGAACAATTATTACATTTTCTAGATATTTGACGTCAAATTAAGAATAAAAATTTTGACAAATTTAAACTTATTAATTTTCAAATACAGAAAATTTTATGTTTTATAATTCAAATAACTTTAAAAAATTATGAAGGAATTATAAATAAATTAAGTGAAATAATATTTAAAATGTTAAAAAAACATAAAAAAAGTATACATAACATTAAAAGAAAGTTTATGAAAAATTAATTATAAAACTAGTATTTAAATTTATAAAAAAATATTCATTATATATTACCATGATATATATGTTAAACTGCAAAACAAATTCATACAAAATTTAAAAGTATTGCACATTATGTTACTAGCAATTTTTAAATATATTTGCAAATGTGTTATGAGATTAATGTACAAGCTATGCTAAATTGTTGGAGTTGATAAATTAACAAATCATAAAAAGCATAACATCAACAAAACAAAAGTTTGAAATTTTTTGTCAAACACATTGGTAAACTATTTTGGAATAATTTAGTTTTTTATAATATTTTTTAGAAAAATTATAAAGAAACAATAGTTAAAGTAGTGAACATCATTGAATATTTATATTTAATAATATTTTGTAAAGAACTAGAAAAATTTGTCACAATAATTATTGAAAATTATTCTTAGCAAAAAAAAAAAATATGTAATTTAAAAAAATTAAAAAATTATAAAAACGTTAATGTATATAACAAAACAAGAATAATAAACATATAAATATAAATAAAATATAAAATTAAAATGAAGCATAATGAATGGACTATTACATATAATTGTTCCACAAGATGCACATTGAATATAATAATTTCTGAGAATAGTTTTATAATCATGATTATGACAAAAGGAAGGAAGTATAAAAATAACAAAATTTTTAAATAAAGAAGAAATTAATAAGAATTAAAATTATATGGATCACCAATATATGTTTTTTACATTTATAATGATTAGAAATAAGTTTGTACACCTCCATATAATTAAAACAATTAAATAGTTGTCAATAAAACTAAAAATATAAATATTGATATAAAGAATCTTTAAACATTCTTAATTTTATTCATAATAAAAAAGGTAACATTAGCTAGGTTTTATGTTGAACTTCGTATTGCAAACGAATCCAAAATGTATAAAAAGGCAATGAGATTAAATATATGAAAAACTACAAGCTATAACATAGAAAATAAAATGTGATGATGAAGACTTTTTTAAAATATTAGTTACATATAAAAAATTTAGAAATCATAAGTTCGATCAAGGATTCATAATATTAAATTTTAAAAAGTGATCTTCATAATATATAAATAAAATATTTAAATAAGAAAACTTACTAAAAAAACATATTGAAAACATAAGATATATATGATTGTGATTTAAATAAAAAACTCACTTAAGAAATATTTAGAAAATTAAATAATGGTATTGCTCTATGCATCTCTTCAAATTGGAAGAGAACTACAAAGCACAGTTATGTCATTTCATCAGCTAGTAGTGATACTCTTTAGATAATATATAAGATAAATTCATTATATATAAGAAACACTAAACACATCAGACAAATATACTTGTTGATGCCTTTATTATTCATAATTAGAAATATCCATACAAGGATGATAGCCATCACTTCTGCATTGGACACATGCACTATGTGAGCATAACATTAGTAATATCATATTGCCTTTAACTATGTCTCAACAAAATGATGAATTATGTTAGGTATCAGATGATAACTTTTTGTACTCACCGCCTAAATTCTGTTAGATTAAATCATCTCGAAAATATGTTATATTATGTCAAATATTGGAAGTAACACACAGATTGTTGTAATATTTAGGATGAAATAAATTTTATTTTATAAAAAATTACTTTTAGTATTGTAAAGAAATATCATTTTCAAATAAAATAAAGTATGAGGTCAAAAAGTAAAAATCTTTTACATAAATAAAAAATCTTTCTTATTTTAAAACTTTTGAATCTTAAAAAAATATTTATTATAAATAATAAAAGAATATTAAATATTGTGTAACTTTAAGGAATTTTATGTTTCAATGCAATTTGCAAAAAAAGTGACTTTTCATAAATAAAAGTCATAACATAGAAAGCTATAATTTTGATAAATAATTAGATTTAAAATAATGTATGATAAGTAAAAATATATTAAAATAAAAATAATATCATCAATATAACTCTATATTAATGCACTAAAAAATAAAATTAATTTACAAAATGGATCAATAATAAATCTTGTCTTAGTCCATGCCAAAAAGACTCAAAATAAAGATAAAATATGTTCAAAATTAAATTGTATACAAAGTAATAGTAATTATTTAAGATGCTAAATGTGTTGATTATTAAATGTGTGCAAAAAATTTAGTAAAGACAAATAAAAATATAAATTCAATTAAAAGTCTAAAATAATAAAGAAAACTTTGATTAAAAAAATAAACAAATATAACAAATTAGAAATCATTATTCTAACACAATCATTCAATGCTATGTGTTTTGATAAGAGAAAGATTCTTCACTATGTTAATTAGTATTTTCGATTAATATTGACTGTATTTTACATTATTAGTGACTATTTTGAAGTATTGTTAACTAGTCAAATTAAACTCTATGTAAATATTATTTAGGATTGGCATGTCACTTCTATCATATCTTTTAATCATTCATGAAATAAACATTTTATTGTAATTTTTAATTGAAATGTCTTATTGTCATTCTTGATAGTTATTTATGTTTTTGTTAATATAACAAAACCTTATTCTTTATATTTCAAATATTTGAGTTTATTTGTTATTATAAATTTTTTAATTATCTTGTAATATTTAATATTTGATCAATTTGAGTGTATTTTATGAAAATGCTTGTTCTTTTTTGTAGTTTTAATATTTTGTGTTGTTAATCATTTTTTTCTCAATCCAAAAAACATTTTTTGTATAATATTTATTAGAAAAAAAACATATCTCTTTAATTGTTTATCAATGAAATGTGAAAAATAATGTAGAATATTTTTATGTTATTTGTCAATACAATTATCATTTAGTTCCTTTAAATTTTTATTTGTTTATGTAATTTGTTATTATCAACAAAAGGTTCCATGATAGGAATCAGAGTTTTTTTGTGATGAGTGGATCAAAGAGCTTATAATGCTCTTATTCATTGTAACTCTTATATTCCAAACTAGGTTGTTATCCAAAATAGTTATTGGTTATGCAATTCAAGTGAATCAAGAACTTCTATGAATGTTGGTCAAATTGAGATGCTTCTTTTAACTATTTGTAGTCTCCCTTTAAGTGTCTATTTTAAAATAGGTTGACATCTTTCTCTCGAAATTATGTTGGACAAGAATTTGTAGTCCTTTTAAGTTAGTCATTACTGAAATCTTTAATTGATTGTTAAGTCATATTGCAAAGAAGCTTTATCTTAAGATTCTACTAAATCAAAAACTAAACATAGTTGTTTATTCTACTGTTGGGTTTTTTTTTAAAAAAAAGAATTATCAGTAATCTGGATTAAAGTTTCATTTTGTTCCATGTCAACTGCTTGGCAACCGTTGTTTTCCTTAAGCATGTGCTAGTTATTTTACCTATTTTATTAGCACAATCAATTATGACTTTTATATACTCCTTCATGGGTGGTAACAATGTGCTTGTGCCTTATTATTTTTTCATAAGCACCCTTACCTAACATTAAACTAGTAGATTGAAATGACTTTTCATTTACCATATTATCTTATTGAATTCATTGCCATGATCCATTTGAGTTTTAATCTTTTTTTGTTATTTAGATGAAACTAGGTAATTCCATTACTAGATCCACATCACCACATATCCTTACTATGCTTGGTCTTGTTAGGCTTATAGTAGCTTTTGTTACTTGTATAAGATTTTTTACTACCAAAATCAAGAAGTAAAATGCTACCTTATTAAAAGAAATGTGTTAAAAGATATTGAAATGAAACCAAAACTAGAGCTAATGATGAATCAACATTTAAGTGAATCATAGGATGCTACTTAATGATTGCTTGCTTAAGATATTGATGTTCTATTCCTAGTGAACATAACATCATAAATGATCTAACTAATGTAATTAATGCATGTTAGTTATCAATAGTTTAAACCATAAAAATTTTTAAAACATTGATATTCTCAAATACCATAGGGTTTTTAACATATTTGGGAATTTGGTGAAAATTTCTTAATCAATTCAAGCATGAATAGTATGGCCATTTTACAAATTTCTTCTCCATTGAAAATAATTTTTAGTCAACCATTTCTCATTCTCTTTCATGATATAGACTAGTGAAAGCTTAGATATGTAACCAACAACATCAATAAATGAATAGTTGTTTGAGGTGAGGACCGCTGAACCTACAATGAAGACTTACTATCCATTTGGCTTGGTTGAATTAAAATAAGGTCTAGTGCTCACATACAAGTGTCTTGATCATACCACTCTAGCTAGAAATAAGGATATTCATTTATACTAATGTCACCTACTTATCATAACCATTGATCATTTTATTTTTGGTTATATAATCTTGTTATTCATGTATTTAACATAAATATAAACAAATATGATTTGGGACATGCAACACTTTTAAATAATCTCTTAATAACCAAATTATTGGGTGAATCATAAGTTAATATCATTAGCCACTATACCTTCTTACATGATAGATTGTCATGTGACTAGACACTAATTCTTATATAATTTTAGTTTCATAACAAATTAGTGCACAATAATGGGTTGAGATATTAAAATTGAAGGTTGCCTTAAATAATTATGAATTTAGAGTATTAACAATTTGACCAAGTCACATAACATATGTATTTAATGATTTAGAATTCTAGTTCATCTAGATTCCTTATTTAAGTTAGGTTTATTCACAATGGATAGATCCTTATCAATTTGGTGCAGCTTAATTCCTAGTGAATCAAAATTAATAGACTAATTGAATAATATTCAAAAAATAATTATCATTATTGATTATGATCTTGAAAGTTATTTATACCATTTGAATAATGTTTTTCATTAAGTTTATGAGAAATATTCATAAAAATGACATGAGTTATTCAAATAATTTTGTCAACTTTAAATCAACATTTTGAATAAAATAGTTGAAAAAAAATATCTCCAAAATGAAAATTGATGACTTATGAACATTGACCAGTAGTTGAACATGCTCCCAAATGAGATTTCACAAAATTTTAAAGAAGTAATGTAATATGCCTATAGCGAATCTAGTCCACAGTGTTAGCATATGGAATAGAAAACTTCTCTACACAAAGCAACAACCTACTTTGATACAACTTGTTCATCTTGAAGGATAAACAAAGGTGGAGAAATTTGATTAATCTAATTTTTTGGTAATTCAAAATCATACTTGATTTTTAATTTTAGCATTTAGGTTCATAAAAAAATATGAAGAAAAATATGAGAAAGCAAGTTAAACTAAGCTTTTAAAGATATTCAACCACTAGGCTTTATTATACATCCCATTAGAATTTTAGAGCCTTGTGTATATAATCTCTTTTTCACATAACTTGAGAATCACAAAGGCATCACAAAAACTTTGTTTTATTTAAATAATTTATGCCTAATCTTCAACAAAAAAGAATACAAGATTATTTATCTCAATAACACACTTTACCCCAAGCATTGGAGTAAATCCTTCAAATCTCCAGCAACAAAAGGCCTTACTTTCACACTTAATGCTATGCCAACAGAATGCTTCTATGTAATGTTGCTGGTCTTCCCCTAATTTGAAGGACTTGATTTAGGATCTTTCCTTACTCACAAGTAAAGCCAGGGCAATTTTAAGAATATTGTTAAAATAATATTTAGAAAACAATAACCCCATCTAAGTTTCATGGATATGTATTAAATAACACTTGTTCATTAAGATTAGAAGTTTTAAAAGAAAATCATCAGATTTGTTTGATTATTAATGTATGAAAGTGCAATGTTGCGGTAGTGGAAGAATGTACTTGAACAATATTTGAAATTATCATTTCAATTAAAACTACCATAAAAGAGCACCCTTTAAATTAAATGATGCTAAATCTTTGAATATGATTCAAATTAGTCAAATTTTTCTTAACCACGTTATGGGAGAAAAGTGAGTTTATTTATAGGAACATTAGAACTTGTAATTTCCTTCAAATTATTGTATTGCAACTAAGCAAAAAATTTTCATCCCTCATAATTCGTAAAATTCTTCATGGATTTCTTATTCTAAAAATATTATTGTATAACATAAGCATACCTTACATCACTAAGACTTAGCACTGATGAATGTCGAGCTACCCTCTAGAAGTTAAATTTAGAAGAATATTTAGCACTCCAAAGCCACTAACATATGAGACCACTCATCACACAACTCCTATGCAAGTTGGCATTGCATAATGCACTTCCAACTGACAGTGCTCACCTGCACATTGCTTTCCTACATGAATGAATTACCTACATAATGGATGTTTGTATCTAACATCATGGAATTTTAGGTTTGAAACAAACTATTATGTATCTTTACAACCATGCATATTTCATAACACTATGCAAGTTTGATGGTCTTTTTAGCTTACTTTTAAACAACTCAAACAAGTGACAAAATCAGGCAAGTAACTATTAATATGTGATATGTTTGAATTGTGATATAGTAATGTTTTTTGAATTCTACTACACATTAAGTTAATAGAAGTGAACCGATGAAAGGCATGATCTAATAACAACATGAATCGTTTATCTAAATATTATCATAATTAATATGATGAATAGTAATGATATAATTATTTTTTCCTCATGCAATTCATGAACAAAGTCATTTAACAACATGATTTATAAATAGAGAGTTGTCCCTTAAAAAATTATTTCATATTGATACGTGTATTTAAATATAATTCTCATTCTATTACAACCATAAAAGATTTAGCATACTTATATTGATGTGCATTTATAAGCTCTTATGTTTGACAAGATAAGAATTTATGCAATAGTTATAATTGACACTCCGTTAGATCTCATAGGATTCTTTGATAAAAACTGTTAAAATTTTTAGGTTATTATGTTACTTACTATAAGGTTTGGAGTTCCACTCACCCAATGTCTTATAACTAAACCAATGATGGGCATAAATTTTGAGTTATTAGAGTTTTTAAATTGTTTTTAGAGAATTACAATGGATCAACGAGTGTTGCATGTCATGATTAAAAGATTTCAAAAGAATCAAGAAATAAGAAAGATAAATATATACTATAAAAAGCACTGGTAAAAAATTGCATGGTTTTTCCAACAAAACTATGGGCTTCATCAGTCCCTAAGTTGCCAAGCTTAAGCCTATCACTACCTAACCAATCCTTCATAAGTAGAGAGCTTTTTGCAATTGCTATTTACATAGGCTAAAGCATAAAGTCCTCTCTGCTTTTTCATGAGCCCAAATATTACCCTTATTATCTTTTGGTTACAAGAACCTACCTTCATTACATTCTTGTGGGGATAAGCATAACTCTAATCGACCACAAAACCAAGCTCTAATATAGTTCTTCCTTTCTTGAAATAGAGTACTAGATTGTTCTCTTATCCATGCTAAGAGGAAAAAAGCATAAGAATTATAATCCTAAAAAAAGGAAAATAAAAAATTTAACATATCCTTTTCGAGATATAAAATAATGAATCATAACATAATAATTGAATCACTACTACCAAAGAATACCTAATAATTATTGCATAATGAATGTTGTGATATAGCTCTTCTAAGCCCTTCCAAAGTGAACATCTAAGCAATTGTAAGAAAATAAAATATTAAGAAAGTGATGTAATGCTATAAGCACAAAAAAGAACTTAGTAGGCAAAGAAAAATAAATATTGCTTTTTCAAATTTTAATAACTGAAACAAAATTTTTAGGTAAATAATTAAACTATAAAAATTTTAGTTTAGCTTAAGTAGTATTCATTATTGCAGAAAGTATATTAACTCTTCCATAGATTCAAATTCTTACTTCCATGTTTCTATAATGTTTACATCAAAGTTTGCACATAAATCAAATAATTTCTAAACTATTTGTTATGCTAAATGTTATACCTCTCTATTGGTCTATTCACCTTATGAGGAAATCCATTAATGTATAAAAAATTAAACTTTTACCATCGTCTAATTTAGAGCCTAAAATATTGAAGATTCTTGAAAAATTATTAAGGAATGTTAACGGATATTACACACTAATCAAGGTTAGGTTGTTTGTGTAGCATCTTATAATTATTCAAAGATTAGCCTCCAAATTTATAGCATGAATTTTTAAGTTGAGTGGGTGGTAACATGTTAAAGGTTAAGCATAAAGTTCTACTAAGCAATTTTATCATAACAAATTTCACAAAAAAATAAAAAATTTTAAGACAAACCTATGTAGAGTAGCTTTAAAAAAAAGAACAACTCTAATATTACATTATCACTAAGAAAAAACATTATGCAAAGAGTATACCTTTTTAGTAATGGTGGCTTATAGTTTCCATTGGAATTAACATGTGGAGCACTAAAGATGAAAAAGGGCGATAAGGTAGAGATTTTGGTTAGTGAGGAAGCTTAGTTCAAAAGATAAGAAGATGGTAGGCTAGGATATGGTGTCTCATTTTGGTGGGTGATAGTTTATTGATTGGATTAGAAAAGTTAAAATGGTAGGTGAAGACAAATAGGTGTTTGCAAAAGTAGAAATTTGTTTGGTTGCTTGCACTCCTGGAGGAAGGTTTCTCACCTTCCATAATAGAGTTAGGCATGCACGTGTTGCTTACATGGTAGAAGCTCTAATAAGAGAAATCTTATTCATCATTAATTATAGTACAATAAAAGAACCTATCATATTTATAGATAAAGAGAGCCTAATGCATGAAAAAAAATTAAAAATGTAAAATGCACCTTTAGAAAATATCATAAACATGGAAGGAAAAAGAAAAGATAATTTCAAAGTTAAATCACTGAAAAATCTAAAAAAGATATTTAGAATTTTATGAAATCAACTCTTAATAGGTTAACCACATTAATTATAAAATATATGGGAAAGATAATTTATTAATTAAATCACTTGAGAATCTAAAAAGATAATTAGAATTTTATGACATTTGCTCCAAGTGGTTCAACCACAATAAATATATAACATTAAAAAGTATAAAAAAATTTTGATAGAGAAAATTATGTAATTATGCAACATGACGATCAGTGTTATTGATGATATCACCAAGACGTCAATTGTGGACAACATAGAAGATCATGATTTATTACCAAAAAATGTTATAAGAAACTAGGCAATGGTGGGTAGCTAAGGAACAATGAGCAATTTAGTGATGATGGGCACCTAGGACATATTGGGCAACCAGATATTATAGATCAAAAGAAATTAATAATTAGGAAATGGTGAATGACTAATCATAGTAAGTAATACATGTACAAGAAGTGACATCGATGATGACATATTTTACTGCAAAATATGATGACATATTCTACTAAATGGTTTGTTGGCCTTCTTATAGAAAGTGAAGTTGATGATCTACTTTGTTTATTCTATTGGATTTAAACATTGAATGATCTATTATGCATTAGATTATTGATCAAGTTGTTTAATGGGCCTTCAAGAAATCTCCATCTTAGAGTTTCACCATTGTCTTTTATTTCAAGCCTAACTGAAGGGTTTATTACTTGTAATGCACTAGTTTAGATAACTAATTGTATGATCAAAAGGACAATTAAATTTCAATAAATTTATTTACAAAAGTTCATTTTGTACTAAATGTTTTTAAAGAAAGTTTTTGGACAAGACCATGATTTTTTGTTGATGTAATGTATCCATTAATATAAATATATATTTTAGCTTAAAATTTAATATTTGCATTTAATAAAATTAAAGTTCTATCTAAGCACCTTACCTCTAGGACTTTTCATTATCGTTGGAATTTAAATCTTTTATTTTGTACTAATTCCTTTCTTGAGGTACATTTTGGCTTGAACGTCACTATATTTATGAGATTGTAGCAATGCTCAAAACCCACCTAAAGTAGAATGATATGCTAAACCAATTGTTAGCTCATAAATTATTGAACGTGTTTAGGTTCAAATAATATATTTGAATAAGTGCCTATTCAATGATTCTATTAATTCAGAATTGGAAATCATTGGATCACTGGACAAGTAAGTACTTTGTCAAAAGCCAAAGTCTTAAATTGATCTTTGACACGAGGGAATCTTAACGTAAAGAAAAGTGATTTTAATAATCTACACACAAAATAGTAATGTTGGTGGAGAATAGGCAAGATGATTTTCCACCACAATTAAGATGATTTTCATGTGATTTTACCTTACTCCTCTTTTTTAAATTCATCTATACACCTAAGCATGTATTATCTAAATTCTAAAAATTTACTTAGACAAACATAACAAAAATATTTTGGGTTTGTTATCATCAAACAAAGTTCTATAAGTAGGATTTAATAACATAATAACAACTATATCACTCTCCCTAGGTGAGAATGAGCTCAACTCCATGGAGTCATATTGAAATCTCTAATATTGCTTTAACTTCTCTAAATTTAGGTGGTGAAGCTCCTCAGTAATCCAAGTGTCATTAGAGACATGATGGTCCCATCAGCCCACCAAAAAACTTTGTTATATGTGATTCAATGTTAAGATTGTTTCATCATCTAAGATTGGCTCCACTTGATCTCAATGCTCACAAGATGTGGCTAAATGTATTGTTGGGATATTTTTACTTGGCAATGATGGTGAAGGCTCAAAGTCTCACAAGGTACTAGGAAAAGTTTTATAAATGAAATAAGTTATTTAATATTAAAGGTAGCTCTAATTTAATAATAATTAAAAAAATCAAAATATAAATGTTGATGCTTATCCTTCATATAATTCTAAATGGTCCAATATTATAGGCGTGCACTATTTTAAGGGCTCCAATTAATGTCTCTCTAACCTAACATAAATCATTTTGTAATCACTTTCAACAAACTTTCTTAGTTATCAATGAGAATTTTCTAGTTATTTATATATTTAATTATTTCAATTGAATTATTTAGTAATATATTTATGTAATAACTAAATATGATGCATGAAAGGCTTAATAAACTAAGAAGTGCTAAAATTATAAGGTCAAAGAATAAAATAAGTAGGGCGTTGATGATGATTTTAAGGACTCAAACCTATTGTTCTATCAATTGAATCATTTTGAATGGAATAAGTAGAATGCCATAAAAGATTCTAGGGTTCAACATGTTGCATTTCTACACTACAAAAAAGCTTACCTAAACTTTGATTGACTAGATCTATTTGCCCCTCTATTTTTTGGATAATAAGTACAAAAAAACTTGAGTTTTGGTTAATTTAGGCACCAAAGTATTTTTCTAAAGTACATAGTAAATCTGACATCACAATTTAAAATAATTATTTGAGGTAAGCCATGTAGTTTCACAATTTCATTAAGAAATCACATCATAATATGGAAGGTAATTGATGTCTTATGGTAAGATATGGCATGAGCCATTTTAAAAAACTCGTCAATATGAACATAGAGTCGTTATTCCTAATGATTTTGAAAACTCTTAATTCTAAGTCCAAACATACATGTTTCCATGGTTGTTGTGCTATAAATAATGGTGTATATTCACCATGATTATAACTACCTAAATTAGTTGTGACGCATGTTTGACATTGAGAATCTATCATTGCAACTTTTTTGGGGTATATTTGGCCCACGAAATTAATCAATCACACATCTTAATTTGTTAACTCAACCAAGATGCCTAGTGAGACCTCTAGTAAGTATTTATCAAATAAGAAACTCCCTAAGAGATGTGTGGGGTATGTAAAGTCAGGATATGCCAAAAAAAAAACCCATCTTTCAAATAATAATAATCAAAAACTTTATTAGATAAAGTATTGGCTTAATGACAAGTAGGACCTAGATCAATGCAATCACTATATAAATCCTTGATGAGTGTAACTATAATTCCACCACTATAAAAGCATCATGTTGAATTCATTTAATGTTAAACTTTAAGGCAAAGTGGTTTCATAAGTTAGCAATTTAAATTCAATTGTCTCAAAAAGTTAGAAAATGGCAATTAATTATTTAAGTGCCACCACATTAGTAAGTAATTTTTGGTACACTGGCAAGTACTGTAAATTATGCTTCTAACTTATGAATAAGAGATTTACTTATAAGCTTGTATCATGCTCAACTGATAGTGAATTGTGTCCACTCATGTTTATTTGGTTCCATGTATGTAAATAGTGAGAATGATTTTGTCTATATCATTCCAAGTTAGGAGCATGCTCCATAACAATTTTTATTGAAGTAATTACCACTTATGTTTCTGGTCGAGATAGTCTTTGACATGTAGACCTTCCAGCAAAGCCTTGCATTACATGCATCCTTTTAATATTTCAATTTCTCAACAACTTATCCATAGTTTTCCTAGAGTAACCTAATTTATTTGTAATTGGCCAAATTCTTCTTACTCACCTAATCATTATTAGCTTGTAGGAAACCATTTGTCACACTTTCTACTGTGTTAATAATCTTGTTAGGAAGATATGATATCATTAGAGTGTAAAGTAGTATTAATTAGAGGACATTACTAACCATTACTAACTCCCTTTAAGAGTAATTTCTCCTTGTAATTATTATTAATCAAGTATTGTAGGTGAACCACGTATTTCTTAGCTTTAAATAATGTGCATTCAAGTTAAGGGATTGGAAGGTAGCATCATTTGAATCCCAGGAGTTCTTAGATGAAGTTCTCAAGCTATTTGATGTTTTTAAATCAAATAAACAAGTGATTTTGCACATTAATCTACAAACTTGATGTCCTCTTAAGCTTAGAGAAAATTCACTTGATAGTTTTAATGGAACATTTTTCACCACTTCAGAAAATGATATAGCCATCTAGAAAGCACAAATGGGAGTTTGTTTGACAATTTGTTTGGGGGCCTCATGATTCACTTTTTCACAATAATAATGACAAAAAACGTCTATTTTTCATACTCTTCATTAGATTAAAAAATTAACTATTGAAGTTATACTTGTGTAGTATCTGTTTAAGAAAACCGTAAGATATACTACTGAATACTTAACTAAAGTTTAGCTTGATAATAAAGTTATTGCCTTGGCTCTTGTAATTTAAAAAATTAAGTAGTTCTTATGCAAGTAAGATATTTTTAGTGAATTCCCATTAGTAAAAGTTGATTGCTCCATCGAGATAATAGTGAGTAGGAAACACTGTAAGCTAACTGCTAAAAATGTAGTATTTTTTAAAAGAAACTAAGGAAACAAATTGTTCTAAAACCTTCAAAAGATTTACTATAATAATTCTTTGGAAGGAAGATTATATTTGTATTAGTGAATAATTTAAGTGATGGGCTACCAACAAGAAAAACAATCATAGCATCATAAATGTCATTTTTAATTATGGTCAAACAATGGATGTAAATGAAACCATTAAACCCATCCAATCCATGAGAACTTAAAGAATTCTTCCAAAAATTATTTTGTTATATTTCTTCCATTCTAGCATGCTAAATCAATATCATAGCACTATTTAGTGAGTTTAAGCATAACAAAGCAAAGCACCTATTTAGTAGGGACTAGTTAGAGGTGAAGAAATCCATCACATATTTGGCAATTGTATCCTCCTTTGAGACCCAAGTCACACTTGAATCTTTAAGTCATGTGTTAAGATCCCTTTACAAATTATTAAGCATTGTGTGGAAAACATTAGTGCTTTTATCACCATCCTTGAGTCACACAGTAAATGTCTTCATGCTCTACTACATCACCTCTATTTTAGCAACCATATTAGCTGATCCAAAGCACTATTATTTCCAACCGTGATAACTCATCTATAATTCTTTGAATTTGTTTTCCTTCTTCATAAAATGTTATTTTTATAATTCAATCTTATAAAATGTATTACCAAATCAAGGTAGTTGGAATACTTGAATTCTAAGCCACCATGATGATAAAATATTGTTCATCCATACGGGAGTGGTCTGATAAGATATTGTTCATATGTTGTATCATTATAGTGGCACAATTTATGAACCAATCATGATTCAATAGGTAACACATCATTTACTTATCATGCACTATAACCATGTCAAGCCATTTGTCTTCGATGTCATTATTTGGCATTGTAAGTACTACAACTTCAACACCCATATTTTGTTAGAAATGTTGCCCTCAAAATAATGAGATTCCTAAAAGCTTTTTTATGTCTTTTTCTTACAAAATTTTTTTTGACATTCCATTTAGTTGCTTTTCTTGTTTAACTTGTGTTTCGTAACGACTATAAATCCATTATAGTTTATCTCGAAATGCTTAAGAGCCTTTGCTTTTTCCTGGAGATCCTTATTAAGGATTTTAAGAGATTGAGTCTTCACTAATTGTTTAAGCTGCACATCCTTCCTTTGTTTCAAGTTAGATTTAAATGTTTTTCTCTTACTTTACAATTTCTCATTGAAGTTAGTAATAAAAATGAACAAATAGATGATTCATTATACAATTAGGTTTTTTTAATAAGTGTTAATGATCTATGATGTAGTGGGGGAGTTTTTTCTTTCAATTATGGGGGCGAGGGTGTCTCAAGAATTTTAAGATCCTATCATACCCTTATCAATTTCTATACCCTTATTTTGCCTCATCTAGTTTCATTCATTATTCAACCTTTCGGTGTCTACATTGATGACTAACAAAGTTGGACGTTTCGCATTACTAGCTGTTTAACTAACTGGGATTTTCTAAACTTCACCATATCTTCCAAATAAGAGTCTAAAAGTTTCTTTCTTCTTACATTAGACCATTAAAAAACCTTGTTTAAAATTACATAGATAGTATTTGAAAAAATTTTAAATACTTAATTTTTTTTCAAAATCAATTATTTCTCCCAATCTTTCTAAAGATTCTAATATCTAAAAGATCTTTAACAAGATTGACAAAAGCATAAGCTAGAATTCCATGGGGCCTTCTTAAGTTGATTTGTGTAGAATCTACTTTTAATGGGTTGTTGACTATTGACCTGATTGAGAATAGATACTACTTGTTGACCAGGTGGATTAGAAGGTCCTCCAATAAGATGCAAACTGGAGCTTTCGAAGGTTCAATATTGAGCATAAACATTAGGAAATATTTTAAGTTTCTTATTTGGAAGACTATGATTTTCCTAATATTGTACATCTAATATCAAATGTTGTTGATTCTACTGAAAATTTTAAGAGCACAAATTTACGATCATGGCTAATCCAAAGTAAAAATTTTTTTTTTGGATTCTTTGTCTTAGTAATTCCATGCTCGGTCATCCAAGTGAAAACATAGGCTATTAGAGTGAGTTTGAAGGAAGAATCCTTTTTGGAAGCAAAGTAATCATTGAATATTGCCTTTTTTTAAGGACATTGGCATTATTGAGTTTAGCAAGGATGGAGGACATATCTAGATTCACCATAAAACATAGGCACTAAGGAAAATACACTCATAATGCCTAAAATAATGGAATAACCCTATAACTATGTTGCAAATTTCATCATTCTCACACCAAACATGAAAAAATTTATTGCCTCATTATCACTTAGATGTTTATTTTTGACATTCTTTCAAAATGCCATGTCAAAATGTACATTTCTTTTATCAATTTGAATACCAATAAATTGTCAATTTAAAAAATTATGAAATAAAAGCTTTCTCTCAAAATTGTTCATTTTCTTTTAGTATTCCTCAAGTTTGGCAAGATGACCTCTACGCTATCAACTAGAAATTCCAAATATCGACTTGCTTCCTTATGCTTCACGATGCTCCTTTCTTTCGATATGCTATTTGTAATTCATATGAGGTTTCAGCATTAATCTTAAGCTAATGAGTTTCTTGTATCATGTTAAGTGTGGTTTAGCAAAAGAGATGACGAATTACAATTAAATTTTTTATAAAAATATTTTAAAAAATATCTAAAAGTATTTTTAATGAGCTTGAACAAATTCCTTAAAGTAATTTTATACATAATTTAATTTTTGTTTTTAAATACTTTAATCTTTATTTGATAATCAAGTTTTAGGGAAATTAGGAAAACAAAAGACAACAATAATTTTAAAGTATAAATAAGTATATTTTTTGGTGGTTTTACCTAAAATCAATCCAATGTTTACCCAAAGAAAAGTCCAAGAATGCAATAACTCTTATATAAAAATTAAAAAAAATCTAGATAGGCTAAACCCTTAGAATTGTTAAGTAGAAACAAACATGTCATAAATAGTTTATCATAATAAAGGATATATAAAATGATGAAAGGAAAACAACAATAAGAATCTATGAGCACTAATTCTTATGCTTAACGAAATGCTCAATCAGGTACAAATATTTTAATTTTATCAATTAGAAATTGAGAACTTAATTTATTTTAAGTAATAGTTTGAGTTTGATGACAAATGGCACAACAAATGAAAGTGACGATGAGCACTAGCTACTAATCTCTTTAATACCATTACTAAAAGCATTTTCTTTATATTCCTGTAAACATTTCATCAATCTATCTTGTTTACTGATTATCATATTTATAAACATTTTATATCAACTAATATCACTTACCAAACAAATGGATTAACCATTAGGATTTGAATGATGTCTTTTAATTGGAAACATTATTTGAACAAGAGTTATAAGGGAAAATAAACAGTTAAATAGTAGTTCTCTAAGATCTATGTGATGAGAAGTATCTTGAACCATTCGATAATCAAACTTGCATAAAGTGATAGTTCTGAATAAACTAGAGAAATTTTCAAATTATTATTTTATCTAGACCATTAGATCTAAATTATGATCTGATAGTTGGATTTAATTTTATTTGTGGATTAAATGTTGACCATGCAATGTCAAGATTGTGTGATCCAATTACTGATGAAATTATTGCTTTAAATATTGTAAACGAGTTGGAACCATTTCATTACAAAATTGTATCATCAGACAACTCACATCATTCATGAAATTTGAATGTTAGCTATGTAGAAAAAGCATTACATTTTAGTCAAACATGATGTACTTGCTGTTCTTTTTGGTCATTATAGAACATCTTGTGTTCTTTAAAAGTAGTCTAATTTTAGTGTTGCTACCCTTGGGTTTTTGTTTTAGGATTTAGTCAGATGTGTTAATGGTGACATGATTAATTTATTTATGAATATAATGTGTTGTGCCTCGATTCAATATATTTCCATCCATGTTCTTGAGTGATGCCTCGATCTGATTATAGTAGCGAGCAGGTTCAGCATTATTACCCTAGACCAAACATTTGCTATGTAGATCTAGGTTAGTTAATTCAATTACAATTATTTTTTAAAATTTTATATTTAATTAATTTTTTTATAAATATTAATTTTGCAAGATAGGAAAATGAGTCGTATGATGATTAATACATGATGTAAAAGATATTAAAAAATAAAGTATTTTATAACATCGATAATTTAAATTTTAATTTCATTTTTGTAGCTTGCATTTGGGCTATTATCATCAAAACCTCTTTGATCATCCATGAGCATACGCGGATAGTAATGTTTATCATTTTCTTATAAGGCAAAATTAAACCGTTTAAAAAAAGAACATACTAAGTAACCAATAATTAATATTATTACCATTTCTTAATAAAGTGATTCAATTGTACTGGCACACATAATTATATATATATATATATATATATATATATATATATATATATATATATATATATATATATATATATATATATATATATATATATATATATATATATATATATATATATATATATATATTATCATTTTGCTTTATCCTAACTCTAAGATGATCTTACACAATCATGCATAATATTTTTCTTTTAAGGCTATGAGTGTAACAAAAATCTAAAGAATCACATTATCATATAAAGAATTCACTCTTGACCTTTCAAGTTGCTATTTCAAGTCACAAAATCACTCTTCTACTTGTTATAGACTTAGTAGTTATAAAGGGTGGTGATCTGCTAAATGAATTTGGGGGCCCCATATGTTGACGAATTTTATGCACACTTATAAACCATGATGTAGAGCTATCTTGTGCGAAAATAAGCATTATCAGACTAAACTTCTGAATTCTTTTTTCATATATCACTTTGAAAATGTGAATGTATGTGTGGTGTTAAATCTAGTTGTAAATAGAATAGTTGAAATTTTATCAGTCTATCCAAATCATGTGGATCCAAACATAGCGGTTCGATCACATTGTTTTCATGATAAAATGTTTGAGAACTCATTCTTCTTTCTAAACCAAATATTTATTTCAAATAATTTGATCACATAAGTTTCATGATCGGATGGTCTAAATTTCATCCAGCTTTCTATTTTCATAAAATTTAAATTTATTTATTTGATTATGAAGATTTTGTGACCTAATTGTCTAAGTTAAAGTTAATCATGTAGCTCACATTTAATTGTATTTGATCATGCATTGTTTTAATTTAGGAGTGAAAGGTAAAATAATAACGTGTTTATCATTTACCTTGGTTCGATCATGCAACTTTTGATCTAACGATCCATATAAAAATCAATCAATTGACTACCATTTATTATGATATATTCTAGATTCTAAATGTCATAATAATGTTTGATAAGGACTTCATTATAAAAACTATTGAGCAAGCCAACATATTTTTTTGCACAAAGGACTACATTTGAATAGTTTCTATTAAATAAGTGTCATTTGATCCATAATAGCAAATTGGGAAGTTTGGTTACTACTTTTTATATGTTTATATTTTGTACATTTTTAACATAAAAATAACGGTGAAAAGTTTATGAATTTTTTTAAGCTAGCAAATTGAAATCTTATTTGTAGGTGCTCATTATTATATCAATTATATTTATCCTTTAGTCTTTGAGCTCCAACACTCCTTTTTACTTGAATCAACAAAGCTTAAATTCTTTTATTTATTACTTGATTTAGGCAAAGCATAATACATTTATTCTTTGTTAAATATTTTGTCAAACATAATATTACTATAAGCATAAAATTTGAATTGTTCCATTACAATTTCTCTTCTTCTATTTGTTTTATTTCTTTGAAAGACTATTATTCCCCTTTTATTTTTATTTCAATCTTGTGATGGTTTTTTTTTGTGAAAGGACAATACTAATTGGTTTTGTTTTTTTGACTTTTATTTGGGGTGAATGTATGCTTGTAATTAAATTGAACATTATAGAAGTGTTGGTGTACTTTTACATTTTTTTCAAATTTATAATTTTCATTTTTTCCTAAATTTTAAGGAAAATTAATTTATTTTAAAATAAATAGAAGTTTGCACAAAATCATTAATAAAGATTTTCTCAAATTATATTTATACTTATTTTAAGTGGTTAACATCCTGAGAAATCATTTGATCAACTTTTTCAACACTATAAGGTCATGTAAACGTTTTCTTAACCATCTTTTTAAAAAATTGAATACTATTTTATATGGAGATTATTATAGATAGAGTTTAGTAGTTGAAATTCATTAGTGTTAGAATGAAGTCTTCTAAAGGCAAAAGTTGATATGTGAGAAAGAGGATGACCATCCTTATGCATTCAAAGTACTAATTTGAATTAATGTTGTAAGCTAATTGGTTACAATTCAATGATTTGGAGTTTCTCATTGAAATACCTATATGACCCATTCATTATATTCGTTTGAATAAATGCAATTTATAAAGGTATTCATAGTGACCATGGTCGATTCCACAAAACTTATCCATTGAAATGATATAAAAAACATAAGAGCACGATGAATTGAATCACTATATGAACATAATCTTCATAGCAAACACTCCATTCAAATATTGGTGAAGTGATAAACGATGCTAATTAAAGAACTGAACTGCTCCAACTGAGACAATGTGCAGAATTGGATAAGTTTGACCAGTGTATTCATGTATTGTCATAATTGAACAACCTCAAAAAAACTTAGAAGCATTCTATACAAGTAAAAATTGCATGTGCAATGCCACATATTTAGATAATAACCATCTTATGATGAATTAAAATATTAAAATGGTATGTGCCATGCCACATATTTAAAATCCATTAAGAAGGTGTAATGAATTTAAAAAAATCACCTAATTATGCAAATGAAATATAAAGTTTGATATATTGTTTAATAAAACCATTGCATCTAATTGTTGCTAATGAACTAGTCCTTACATTAGGTTGATTAAGAGGATGAATAGTCAAAAGAGTCAAGACATACCATTGATGAGCTTCTAGAAAATTTCCATGTGAATGAATTAATAAATAGTTTCATTTGCTATTGGATAAAATAACCAACATATTACTAAGAAAGTGAAGATTTTTTCTTATTTCATCCAATTTCTAAAGAGAAAAATATTTTAATAGGTAACTTCCTGATTCAGTAATGTACCATTGTATTAATAGTATAGAAAACATTTTAATCTAATTTTAATACAATTTATACTCAATTTACATCATAAAAAATAGTCAAAATTTTATGTCTTGCTTTTGCATTTTGGTTAAAACCAAGTTTAGGTTTGACAAATAAAATCGTGAAATGGGTTTGATTGGTATTCTTTCAGAAAAGGAAAAAACATTATCTTTAATATAAGAAGATCAGGTATCATGTATTAGAATTGAGTGATTCTATGGAAATGGGTTTCCCTTGAATGAAATGAGCCAATGTAAATAGGTTCATTCCATTAGGCCGAAATGCAACCTGTTTGGCATGAGCTATAAAGCCCTAGATAGTTTATGGGAATTGAATTCTTTTAAAAGAGCTAAAAATATGATAAAATTTTTTGGTTTGTTTTCCAAGATTTTTCTTCTTGTTTTTCAACCCCAACCGCATAGTGATTTTTGTAAGAACAAATCCAAGACAACCCCAATGAACTTATTAACGAATTTCACAAGTTTGATTATGGAAGGATTCATTGGATGACTTTCGTTATGATTACTCAATAAATATATGGACATCAATTCTTATCATTTTGAATTAAAGATTTCAAACCTTTTAGAATTTTTTTTATGAATCTAGAATGTTTAAATGAATATGATTGTTAGCAAGTTAAGCTAATTGGTTTACTATTACATTGCCTTCTCATAATATGTGCTTGAATCAAATCACTTTACATTGAAATTAATTAATTTCATTCGAAAAGGTTAACATACACCAAGGGATTGCAATTCTTTAGCAAATCATTACAAGGATTGATTTACTATTTGATTCTACAATAATGCTCTATAGCCTATAGTGTCCCTTAAGTTTAAAACAAATAATAATATCATGGCTTATCTTCTGTATTTATATTAGATCCTTCATAAATTCTCAATGCATTGATTATTTTACCCAAGAGGACTCTGATCACATGACCACAAAACAACAATGCGTTGGTTCCTTCTACTCAATCAAATAGTTTATAATTTGACAAAAGATTATGTTGGGGGAGTTCACTGAACTACCTTAAATGTTTTGCTTTTGCCCCTAAAAAAAGAGGAAGCTATGAATATTTTAGCAAATTGGAGATTTATTGAGCTTCTCTACATGATTACACTACAATTGAAAATGACATAGATATTATGTTGAACTCTATTTGTAATAGAATTTACTAGGATTTTTTTCTATTCTTTAGTTTTTGATTTTTAACTTTCAAATATTGCAAGATATGAGAGATGGAAGAAGTCAAGGTACATAAATAGATACAGAGTTTTTGTGACAACAATGCCACTAGGGTGGAAGAAATTGATGAACCATTTCATGTTTGTTTTGTTTAATGCCATGGATCATAGAAAAATGGTTCAATAAGTTTGTACACTAGGAGAATCCATAAAATTAAGAATTTGAGAGTCCCTATATGCATAGAAGGTCCATTTATGTTCAAATTAAAAATTTAAATTCCTGTAACTATTAGCAAAATGTAATAAATTTATACGAGCCTTCACATTATTAAAGGCATTTTGGATTGTACATGACTATTCCACTAAAGGAACTCATTCATCACTCTTCCTCTTTCTAATTATCTTAATGCATGTTTTGTTATTGTAGTTTTGTAAGTGAACAACCTACTTCTTACCTTTGAATAAGGTGCTTTCAAGTAAAGAGATTGGATGATAGTAACTTTTGAATCTTGAGAGCTTCTTGATGTTATTCTCTTACTTGTATTTCATTTATTTTCTCTCAATAGAAAAAAATATTTAGAACAATAATTTCCAAATGCGATAAGTCATAGATCTTAAAGAAGAATATATTGATATTTTGAATGGACTTTTTTACACCTATTGAGAAGAGGATAAAATTCAACTATTAGGTCCAAATAGGAATCTGGTTTATAACCTCTCGAAGTTGCCTAGTGCTTCACTACACTTGACATATGTACATTGCTTAAACCTCTTCATAGTGCTTTTGTTATAAAAAGGAATAGGAATAAGGAAAGATGGTTACCATGCTTTAGTAATGGGATGATTAAGAGGGCCATTGTCTCTGAAATTAATGAATAGTAGTGTATTTTTATTATAGATACTTATGACTAAATTAACAAATTAACTATTAAAGTTAAGCTTGTGTAGTACTTTTTAAAAAAATTGCAAGATATATGTTTGAATTCTTTTCTAAGGTATGGTTTGATAATAGAGTTATTAACTTTGACCTTGCAATTTAAAACATAAAAGTAGTTCTTATGCAATGAAGATATTTTTTTGATTTCTCCTTTGTAAAAGTTGATTGCTCCATTAAAATGAGTGTGTGGAAAAGAAAGATTGTAGGAACAACTAATAACTTAAAAATTTTTTTAAAAGAAACTATAAGTGCAAATTAGTCTATAATCTTTAAAAGATTTAGTGCAATAGGACCTTGGAACGAAGATTTTATTGGCGCTAATGAATTATCTAGGTAATAGGTTTCTAATAGGAGAGTCATTGATAGCTTCATAATTTTCACCTTAATGAACAATGCTTGTAAAAGAAATTATTAAACCCATCCAATTTAAATGCACTTGAAAAATCCATAAAAAAATTATTTTTGTATTTCCCCGACACAGATTTGCTAAATTAGCATCATATTCCTTTTCAGAGAGTCTATGGATAATAGAGCAAAGCTCTTCACATTTTGCTTGGTAGAGACAATAGGTAAGTGAGAGGTGAAGCAACCCACAACATATTTGGCAGTTAAAACCTTCTCTGAGAGCCAACTCTGAATTGCATCTTTAATTCATTTTGTATAAAGCTTACTTTGCCTATTTTTGGCCAATATGTGGAAGAAAGTTTTGCTTTTATCACCTTCCTTGATCCACATAGTACTTTCCTTCAAGCTTTTAATACATCTCCACCATTTTAGTAGCCATGAACAACTAATCCTAACTTTGGTTAATTAAAAAGTTTATAATTCTTTCATAGTTGGTTAAGGACTTTTTCTTTCTCCAAAAGTGGCTCTTCCAATTCTTGAATCATCTAGAATATATTACAAAAATGACCTTTTTTCATGGTGAGTTTTAAGTCTCGTCATTTTTAATGTAGGGCCCTCGTTCCTAAATAACCAATTGGAAGACTCTTGTTCTAAGCAAACATTGGATAGAATTCTATGCTTTCACTCCATGCACTTTGGAGTTTTAATTGTCTTTGAATAGATCTAATTGTTGAAGGAAGGATAAAAAAAGTAGAGTATTCTAATAGGATCTAGTTCATATGTTAAACGATTATATTGAAATTGGCTTGAACTAATCTTGATTCATTAAATTTCTTTCTAAAAGAGTGATATTTAAATTCTTTAACCTTAGTAATGACAAAATTCTCCATACCATCCAAGAAAGACAATTAGCCTCCATCATCAATCTTAAAACCCACCAAAGATGTCTTCTATAAAGCAATATTGGTCCAACTAAAAAAGGTTAAGTGCCTTTGCTTGTTCCTAAATATCCTCGCTAAAGCTTTTGAGAAATTGGATGTTTATTTGTTACCACTTATCATGCCTCACCTACAAGCATGTTGTGTTGGGTGGCATGTGAAATCTATGCACATTCTATTAAGGGATTGAATGACACAAAATCTACATTTTGCATGCTTTTGGTCAATGGTCAAATGTGTCTTGTGAAAATTAAAATATTACACTTTTTGTAATAAAATGTCTATCCAACCCTCATATAAAGAGGTAAGAATGATGAATGAAAGAGGGAGAATTCTTGGAGGGATCAATGTTCTTATGAAAGCACAAGTTACTTCATTAACACAATAATTTGATGTGCTAATAGGGATGGTGTTAAAAAAACCAATACACTCCATCATAAATTTGAAACAAAAATCACCAAGCAAAGAACATCTTTCTAAATCATGGACACTTGGGGTTACATTTGAGGATGCCATCATTAATATTTTGATTCAATTCTTTAGAATCGATAAGGTATGTTCAAGTTAGATATGCCCTATTAATGATACTATTGATGCAGAAACATTAGATGCCTCATTAAATCAACTTGAGACCTGTTTCTCCCTATACAACTACTGTTCGTTTAACAAAGTAGTATATGCTTGATTGAAGATGTTGAGCCATGCATTGTCCTAGTTGAATGTAAATTTAAGAACTCATTCAGATATACAGCTAATATGGAGTCTTTTTAAGAAATTTATTTGAGAAAAACTTTAGCCCATAGTTTGGGTATGAATGGTATAAGAAGTAGCTTTGGCTCTAATATCGACAAGTGGAAAAAATCTAAGATTGCACCATTAAATTTTAAAGACAAGCTATTGTATTAAGGATATCTATTGTAAAGATGTAGACTTTACCATGTACTTTTAAGGCTTTTGTTATCCTATTGAGACATAACTAACCTAGTTCCCTATATAATCTTTGGTATAAGCAAGCACATTTACCACAACCATTGATATAATGGCAACTGAAAAGAAGAACAAAAGTATGGAACCAAAAGACATAACATTTCACACTTTAGGAGGATTAGCACTAATATAATGAACTAACAAAAAAGGAGAGATTAATCCCACATAAGGTGGATGATAGCCACAACAATAATAATAGCATTTACAAGTGTGAGACACAAAAATTGTACCCACTATGAAAAGCAAGGCTTACGAGAAAAATGTTGGATTTTTTACACTAATCTTTTCTCAAACACGTCTAAGAAAAATGGGGAAAACTATCTTTCTTGTAGCTAAAATTGAGACTATTGTTGAGGTTTCATAATAAAATGATAACATTTTGTCTTTTGGTAAGGCCAACAAGGCATATAATTAATGAAATCATTATAGAAAGAATGGAAATCTTTTCAATCTATATTCAAGTAGATGTGTTGGTTAATGCTATCATAGACACTAGCACTTAGAAAAATTTGATCTTTAATGGCCTTGTGCAGAAGCTCTGCTTAAAAAGTGGTACTTATCCAAGCCATATTCACATGGGTTGAGTCAAAAGGCCTCTAAAGCAAGAGTTTATAGAATATATTGATGAAGTTGTCGATGAAGCAGTTCTATTAGAAGTTTGCCATGCTATCTTTTACTAGTGATACTTGTGGAATCAATATGATCTATACTATTATTAAGCTGAATAGTATCAATTCAGAAAGGATGGATAGAAATTTAATATAATATGGAACAAAGGAAAGTTAATAGTAGATGTTATTGCTACTACCATGCAAAGAGATTAGAATATAAAAGTTTAAATTATATGTTAATTTAATTACAGCTATGAAGTTGAATACTGGTTCCAAAAAATATAGTAATCTTCCTAAAAAACTTAAGAAGATACTAAGAGAATATTCTACACCATTTACTAGTGCAATTGCCAAATTATGTTGTGCAGCGTCTGGTCAACTTCTATCAAATTAACACTTATAAATATAGATATGTATCATAACTTAATAGTAAAAAATGATGTGATTAACAAGCAAGCCATAGAGTTATTGAAAAATGAAGTACTAGAGCCTATTAATTCACCATTTGTCTCTCTAGTTGAATTAGTGCAAAAAGGATGGAAGTTGGTACATTTGTGTGGATTGTGGGGCTCTTAACAAAATCACTTATACAAATAGGTATCCACTATGAAGAATTAATGATCTATTAGACCAACTAAAGCATGCATGAGCATTCACAAAATTTGATGTCTAAGAAAGGTATAATCAATTTCATATTACAAAAGGAGAAACTTTGAAAAAAACTTTCAAAACTCTACAAAGATGGTATGAGTGGCTAGTAATGGTTTTTGGCTTGTGCAATGCTCAAGCAAAAATCATGTGATTGATGAATGGCCTTCTACTCCCTTAGAAGATTTTATGCTTATCTACCTTGATGACATTCTCATTTATAGTAGTACGCATGAAGGATAGATAAAGAATTTATGGAAGGTGTTCGACATATTACAATGGCATTATTTGTAGTTAAATGAGAAGTTGTGTGAGTATGCAATGGAAACAATTTTATATTTGGGATATTATGTTGGAAAGGGTTAAATAAACATCGATAAGGACTAGATTAACACAATTGAGAAGTGGTGTAAACTCATTATGTTACCAGTGTGAGGGGTTTTCATAGAGCTTATCAATACTTAAGAAAATTCATCAAAGAATTCTTTGACAGAATAACACCATTTCATGGACTAACTTTCCAACATCTAAAACTTGAGTCGATAGAACTACAATAGTAGACATTTTGATACTTTAAAGAGGTAATTTGTGAAGCACCAATTCTAGCTCTACCAAGCTACAACATCCAATTGATATTCAAGGAGAAGCATCATGGCAAGTTATTGATGTAGTTTTAAAGGAATAAGCCTAAGCTGTTAGCATATTATTCTTAATTACTTCTAAGAGAATAAAAAAATCAAATAAGTGATAAAGAGCTGAGTTGTTTACATCAATATATAAAGCAATAGAGGCCATACACCTTTAAAAAATAATTCACTGCACATTCAAATCATTAGCCACTCTGATATTTGTAGACTCAATCATAAATAAAACATGTACGACACCTCTAGTGGTTGTCATAGCTACAATAATTATGCCTAATTATTAAATATAAGAAAGGCACTTTGAACAAGCTTATAAATATGCTTTCTTGAACTCCTTCAATCTTACAATGTTTAACAACTACTATGTATACATAGCCTATAGAATTTAAGGAGAAAGTTATGAAGTATTAAGATGACCCCAATTTTTGAAAAATTTAGCAAGAGAAAAATGAGGTAAATACTCAAATTACTTTATCATAAATAAAGTGTTGCACATCAAGATGATGATAAAAAATGATGCATAAGTATAGCTCAAATTAGCAAGGTCTTGAGACACATTGGAGTTTCAAAGGGCACTCTTAATTTTCAAAGGTATGCTTATTGACCCCACTTGAATTTAGATGTTATGAAATTTATTGATGGTGAATGCTTTTTGTAGCAACAAAACCATCATGTCATATATAACAACTACATATACCGCTACCAATATTGACAAGTCCTTAGAATAATATCTTAATGAATTTTATCAATTGTCTATCAATGACTTCATGAGGACATATACACTTATTTGTAGTGGTAGATAGAATTTCCAAGATGGTTAGAGCAATGTCATATAAATAAGGGATTACAAGTGACCAAGTAATTATCTTTTTCTTTCGAAAAGTATGTGTACCATTGATGGTTAGAGTAAAGCAATATTGTAGGTTTGATTAAGCCATCATTTTAGCTTTTCAAGATATAAAATAATCAAGAAATGAATAATTATATATTGTCAAGAAAAAATAATTGTTCATGGCCCTTCAATCAATTCTTGAAAAAATATTTTAAGCTTTTTTAATATATTTGTTTTATATAAAATTTAGAAAATAAAAAATCACTTCTATCTTGAAATTAGTCAATCAATCTTGAAATAAAAAATTTAATTAATCTTGTAAAATTATTGTAGATTTTTTATGCATAAATAAAAAAAACCAAATTCAATATTTATGCAACTATTTTATTTTTATCTTCAAACATGTATCAAAGTTTAATTGATCACCTATTTCAACCTCACTCACCTAAACATTTTTCATCCAAAATATTTGAAATAAACAAATTTCTACAATGCATGATGCAATTAAAAAATGGTCATTTGTTTAAAAAGATGAACAAACCCTAATTAAACAAAAGGCTTATGAAAAAGGGAGAAAGAAATAGTAAAAAATTCATACATGGCCATACTAGTTTTGCAAAACAAACTAAACCACCATAGCACATTAATCCACTGCATCGGAAACCACTATCTTTATCCAACTAGAAAACCAATTCGAGTTACAACTTGAAGAAGAGGTAGAAGAAAGAAAGAAAATGAGTAGAGGAAGAAGAAGAACAAATATAAGATCAAGAAAGAGGAGGAGGAGAAAATAAAGATGAAAGAATAGAGAAGATGATGGCGAGGAAGAAGAAGAAGAAAGAAATTAGAGAAATAAAGTAAGAAAGAATAAGAATAAGAAGAAAAAGAAGTAAAAGAAGAAGAAGAAGAAGAAGAAGAAGAAGAAGAAGAGCAAAAGAAGAAGAAAAAGAAGAAGTAGAAGAAGAACAAGAAAAGAAGAAGAAGAAGAAGAAGAAGAAGAAGAATAATGAAAAAAGAAAGAAAGTAAGAAAAGGAAGAAGAAGAAGAAGAAAGAGAGAATGAATGGAAGAAAGAAAGACAGAAGAAGAAAGAGAAGAAGAAAAAGAATGAGAAGTCAAAGAAGAAATGAAAACTGAATGAAAGGAAAAAATATAGAAAGAAAGCTGAAGAAGTAATACTAGAAGAAGAAGTAGAAAGAAAGAAAGAAAGAATAAGTGAATGAAAGAGAGAAGAAGGAGAAGTAGAATAAGAATAATAATAAGAAGAAGATGGTGATGACAGAGAAGAAGAGGAAGAAGAAGAAGAAGTGGAACAAGAAGAAGATGAAGGACAAGAGGAAGGAAGACAAGATAAAGAGGAGGAGGAAGAAGAAGAAGAATAAGAAGGAGAAGAAGAAGAAGAAGATGAAGAAGAAGAAGTAGAAGAAGTATAGGACGAGGAAGAAGAAGAAGAAGAGCAAGTAAAAGAACTGGAAGAAGATGAAGAAGAAGAGGAAGAAGATGAAGAAGAAGAGGAAGAAGATATAGAAAAAGAAGAAGAAAAAAAATAAGTAGGACTAGAAGAAGAAGAAGAAGGGAAATTTCCCATCCTTGACATATCTAATCATGATATTCAACTATTGAATAAACTTTATTGAGCAATGTAGGAAATAAGTGATACCACTTTTATGAAGATGGAAAATTGCTTGAAATGTGAGTATTTTATTGTAGTAAGCAAAGTAGGAAATGATGGATACGAATTTTTGCCATGAAAACTTGGAGTTTATAGTGTACAACATCCAAAAATATGGAAAGATAGTATTATATATGTATAGCTTGCATCCAATCATATTGTGCATGAATTGATAAATAAGAACTCTTTCAAGGATTTTTCATTAATCCTACACAAAGCTAGCTACACTTGAATTTCAAGATGCAAGAAATAATAGAATTTAGAAGTGATATTAAACAAAAAAACTCAAAACTTTCCAGATACAATACATGAAATATATTTCAATGCCAAAAGACAATGACTCAAGTGACAGAAAAAGTATAAGAGAAGATATGACCAACATAGAGTTTAAAGATGTTCACAAAAGATTACCTTATTTGGCTTCATATTAGGAAGGAAAGATTTAAAGTACATGGAAATAAGATAAAAGTAATATGATATAGTCATTTCAAGATAATATTAGGAATTATTAATGAAGTGTTTTGTCCTAAGGAAATCCCACAAGAGGGGGGGTGAATTATGTATTTAAAATTTTATGAATTTCAAAATTAAACTTAAAAACCTTTAAGCAAGAGTAAAGAGAGTTGAACACACAAATTTTTAAGTGGTTCGACTCAAAACCGAGTTTGCATCCACCCCCAACCAGTGTTAGGAAAAGTCCACTAAATGCACCGATTACAAGTGAGGTTTTTCGTACGATTCACCTCAAACCTACTTGGGATTTTTACTACGACTAATCCCAAACCTACTTGAGTTTTTACCGGGCTCTACTTAAACCCAGGGCTTTAGCACTACTGCCGGGATGCCCTTACCCCAAAACAAAAAATACAACGATTCGCAAAAAGAACTTAGAAGAAATCGAAGAAAAGAGGAGGCACACACAATCGACAAATTAGAGGGATATAAATTAAGAAATAATTGAAAAACCTCTAATTCTAATAGCCTTCTTACCGCTTTGCTTTTTGAGCTTGGATGCACCGTTTTTGCTTAAGTGCTCAAATTTTGAGATCTGAAATCTTTGGAAAATTTAGCAAAGGTTAAACTGAAAAACACATCAATTTTCCCTATTTATAGAGCTTGAATTTGAGCTCTAAAAACACCCCAAACGGCTCCAAAAATTAATTAGCCATTTGGGCAACGGACGGAAAGCAGCCACCATCCGATCCAGGCCCAAAAACGAACGACGCAGATTGATTTACGCATTTTACCTTTCGGGCTTAATCCAGAGTGTTTGATCCGGGCATGTAATTGAAAGGCACGGATGAAATCTCACGATTACCGTTTATGCGATTTAATCCCGTGCATAGGATCCGGGCGCAAAGATGAACGACACAGATTTTACCTTACGGGATGAATCCTGTGCATTGGATCCGGGCGGGCTTGATCTGAGCCATTGGATCCCGCGAAGGCTGAAACTGGGATTTTTAGTCTGACATTGCGTATGCGAAAGTGTTGGAGCGCTATATAAGAAATCCACTATGTTTAGATTGCGAGCCTCTTTGGGGTTTGCTCCCCCCTTCCTTGACCAGGACTTGATCACCTGGTTCGGGTTGACTTAGCCTAGCATTGTTCATTGACCGTTGATCGAGCTGCAGTTTGACCTAGCGGAGCTCCTTTCGGCAGGCTTTGGGCGGGCGTGGCTTAGCCAGGCACTATTGATTTGACCGTTGACCAGCACTAGCCGAGCTCCTCTTGGTGGGGTTGGCTCGCCCTTTTCGTGTCAACCAAATTTTTATTTTTAAATTAAATTTTTCATTTCTAAAAGACCTGGACGGGCTGTTTTCGCACCGGGTCGACCCGCCCATTACTACATTGCATTTTTCCTAGACTTCAGCTGTTTTAGGGTATTTTTCACGAATTTTTGTGCCAAAAATTTGAATATAAGTGTATAAAATAATTTTATATTCTTATAGTATTATAAGTTATTTAAATAGTTATGAAAAGAAATTCATGAAAAACAATTTCAAAATAATATTAAAAAATCAAATACCAATGTCTATACATTTTGTCAAATATGCTTGGCCCAAAAATCAAAATTCGATATTAAATAATTTTATAATATTTTTAAATGTTAATACTACTAGTGTGTCTCATAATCTCAAAGTTTGGACATATCAAAATTGAAAGAAATAAAAAGAAATCCAATTATAGAAAATCTTGTGCATGTCTCAAATTTCCTTGAAGTATGCCATGACCTCAAGGCCCTTAGAGACAATTATTTTAGACATCTAAGATACATGGCTTGATTTAATTAATTATTAATAATTTTACTTAAAATCAAGCCAAATAAAATATACACATTTATGCTTGACTCATCAAACACAATGATGTAACAATTAATAATATATATCTAGTTGTTTGAACAGAATATATGAAAATGTTTTTAATAGTTAATATGGCTAGCTTGAAGGCCTATGAGCAATTTTTGCTTGATGATGAACATTAAAAACACTTAGCACCAATGGATGACTTTTTAAAAAATGATGATAACTTCTTAAATTAAGATAACATCATCTAGAAAGGGATCATTATGATAACGAGCAAGGCCTAGATATTATACTAGATTGTGAAGAAGGGAAAAAGACTTACTACTACAAAGTGTATAGCTTGGAGAAAGGTTAGTCATTAATTTGTCATGTTTGTTTGGAGTAAAATAAAAAAATAAGGACTGGTGGATCTATTCAAGTTGATTCAATGAATCTAAAAAAATAAGCCAAAACTAGAGGAAGGAGGTGCAAAGAAAGTACAAGTTCTGTGGCTCACGTTGGAATGAACAGTTGTCTTTTGTATGCTTGACTTCAAGAACCACATCTACTACACTCGATATGTAGTGCTAACTAGGTTTATGTGCACCAATTATGAAAAGGAGATGGACCAACCGCCAAACATATATGAGCATGCTTTAGGTGGGTAGATAAGTGGGTCATGTGCAAGACAAGTACCACTTAATATGCCTTTCCTATGCTCATGTAGTGCTAAGTGGTGCATCAAATTAAAGTGCATATTGGGCTTTGACATGCATGTATGGAGCCAATGATGCAAAATTTTGTCGATTTTAATGTTTTGATGAATGTACAAATGTGTCTTTTGGAAATTAAAATGTTATGCCTTCTGTAATAAAATTTCCAATATAAAGAAGCAAGAATAATGAAAGAAGAAGAACTTCTGGTAGTATTCAATTTTCTTGTGAGAAAATCATTATTCTTCTTCTCTTGATTACTTAGTTTCTCACAATTTTCATACTTCAAATTTTTCTTTTTTGACTAGGACAATATGGTTTACTAGTGAGAGCATAAGGTGAGAAATCCTCATAAAAAGATTAGTTGCTTATTGAATTTGTTGATATAGTTATTTAAGAGATGAATCATAGTACATCACGGTTCATTTACTAAGTATTGAAGTTCTATGACGTAGTTAAGCAATTTAATTTTTGACTTGCTAGGAGAGTAGAATTTCTCACATGTTAAGCTACTTATGAAACCCTTATCAACTTTTATTTCCTTACATTCCCCTATTTATGTAGATTCATTACTCAAAACTTTGGGTGTCCACACAAAAGACTACCGAAGTTTGGGGTTTGACATTGCTTATTTCTTGATGAATTGGAATTAACTCTTCCTCACCATTTCTTGCATACATCAAGAAATTTTTTCCTTGTTGCATTGGATAGTTAATTGTCTTTTTTGGAATAATATAGATAATAGTTTGGAAGATTTTTGGAGCTTAATATTTTACTCTATACTATTATTGTTGCTAATCTTTCTAAGGATTCTAAAATGTTAAGAATGCCTTTAGAAAGATTGAGTTGTATGTTGATTGGAGCCCCAAAAGGCCTTGTTAAGTTACGTACTTTAGCATTTACATTTAATGGGTTGTTGACCTTGACACAATTGAGAGTAGGGCAAACTTGTTGACAATGTGGATTGGAAGGCAGTCCAAAGAGATCTACACTAGAGCTTACATAGGTTGAATTTTGAGTGAAAAAAGTAGGAACCATTTGATGATTCTCATTTGAAAGTCTACAATTTTTTAGTTTTTGTAAATGCAAAATAACTGTCATATAATTCTAATGAAATTATTATAAGCATGTGCTATATTTATCACAATAGGTCTAAAATAGCCAAATTGTTTTATTTCAGCTCTTTGGAACTTAATGATGTGTCTTGAAAGTGAGAACATTGCCAATTATAGTGAGTTCGATGGGTGTAGCCTTTTTGTAGACATCATCATCATTGAACATGACCTCTTGTAAGCACTTTATAAAAGTCAATGGAATTATCTTTATTAGAGAGGTTGGGGAACTCCACTGATTCACCACAAAAGAAGGGCCAATACTCCAATGCATACATGAAATCTACCTAGTAAGAGAGAGGAGCAAGCCAACATGAATAATCCAAAAATCTCGTTTGATATTTATTCCAGCTTCCACCAAATTTGAAAAAGAGCATATTAATGAAATGTTATTTCTCTTTGTCATTACATTCCTTTTTAATCTAAATTTATGATATGCAAGTCATATGTTGCCACGATATATATATGTATAATCATCATTTTTTTACCTTAGTTTATTATCAAGTGATCTTATAACCACTGCCAACTTTTGCTTTAATAATGAGTATAACAAAAATTAAATGAATCATTTTATGAAAACATACCTATAGTTTCTAATATCACAACATACTAAAGATTATCATGCTAGCAATCCAATAATATTTCTCAATCACAAGACCAAAGCATAAAAATCATATCCACAAAATTAATAAGTCATTCAATCCTAGTCTACTCAAAGGCAACACCGTTTAGCACTATCAATGCCTAATAAAAAATATAATAAGCAACTATTAAGTCTGATAACACTGTTTGATACAATCCACATCTAAGAAAATATTATTGATGATAAAAAAGTATCAAATATATAACTATTAAACATGAAATAAGGAAGATGAATCATATAAATATTGCACTAATTATTTTGCTATTCTAACACCTTGATCCTACAAAAATATAACTGGGTGAGCTAGAAGACTCAATTGGGAATCTTTGAGTTATGCTACTAAACTAACATGTGTTAGCTAAAAAATATGAACGAATCAATGGAGTAAATCTTGTAAACTAATAGCTTTATATTTTAACAACTATAATGACATCATCATTTACTAGGAAGTTAATATCTATTTTCTTATATTACGACTAATTGGTTTCTTATTGTCCACTGATGCATGTAACACTCTTTGTTATTCAAGAGAAACATGGCAACACTACCCTTTTTTGACATCATGCAATCTAATACTCCATAAGGAAACGTTGATCACAAGGGCCATCGCCTTAAGGTTTTATGGGTCATTAACGACCATAAGTATTCCGATAAAAAGCATAGCACATTATGTAATTTCTTAATCGATTGAATGTGCAAATATTTTCTCTTGAACTATTTACAGAATGGCTTCTTGTTGATTCTAAAGATTTTTACTCCATAATATAACATTCTTGTTATAGGCTTAAGAATTTATGCATAACTACCGTAGGTCAAAGAAGTAGGGTAATTGAATTGTCTATCTCTTAAATGAGAATGGATTTTTAAAGGTCTATTATGCCTAAATGTTCGATAATTTTCACAAAATCCTAAATGAACTAGTTAAAAAAGTTTTGCCCATTTTCCCTACTGATTATGTCTAGGAGCTTGCATATAAAAGCTAACATAGTGTCTATATAGTCTTTATTTTTACCCATGGTTTAATTAAATATTTATTTGATTACCCTTGCAACTAAGTCTTGATTTACACTTGTTTCACTAGTAATCTTTATGACTCCAAAGTAACCCTTAATCATCATACCCATCCTAAGGCCCCTCTAGAGCTACTTTAATTTCCTTAGATCACCAACTATGGTATCATCATATAGCTTAAGAAAATAAATAAAAGCACTTGTGGTGTTGCCTAAAGGCCATAATAAAGTAAAAGGTGGCAAACATTAGCATCTTACTACTTCCATGATAAAACCTTGCTCATTCCATTATCTTATAATAATGTGCACAAAGGTTCATCGATGAAGTTTCCTTGCTAATTCAAAAGGACTTTCTATTATATCTTCCTTTTCTATAGATTATTTTTATTCTGTTGAGCCTGATTTCATGTCAAAGCTTTCCAACATAATCATATCCAAAGTCATTAAATTTTTAATTTAACTTTACTAAGAATTGTTAATTTCCCATAAAACTTTTACATGAATGTCTAATGTCATCCTTAACACTTATTTTAAGGCTTTAAACAAAGCTCTCCAAGGCTTCCCAACTAGGAACAAAGGGCTACACACACCTTAGAAGCTATCTGAGTTCATGTATGGCTTGAGCCAATGCCTCTAATAACTTAGCCATGAAAGGGCTCCATGCCTCCCAAACAAGCCCAAGAGAAGAGATACTTAATCTACAACATTTTCCAAACTTTTTTGTTTTATTTCCTCACACACATAAATCATTTATTGATTAAGTTAAGGTGCAAACTACATCACTTAGAATTTCAAATACTCACATTTTTACCTTCTAATGTCATCAACTAAGATTGTCAGTAATTTCAAATAGAATCATACTAATGCACATCACATATAAATTTCAAAAAATAAATTAATATAATAACATAGAATGAAGTCTCATTTTTGCACATTCCTTGGCTTGTTATTCCTTAAAACTCTTTGTTTATGTATGCAATAATCAAGAAGTGAATTTTAGATAGATCCATATTATCAAGCATCAATTTTGTTATGTAAGAAGAAGAACTTTAGAAGGGATCTAAGATTCTAGCAATATGTAACAACAATACAAGACTTTTTTTCTAGTTTTTTTATTAAATTAAATAAAATTTTCTTCTTAATGGCTTTCCAATTTTCTAACATTTGTCATGAAAATCCATGCTTAATGCACATAGATGCTTAAACAATCGACAAGACAAATAAAGTACCATGGTTTTAATTTATTCCACGTGATAATGTCTAAGCTAAGGAGGACTTTGCATCAACATCTTTTTATTTCAAATTCAACTTCTACATGTATTTGTAAATAAATCAAAACATGCAACATAATTATGGAAACTACTTTGCATTCATAAGAAAAATACCAATATACATTTTTGTCATGGTTCCACTACAAATATTTCTTAAGAAACAATGATAATTGACCGATTTATTTACAAAAGAAATCTCCATTTGCCATGGGTCAAAGGAAGTTTCTGATTCTTAAGTGAGTTTGTTTAAGAAGAACAACTAGTTTCTATTACAATAATTTTTTAATAGTTTCATATGTATTTTAAGAAAATAATTCTGCTTTATATTGGCTTAGATGTCAACTAAATATATAATATGAACTCAAAGATCATTCTATCTTGAATAAGTATGCAGGGACTTCTCCTTAGTTGGATCTTTAATCACATCAAAGGTTGTGCTCTCCTTCTTCTTTATTACTTAACTCACTTTTTCTACTTGGCATCTTCTCAATTGACTTCACTAAATTCCCATTTTATAGCTAGAAATTCTCAAACCAATACAAACACATGTTAAGATCTCACATAAACTTGGCCACAACTCCTTAAAAAAGAGGCTTTAGTTTAAGATAATCAAATTTTAAGTTAAGGGAGCCACAATATTCCATTTTTGTTAACCCTGCTCTAATGGGATGTCTTATGATTAATGAGTCAAGCACTTAAGATTTATGAAACTCTACAAGATATGGCAAATAAATTCTTCTTTCTTTTATATATATATATATACACACACTCTTTTAATCATCTTAACTATTATTACCAGCTACTACTTTTAAGGAATCCTATCCATATCTTATAATGCATTTATGGTTTGCTAATAATAAGGATTAGAGGAAAATAAAAATTATAAATAAAATTACAAACACATTTTAAAGTATTAAGCATAATCATCATGGAATGTAGCTCAAGTCTTGACATTCTACCATTCTTCCAATTTTAGAACTTCAGACATTAAAATTCAAAATTCAAAATTCAATATTAAACTTTCTTGTATTCAAATTTTGAAATTTTAAATTTCAAGTTTCAATTCCCTAGGAAGCGTATATCTTAATGGACTAGATAGTAATAATGTTTCTAAGAGTGTTAGTGTTAACATAAAGTTTTTTTAATTAAAGTTAATAACGACTAACAACTACTGTTACCTTGCCCTTTGTTTTCATTAAAGTAATTATAACGAAAATTGTTGTCCAATGTCAAGAAACCATTTGATTGCTAATTCCACAACATCGATTTTTGGCCTTCGAACAAAATCATTACTTTATATCTAAAGATAACCTCGAGATAAAATGGATTGAAGTTTGACCTAAATTAATAAGAATTTTTATTCTTTATTTCTACGATAAATTAATATAAACATCAAGAACTTCAAAATGGACAAATTTCCCTTTAACAATTAGGGCTTAGGTAGATAGATTTCTATCTATTTAAGAGATAGCTTGTGAGGTGAAAAAATCATATACTTTTCATTATGAAACCAATAAGCTAAAGAAAGATAGATTATCTTGTGAAATAAGTTTTTAGACTCATAAAAAATGAGATTCATTTTTTTTGTAATTACCAAGCAATTGTGGCTCAAACAAAAGATAAAAAATCTTGTGAAGAATGGGGGTGTACTTTGTTGACTCTCAAATAAGAGGGTACAAAATGGGATAAATAAAACTCACAATCTTAATGACTCGTGTGTGCTACTTGAAATGTCTTTCTTGTCATACTATGAATTGGTAGACAAACTCCTGAGGATTTGAAAAATCTAATATATTGCTACATTTGATTTAATAAAAATTTCCATTTGATAGACTCAAACTAAGAAACTACCTTCCTATTCAAGTCAATCAGGATGTGTAGCTCTAGCATGAGTCCTTGAAGGAGAAACATGAAGCTCAAAATTATCCAATAAATAGTTCATAAGATGATCTAATCCACTGTCTTGAAAATAGAAACATGAAAGTAATGAAAAAAATATAATTTTTTTATATTAAAAATTCCAATTTGGCATGGTTATTATCTTACATATGACAAATATGATGGCTATGTCATGGTGTCACAAATATATAACAATAAAATATCAAAAAATGAAATCTATTGTACGATATCCTTTTTAGGTAATTAATCATTTACTTAGATGTAGACTACTTATAATTTTTCACATTCCCATTTTATGGTTAAAAAAAACCATAAAATAGTAAAAGTAAAAGAAGTAGAGCAAAAAAACTTATAGGAATGAATCAATGAAAAGATGACCTTTACTCATAACAGTAGCAAGGTGGAGCTTTTTGTAGGTTTCATAGAAAAAGTTGTAAAAAGAGAATAAATTATTTATTTATTTGGTGTAACTTGATGAGCCTAATGGGAGGAAACTTCCACATATGATTATGTGTGTGTGTATGTATGTATGTGTGTTTGTGTTCAAGTGAGGAATTCTATAGAAAACTATCTCAATTTTTTTTGCTATCACAATAACTTAAAAACCTAATTTCTTATGATTATAAGATTCATGACAATATGAATCAAAATCATAGAAGTACAACATCCCTCTTTTTGTACTACTGAAGGTTTCAAGAAATTTTGAAATTGAGAAATCATAATGGGCTCAAGTTCAATTAGACAATAATCAACTAATTTGGATTAGCAAACTATTATAAATGATTCATGGGTAAAATGGAAGGATCTAATAGACAACAAACTTGCCCAAAATGAATATGAATGGGAAGATAAAAAAAGAAGAAGAAAGGATGTTTTTGCTAGTTGCTTCGATTTAGTTAAATATTTTATTCAGATAAATATAGAATTAAAATTGATGGTTTTGTGCTTATTAACAATTTTCCCTTCAAAGTTGAAGCTAATCATTCAAAGAGATGGGGTAAAGGAATGAATTTCAATCTTAAGGAACTATATCGATGTGTCATCGATCGAAACAATACTATTTTGATGTATTAGTTATATGTAGATTTACTCCAAGAGAATTAGTAATGTGTTAGGGGAAATTGGTATAAGCAACTGTGGATACACTTCTTGATTATAGGATCCATGGACGACCTATGAGGGATTGTCGCAATATGCTTTGAGTCATTTTCTAAACTAATTGAAAGTAAAGATGGAAGATTTCATGACATTGCTTGGTAAATAGGTAGATTCATCTTGTCATTATTATGGATACTTTTCTTTCATTGCAATAATATTTATTACTTTGAGAAATAGCAATAGTGATCTTCAAAATACTTTTAATTCTTTGTTTAATCTAACATGTCACTTCTGAAATAGCTATTGCTAAAAGAAAAATTAAAGAAAAAGAACACATTAAATGAGAAATACATAGTGAAGATAAGTAGATGTGTCATGTATTGTTGAATAGAGTAAGCACCCAACATGTAAAGTCATATATGCATTGCAACCCATTTTAGTGCGCATGCTATTTTTTACACCCATTAGTTTTGTATGGTCTTCAATGTGGACTTTAATAGGGATCAAATGGATCTTTATGTACCTTTACCATTAGAAACTTAAGCAGAAGATAATTTACTTATGTTTTCTAACATTATTACCTTTTTCTAGTTATTGGGGACCTTGTTCGTGTACTGACTTAATATATGCTTATTAAATCTACATATTGTGGACGAGGAATCGCTAAGGTATTTGTGCAAATTGTTATAAACAATATAGGAGACTTGTACAAATGATAAGAGGGACACAATCGATAATAAAGACTATTAGTATATAGAAAAGAAAGAGCCCTAATTTTCAAATTCTTATGATGCAGTTGGAGCTTATCAGTAAAAATGAATCCATTTGGACAATCATTTTTGGCTCTAGTGGAGACTAAATCAATGCATATTAAGCTTGAGAAAAGTTCCAATGAACTTCAATATGAATCTTCTATAATCATAATAAGATTTATATACACTATCAAATAGTAAGAAGTCTAAGAGAGAATCTTGTTTTATATACATATAAATGACTATTGGTTTACCCTTTTTATTAAGAAATGGACAAAGCAATATAGAGTACATGGTCTTTTTCCAGCCAACTCATAAGCTGTCTAACTTAAAAATAAAAATTGCAAAGAATTTACTAAATGAATTTTTATTCATGATGCCCAGCCTTGTTGGAATTTGCATTTCTTTTTAAGTTTTGTGAGAATAAAGATTAAGGAATTTTTTGAATCACTATGCTAATCTCGTAAAACAAATTGTAATATTCAATGCATACCCATGAGCCCTTAAAATGTGATAAAAGAGAAAAGTTTTGCCTAACCCTAATGAGCCGAGCATCAGGAGATAATTCATATATTAGTCATTGATGAATTGCTACTTAAAATCAAGATATTGGAATTGAGCTTGTAAATTAATTAATAACATTTTGAATACACCCAATGCCTTTTATGGCCAGTTTTATTTGCAAAAAATGTATGATAGATCTATCAATTATGTTATGATGGGAGTCCCACTCATGGGGACCTTGCTGATTTGGGAGAAGTGTAAGCTTTATTATGTCTTATTCAATTGGACAATCATATACACAAATAAAATTAAGAACTTTTCATATTAGTAGAATATTCACAAAAGGTACTATAAAAAATTTGCATGCTCTCTTTAATGGAAATTCAAATTTGATGAGTAAATTATTCTTCCAACACATAAATGTCATGGACACCATTTTTTTATATTTTTGTAGACTTGTATCAACTGGAGAGCTAAAATACACTACGTAATGTGAATATTCCAACTAAAAGTCTAATATTAGTTTAAAATGACCGATACGTAAAATCAAAACAAGTGATTACAAAGTTTTGTGGCAAAATGTACTTTAAATTTTATACGGTTCAAAAACTTATTTTTTCAAAGTTAGTAGGAGAAATGAATAAGCTAAAATATGTATATCATATGTCACTATATAAACAAATTAATATTTTTTTATTATCAAAACTAGTCATTCATGGAAATTAATAAAAGGTATATATAGATAAACAAAGTGTCATTTTCATTTCATAGCGATCAAGATCAAAAGAGTACTAATTATTTTTTAGAAGAAAGATACATCTTTGCTTCCACACTTAAAAATATCCAAGCAAGACATTAATTTTTGGATACTTTTAGGGGAAAAAGATAATGAAACTCTTGACTATTCAAAACTTGATTAAATCCTATCTAATATTTACAAGAATCCAATAAATCATGTAGTTGTCAAGATTTCCTAAGCTATTCTTCAAGAAAAGGGAAGAAATAGTGAGACTATCTCATTATCAAATGATAGTTGATAGTTTAGTGAACTTTTCTTGAGTATTAGATAGTTTGTTCTATGACTGACCCTTAATCATGGTGTTTTGCCTGATGATAACAAAGCGTAAGAATTATTAATTAATTTTTTTGAGTTAAATTTTAGATTTTAAATAATTGATGCTTATGTTCTAGGGAGAACTTAAACAAGAAATTAATTAGATAAAATTTCATTAAAATTATCTCAATTAGAGTTCTAAATAGTCGAAGAATATACTCTAAGTTTAATTTTAGATATTTCAATTTTATTTTAATTAGAATGTTAGACTTCATTAAAATCATTCACATAATGTACAAAAATTAAATTTTATTTAAATTAATTATTTTAGAAAATTATTAGGATTCTAAAAGTCTAGATGTTATCTTAATTATTCAAATAATTGTTTTATTGTAGATCATATATTTGGAAATCCTTTTTCAATAACTTATTATAAAAAGTATGTTCAAATTATAATAATTAAATAGTAATAAAAAATAATTCAATTAAAAAAATAAGAAAAACTTATTTCTAATAAGATCAAAAAGTGTCTATTTAAAGCACAATTCAAAAATTTATTTAACTACACTTATCATGCCATGAAAATAATTCCCAAAATTGTTGAACAATTTTTAGTTGATTCATAACTCACGAATTTTAACATAACTCATTTTTTGTGCAAAGCAGAGGGTAGGCATCCCAAAAAATTATGTAAAATTCATAATGTAGGATAACTCACAAAAAGACATAATAATCCATCATTCATTTGATGTGGTTCTCAAATATATATCAATTTGACACAAATGTAATTAACGTTGACAAATTGATTTCTGTAATGCAATTGCACAATTTCGTGTTTATATAATCTTAATGTCGTTTGTCATTTTAAAACAATTTTTTTCATCCACCATTGAATCACACAATTTTGTGATCTCCAAGCCGATGTTTAATTCGCACGGATGAACTAAATCTTGATGTAAAATATCAATTCAAATAAAATGGCCCAAATCAAACCCTAATTTACAAATAGTGTTTTTCTATCCATATTCATTGAATCAAGAAGTTTTTAAGATTCAATGTTCCAAGAACCTTTCAATCAACTAGCTCCCATGCAAATGTTCTTTTAGAAATTGCTTCCAGCAATTGGGATTTTTATAATTTATTAATTAATACTATATGATGGACTTTTTACTTTAATTAGTAATGACTAATTGGTTACTTTAGCAAGTATTTTTTGTCAATAACAAAATTCCTATAAATATGTGAATTATTGAAAACTTTTTATTGATAAAAGTTTTACAAAATCTAAAAAAACATTTCAAATCACGACATACATGCCATTTGTAGTTGGTGTTCATTGTCAATTTCTTATGATGCATTCTTCACTCATTAAAATAATAATCTCTACAATATTCTCAAATAAGCTATGTTCTAAATTTTCTTTATTTTTAATTGATTTAAATAAAATACTAATACCACATTAGGCCATCATCAAGCATAAGATTTTTATTTATATTAATTTTAATTTTTGTGTCACAAAATTATTTCAATATATTAGTAATTATTTTAATATAAATGCCATAGTAATCTATTCCTATTATTTGTCATAAAGATTTAGCCTACTCTTCTACTGTCAAAATTATTTATATTAGTTGTGGTTTTGCTTAGTTTTTCTGAAGGGAAGATAAAGAATTTGTTTTAGGTCCAACTACTCAAAAATGTTTTGTGTACATTTTATATTTTCGTTAATTATTGTTTTTCACTAATTTCATATGAATTTATTATTAAAGGAAGCTTAATGTGTACCAAAATAAAATTAACTCTTGCTCAAAATAACTTTTAAATTTGTGCTTAAGTTTATTAAAAAAACTACTTCAAACAATTTTCTTTAATTGTTCTCCAAGGATTCAAAACATTATTGTTTATAATTCTCCCACTTCTTGTGAACTCTTGTTAAGCACACTTTAGTTGGCATAAGAAAAAAGTTCTTTCTAACAATAAGAAATTGTTTAGTTGAAGTATAACTCAAATTAATGTTTTAGTCAATCTGGGTAGAAGTACATCTTCCAATAGACTACCACACTTTTTTGACAAGTCGTATTTTTAAGAAAGGATTAAGATGACTACTTATATAAAATTTATTGTTAAAGAAATATGAGAACTAATAAAAATGACATTTAAATTTTTCAATAAAAAAATAGAATATATTTTTATACAAAAATTATTTACCAAAAAAATTATTTACCAAAAAATTCAAAAAGAAAAATAAAACTATAAATAAATGATGGAGTTATAAGAATTTTATATTATTGATGTAGGACAGATTGAAACTTCTTCTAGGATCTAAATTGTAACCTACGATATAGATGATACTTAATAGATTATTAGGAAATACAAAAGATACTATCTATTAATTTTAGTTAAGGAATTTGTGTGTTATTTTAGAACTATTCAAACATTGACCTTTTGAAGTTGTGTAGAATATTAAATTGAGCAAGTGCTAACATCGTAAGCACTAAGTATTAAATCTTGTGAAGTAATTTTTGTCTTATTTGATTTCATATATATAAAATAAATATTTTGAGAAAAACTTTATGTGAAGTACTTTAGTAAAAAAAATAACCCTAACTATAGATTACTCCTTACAAAATAAAATTAGCTAAAATTTATCATCTTTTTGGCGGTGATGCATTTTAATTTTGTAGGCATTCGCATTTGGAGTACTAAAGTGGTAAAAGAGTGACTTAATAGCCATTTGGATACTAGGAAAGCTTGGGGTATTTGTTAAAGCTAAATTTTATTTAGTTATTGACTCTCATAATAGAAGGTCTATTAATTTTGATCATGTCTCTCATAGGTGATTTTTTTGTTGACTGTCTTGAAGGAAAGTACCTTGCCTCCAATCATTAACTGTCACAAGTGTAGTTTGAACTAGTTCAACTGAGTCGGGTACACAAAATTTGTTTATTAAAGTGGATAAATACAAACAAAATAATTTTATTTCATAATTTTGTGGTCCTTACAGTATTCTGACTCTCCATTTTTATAGAAATCTTAAAAGTTCATTAAACTTCAAAAAAAATTTAAAAAATAAAAAGTTAAAAAAATATTTAATTAAGAAATTGGAAAACTAACTATGCATTTTTTGCAATGGTAACGACGAGCAATGAAATGCAGGTGGCGCAATTGTAAGGCGAGGGAGACACGATGGAGAAGTCGATCTGATTTTTGGGTAGGCGCGGATGAGGCATAATAGAATCGGTTGATGGGACTGGTTGGTTGGTGTGGATGTTTCCAAGATGTCATGGGTAACAAATCAAAGCTTGTCGAGCATAGGTGAAATGATGTTCTTTTTCAAATATGTTCATGTAGGTGCACGGGTTAGCTCATACAGTAAAGTATTTGTTGAAGCAGTTAGTGATTGTGATAGATAGGATGGATAATGACAAGAAGACAACTCAATAAAAAATTCAATTTCAACTATTTTCTAAGTAATTTTGAATGATGATTTGCACTATGGACTTGTGCAACTTGTGTGATGATAAGGAATGTGTGTTTCTGACCATATGTTGTTGCTTATACATCATCCTCCAAGGTGGGAGAGAGCTTAGCTTTGTTGTATTAGGGTGATGGGCATAGTAATATTCTAACATGTGTATTGTGATATATTGTAAGTCATCAAAAATATGCTAGGAGTTCTTGATTGGAGGTTTTCCCTTCCAACAAACAAAGAACTTTTGATAAATAACCTAGGAGTTCTTGAGCAGAATTGTCTCATGATGTAAAATTTTCTTCACATTATTGTTACTATTAAGGCTAATGTAGTGATAAGAAAAAATTCACTTAGCATGACATAATTAGACCAAGTTGAGTCATTAGGTATTTGATATAATCCTTTGTTGGAGACAAAATCCTCACTGTTAAAGGTTGTCGAATCCTACATTGTTCTAGCAAGTCCAACACATATGCTTTCTTCCATGTTTTTCAATATTCTTAAAATATCTAGCTTTAGATACTAATAATTTCTTATAAAGAATGAGAGGAAACTATTCTCAAATACCTCTAATGATAATATAATCTCTTTCATAAAGTTGCCTAACCTTTTTTTAGCATCTATAGTTTCTTGTATCCTTCATTACCTTAATTAAATTTTTTAGATAATTTTACATGAAATAAAGAGATTTCATTGGAGAGAGAAGTTTGAAAGTCCATTGGCAAAGGAATAAAATGAATAAAAGATATTGGCTTATTACCATGAGCCTCTATAATATGTGATGGGCCTGGTAAGGTGGTGGCTAACTTTTTAATTATAAGAAACAAAGATAAGTCTCCTTGATTAAGGGTCCTCCTAACTTGGGGTTGTATATTCAAGCTTAAATTCTTTATATTTTTTTTCCTTTATCCATGGGCTTAGAACTTTTTAAAGATTTTTTAGGCATAAGTGATTAAGGTCTCTTATAATGTGAAGCATGATATAATGTGATGGCCTTTCCATCAAAAATAAAATAAAACATATTTTTCTCATCATTCAAACTCATAGCCTTATAAAAATGTCTTGGGCTTCTAAAGACAAGAAGTTCTACTTGTATAAGTATGACATCATAAAAAACCTAATCATTATGCCTTCCCAATTTTGAATGAAACATTAATTATTATTTAGTAAGATAGATATTTTATTTATCAATGACACTAAGTGGGGGTTTGGATGTTATAATTAAAAAGCTCTTAATTTTTTAATATTACTAAGAGATATTACATTATTACAAATACCAATATCAATGATCACCCAAAATGGTTCTTTGTTTGTTGTTATGCTGGTGTTAAAGATGTTGGTTCACTTTCAATCTTTTTATCTTTCACAATAAGCATTATATTTTCTTGTTATTCTAACTATTCAAATTAATTAACACCTTTTTGGTTCATAGTCATAGATCTCTTTGGATAGTTTGTAGCTATATGTTCTTTTCATGGCACTTAAAAAGGTGATTCAAATCTTTGTGGGTAGAGTAAAAGGAGGGTGTAGAAAAGTTGATGGCTATGTTGTTTTGGAGGTTTGGAAACTATGTTAGGTGAGGCAAATTAAGTGTGAGTGTAGTGGTTGAGAAATGAGGGTGTGGGACTTCAAAGAAACTGGCTTATCATATCTCTTAAAATTGAAATTCTAACTTTCTGAACATTTCTAGCTATGCTATAGGCTTTCTCTACAATAGTAATATTTCTCAAGTTAATCTCTGCCAATATATATTCCTTTAAACTTATCACAAAAGAAAAAAAATTATATTCTTGGTCCCATTTATGTTGTAGCTAGGTTTATAATATTTAGACTTATTAGTGTTCTTTTCAATGGATCTATAACGTTAAAAAAACATTTGTTATTTATCTTTCTTTTTGATATTATAGTTTATTAGAATAAATCTATTATACAACTAAATCTTAAGATTTCTTCAAGTTTAGGATACCTCATCATCATTCTTAATATATTTTTGCTCTTAGTATTTAAGGAACTTATGGGTAAAACACTATGTTAGTCTTAATAAATTCATATTTTTTCATACTCCTTTAATGCTAGTCAAACTAGTTGTTCATACTATTCTATTTGTTAATAAAATCCTTAAGAAAAAGATTACCATTGAAAGTTAGAGTATAAAATTCCATATTAAGGATATGCTTTGATCTTATTGTCTCTTAAGTTTTTCCTCTTTATCAAATATATCTAAATCAACATTTTAATCTAGCTCATTGGAAGGTTCACTTTCTCTTATACTATCATGATATCTCATATGGATATCATAGTCAAATTTATCACATGGATTGTCATGTCTTTTGTATTGCCGATGTCTTCTAGGTTTTTTTCTTTTAAATCATTGGTGTATCTCTTCTTCTCGTCTTGTCCTTTTTTCTTTTAAGATTTTTTTCATGTTGTTGGTTTGAGAGGATTTGTCTAAGAATATGATGTGGGAATTTTTTTAAATAACAAATTTGTGAAAGCAAGGAAACGACATTAATAAACTAACAAAACAAAGATAATGCTTTCTTTTAAGAAAATAGCATGTTATCATGGTCTAGCTTTTGCCAAGTGTTAGAAAAATGACTCTGTGATTTACATGATCAGCCGCACTTAAGCACAATTACAAATGCTCACTAACTAGTTTTCATAAGTGAATTAGTTAATGGAAAACTTGATTGTGCATTCAAAATTGTTAATTAATATTTGAATTTGTGATTGATAGTTTGTAAATCTATCCAAAAATCATTATTGACAAAAATATGGTAGTTTAGTTATCATCAAAGAACTATTCCACAATCAAGTGTTCAACAATTAGAATTATTTCTATTTTACTCCAAAAAACTTCGTTTGTATGTATAAACAAAATAAATACTCAAAATAATGTGTCATTAAAAAGTTCAAATAAAATTAAAACTATCATGAATGAGTTATTGCAATTAAAAAAAGTCAATTCTTAGAAAAAGTGTAATTTATTTATTGTGATAACTAACTATAAAAGTATTAGAATGATGAGTGTAACAAGAGAAAAAGGAAGCCTAAAGAAAAGACAACCTAATTGTTGTAAACTACTTAAAATATTTCAAATATTTACAAAGCATAATAAGAATTTCATAAAAATTGAAAAACATAACATTAGAGAGATATTGTATATTAATATTTTGTAAAGCTATTTTCATAATTTTTAATTTTATTTATTATTCAATATTTTATATTTTTTAAATTTCAAATTATCAACGTTGTTTAAACAATATATGTGTTATATAATATTTACTTTTTTAATTTTTTACTTTCAAAATATTTATATTATTATTATTTTATAAAAAATTGTTCTTATCATTCCTTATAAATGTAATAGTTTGAATAACTTTTAATGCTTTAATATGTATTATTATGCATACTTTTAACTCATTTTTTTTGTTTATGCGTGTTGGTTTGCAAAGTTTGGAATAGCAACTCTTTTTTTTATGATGTCATATAAATATTTTATAAAAATTAAATACTCAATATTAAATAACGAAAATTATTTTTTGTTCTATAGTATATAATATTTTGTTAATTTCAAAGATATATTGCTTACTGTAGGTAAATGATATTTACAGATTTTTAAATTTTCTTTCAAAATTTTTATTAGTTTAGGAATGTTAACTTACATTTTTACTTTCTAAAATACTAAATTAAAAACTTAAATAATTTTCTAATATAAATTTAATATATTAATATATTAACAAAATATGCAAGTACAAGCGAAGTAGCACCAGGAATAAAAATAGATAATGCTATCAAGAAAAAAAATCTAAAATATTTAGATATATTGGAATAATTAAGTTAAGAGCAATTCCTTTATGTGCATATAAATAATTTAAAATAATAAGATAGAATAGTAGCATCAATATTTTATAGATTTACATAAAAGATTAACAAAAAGTTTTCTAAATATCTTCATTTAGTAAAATTTCACATTATAATAAAAATTAAAAAGTTAAAGATCCAAATCCACAAATATCCATAACATAAAGGAATATTAAAAATATTAAAAACTTTTTTCATAGTATAATTTGTAAACAATTTTGAAAAAAAATGTCATACTATTAATTAATATTAAAAAATAAATAACAAGCAAATAAATTGCATAGGTGTGTAAAAAAATAAATAATACCACATAATTAATTATGTTTTGTTAGACATGTAGAAGGCATTATTAATTGGCATAATATATGAATTTTGGTATTGAAAATATTTATTATAAACAATTGAAATGTAAAATATTTTACATTATTCAAAATATAAAATAGATATTTGGTTAGTAATTTTGATTATTTTAAATATTTTATTTAAAAAATCAATTTTATTTGTTCAATATAATATTTAGTTTTATATTTGCTGCAATATGAATCTCGCATTACTCAATTTGTTTTTGATAATTTATGTCCATTTCTATATTGTTAAAAATTGCTGACTACTTCAAAATTTTAGATGTATTTAAGCTTACTATGTCTTCTTAATTTTGCTACAACATTAATGGAATTTATGAAAAGATTTTTATTACGAAACTATAAACAATTCTTTATGAATTTAAATTCTTTTTATTACATTCCTAAAAATATAGTTAGAATATTCGAATTTGAGTAAAAAGTAAACCACGATGAAACACAAGCAAGTAATTTCAATAGTAGTATATTGAAAGTATTAAAAGCTAATTCTTGAAAAATATTTTATTAAAAACTTAAAAAAATAAAAAAATAATTACAAAAGCCGAACAAAAACAAATAATAATATTTATAATTTTAATTTTTTGGTAAGATTGTAAAATAATAAAATAATATATTTAAAGATTAGAATAAATATTAAAAAAAGATCAAAAAAAAAAATTTTTTAGAGGAAGGCAAACAACATATAAGCATGGTCAGATATTGAAAATCATGCAAAAGTAACGTTATAAATTTCATTTTATCTATTTTATCTGAAATAACTATTTTATCATACTTTTATTATTATAATTTTTTTCTAAAATAAATCAAACTAGTATTATCTTTTGAGTTTTTAATACTTTACTTTATTGTAAATTTAATTATATATTTTTTATTCTTTTTTGGTTTTGTAAATTTGTGTGCTAAATTTACAGTACAATAAATTAAGCAAATTGCTTTAAGAATTCTAGATTTTTCCAATGCAATTTTCAAAAAAATTTTATTTATAGTATTTTTTAAAGTGTATTTGCTTATCATAAAATATATTTGATATCTTTGAATTTCAAATGTTTTACTTTAGATTTGTTTCTAACGTAAAGACAAATTTATGATAAATTCAATGGTATTTTAGATAAACAAAAATCAAGGCGAAAACTCTTGGTTATTTGTCACTCAATAATTTATGATCGATTCACTTATGGGTTGAAGGCTAGTTTTATGAATAGTAAACATTTTATTAACAACAATAATCAAAGTTGTTGGATTTAGTTAATGTTGACTTTGGATTTATTGTTACAAAACTTTTTTTATCTATTTTATTGACAGCTTTAAAAAAATTATAAGGTGGAAAAGGAGAAACAGAAATTGAGATGCTCATATGCTGAAGTTAATCATAAGAAAAGGACAGAAAGACAAGCATAGAAGATCCTCAAGCTTATGAGTGCAGCAAAAGATTTTCTTTCTTTCTTGCTGCCGTTCTCTTCTAATTTCAAGACAATTCTTTATCATCCACATATCATTTACCCGTAAGCCACCGCAAAGCAGCAGTTTTGTGCTATTTTGCTCACAAGTAGAAGTAACAAACCATACACATATACTTCGAAAGGACCATCACGTATTCTCCCCGGAAATCCTGAACCCAAAGGTCGACTTTTTCGAATTTGATATTCTTCTCCCCGTGCTCTCTCCGCTACCAAGAAAGGCGCATGTCATTGGCGAAATTTCTATTCAAAAGAGAAGAAATCATTCAAAGGTACATGCGGGTTCATGTTGCTATAAATATCTTTGAGGTATCTCTACCATTCGGAATGGAGATGAAGACCACGGCGTTCCTCTTCGTCTTGCTCTAGGGTTTTTCCTTCGGTCAAGGCTTTGATTTCTTCTACTTTTTGCATCAGGTAAAAATAAGAGAAGTGTTCTTCGTCTCTGGTTCTTTGCCTCGTGCGCTGAACAGGGAGTGTTTTGCAGTGGCCGGGATGTTACTGTCTCTCAATTTAAATTTTTTATTGAATGTTTTTGGACTAAAGAAATTTTTTAGTGTATACCTTGAAATAAATTTAATTTTTTTTAAAAAATAATTTGTAAAATTTTCAAAATATGCCATTACTAAACAAAAATTGCTTATGAAATCAAAATATATAAAGTTATTACAAAAATTTCGAAAACATAAAAAAAAAAGGCTATCATATAAATATTGCAAATATTTAATATTATGTATTATTAAAAAAAATTAATTTCTCATTGGAATTTAAAAAAATATGTGACTTTTTATAAGTTAGAAAACGTAACTTAAAAATTGTAATTTTAACTAACAATTGAATTAGAATGTAAATATGACAAGTAAAAATATATTAAAACTTAAAACATGTCATCAATATACCTAAATATTAGTTAAAAAAAGTAAATATAAATTATTTACATAAATATTAGGTGCAAAAATATATTAAAACATAAATAATATCATAAATTTGATAAAACATTAATAAACTAAGAAAATTTAAATTATTTTTCCAATACATAAAAACCAAATCCCTTCTTACAGTAATCTATAAAGAATTATAATGTAAATAAAAGATGTTAAAAATTCAAAACAAATATACAAGGAATTGTAATAGAGTTAATACTTAAAATGCTAAAAGTTTTGATGATAGAAGTTGTAAACAATTTTTAGTGAAGAAAATGAATATATAAATTTAATTAAAAAATCAAAATTGATAGGAAGTGGTCCAAGAAAAAATGAATATTAAAAATATATTGGAGATCATGCTCGTATTTGAATTACATATGTTATACGTGATCGATAAGGACTCCTGTTTATATTATTTGACACTTACTTTTTATTTTTAGTACATTTTATATTATTTTTTTCTGCACTGAAACTATTTTAACAAGTTAAATAAGATTCCGCAAATAAGATTGAAGATTGTAATGGTTTTTTTGTTGTATCAATTGATCATTAAAAATCGAGATATTTGTATGATTTTTATTTGAAATATCTTATTAATCATTTATTGTTAATTATTTATATTTTTATTGATATAAGAAGAACTTACTAATTATATTTTAAATATTTAAAGTTATTTGTTGATGTAAAGTTTTAATATCTCATGAAATTTTAAATTTAATACATTTAAGTGCTTTTTATTGTAATACCCATTTTTTGAATAGCTTAAATATTTTATGTTGTTAACCATTGTCTCACTTTTTTAATCCAAAAAAGATTTTACAATATTTGTTAGAACATCATAGATGTGAAATTGTGATTGTTTAATGATGAAATGTAAAAGTTAATTTTTAAATTTTTTGTGTTATTTGTTATTACAATTATTGTGTATTTGTTTAAATTTTTGTGTGTTATTTGTTATCATATATTGGGATGATACATCAATTTTTCTTTAGAATTTTAATGAATAGTTTAAATATTTTAGGATTGTTGAATTGTATTTGTCATATCTTTTGATCATTAAAAAAAGACATATTAATCCTCTTTTTGCTTGAAATATCATATTAATCATTTTTTTTTGTTGTCTATTAATATTTCTACTTCTATAACCAAAACATTTTTATTGTAATTTAAGTATTAGAACTTATTTCCTATCATAAATCTCCTTATAATCTTGTAATATTTTAGATTTTTTACACTTAAGTGCTGTTTATCGAATGCTCATTCTTTTAAGTGTCTTTAGTATTTTTTTTTGCTCTTAATTGTTTTTTATTCAATGCAAAAAAAATTTTCTCAAATATTTGCTGGAACATTAAACAAGTATCATTGTTATGATTTATCAATGAAAAGTGAAAAAAAATTTTTAAATTTTTCATCATTTTTTCAATATTTGGAATATTACTTCAAATCTTTTTTAGTTTAATATTTATAAAATCTAATATTTAATTGTTTGTTTCTTCATACTGCCACGGCAATTAGTAACGTGTCAGGACAGATGTGGAAGATTGTGCAACCCTTATGCTTAAGTTTTTACAAGTTTTTTTAACTATGATTAATGCTAAAAATATTATGTTAAGAATTTTCTTTATTTTAACGCTTAACCTTTTTTAAATATTGAATAACTTTTTTAAAAAGTATTTAAAAGCAACAAAAAATATGAAAATTATATTTTTAACAGAAGAAATTCTAAATTGCTTTTGTTTAAATAAATTCTTGCAATTAGGAAAAACATTAATGTAAGATATTATTTAGAATTTTCAAAATTAAGTCATACTATGCAAAAGGATGTTATCTCAATGGTACATGATTGAAAATATATTATTATGAGTTAATAACATAAAAAATATAACTTCAAAATGCTTATCAATACACTATATCTTAGATCTTCAAAAATTTCTTTATTGTTATAATTTCGAGAAATATGTTATCATATCAAAATTTTCAAATATTTTGAAAAAACAATAATTATTATGGAAATGAAACATTTAATATTTTAATTAATATGTTAACATTTTAAAAAAATAACATAGCGATACAATAAATATCAAAAAATATGTAACAAATGCAAATATTATAGAAATATAAATTTTGCAAAAAATATAGTGATAATAAATAAATAAAATTTGAACACTCAAATGCGTTAAGCAACTATAACAAAAAAGTTTTACAACTAATCATTTAATGCAACAAAGCTAAAGTTTTTGAGAATATTTCTAGTTGGATAATTTTTTTATTAAAATAAAAATGGTTGATGTCGAAATCTATATAAATAAAAAAAATTTATAAAATACTTTTTCAAAATGTTAAATTTTAAAAATATAAAAAATTGTCAGGATAAATAAAAATTTGAATAATACATAAAACATATTAAAGTATTTGTAATTAAAAAATACTAAAATTAATCAAAATAATGCTCATATAACCTAAGATGGAATGATCATGTTATTTTAAATTTGGTTGAAGATTATATACATAAAATTTAATATTTACCTAAAGTTTTTATTATCGAATATGTTATCAAAAAAAATATTTGTAATTTTCTACACTGAAGTAATGAGATGAGAATAGAAATTATCTTTTTTAACAAAAAATTAAAATAATTATTATAAAGAGTTTTTAAAAAGTAATATCTTAAATTAAAAAACATAGCATATGTAAAATTGGCATAAATGGTACAAAGTATAAACCATAAATATTAAATAAATTAAAAATAGAAGTAAGCATTTTAAATGTTAATATATACAATTTATTATAAAAATTCCTTAAAGTTTTATTAAAATGATATTTATGTAATTAGTAAAAAAAATTTATATTTCAAAACAAATAAAAAATCTTAATACTGTAGAATATCTGACATGTTGTAATATATATGATCAAAAATTGATAAAAAAAAACTATTTTATAGTGAGCCACCTTTGCATACCATTTGATGTACCTCTAAGTTGTTCTATTCTTTTATTTGTAATGATTTTTATTAAATATAAACAATTCTTAGTTAACATAACCTAAAATTATTTATAATTTTTAAATATTTTATATAATTCAAAATTTCTTATCACTATTAATTTTAATTTTTTTAAACCAGTGCAATTATTTTGTTTTGTAATATTTGTACTTTTCTTTTGTTTTCATCAAGTTTTTTTAATTATTTCATAAAATAAACCTTCTTGAAAAATTTAATGTAACAATATTTTTGTACAGTTTTTTAATAGTTGATTTTTTGGTATTTGTATTATTTTTTATAACATTGTTTTTAACGTTTTAATATTCCACTAGTTTTGAAATATGAAAACTTATTTTTGAAACGTATGATACATGTATCGCAAACATTTCCAAAGAACAAAAATCTCTATTTCTTGTTCCTAAACTATTAAACAATTTTTTCTTAAACTTTTTTTAATTTTCATGCTTAAATTTTCTTATACCGGCGTACTTACGAAGCTTACATTATTATGAAAGGAATTTGTGATCATTATGTCGTTAGTTACAAAATCAGAAAGATTTAGTTATCTTAAATATTTTTAGTTGTTTACATTTAATTTTCAATATATTTCAAATATGAAAATACTTTTTTTAAATATTATAAATTAAACTCTAAAAATTTAAACATTAAATTTCTTTTATTTAAACAAGTAATTCAATCAAAGTGTGAGATATAAGTAGCAAATATATGGAATAAATAAAAAGTATGAAAGGGCCAAAAAAAGCAAACGTAGACATAATTTCTCATATGAGATATTCAACTTTGTTTGTGTACAATTCGATTAAAAGCTTTTCTTTTACAAAATCAACTCGAGAAATGACTAAATGTGACCCACAATAAATTTGTAATTTGGAAAAGGAACAACAAAGTGGAGAAAGAACATAAAATGATATGACATTATTAAATTACTTATATATTAAAACATAATTTAAAACATGACTAAACATAAATTTATTTTTAATTATAAATATTTCAAATATTTAAAACAATATTCACAGTATTTTTATAATGCTGTATCTAATATTATAATAAAAAAAATAACTTGTATGTGAGAAAAAGTTTATAATATCAACAACTACTTAGACAATAATAATTAAAAAAAGTAAAATATTTTTGTGAATTGTTTTCGTTAGATCACTTCTAGAATTCTAATTTAACAATTATCACAATCGGTAAAAATATATTAAAAAGTTTAAACAAAATTGAGACAAAAATTAAATCCTTATTGATTAAGGGTAATTACATTGCTGGCTTTATGATGTGTTAATATAACTTAATTTGATCAAAATAACGAAAATAAAATGTTCATGATAAATTATTAAAATAACCAATGTTTCTTAAATATTTTCAAATTTATGCACACAACAAACCATAAAAAAAATTTATAAATATTTTAATGAACATAAAAAAGAAAATATATCAAATTAATAAGAATCTTAAAAATATCTTTTTAAAGTGTTAATTAATTAGCTAATGATATTTATAATTAACTACTAGTATCATTATTGCTAAATTAATATATAAAATTTTGGTAAAGAAAATTCTTCATGATTAAACTTTTAAATGTCCTAAATAATTTACTTTATATATTGGGAAATGTTTTGTTGGAACTAGAAATTTCCAAATTATATTATATCAATGTAAAACATCATAATAACTAATGAAAAGAATTTGTAATGTAAGTAAAAAATATAATGTGTTAAAATGTTATATTTCAAACTTATCATTTCTAATTTTGATTATATTAGACAATTCATCATAAAAATTGGCCAAAAGCACCCTAGGTAAGACAAGTAAAAAAAATTTGAAAGTTAAAATAACTAAGATTATAAAAATTTAAAAGCTACATACCCAAGTGAAATCATTCCAAAAGATTTTAAAATTGAATAAAATAAAAAAAGGATTTAAGGTTGACATTTAAATAGAAAATTCATAACACTTACAACTATTTAAAAATAGTGAAATATTATTTTTTTATATAAGATTGATAAATAGTATAAAAACATGTATGATGAAAGAATTTATAAATTCAAGATGGCACTATCAAATATCTACTAAAGCATAAAAAAATTTTAAAAATTAATTTTAACAAATAATTAACTCAAAGAAGAAATATAGTTTTAGAAAACTTTGATAAAATATAATAAAACTTAATTTAAAAAATATAAATAACAAACTAAATGTAAAACTACCAGAGATTGACCATATACTAAAATGTGAAATACAAATTTTATTATTTAAATAAAACAATCATGATGATGGAGTAATTGAAACATTAAAAGTTGTTTACAAAAAAATACTATCATGAGAGCATAACAAATTTGAAAGAAAAAGATGAAAGTTATTAATTTATTTAAAAAAATAAAATTTGGTAATCTAACAATTCAAATTTTTTGATAAATACTATATGCATGAAACAAAGTATGACCATTATTTTCCTTATAAAATTGATTTAGTTGGACGTAGATAATACATATGTGCCCTATCAAGGCTAATCTATGCAAAAAGAGATTCATGAAAACTATTATTACATTCACAAGATTGAAAAATATTTTTTGATAAGTATATTTAGTTAGAGGATTATTTCTGTAGTCAAACTATGCATAAATATTACATAATATTTAAGCATGTAATAATTGATCATAGCAAGTGAATACTTGGTTCTTACAGATTATTTTTATGATAAGAAATAATTATATTATTTATTAATCTTTTTTAGTAAGTGTTTCAAAACATGCATCTAAAGTTCTAGTTGATGACTCTATTATATTACTTGATTTTTTTATTCTTAGGTTAATAAAAATTTAAAGACAAGTAAATGAGTGTTGGCGACATTGCATTAGAATGGTTGAACTTTCAGATGTTGGTGGTAAAAGATAGAGCTCTTAGTGTAATAATTTTCCATTTACAGCATGTCTTCTACATAATACTTTGGTTTAGAATTATTATACCAATCACTTGATACTCATATGACACATAGGTTTACTTTCATCCTGCTCATGACAAAGGGCAATACTTTCTATAATCTTTATGTAAGAAGTTCACAAGGGTAAGCAATGAAATATACTGATAAATAATAGTGAATAATTAAAATCAAAATAGTTTAATTAACCATAGGTTAAATGTTAAAGCAATGAGAATTGAAGTCATGTTGACACAAAGTATTGACTTAAATACACCAATAAATGAAATTATTGCATGCCCTTTAATAAAATAGTTATGTAGCTGAATATTGTTATTATAGTTTATTTAATGATAATACTTAAGTATTTATAATAAATTTTATTAAGTAAATTTTATGATTTGGATAGCTGAAGTTTATGTCAATCGAAGAATTTACATAAAAGAAAATTTTAGATCCTTTGATTATTGTCTTATTAAAGTGATAGATTTCTAAAAGATTTATTTAAACTTAATTTTAAAAATTTCTTATTTTTATTAAAATGTTAAGCATGGATACAATAATTTGTATAAGGTGTAAATATTAAACTTGATCATGACTATTTTTTTTTAAAATTAATTATCTTAAGAAGCTAAAGAATCCAAACTTTGATCATTTTACAAATCACTTTATCTTGATCATGACTTTAGTCAGCTTTTTCCAAGATGTAAAAAATAAATTCAAAAAAGAAGATCTTGTTATGACTAACCTAACCCTAAAATTTTCTACTTATATAATTAAGGCATGGCTCTTGAACCCATATGCCATAGACTATCTACTCATAGGATCACTCAGAAATATGTTATGTGCTTATTAGTAAGCAAAAGTCAAGATCTCCAATGAGAACCAAGGGGTAGCCAAACTCATATTTTTGACTGATTGTATATGCATAAGTAAATCTTTTATGCAACAACCTAAGTGCAAATAAACAATGTGTGACAAAAATTCCCAATTTGATTTGCTTATATCACTTCAAAAATGTGAAAATGGATGTATACTATTTGATTTTGTGGTGATATTAAACAATCTAAAATTCATTCTCCTCTTTAAAACACACTAATCCAAATGTATTGCGATCACACATTTTTGGTGATTAAACATTCAATCCTTCATCCTCCTTTCAAAATGTATAAGTTCAAATCCAATTGTCTAGTGATAAAATTTTCAAAATTGAATGATTGAAATTTTATCGCAATTCTAAACTATGTAGATTTAAATCTATCAATCGAATTATTATATTCTTGTATTATAATTGTCTTAATTAAAATAAATCATGCATCAATCATATATCTTGATTCAATAAAATATGTTTTAATTTAATAGTGCAGATTAAAGTCGATCAAATTGCTATCATTTACCTTATACTAACAAAATCACTTTTTCATCTAACAATCTACATTAAAATCAGTCATCAGCTCTTATTTATCGTGATCTATCTACACTTACCAATTTCCAATGTCGTTCGATGAATTTTATAGTTATTTTATGAACACCGTTAGGCCTCCCTCACCTATTATTTGTCGTAAATTGCTATTTTCAAATAGTTATTGACTTCGAGTTGTTCTACCAATTAACAATTTATAAAAACGTTTGACAACTATTTTTAGTCGAAATATTAATTCTTTTTTAATATTTTTTTAATATTAAAAAATTAGTGAAATACTAGAGAATTTGTTTAAGCTATAAAATTTAAGACTTAGTAAGTTTTATTAATTATTATTTCTATTCATTGTGTCCCTCATTCTTTAATCACCAATTATCTTATTACCTTTAATAAGCTAATCTTTTATTCTTTTATTACTTTATTCAAGTGAAAGCATAATATATTTATATTATTTTAATATTTTATCAAATATAGAAATACAATAAGAAAGTTCAAAAGTTGTAGATAACCACCTTGGATTGATCAAAACTTGATAATGTTGAATGAAGAGTGCTTGAGGAAGGTGTCAAATATGTTTTTCCCAATGAGACACTTCTCTCTCTTCTCGTACTGTTGGGGTTCAAGAATCTGAAGAAGATTCATGTGGGCTTTCATCTTTTTCTTGTTCCTTTTGTCGAAACAAAGGGGTCATCATTTCCAGTTAAATATGGTCAACCTGTTGGTTCCTATCTAGCCAATTTTGATTGTCTCGTGACTCGTCAAAATGATAAACATAGTGCAATTTTCTCACTTTTTGCCAACTTAATGGGGGGTTTTTTTCCCAAATGCCCATGATAGGTGAAGTAATATCTACTCTATGACTTATGAAAAGATTCCAACAGTTACCTTATGAAATAGATTACAACTTCTATCAAATTTGGCACCTAAATTGAATCGATGAAAATCACTTCAATGATATATCCAATTTGAAAAGAATCAATGGATACTTTTTAGGAATGATTCATCATTCCCAAACCATAAGATAGAGGTAACATAGAGAGGTACATTCGTTGTTAAAAAATTTAAAAGAAATATAATAGCATAAAATTATGAGTTGTTTAGAATTCTTTTTAATGAATTTAATGAGAGAATAACCGAAAAGTTACCCAAACGAAGGATTACCTTAATAATTAGCTTAGATCAATAATATGAAACATTAATTTGAATCAAATTTTAAAAATAGAAAATATAACATCATAGAGCTATGCAAAAACTATAATGCAAGAATAAATATTAAAGAAATGAAAAATTATTAAAATTGAAAGATATTTTAAGTAATATGTATAAAATACAAATAATTTATGATTAAAAAAAGAAATTCATTAAAAAATTGGTGTGAAATAAATGCTTTTTAACTATAAGAAAAACTCAAAAATAATGAAAAATAAAATTACATAATTTATGTGAATTTATTGGCAAATGTTTGCATTTAAAACAAAAATTTGTATATCTTCTATTTCAGAAAAATATTATAATAAAAGTCCAAAAAAATAAATTTTCTATGACAAAATAATCTAAAAGCATACTCCATTATAAATTATAAAATACACATAACATAAAAGATAAATATTTTGTGTATAAAAAAAATTAAAATATTAAAAAATAATATACATAATATATCAATGAAATGTTTCCAGTAATATAAAGAAGTGGTATTATGGATTGCAAATATGGAAGCACAAAATATAAAATGGTTAAAGCACTCATAATTTACAATTTTAAACCTTTTCGATAATGTTCATAGCTTTGTGAAACCAATTCATTGAAAATTAGAGCATCATAAAAGATAAAGAGTATTTAAAAAAGGAAATCACAAATATTTATTACTATTTTAGCAACATGAATTGGTTTTATCCAAAATATAAAATGCACAAAAAACATATCCTAATTAAAGATGCTTTGTTATTACAAATATTACCAATAAATAATGCCGATATAAGAAACTTCAATATTTTAAAAAGATATGTTAGTCTAACAAAATTTAAAAATTCTGGATAAGTACAAAAAGAATTTGAAAAAAAGGAGAATGTATATTTCATTATACAATGCATTAAAGGCATTGTTTAATAATGATGGACAAATGGCATCTTATTATTTTCATAAAATTTTAAAGAATTAAAAATATTTTAAAAAATAATTACAACAAAAGAATGTGTAAAACTTTACAAATAATGTGCATAACTCACATATGTATAAGAAAAAGTTAAAAATAAATCTAATAGAAAACTTCAAACATTACCTAAAATGTGTATAATAAGTAGTTAAGTAGAATAGAAATTTATAAGATTGATACGTTCACCAAACCTAAAATTTTAATAATGCTTAGGATGGATGTGGAGAAGGCCTATGGACATGTGATATGGCTTTTGTCTCATCGTATTACTTAACTATGGGTTTCATTGCTGTCAAGCAAGAATTTTCATTTTTATTATTTTATTTTTTATTTTGTAAATATTTTTTTTATTTAAATGGAAGAATACATTTCATTATTACTATTCACCCTCAAAATAATTTTTCCAAGGCATTCTTACAATTTTTGAAATGGCAAGACAAATTACTATTTATGTAATTTCTCTTTCACAATTATGCAATTCAATAGTCTTTGTGATTTTTTAATTTTAAAACTTTTTTATTATCCTTATTTCGTTTTTATATGCCTCTTTCTTGGAAGGTAAGTTATTTTTTGTTTCATAATTCATTCATAATTCAAATTAATTTAAAATTTTATTTATAAGATTCATTTTTATTTCTTTCCTAATGGATTATTTATCTATAATAACATTTTGTAGAATTGCTTAGAGAGTAACTTTTAACAATTTTTGTACATAGATTAATATTTAATATTTTTAATTACTCAAACTATTTGTTATATTTATAGTTATATAAAATGTTTATTGGAATTTCAAATTTTTTATTTTAATAACAAAAATAATATATTTTTGCTAATTACAAATAAATCTTTAGTGTTCTAAAATATTTCATTTTTGTTTTATAAGAAAAATTTGAAAAAACTTTTAAGTTATATTATTATGATGCAAAAAAACCAAATAAATTAAATTAAAAGAATAATTAAAATTTGAAATTTTTTTATACCACATAAAAATGTTTTTATGGTATTGGAATGAAATGAAATAATGTAATATAAGTTATTTCTATTTTAAATAATAAAAAGATAATATCTTAGAACAATTATATTATATATTTAACTTTTCTAAATTTTATACATAAATAAAATAATAGAGTGATAATTATTAAAAATTATTAAAATATTCCTTGTTTTTTAAATTAAATCTAAATATAGAATTTTTTTGTATTTTATTATATTAAATTTCATATAAATGATTAACTTATTATATTTAATAAATTTTGAAAGTTTACTTTTTAAGATTTAACTTATGTTTTTATTATCTCTCATCACAATCTATTAATATTTTCCTCTCTGTTTGCTCTTATAAATCCATTACTTTATCTCTCTTTTGACAAATCATTATCTTTATCTTAATTATCACTTTCTTATACCATTAATTAAGAATATTTAAAAAATGTCTCATGTTGCATAGTTTATAATATAATATTTATGATAAATAAATATTTATAGAAACTTAATAAAATATTACACAAATTATTTTTTTTAAATATAGAAAATGACACAAAAGATAAATAACTAATTAAACATTAAATCTTAATAATTAAAGCTATAATATTTTTTAAATATTATAATTTAATCATATAAAATATCTAGTTGCAATAAAATATAAAAATTTTTTGAGGATCATCATTATTTTAGGGTATAACTAATATTGATGAGTATTTTATTATTAATTGAATATTATTTTATTGATACTTAAAATGAAAGATAAATTAACAAATAATATAATTATTCTAATATAGTATCTTGATATGATATGATATCTATAATAAATGTATTTAATATATAATATTAATCGTATAACTTTATATTTCAAATATTATATAACATAACATTATTATATTTAGAAAGTTTTATAAATGAAATATATATATATATATATATATATATATATATATATATATATATATATATATATATATATATGCATTATAAACATAAAGTAAATGTATTTTATTATAACTGATATATGTTATTCTACTATATATTATATTATATTAAAATTCTTAATTTATTTTATCATATCATATGCCATATATGTTATTATATAGTTATATTTAAAATATTATAATATTAATATTAACATAAGAAAAAACCACATAAACCCAAAAATATGAAAGATTTTTATGAAAAAAAGGGTTGGAAAAACCTTCACAACAAAGAGACAAATGAGACAAACTACTACGATCTTGCAATGAAAAAAATAGGAAAAAAGAAAAACAATCATTGATAAAAATCTAAATCAATACAACAAAAATCCTTGCTTTCAAAAAATATCAAAGAGGCACAAGTATCTTAATTAAATGAATTAAATATCAAGAAAATAAATAACATATCTTATTGGAGAAGTAAAAGAATTTTAGGAGTTTGACGAATGAATGGCATAGCATAATAAGAAAATAATGACAAAACAAGCCGTTATCTGCTTTAATTTTTTCCTTGGGTTCACATAAATTTTTTTTTATTTTCTACACAATTTTCAAATTTATATGCAAATTGTATTGGCTAAAAGTACTTACCAAAACACAAAATTTAGTCATTATAATTTTTGTAGCTTTTGTAGTATTTCAATAAGAAATTAAATAAATAAAAGCCTCCAATGGCTCAAAATAATTGCCAAATAGCTGTTGCATAGTAGCTGTTAGAGTAGAATGCTCTGGGACCATTTGAAAGTGAAACTAATTGGACAAATGCATTGAATCTATAACTTTATAAATATGAAATTGATCTAGTCCATTAGATCAAATTCATGATTGATGATAAGAGTTAACTTGGCTAATAGAAGAAATACGAATTGTGCAATCATGGTGTAGTGTGATCGGACGACCGAAAGAATTAACAATTGGAAGATAAAATATGGCGAGGAACATTCAATCATGAAATTGCATTATCGAACGATGCCCATTACCTTGGTTGTTTGGGCCTTGCTTGGTTCGAGAACTAATCATCCAACCCGCCAGTAAGCAAGTTACTTGTGTTAAACCCCATGGCCTAAATGATTATTTGATGATAACAAAACAGTGTATTGTTGTTCTAATTGTTTGCTTGAGTATTTGTTGCAGTATTAGAGTGACATGAAGCTCAAATGACTTGAAAGATGATTGAAGGAAGTTACCAACAACTTCGATCGTGATGAGCAGCCCTTGGTACTCCAGATGGTGTGGCAGCCATTATGGAGGTGTATAAGTTTTCTTTTAGGACACAATGTAAAACCTACAACTTTGTTTGTGTGACACATTATAAATGTATTTTTCAAGTTTTAATTGCCTAAGGGTTGTACCATACGATTTTATATATCGTATTAGTGCAACTCTACGTATGAGGCTTACATTTAAGAAGGTGTTGTGATTAAACAACTCCTTGACTTGTATAATCAACATTTTACACCATATTTATTTTGGTTTAAATAAAAATATAATTATTATTATTTATTAAAGCGTTTTCGACTATTTTCGCAAGTGTTAAAGCTTTCAAAATTTTATTTCCGATTTAATTAAAAATTTCGCTTTACGCCAAACCGGGGCAAAAAGGGTTCGGTTAACGCCGAATCGGAACTAAGCCGAACCGGCCAGGCGAGAACCGAAGGGGACGATTATAAGGGCGCAAACACAAGCCATAGTTCCTAATTCGGGTTCGGGTCATACTTGACCCATTATGCTCTAAACAGGTCGGGTTGGGTATTGACTTCCCAACCGCACCTTGGGGCAGCCAACGCCAATATTTTCGGCTGAAGGTAAAAGATAAGAGAACTAATATATGCGCTACTTCTCCCTACAAACAGGAAATGTAGGACTAAAACTTAAAAGCGCTTTCTCTTTTCCGGCTTTCCTTTTCTGCTTTTCCGGCGCAACGACTATATGTTTTAAAATTATTTTCTTCTCCTAATCTACCCATTGGAACCAACGTTCAATTGTTCGATCTCCTTCTATAAGAAGGATTGAATTCGAGGGATTTTTTTAGAAAAAAAGAACTGGAAAAATCCCTGCAAAGACGGACAATCACTGGAATTACTTTTCATCGTCTTCCTCAGCCTTCTCGGATCGAAACGAAACGCGTTCCTTTCGCTTCAAATTTGCACGGTTTCATTCCTTTTCGTTTCTACTTTACAATTGCTACTCTGCTTAGCTACTTAGATTGAGGTTGAAATTACTGCAAAACTTTTCCGTTAACCAAGCTTCGCGGTTCTTGATTTTTCGATCAATCTTCACCAACTGTGATTCTCGTTTCAAGCCTTGGAGTCTCAATTAACTTTTCTAAATTCAACTTACCTGTTTCGAATTTTTCTTGAGTTGAATTTTAGATCAAATTCTCTCCGAAACACTTCTTCCACACGAAAATAGAACAACGCCTTCGCAAACGCGATTTGGGTTTTGTCCTGTTTGGAAAGCGCGGTCAGAAGTGCGTTTGGGTTATTTTAATTTTAATTTCGAAGAAATTTTTTTTGTACCACTTTGTTTCACAAGTTGTAGGGTCTGTGGAATTTTAATTTTGTTTAAGAAAATTTGTTTGCCAAATAAAAAATTGACGACGACGGTGTATTGTGGTCTTGGTTGTGAAAACCAAGCTGTTGTATTTGTGTGACCAATCTTGTGATTAGGTGCTGTGAGGGTTTTTGGCCTACCTGCCGGTTGGGCAAAAGGCATTGGATTTGTAGTGAAGCCCGGCTAGGTTAGCTGGGGGTGGATGTAGGCAAAGGTTTTGCCGAACCACTTGAAATCGTGTGCCTTGCTATTTTATTTCTTAAGCGCACAAATTCAAGATTAAATTTACTCTGTTACGTTTTATTATTGTGAACGGTTCAATTCACCCCCCCTCTTGTAACCGGCATTTTTCCAAGAACTTGTGATTTTGTCATCTAAACGAATGTGTAAGCACTTATTCAAATTAAAAATTGGTTATTTTGACATGATTTTGTACGAAACCTCATTTAGAAGTAATTACCATTGAACCATTGAGGTTCACTGTGGCCACAAGCTAGTTTTGAATGATTAATTTTTATTAAATTATTTTTCTCATATATTCCCCTTTAAGACATCCTCTCACTTTCTTCTCTCTCTTATTATCACTCTTTTTCTTGTGTTATCATTCTCTACATCCTTATATTATTCTTAGCATCTCTTACTCTTCTATCCTTCTCTACTTCCTCATCTTTCTCTTTCACATATTTATTCATTCTCTCTATCTTATTTATGGTCTCTCTTTAATTTTCTTGTTCATTAAATCATCTCTCATCTTCCTATAGTATTATTTTCCTCTATAATTTGCTCTTATCAATCAAGGACTTCATCTATCTTATAGAATAACCAACTCTCACCCTATTACCTTTTTTCAGCACATGAATTAAGAATATTAAGAAATCTTATGCGTAATTTAGAATAATATATTAAAATATATGACAAATACATAATTTAGTGTGATTATTTATAGGTAAATTATTTTTTTATTTATAAGAAAGCTAACATAATGAAAAACAATTTTAGTTCAAATTGTCAACTTTTTGGAAAACAATAGTTTATGTAATTATTTATAAATTTAGTTTATTAAAAAAATAGTTATATTATATTATGAAATATATAAGAAGCATAATTTTTTTTAAAAGTCTATAGATTTAATAATTTAGGAAATTTTGGCAATGTTTCATTTCCATCAAAATAATAATTAGACAACTATGATATTTTTTCCTTTCTATGCACTTTTGAAATTTTAAATTTATTATTTATACTTTTTACATAATTAATTTTAGTTTTACAAGAATGATAACATATAGAAAAAAAATTCTTATGTATTTATAGTAACAGATATATGATTAGCGTAATATTTCATAAAGTGTTATACTTTATAACTCACATTATTTTTACACAATAGAAACACAACTATGACAATTTATCTATTGTTTGCATGTGTGACCACACCAATATTGTTGTACTAATCTAATTAGAACTCCAAATAATAAGTATTATTTGGCAAGAGCACTATTGGATGGGTGGCCTCTTAAGAAGACCTTACATTGCATATATTTTTGATAGCATTCCTTTTTCCAATGTGTGACATTTAATTTTAATAACTTGTTAATATTAGAAATTTATATTTAACAAAAACTTGGTAATATTATTATCAAAATTATATAATAATAAATATGACACATCATGCGATATAATAAAATAATAACTTTAATTTTCTTTAACATTAACAAAAATAACATATATCAATTATAACAAATTTGATTTAATTGAAGTGTATAGTATTATATATTCTATATATAGATTTTTTAAATAAGTAATATTATCTTATAAAAAATATAAGATTTAAAATTATTTTTTATTCATAAATATTATGTATACTCATTATCTATTTATATTAAATAGAGATAATGTATTAGAATAATTATATTATTTATTATTAAATAATTTTTTAAAATTTTTAAATATGAAATCGCTTATTTTTTTTCTATTACTATCATTCTTTTTTTGTCTCTTCATCCTCCGCTTCCTAATATTCTTCTTTGCTCTAGGTCTCCTTTGTCCTTCTTTAATTTCTTTTTTCTCTCCCATATATTACTTTATATTTCCTCTCCTTCCCTTTTATGTTTCATATTTTTGTTGTCTCCTTAATTCAATAATGTCACTTATATCTCAATCCTACATAATAGTTATTTTAATATTTATTATCTTTTTTATGTCCATCAATTAACAATATTAATGAAATCTATTATATTATATAGTTTAATATATCATATTCATGATAATCATATATTTTGTTATTTATTATTTTTAAGTAACTTAAGTTTTTATTTTCTAAGAATGATAATGTATTGAAAGAAAATATTACATATTATTGTCAACATTTTTGAAAATAGTAGTTCACTTAGTATTTTTATTAATTTTACATAAATAAAATATCGATACTTGTATATATATCGACACATATATGATATTTTTTATAATTATTTTCAAAAACAATATATACTTGATAATTTACATTATTTTAGAAATGATTCATTGTTAGAAAGATAATAATCACAAAATTATGATAATTTGTTTCATGCATGTGTGAACACAACAATATTATAGCACTAAAACTCATTAGAACTCCAAAATATGCATTCTAAGGTAAGAGTGCTTTTGGGATTGGTGGCCTCTAAGAAGTCATCATGTTGCACATATTTGTTGTGGCATTCTTTTTTCTAATGAGTATAGTTAATTTTAGTAACATGTTAACACTAAAAAATTAAATTATTAAAAATAAGATAATTTACAATTAACATGTTAGTAATTAATGTTTAAAAACAACTCTATAATCTTATTATGAATTTCATATAATTATAAATATGATGTGTTGTTTGATTTAATAAAATAATAACCTTAATTTTTTTTTATTTTATGCAAAATAATATCTATCAATTTTAATAAATCTAAATTAATATATGTTTATCATAGTCCATATAAGGTCTGCATAGATTTTTTAAATAAAGGAGTATTACTTATAAAAATAAGAAATCTAAAATTATTTCATTAATCATATATAATAATTATATTTATTATCTATATTGTGACAAAAAAAGATAATATATTAGAATAATTATTTTATTTATTATTTAACTAATTTTTTATTTTTAAGTATGAATAAAATAATATTAAATTTATCATAAAATATTCTTCAATTATTTAAAATATTCAAAAATAACAATAAATCTCAAATAGTTTATATTATAAAATTAATAAAGATTTAATATAATTAATTTTTAAAATTAATAAAGATTTTATATGATTAATTTTTAAAATTAATAAAGATTTTATATCATTAATTTTTAAAATTAAATGCAACCATTATTAAAATATTTCTCTTATTTTTTTCTTTATCTAAATATCTTAAATATTCTCACTTTCTTGTCTCTCTTATTATTATTTTCTTATTTGTGTCCTCATTCTCGATGTCCTCATATTCTTCTTAACTTGTCTCTTACTTCTATCATTCTCTACTTTCTTATTTCTCTCACTATTTTACTTTTTTATTTATTCTCTCTATCACTTTTAGGTTCCTTCTTTTTTTTCTCTTCATTAAACAATCTCTTAGCTCTTTATATTATTATTTTCTTCTTTACCTTGCCCTTATAAATCTATAACTTTTCTTTCTCTTTTGAAGTAGTTCTCTTTCTCTATTATCTCTTTTCTGCACATCAATTAACAAAGTTTGGGAAATCCCTCGTATATCATATTTTAATATATAATATTTGTGAAAATAAATATTTTATTATTTAGAATTTTTATGTAATTTTTTTTAAAAGAATGATAGAATAAGAAAAACAAATCATGTATTAATGTCTAAATCTTAAAAATAAATAATTTTTGTTAATTTTAAAAATATTATATAAATAAAATATTGTTATTAGAAAATATTATGTTTTCTGTTGCGTTCATATGTGACTAAACTTGTATTACAACAATGGTCTCACTAATACTCCAATGTTAAACTTTCTTTATTTAGAGTAGTCTTGTGATGGGTGAACCTTGAGATTGTTGTTCCATATAGTTTTTCACATCATTTATTTTTCTAATGAATGATAATCTTTTTTAAAAACATGTTAATTTTAAAAATTAAATGATTACTAATTATATTTTATAAATATCATTTTTGAAATTAATTATTAATAATACCGTTATAACATTTTTTTCAATTTCATGTTAACAAAAATATTACACAACATATCATATAATAAAAAAAGAACTTTAATATAGTTTAATATTAAGAAAAATACTTATAAAAACATAACAAAATACAATCAATTTATGTTTTTAATAGTATATATACGATGTGTAAAAAAATTTTAAATATTTTAATTATGTATTATGAAATATTAAAAATTTAAAAGTAAATAATTAATTTTAAATATTATTTATTTTTAATATATGTGATACATCAACAAATGATAATATATAAATTTTAATTATTATGGTTTTACTTTTATTTAATTTTTTCTCTTTATCTCAATTACTTTAAAATTCTCTCACTATCTTCTCGCTCTTTTTATCATTCTCTTATTGTTCACTTCATTCTTTATCTTTGTATGTTCTTCTTGGCCTTTCTTTTTTACTTTCCATCTCTTCTTTCTCATTTCTCTTTCTTATCTCTTTTTTGTTCACTATTTTTTTCTCTTCATTAAATCATCTTTCCTCACTCTTTATTGTTATTTTCTTATCAATTTTTCTCTTATTAATCTGACTTTCTCTCATTCGCAAAAAAAGTTATCTCCATCTCCATTATCTTTTTTTAGCTCATCAATTAACAATATTTAATAGATCTCTTATGTGACATAGTCTAATATAAAATTTTTTTTATAAATATATATTTTCTTATTAAAATTTATTATATAATTTAATTTTTTTAATTTATAAGAATGATAATATAATATAGTAAAATCTTATCTACTAATGTCTAGGTTATCAAAAATAATAGTTTTGGTAATTTTTTTTTATTTATTTCATATAAGTGAAACATTGATATCATAATCATATATTACAACATATACAAAAATAAATATTTTATTTAAAAGTGTATATGCTTACTAATTTTAGTAATTTTAGAAATGGTTCTTTACCTTCAAAAAAAGGATCACACAACTTTGATTTTGTCATTTGCATGCACGTGGGGCTACACTAGCATTATAGCATTTTATATCATTAGAACACCAAAGTTGACCATGCTTGGACATTCATAATATTGGAATGGGTGACCTCTAGGGAAATCTTACTATTGCACTTATTTTTTTTGTAGAGTTAGTTTTTCTTGTTAATGACAATTTATTTTTATAACTTTATAATTTTAAAAAATTAAATTGCTAAAAATAATAGTTTTTTAATTAAAATATTAGTCATAAATTTTTAAAAATACCTTTTAATATTATAATTAATTTAATATAATAATAAATATGTTACTTCACTTGATATTATAAAATAATAACTTTAATTTAGTTAAATATTTAGCAAGATAACCTATATAAAATATAATAAATTAAAATGAATTTAAGTTTATATTTATTATCATTATAATGTCAAATAAATACAACATATTACAACGACTATATTATTTTTTTATAAATTATTTTTTATTTTTGAAATATAAAAAATAAAATATTAAACAATTTTCATAATTTTATTTAATTATTTGCAATATTCTAAAATTATAATAAACTTGAATTAGTTTTATATTTTAAAATCAACAAATGTTATATAGGATTAATTTTTATATCTAAAAATTACAATAATTTAATTATTAAAATTTAAATTTTATTAAATTATTTGTCATATTTTTCTCTTTATCTTAATGTCTAATTTATTCTCTTATTTATTTCTCTCTTATTATTATTTAGAAGTTGTCTCTTTATTCTTTATGTCCTTACATTCTTTAAATTCTCTGCATTCCATTTCACACTCTCATTCACTTTTTCGTTTGTTAACTCTATCTTTTATTGAACGCATGTTCAACCGCACTAGTATTTTAGCATTGGATCTTGTTAAAACTCAAAAACTAAGCATGCTTAGGCACGAGTAGTATTGTGATCGATGAGCCAGTTAAATGTCCCAATGTTGCACACATTTTTTTAGCATTCTTTTTTAGTGAATGGTAATTAATTTTTGTAAAATGTTTTTGCAAAAAAAAATATTATTAATGATGTTGCATAATTACTATTGTAGTAATTAATTTTAAAAAATAATTTTATAAAGTTATTAACAATTTTATATAATAATAAATATATCACATCATCTAATATAGTAAAATAATTACATTAATTTAGTTAAATATTTACAAAAAAAACTTATGCCAATTATGATAAATTAGAATTAATTTATATTTATTATAATAATTATATGCCTTATATTATATATTTTATATATAGAAATATACTATTTTAGATTATTTGTGATCACAAATAATGTTAAATTAGTAGTAAAAGTATTTTTTAAATGTCTTTTAACATTCTTAAACATTAATAAACCTCAAATAGTTTTTATATTTATTATTACTAAAAGTTATACGATATTAAATTATTATATTTTATAAATATTATAAGTTTATTTATTATGATTTAACTTTATTTAATTATTTCTTTAACTTTTTATCTACATCTCAATATCTCTCATATTCTCACTTTTTCTCTCTCCAATTTTCATTCTTTTTTATCTCATTATTCTCTCTCTCCTAATATTTTTCTTTGCCCCGTTATTTACTCCATCCTTCTTTAATTTCTCCTTTCTCTCAGTTGTATTTTTTATTTTTTCTCTCTATCTCCTCTTTGTTCTCCTTCTTCTGATCTCCTTCACTGAATAATCACAACTATCTCTATTATTATTTTCTCCTTATTTTACTCCAATTAATCCATAAGTTTCTCTCTTACAAAATAGTTATTTTTGTCTCTACTATGTTTCTTATGTCCGTTAATTAACTATATTTATGAATCTCTAATATTAGGTTTTTTAATATATAATATTAATGTTAATTATTATTTTTTATATTTTGATACATAATTTTATTTTTTTAATAAGAATGATAACATTTTGAAGGAAAATCTAATGCATTAATGTCGACATTTTCATAAGTGAGAATTTATGTAATTTTTTTCATTAATTTTATATGAATAAAATATTTGTATTTGAAGTAAATGTTAATATTTTAAAAATTATTTCACTTAGGTTATTCTTTATTCATTCATAGATGTATAAAATTATTTAAATTTTAAAATTTTGATTTTTTTATATAAGAAACAAAACACAATTAAATTTCTCAAATCTTTGTTCATAATTTGTCAATAAAATTATCTTAATCAAGAAAAAATAACAAGTACCCAGCATAGATAAAAATATTATAGAAGTAACGACAACAATATTTTAGGTAAATTAAAAATTTGAAAAATCAACCTTTATATTAAAATTTTCTGAAACAATTTGCATAATGCTGGTCAAATTTCTAACAAAATGTTCCTTGAGGAGATCTCATAATGTTTAGAATATATACATTTTTTTTTATGTAGATGCCTTTTAGCTATTCTTCTTGATTCATTTTAGTTTTGTCAGTTTAGTTATTATATTTTAGCAAAAATATAATTATTAAAATATTTAAAGTTTGAACAAATGATTTCTCAATAAACATATAATGAAACATTATTAATTGTTTTACATTAAAACATAGAATTTGAAAAATTGGGTGTATTTATTATTAGCTCGTAGAATTTGAAAAACAAAGTGTATTTATTATTATATCATTTTAATTTTATAATTTTTTAATTTTGTTGCCATCGACATTTTTCATGTACTTTTTCACATTTAAATTTCCTCTTTCCCATCGTGATTTTTTTTAACTTCTCTTGTATAATTTTTTTATTTTAAATGTCGAACTATTTGACTTGTGTTTTAGTGAGACTTATTTTATTTTAAAAGACATACTTTTTGAGAAAGGGAATCCGTATAATTAAAAATTTTTTATTTTAAAGATTTTTTTCAGTTTTTGCTATATTTAAAGTACCTTCTTTGGTAACAATTCAAATTACTTGCACAATTTTCTTTTTATATCATTGAATATTTTATTGAATAGTTTAAATCATTTAATGCCCTATAGCTCTCTCCATACATTATTTAATTCACCATATCGTTTACGTACTAATTGTATTCTATTAAAATACGTTTTATTCAATTATTTGCAAATCAAGTTTTGTTTATTTTTTTTGATGGAAAAGTAATTTTATTCCCGTAAAATTTTTTTATTATAATATTACATAAATAAAAAATTTTAAATATTTTCGTTTTGTTTGGCTAATAATTCTAACTTACAAAGTTTTTTTGTTTTTTGTCAAAAAAATCTTTTAATAGCAAAAACATAATAAATTTTAATGTTGGAAAAACTATTACATAAGTCTTCAAAGACATTGAGTACTGAAAGCTTTATATTGAAGCAAATATAAATTAAATTATTATAATAAAGAAATAAGTGCTAATTTTATTACAAAATATTTAAATCAATCAGTTACATATTTTCAATAATCTAAAATATAAAGCATTTGAAAAAAATTATCTGCGTAACAAATCAAATAAATTTATATACTCCTCAAGATATTGAAAATAAAACAAAAATATATACATTATTTAAAAATTTTAAACAGCAACGGTTTTCAAGGTTTTTTAAAACAAAACTGCTGAATAAAAAGAAGAATGTATGGAATACTACAAATTATTTTAAATCTTGAAAATAATAATCCAATTTTTTCGAAATACAAGGCATATTATATGAGAAACAATGAAAAAAAAAAATCTAAAATAGTCTTCAAAGATTAAATAAGCAGATAACATAAAAACTAATATTAAAAATAAGAACAATTCACTATTGCAAAAGTATGTAAAATATATTTTTGCTAATAATAAAGAAATAACATATTTTAAAATGAAAAAAAAAATATTCTCATAAAAAGTAGGTCTTCCACATAATGATACATACAAATGATCATACATTATTTAAACATTAATCAAAATAAAACACTAAATCATAAAAAAAAATATTTTGCTATATAGCAGCAGTGACCTTCTTAATTCGTAAATTGATGTATTATAAGGAAGTTGAAAATCAATTAATATACTCATAAAACATTTAATTTCCAACAAAACTTCAGTATTTTATGAAGTATTATTGACTTTTTTCTTACAAGCTTACAACACCTATTTACTTATGGTTTATAATGGTCTATTAACTCATTTGATATTTTTTGTTACAAAACTTTTCATGGAGTTAAAAAAAATTATTTTTTTAACTTAATTATGAAAAAAGATTTTCACATTTATAGTATTTGATTATGCTTATGGATATTTTCATTTTCAAATTTTTGGATTTTAATTTTTATTGTAATTTTAAATTGTCCTAAATTTATATATTTACAATTGATTTTTTAATGTTTTGTATAACTTGAAAAATAATTTATATGTTCATTATAATTGTGTTACTATTTTTTCTTACACTTTTGTATTTTAATATGAAGATAATATAATTTTTCATAAGTTCATTATTTATATGATAGCATTTTTGTAAAATATTTATGTTTTCTCTATTTGTAATAACTTATTTATGATTCATACATTAATAAATGATGTTTATTTTGAAGCCTTGACATATATGGCAAAAAAAAACAAATACTTCTTGACATGTTATTCAGATAAATCTATGCAGTTTATATGAACTTCAAAATGTTTAGCTAGTTTATCAAAGAGCATGAAAAGATATTTTAAAAATGTTGTAAAGTAGTTAAGTAGAAAGAATGATTAATGAACAAATATTTAAAATATTAAAACTATGTTATATTATTTTAAAAAACTTATCATAGTTGCAAAAGTATAAAAAATATTGTGTTACAAATAGAAAAGCTAGAAATATGTTTTGTACTACAAAAAAAAAAAGAAAAAACGTAACATAATTGTCATATGTCAGGAATCTACTAAGACTTATTTATTTATAAGAAATTCTATTAAAAATACATCATAGAAGAGCATTATAGCCAAATTAACTAAGTTAAATTAATATATTCAACATTATACCAATTAAGAAAGGGAATTATATTCGTTTAATTATCTACACATTTGAGATGTTATTTAATCATTGGAGTTATTAAAACTTCTTTGACATTTCCAAAGTTTTTAGTGTGACTACCTTATTCAATTAGTATGACTGCATAAAATAACTATGGATATATCCTATGCAATTTAAGGCATAAAATAAATCCTTCAATTAAGTATAGTATATGTGCAAGCATTGTAATATCAAATCACAATTCATCTATAGTAGTTTCCTCAAAGCATATGGCATTACTAAAAAAAATTAACAATATACCATTTATCAATTAATTTTCACTAACATATTAAAGTAAAAAAATATGATTTTTATTGTGTTATCAAATCAAAATTAAAATATAGTTCAACTTTGAGATTGCCTATATTATTTGTAGTAAGGGTTTTTGTTCTTACCATCTATATTTTTTTTGAAAATCATGAAAATAATGTGCATATTTCTTTTTTCTTAGATGTATCCACAACATTTGAAGCTCTAAGTGCATGTGTTTCTTTTAGTGACATTCCAGTGTGCTTAACTTGCTTCAATTAAATTAACTTGATCATCTTAGACTCATTAACTAGGGTTAAAAAATATTTTTTTAGACAATCTATTGACCAATACAATTATTTCATCCAAAATTTTAGGCAATTCAATTGGCAAGTAATAGTAACCATAAGAATGTAACATCAATTCAAACAACATTCTAAATCCACTACATGATTATATTTCATTATCTAATTCACTATCAAGTTGACCCAAACTAGTTCAAAGATCATTAACACATTTCTTTGTCTTACAACATAGATATAGAACTTAAATTCTAATATGATTTATATAGTTCTATGTGCAATCTATGTCATTATGTATAGTAAGATGAGCATGATTTTTTTGGAATAAAATATTTGATTCCTTTGAGAATATTTAAAGCAAATGCTTTAAATTAATTTTTTAATAGAGTGAGTCCACCTTTAAAAGTGATTATTAACAAATGTTAATTTTTTTAAACATATTAATTTTATCTTAAATTACACTGATTTTTAATAATAAAATTTAATAAAAATTATGACGAAACATTAACAAAAATAGAAAATATACAAAAATGATTATCAAGTATTTTGATTTAAAATCAAGTTTATGCATGCCCTTAGCAAAAATTACGTAAAAAAATATCAACAAGTATAAGCTTTTTACTGTAAGATGGTTAAGTTAAACCCTTATAACATTAGAACAACTGAAATAAGCTACTATAGTCTTATAACATAATAAATATAAAATAATAATAATAAAATAATTTAGTGACACAAAATTAAAATTAATACAAACAAAAAACCAATGATTGGAAATATTTGATGAGACCAAAATGTTTTAATTAAATTAATTAGAAACAAAAAAATTGAAAAGTTCATTGATTTGAGAAAAAATGAGAGATTAGGAGTTTGACGATTGAAGGACATACTATAAGGAAAGGAGGATGAGCATTGTATGCTAATGACTTCATCGTCATGATATGAAAATTATTTTTTCAGATTTTGTAAAAATTTCATTAGTTAATTTTGTTTAAGAATTCACTTATTTAGAAGCAACTTTAATGGTTAAAAAAACTTGTCATATTGAGTAATAAGTTAATATTAATAAGTTATAAATATCTTACTATCTTAAAATAACTCTTAAAAAGGTTGTTACATAAGAGCTACTCCAATCAAAGCCTCCTTAACCTCTTTATGCCAAAAATGTGTGATTAAACAACTAAATTAAACAAGCACTACCTAGAAATTAGGATTTGATGTGGACTTTTATATTTGATTTGGGATATGACATTTAGATTTAGATTTGATGTTTAGATCGCAATATTGTGTGATTGGATAACATACTTAATTAGGTGTTTAAAGATAGATGTGAATATGATTATTTGATCAAATAATAGTGCAATTAGATGGAAAAAAAACTCCCACAAAATTAATTATGGTTGCATGAAATGAATACAAGTTTTTATCCTACATTGCTTGAATGATGGATTATTACTGCTTTAATAAGATTTCTCCTGCACTCGGTAATATGTGTTTTGTTTCGAGTTAGCTGCCTCTTGTTCACTCTAAAGTGAATTCCTTTATTTCTTTTATGTTCATACTCAATTAAATCTAAATTTGCATGTTATATGCTGATTTAAAACTATTCGAAGTGTTTTGATGTCGTTTTCTCAATCCAGTTGGTGCATCTAATTGTATTTTGGTTTGTTACCTTTGTGTTTGATGAGTCAGGGCAAAAATGCTTATTGTATCCTAATTGACTTGATCAGAGTGAATTAGTTTTAATTTTATTAAACAAGTGATGTATCTTTGAAGATAATGAATAAGGGTCTTCAAAGTATATTGAAGTATTCAAAAACATCAAGGGTTGATGACATGCATCAAATTTATAAATATATATTTTTATTAAATTGAATATTAGAATATTGACAATAATACGCATCTTCTTCTTTTTGTTCTTCCTCTTGTTTTATCCTAATTGACTTGATTAGAGCGAATTAGATTTAATTTTGTAAAACAAGTGATGTTTCTTTGAAGATAATGAATTAAGGATCTTCAAAGTATCTTGCAGTATTCACAAAGATTCAAGGGTTGAAGACATGCATCAAATTTATAATTTTTTTTGTTATAAAATAGAATATTAGTATATTGACTATATTGTGCATCTTCATCACTTTTGCATCCGAATTTAAGCATTCTATAGTTTAGTTTTTTAATCCTATATAAACGATAAATTAAATGATTTAGATCTCATCTTACTTGATCAGATGGGTTTGATCTAATCCATCTTGACTTAAACATCTAAACTAATCTACTTTTACAATTTTTGGTCTAATAATCCATAAGTTCTATAATAAGATCCAATGGTGCTGGTCGATCCCACATAACGACTAATTCCTTAGTAGTTATTTGAGTCATTGCATTAACTAATTCAAATAAATATTTTAAGTTTCCTTGAAAAACTATTTAAGTTATTTGGAATCATCATTTGAAACTACTTTTCCTGAACTTCTTAATAACTTTGATCAATGTTTTCTATATAAACCCAATGGTTATTAATGAAATAACTACTAAACATGAAAAAATATTTTATATCTAAAGAAAGCACAATAGATTTTCTTCTTTCATAAACTCTTTTTACAACAAGTATAACATAGTTTTCCACAAAATGTCAAATTATTCGTCTTAGCACTTCCAAAATTTCAATTTCTTACTATCATAATAATATTAAGCTCATTATGCCTTCATATATTAATCAACAAGAATCAAAGTTGTGCAAATTTATCATACTTTTTTCTTCGTGTTGTATTTTCCTTTTTCATTTGGGTCAGGTGGAATAATATATGTAAAAGCCTTAGTTTCATTTGATTTCATAGGCACCTTTTTTCATGTTAATGTTACAAAATCATGAGTTATAATTAAACAAATAAAAGCTAGTAGGTTGGAGGTATCTTGTAAGAAAAAGCTGTAATGTTTTTGATATTGGTGTTTTTTATCCCATAGGTTCTAGTTCAAAACAAGTAATCTAAAAATTTTGTTATATTATCTTAATTTTTTTTATTATTATTATTAAAAATAAAATAAAATATGAAATATATAAAATTAAAGTTTTTTACAAACAGAAATTTTTTTAATGAAGAATTTTTTAAAAATAAATATAATATAAGGCAAATAAAAAATGATTCCAAAACTCATAAGTCAACCCCTATTGTGGGATTCTTACACTTGTTTTTATTTCAATTATTATTGATGTGGATTCTCTATAAATCATGCGAGAATGACACAACTAAATGCCATAACATTCAACTACATTCATTGCGACTTATCTCCAAATAACTTTAATCAAGTATTGAATTTGTATACTTAACATGAAGTCAAGAAAAATTTAGAAGTAATTTGTTGAGACACTTTGTATGTTCAAGAAATGAAGGTAAATCTTCTTAACATAATTATGTGCTCTTTAAAATAAATCCAAGAGAAACTATAAACAAAATGACTATATGATTTTCTAATATTACTAATGGATTAGAAAATCTAAGAAAAGTGTTTCTCAATATAGATATTGTAAGAAAATTAGTAAGAACTCTCACAACAACAATAAAGACAGTCAAAGACATAACAAACTAATATTCGATGATTTACTTGTAGAATTACTAACAACAAAGATTGAGATGATTAGAACTGTTGAAAAGGGTGCCTCCATAAGCAAGCAAAGCATTAAGCAATGTACATAGAACCATTAGCTTTTAAAGAAAAAAAATAGACCATAGATATGACAACTATCTACTTTATTGACATGGAGGAAGTGGTAAATTTTTATGTTAAAAGTTTAAATAAAACTTTAGCAAAAAGTAATGTTAATTGGAATTTGTAAAAAAATAGAATGGAGAATATGAGGACACCAAAATGCTATAACTACGGTCACATCGACTATATTATACTCGATTTTCCACACAAAAAAGAGATTTACAAGCAACATGGAGTGCCAGAAAAGAATTAGACTCCAAAACTTAAAGTAGTGAGGAGGAAGAAATAATGTTCTTTATGTCAACTAATAATGAATCAAGTACATCAAGGGAAGAATAAAATTTTACGATAAGCTCACGGCCACTAAAAGTTTCTAAAAACAGTTACATAGAAGTTATTAGTGTTTTAACTTCTTCAATAAAACCAAGTATAGGAACTAGTTTTTAGGTCTTCTAATCAATAATTGATTAGAACTAATGGGATTTTGGAAGTAAATAAGATGAAAATGAAGTGATAACTACAAACAAAGGTAAACCTTTTGCTAAAGGTTATATCCAAGTTGATGATATATATTTTGAGTTGTCATTTATACTGGTAACTAGATTAGAATGATTAGACTTCTCTTTTTGCATATTTATGTAAAAAGAATTTTAGATTATTGAAATGGATGTCAAATTACTTTTTTGAAATAAGATAATAAAATAAGTTTTATTTTTAAAACAACCTCTAAGTTTTGAGACTAATGCACATTGTGAATATGTATATAAGCTTAAGAAGGTATTTTATGCCCTTAAGCAAGCTCCTCGTTTATGATATCATAGATTGGGTAATTATCTTGTTAATAGTTATTTTAGAAAAGAAAAAAATGGATAACATAGTAACCTTAAAATCTTTAATTAATTTTTTATTACAAGTTTTGGTTAATGACGTAAATTTTGGAAGCACAAATAAAATTGTGTAAGGATCTTTGTCACTTGGTTGCAAGAGAGTTTTAGATAAGTATAATTGATTAGATGAATTTCTTCTATGGATAACAAATTATGTAATTAAAAGATGATATTTTTTTGTCATAAATGACAATTTTAAAAAATTTTTCAATAACTTTAAGTATGAAAATATAAAACACAAAAACATTCTTATAAATAAATTAGTCTATTTAGATTAATTTGAAATCAAAAACCACATTGGTAAAAAATCTTTATGAAGTACTTTTTAGATCATTAATATATTCTATAGTAAGTAGATTAGATATCTTATTTAATGTAGGCTTATGTGCTAGATTCCAATAAAATTGCAAGACATCTAAAGGTGATTGAGGTAAACTTCAAATATGTAAAAAGTACAATGAACATTGCTTATGGCACCCTAAAATGTCTTCTTCATGAGATCTTATAAGTAGCATAGATTTAGACCATATAAGCTCTTGGGTAGATAAGAAAAAAACCTTAGGTGCATGTTAATCACAAGGAAATATTTTAATCTCATGGTCAAGGAAGAAGAAAAAAATGCATAGCCATATGGAACATAAAAGTTGAGCATGTAGTGACTAAAAGTTGTGATACCCAAGTGTTATGCTTGAGATAATAATTTTAAGTTTATTGTTTACATGTCTCACATATTCCCATTAGAATTGATGATATTAATACCTTCACTTTAGCAAAGAACCAAGTTCTTCATTAAGGGAGCAAATAGGTAGTGTAAAATGTAGTTTATATGAGATCATGTACCTAAAAGCTTAATAAAATTAATATATGTATCTATCAAAAAGAATTGGAAGATATATTTACAAAATTCCTTACAACTAATCAATTTCAAATCATAAGACAATAATTAAGTGTAACAAAAATTGTATAAATTATATTTCTATTTTCATAACATTAAAGAGAGAGAATAACCATGGTTTAAATAAGTTAGTAGGAATATGCAGTATGAGGAGCATGAATTAAGTAGAAACAAAAAGTTTTAATTTTTAATATAACATATCATAATAATATATGTTTTTCCCTTTTCATTTTTTATTTAAATATTTATTTCTTGTAATCCTTAAAAAAGAGAAATAATGAAGTTACCATTATGAGTTGGGCCATAAATATTGAACTTTTTATTCTAATAGGTTTGTTTAGTATGATCAAATATAGAACGTTTGAAGATGCCGAGTTACTGGTTTCCAAAATTCCTTAAAATGTTTAGTGATTTTTAAAGATTAAAGACATGCATATCAACTTCAAAACGGTCTATATCTTTGTTATAAAATAGAATGTTAACCTATTAATTATAAGATACTTCTCCATTCATCTTACTTTCACATTCTAATTTAAGTATTTCAATTGCTCATCCTATCATTCATTTAAGAAAATTATAAGATTTCATTCCAATCTCAATATTTTTTCATATTAAAAAAAGTAAATTACACTCAAAGCTACTGACGTTAAAAGCACTTGGGTCAACCAATACAAACTTGGTCTAGTAACCTTGGGTTGGGCAACCAGTTAAAAACAAGCAAAAAAATTAGTTAGGGTGCAACTTGAACTAGATTAGGGTAAGGTAGATATCGAAAGACAATGATCTTGAATTTAGCATGAAAATTCAATCTCATCAAACCCGTAACCCTGGAATGACCTATAAAATATGAGGTTACTAGGTGACAAAATCCCTATCATAAAAGGGGGAGCCAACCCAATTGTGGCTAGCATTATACACCCATGAAAGTTATTATAAAGAGAAAGCAACTTTTCTTTTCAACAATACCGGATTAACTTACATCTAACAACTTAATGCTAAAAGAATGCTTAATTTCTCACCATTTGAGCTTTGATCGGATGATAAACGCTTCATCAACTATGACTGGTTAATCTATGCTCAAAATTGGATGACAAAGATCATGTTAAACTTCATTTAAAATGTTTATTTATTTTGTCTTTTTGAAATAGCCTATCATTGAATTGAATGATTTATCTTTCTCTATGTATGAATCCTACTAATGTGATCTTTTCCAACTTTTTCATTTATGAATCAAACAATCCAAATGTCATCCAACTTGATCAATTGGCCTAGTTCTAATCCAGTTTAATCCAATTGTGAGAGCTCATCTACCTTTATAGACTTTGATCTGATGGTTTAGAACCTGTTAGATAGGAGGCAATGGAACCAATCAGTCCCACATAATGATTAATTCCCATGCCATTAATTAAGCCATTACAATAGTCATTTTTCAAAAACTATTTTAAGCAGTTTAGAAGTACTGCTTTAAGCAACTTTATCTTAAATTCTAAATTTATATTAAAAGTTATCTCTTTATTTCCTCCTTAGCGTTGCACTATATTATTATTTCTTATTAATAAGGAAAGGATGTAGTTAAACATATTTGACCTTCAATTACTTAACAAGACCTAAAAATATTTTGTAAGTGGATGATTATAATTGTTGTTATTGTTTCCTCTTTATTTGCTTCTTGTCTTTGTCTCTATTATATAGGAGCATATTGTATTTCTTTCTCCTTCTATTAGTCATTTAATTCCTTCTTTCTCTTTCCAATAACATTTCACTCTTCCAAAATCTAGTGAATAACAAGAATTAATAACATATAATAGTTTAAACAAATCATCCTTTGGTTTTCCTTAAAAAATTACTTTTTCGTGATTCACCTCTTCCTCATCTAAGTTAATATGATCAAAGATTTTCGTAAACGTTGATACTTTCAATCTTTGAGGCACACTTTATGTCCATTTTATTTCAAAGCTAAGGCTTTCTTCTTAAAGTAGCTTAAAGAACAATTCCAATTAATGTCCATTATCTATGCAAATGTAGGGTGGTTAAAAAGATGTTATGAAATTTAAATTGTTCGGGAGATGAAGGATGAATTTTGATGATATTTAATGGACGAGGCATATGACTTGATCCAGTTCTAACATGGTGATGAGTTATAAAAGTTGAAAGTAGTTATCTATTTCTCATTAACCAGCAAACTATCTAATATTATCCAAACCCATATTTTATTTCCATTTGTTTCCTATATAAACGAATAACTCAAAAAAATTTCTACTTCAGATGACATAAAATTATGCAATCAACAAACTCTTATATTGGTTTTACTTTGGGAGTGCATAATCCATTGTAATTATCTGAAGGTGTCATTTCTTTAAAATCACTACCCACCATCTTTGGATTTGTAGTATTACTAACAATGTGATATGCCTTTTCCAAAATAAGCTCTTTTTAGATGCCATGCTTTTATCATAGCCAAATGTGTAGCTTGAATCAAAAACCTAGGCTTGATGCTTCACATATGAGAATAAACTGCTCCTCATTAGTATAAAAATTATAGTTGAAGTCATTACAAGGAATCAATATCTTGTTTGATATATCATAATAATAATGCTAAAAATAGAGTTTAATGTCAAATTTTTATGTCTTACACATAGAAGACAGGTTCTCAAAAGGAAATTTATAAAATTATATATTTTTTAATAAATTGATTAATCACATGTCTAAACCATTTTTAGTACCACTCTAAATACTTCAAAATAAGAAATTATTCATTAATGCTAGTATTATCTACAATTTGGATAGTTGAAAATGTCCTCTAATTATTTTTGGGTTAATTAATTTTTCTTAAATCTTATCAAATTTTGTTCTCATCCTTTGATAATTTAAATTTCAAACATGGAGGTTGTTCATTTCCATAAAGTTTTTCACTAAAAATTTTAAGATTTAGATTGTAATATTAGTGCTAAAGTTTATTATTTAAATTTTTAGAGTTAAAAACTTAATCATTGCTCTTCTCATTTTTTAGAATTTTTTAAGGAACTATAACCATCCTATAATTAGCTTTCCAGACAATTGAACTCCCTTATCAATATCATTTCCTTTTCATTAGCATTCAGGATGTCCTCAATTGTTTTTCTTTTTTTAAGACCTATGTCTGAACATCCATGTGGATTTCTAGGCCAAAGAGTTAGCAACTTAAATCATAATTTTTGTGGGTTTAGCCTTTTCAAATTGGTGGTTATTTTTGTTGACATCTTTATTGATGTTTTATCCACTAATTACATGACCCTATTCCTTGAAAAGAGAAGATGTTCCTGAGAGTTATCTTTCTATTTTTAATGTTTTGCTAGAGCAAGCACATGCCTATGTTTGTAGCACCCTTTGTGAAATTTAGGTGAGTTATCATACGAGATTTTTTAACAAAAGCTATGTCTGTGATCACTTTAGTAGAAATTCTAAAATGGTTTGGTAACTCTTTTTCTAACTCAACATCAATACATTCTCAAACGATTTTAGCATGAGTGAGATTCAAAGTAACAACATTTACCTTCAAAGGGCCTAGTAATTGATGTTATTAAGTGAAGTACTAAAATAATTAATAGATAGGTGCTTTGTTGTTTTACAACCACCAAGGCAATTCATTAAAATTTACTTGAATGAAAGGTTAGAAGCCATACACAAATGAGATGGACTATTAACTACAATGTTCACTCAAATTCACAATTGAATAGCTTGTGTGCATGAAGAAACATGTTGAGGGATATTTACAAAAGTTTCCTTCCATTTAACATGTATCTTTTGCAACATAACTAGGTTAATCAATTTTTCTTTGACATCTACATTTTCTTTTCTTAATTGAATATTCTATCAATTTAAAACTTCAATGCAAGAATTACTTGCAAATAATTTTTTTCACAATAGACATGCTTGTTTTTTAAGTCATATAGAAAATAAATTTGTGATATTTAGCCTCATAGAGTGATTCATTACATCAAAAATTTCATGCCCCATATAACATATGAATATGTTGTTCATGTTTATTGCTTTTCACTTTTAAATTAGCATAATGTTTACTAGCTTCACATGCTCATTTACTAATTATTTAATTCGTTTAGATAAATTACCATCACATTCAAAAAGTGAGATATCATCAAAATATCAATCAAACATTGCACGTTTGATTAACAAACTCAGTAAGAGAATACATCATGTTACTTTTCTTTTCGATTTCTTTTGCTTCTTCTTCTATTTCTAGTATTAAATAGTGAACTGAAAAATTTATTTTCAAATACTTACCTAAATCTTGCTTTTGCTCATAATAAGGGGAAATATTATAGACTTTTATGCCTGTGCTATGAGACAAAGAAAAGTGTAAACATTTTTCTCCTCCAACTTAACTTAAAAAATTGTATGTGACCTATGACCCTTATCAACAAGAATAGTGCTAGAATGGACAAAGAAATTTGACAAATTATTGTTTACATTTCAATTGAGAACGTTAAATGCATTTTTCCATAATGCAAAATGTTTTGAAAGAAATAAAGAAGGATAACCAAACATGTTAATAGATATTGGAAACAATTCATCACAAAAAATGTAAGACAATTACCTTGTATAAAGAACTTCTATATTTTACACAACCCATATGACCTTTATCAACTGTAAGACAATGACCTTGTATATTTTACACAATGACCTATGACCCTTATCAACAAGAATAATGCTAGAATGGATAAAGAAATTTGACAAATTATTGTTTACATTTCAATTGAAAACTTTAAATGCATTTTTCCATAGTGCAAAATGTTTTGAAAGAAATAAAGGAGGATAACCAAACATGTTAACAGATATTGGAAACAATTCATCACAAAAAATGTAAGACAATGACCTTGTATAAAGAACTTCTATATTTTACACAACCCATATGACAACAGTTAAAAGGACTACACTTGTTATAGTAGCAAGGGAGTTTTGCATATTTTATTTTATTAACATAAATGATTTTTGCTATCTAACAATTATTACTATCATTGAAATCCTTCCTTATATTTGTAAAATACTGTTATCATAAAACTAATAATTAAAAGAAATAAATAGATGAAGCAGATGATGATTCAAATTGTTCTTCAAAAACAACAAAACCTTCATTAAACCACAGTCAACCAAGCCAGGCATGTACTAAACTAGCAACATTTGCCTTATAGTGAGCAAACTGGAAATCTATGCAACAACTTCATCAATCACTAATTACCCACAACACCTTGATCTTGAATTGATTCGCTAGCCTTGACCAAGCACAACAATTATAGTGGTTGAAAGAAAAAAATTTATAACATAAAAAAAGTTTAATAGGTTTTACCTTAATCGCTTTCAGAAAAAGGCGACACAATATGGAAATGTATGCCGATGATATTATAGAATGAAATAAGTAATGACAATAGAATGAAATGTGCTTATTCGTTTATTCTAAGATAAAAAATATCTTACTTCTATTCTTGATGAAGCACTCATTTTTGAAGATAAGTTAAATAGTTTTATTTACTTTCTTAAAAAGATTAATGTAGCCATTTTCAATTTAACAATTGACCATAAACTTACATTAATAGATCATTCTCGGGTAATAGGTAGATGTAGCTGATTGCCCTAAAGAACCAGCTATCTCACCTTTATGTGTTTGTAGCATATGTTCATCATGCAAGTGTGTCATAAATGAATAACAGTGAAATGTTTTATTGTATTTTTTAGGTTTTCAATTTTTATACAAAATGATCATTCAAATTGTATAAGCATGATAAATTAAATAAATTAAGTCAAGGTGATTGTGCAAGTATGTAAAGGGGATCACTAGCATAGAGTTAATTTTTCCATAATATGCAAATCTCTAGGATTTTTTGTACCATATATCCTCATAATAGTATGATAATGTTCTAGTTAACAAATTTTAACTTAGCAATGAAGTCATACACATAAAGGGAAAATAATATATTTATAAAAATTGTAACATTTTTTAAGTCCTTTAAGAAAATAATGAAAAAAAATAAAACACATAAGTAGAGCGTTTTATTTTATACTATTTCATATAAAAGTCATGCAAATACACAAACAAATGCCTAACATTGTATAGAAGATACCACTTATTAACAAGAAAAGCTTTGGCATTCAAGGTTAAATGAAGAATAATATCAATATGACAAATTATACCATACATGTTCAACTCAATTTCAATTAAATTATGACTTAGGATTCTTAAAGAAAAAAATTACACATATGGAAAAGAGTTTGTATAAATGTTGTACGTAGAACAACTCAACTGTTTGAACATTAAAAAATTATGACAAGATAGATAACTTGTAAAACAATGTTAACACATTATATTTCTATGATAAATGATAATCAAATGTATATAATTAAGTCATTGTATATATATGATCTATTTATAGTTCTAATTTTTAATAGTAAAGTAATACAAATACTAGACCATACATGTGCAACATTTAGTCATCATATTAGATAATTGTAAACCAAAGAAAAATTTGTACTTATTTTAAACTATTTTTCTTAATTTATAAAACATATTTTTAATCTATGGTTTTTATAGTGAATACTATAGGCGTTTTAGAGCTAAACATGTCAAATGGAGCTCAAGAAGAATAATTTAAATGGAATGGATGTTTCGTTTTTTGAAAGAAAGTAAAACTTATCAATAAATGAATGGTTCAATGATTCTACCAATCAAAATATTGTAAAGGTAGGATCTTAAAATTATTTAGCAATAACATTTGAAACAAATCCACTTCATTTAAGAACAGGAAGTTACTCAAGGAATTATGTAGAGCCATCAATCTTCAATAAAACTTAACGTGCCTTTTCGCCGTAGTCCATAGTAATTTTTCAATTTCACTAGTTATTACTATATATTCACGATAGCTCAACAAATGACTACTACATAATATTTTTATAGAGGTATCCCAAAAACTTATTTAACATACTTTGGAAAATAGTACATAAAAATTGAATTGTAAATGTCTCCATATCATTCTCTATTTTTTATTCAGTTTTTTAATTTATGTAATTTTTACACAATTCTTAAGATTTTAATGTTTTTTATATTATTTATTTTTAATATAAAATATATTAACAATTTATTGAGAAAATATTTTTGTCCATTACAACAAAAATAATTTTTAAGATTTTAAATTCCTTTAGATATCTAATTTTTTATTTTCACGGGATTTAATTATTTTTTTAACTTGTGTTGGGTAGTAGAATTAAAAAAATTTGCAAACAACATATACAGATAGTTTTTAGCATTTTAATTTTGTGTTAGAATATTGACAAGTTTCTTTGTTAAAATTCATTATAATTTCTATTAATTAGATTAATTTTTTTGCTAATTTTATGATAAAAGTACATGGTAATGTGTTTTAAAGATATTGAAATATTTTTTTAAATTCATTTTATCTATTTTCTCAAATTAAATTACAATATTTTTTTGGGTTAATTATTTTTTTAAATAATATAATTTTTTAATTTTAATGTTTAAGTCTTTTCTATTAGTAATAATAAGAAAAGACTTTTGTTGACCAAATGTCAAAATATTGTCTTATGAATAAATTAAATAAATAGATTTTATATGTCTTTTATCTATTTCTAAATATTTTATGCTATTTATTTCTTATAACTACATAGATTTTTAACCCACTACTGTTTTGAATGACATGTTTTATCTAATTCATTAAGGGTTTGTATTTTTTATTTTTATATCGCATATGAAACCTATTTCTAATTAAGTAATCTTTTAATTCATATATTACATAATTTTAAGTGAACTTTTACCAAATATTTTATCAGTATATCATGTAAACTATTTTCAATTTTTTAAAATTTTTTCACTTGATTTTCATAAACATTTTATGATTTAAAATAATCTATTTTTTAATTACTTTTTATTTTCACATAACATCTTTTATTATTCGACAATTTTGAAAAACTAAGTATTCTGAATATAGTGTGTAGATATTTGAATGACTTTTAAATTTTTAATTTTAATCATATATATTTTATGTATTTTTATATATCTTTTAAAATTTTGTATTAAAGATAATCATTACAAAAAATGCTAATGAACATGTGTTGCTATCATGTAAAACAACAACTAAATTTTTGTGCATTGGTTCGTGAGATTTTGTAATGTTAAATTGCTAAACAATATTAATTTTATTTAAGATTTCATTGTACAAAATTAAAAATAAGAAATATTGTATTAAAAAAGAAATTTTATTTCATTTTACCAATATATTTAGGTAACAAAAATAAATTTTTATTATGCTAAAACTTTTTTCTTTTCTTTTATTCTATATCTATAATAAAGTACTTGTAATCCTTATGTTAATCAAAATAATTTTTTATGACTTACTTTCACATTCAGTAAGATATATTCGATGAGTGGTGTTTTTAAAATATTTAATTTATTGTATATCTTAAGATATATTTGACTAGATTGTTAGTCATTTTTTTATTTTTTAAAAAACATTATGTTTATTCTAGAACATTTATTTTTTTTATTTTATTGGTATCATTTAATTTTTATAATTTACAAATTTTCTTTTGATTGCATTGAAAAAATCATATTCCATTTACTACAAATTATTGTTATTTCATTTGATGAAAATTTTTTATTGTTATTTTATTTTATGTGTTATATATAATTTATTAATCTTTAATTTTTGTTTTGCTTTTTTATTTTATTTTATAAGTTTTCTTTGCTTTTTATAGTGTAATTTTTTTCAAATAGGATTTGCCATAATTTTTCTCAAATTTTTTATTTTTCCTTTTCTTTATTGAAAAGTGTTTGTTTCTAATAGATTAATTATTTTTTGGATATTTTAAAAAATATATTTTTTATTGATATAATGTACATTGAATAATGTCTTTTAATAAAATATCAAATAAAATAAAATAAAATAAAATATGACTACTTTTTAACAATTAAATTTTTTTAAATATTTTTAGTCTTATTTTCATAGAAAATTTTTGGTATTACCAAACTAGGAGTAATGTTTTATGTTGTCATGTAGCCATAACCCTTACATTGCAAATTTTTTGTTACTAATTTCATATTATGTTTTTTATTCCTTCTTATTCACCATCTTTAAAAGTAATTATGCTTATATTAAAAAAATTCATTGTTATCATATATGATTTGTTGATTAAATATTTTAAAATAGTTATTAAAATTAAAATTTTAAATTTTATTTTCATTAAGAATTTATTTCTTGTGAGCATCATTTCTCATCAATTTCTTTCATAGGCTTATTTTATTTGCTAAAAAATTAGTACAACATATTTAAATTTTATTTGACATAATTGTTTATGTTTGTAAATAACATTAAGCTTGGCAAGCTAATATTTTTTAAGAAACAATTTTCTCGAATGTGATGTGAGATTGAGTATTTTTAATTTCATATACTTTTTTGCTTATTACCTACTATTAAAATTTAGATATTAATTTATTTAATTATTAAACATTGAACATAGTGCTATTTTTGAAATATTTAATAGTGATATTAGTTATCTATCTTTTCATGTTTAAAATGTTTTATTTTTTCATTAAAATATTTTTTACCATTGTAATCATGGTAAATGTTTTGCATAATGATTTTTTTATTATAATATTTTTTATTTGTAATAAATGTTTCGTGATCAAATTTCCCCCAAAATTGTGTTTTAAATTATTATTTTTTTGTGATAATTTTCCTTATTTTATGCATGCAAATGTTTTGAGATATTAAAAGTTAATATTTATCGTTAATTTTGTTATATATTTTGATATGGTGATCATAAAATCATGTTAAAAATTTACTGATATTATTTTGAGCTTTCGATCAATTGTTTTTAAAAATTATTATAAATTTTTTTAAATATTATAATAAAATTATTAAAACTTTTAAAAGTTATTTTTTTAAGTTATTGTTATACAAAAATAATATATTTAGCATTGTTGTATTAGGAAAACACTAATTATATTTTATTTTTTATTCTAAAAAATTATATCATAAAATTCACTCTTGTCATTCATTTCCCAATGTTTTACCAAAAACCTATCTTTATTTATGTTTCAACACTATTGCATTAATCAATGCTTTGTTATTTAAAAAATTTGATCTATTCTAAAAGTAGCGTTAAAAAGCATATTTGATCTATGTTGCTGTCTTAATTATTTTTTAGAAGATTTAATGCAAATATATACAATCCATGTCTACACAAATTCCTAATTTTTTAAAGGTTTTAGATACTTTTTATTTTTCAATAAAAATTTTTTTTCTTTTGATTGTTTTTGCAAAATCCTTAAAAATTTAAAACAATTTGTAGATTTGATCGTTATTGTAAAAAAATTTATGTTTTATTTTTTTCAATCATGTTAATATTCTTAGTTAATAATATTAATAAATTGTTGATAATTATAATGATTTTAAACTTTTCTACATATGGATACAATTTACTGCATACTACACAAATCGAATCATAATTAAAAGAACTTTAGATCCATTATTATTTAAATCTTGTAAAACGTTATTTATTTATTATTATCAAAGTTACTCTTTACTATTGCAAAGTTTGTTTTTTATTAAATATTTTCTGTTGTTGCATTTTATTTGATGACATGTTATTTAAATTTAATGTAAACCATCCTGTATGTAATAAATGTTCAATAATCTTATTATTTTTTAGTAATATTTTAATGTTTTATACATGTACTTGCCCTAAGGCATTTCGTAGATCAATGCCTTTTTTACAGTTGAACAATCCTTTTTTTTATAAATAAGGTATGTAATGTTATACTATTGAGTTGCTTATTGTATCATGTGACAAAATAAATTTTTTATTATTAATTTTATGTTAAAGACTTTTGTTGATTTTGATGGCCTTTGCTCATTTCTATGTTGTAATATTTACTAGTTATAAAGTTCCAAAAAAACTTCCGTTGGTAAGATTTTCAAGTAACTCAATATTCTGATTATTTTCATTTAACATTTTGTATAATGTTTCATTTATGTTAAACATATGCATTTATGTAACATACATGTTTTGAAAATGTTAAAATTTTTTATCTTTTAATCAAATTTTTCTTGTTACATATTATTATGTTTTTTGCTATATCATGTTTGACATGTTTGTAACAACTTCATAATGATTTGTCCATAGTGTAAAATTATATTTTTATGATGCATTTTTCAATTTTTTATTTGGTAGTTTATTTATAAAAGACTATTGGGATATGTGTGTAAAATTACATGAAAATGAAGGAAAAAATCATAAAGATAGAATAATAAATCAAAATGTATATAATTACAATAATATTACCTAAATTGGTCAAAATGTTGTAACAACTCAACTACAAAAATATAGTAAGAAAATTATTAACAAATTTTAGGATAAAAAATGTGGAACTAATAGAGAAATGACTTGATGAATAAGTTCTTTAAATTATTTTTGAATAATTCTTTTGTACATATTAGTGTAAACAATAAGTATAGATCTAATTATTTAATCAAGTGACTAGAATGTTTGTTGGTTGCTAAGGAAGTAGGTGAAGTCCTTATTAGATGGTCTAAGATTTTCCAAATCTTATATAATAAGAGATTGAAAGGTCTAATATTATTAGAAGCCCAAATATTTTTAAAAAATTGTCTTCGGTGATAGTTAGAATCACATCAAATATTCAATAATCATCAAATCAATATTTAAAAATTTCAAAAAGAATAAATATGGTTTAATGAGTTCTTTATTATGCTAATATGTTACACACTAAAAAAATATAGTTTATTAACAAAAATAAATATGACATAATAAACATAACATTCTTTACATTGCATGACAAAGTTATTGAAAATTTTTATGATAACGCAATATTTTATTAAGTATGATAATTGCTTATTATGTAATATAACCTTAAAAATAAGTTTTCTTTCATGTGTGGGTGGTAAGACATTTTTCATTAACGATTGACAATAGGCTATATGTTTCAAGGAAAATTTGATATTGACTAACAGGCTATACATTTTGAACATTTAATGATTTTTATTTTCTTGGTAACATTTTCTTTTTTTTTTCAAATATTTATACTTTGTTGGTGCCTTTTTGGATTTTATGGTAATTTTTAAAAATATACTAATTAAGTTTAATTCTAATAACAATATCATTATTTTTTAAAAATTCAAACAATTTATAATTACAATAAATAATAAATTTACTATAGATTATTTAAAAATTTCACACTTGAATTTTTCTGTTTATATTTACATATTTCGATAATATTATATTAACCTTGGTTTAATTTGGAAAAAAACTTCTTTGTACTTTATCATAAGCATAGTCCTTTTCCTTAAATGAATCTTCTGTTTGGTGGTTTACAACAATCTTTAATTTTTTATGCTTTATTACTATTAATTTTTTTCAATTTCACTACACTATTCATAGTATTTATTAGGATAATATATTGTAACATTTCTTAAACAAATATTTTAATATTTAAAATATTTCAATTATTTTATTTGTTATTTTTTCTGTTGTGTTTTATGTGCCTGTAAAAGTCTTATCAACAGCTATATTTCGATCAAATTATTTTTTGAAAATTTTGATATGTATTTTATTTTTAAAATTATTTGATAGAATATTTTTATCATGACATAGCTACACATATATTTGTGTCATACAAAAAAGTTATAATATTTTCCAATTTTAATTTGTTAAGTTTTCTTAATATATTTTATTTTTAATTAACCTGTTAGCCAACATTATTTTGTTGACTAAACTCTAACTTGAGGTATAACAAAATAGTTTTTAATATGCTAACAATAATTTTATAATATGGTTCTCTATTTTAATAATTGTTGAGTCTTATTCTAGTTTGATATTTTTTTGTTTAAAAAATTATATTTAATTAGTAAAAGTTTCAAATATTTCACGAAAGTCCACAAAGATTTTTCTTTATATCCTTTAAAATATCTATTAGTACATAAAAATAATAAATACATTGCAAGAATAACATAAAATGCAAGTAGTAATAGGCAATAACATTGTTAAAAAATTTTAATTGTATTAATAAAGCATAACTTGTGAACAGAAATTTCTTACAAATAAGAAAATTTACTAATAAAGAAAGTGACAAATATGATATTATAAATAATGGGAAGGAAGCTCTGAATAAGTAAAATCATATAATAAAAAAATGCTCCTAAGATAACCATGCATACAAACAATCAAATTAGATATAATTGTATTCCTAAATGAATGAATAGTTGTATTAATAATAAAATACTTTTCATGTACTTAATCTTGAAAAATTACCTTATTTATGTAGAAAATTAGTTTTTAGAAAGTTTCATAATGTATTAAGAATTCTAATTTTAATTTACATTAAAATGTTATTACTTAGTTATCAATATTTTAATTATTATAATTTTATTATTTTATGGTTTAAATTTGAATCATACAATTTCTATGCTCTAAACTGTGAAAATCATTATTATGAATACATTTGATAACCAAAATATTATAACTATTCCGACAACGTTTTGAAAATTGATTTTTTACAAAATTTAGCTATTTTGACAAAATTACTATTAAAATGAAAGACAAGAAAGTTGCATGTAGTCTTAATGACATAAAATTATCTTAAATCTCAAAAATCCACAAATCTCTCATCAAAATTTATGAAACATAATATATTTACCATGCATCAGTATTTTCAATGATACCACTGCAACAAGAGACATAGATCTTTCCTAGATGCTTATATATCCCTATGTATTGAAGTTATCTTACAAATTAAAATCAAATTTATATGTAAAACTAAAACCATTTAGGCTCTAAGTTTTGTTAAGCTTCAAAATAATTAAATTTTGGCACATATACAATGAAGGCACTTAAGTAAAAAATATTTTCATGTAATTTGTTAGCATTAGTCTTCAATTAAATATTTTTCATTTGTAACAAATCCCAAAACTCTATAGAGCTCTCACCAAAACAAGATTGAACTGAGTATCCTTATTTATGTTTAATATACGCAACGATGACAGTGCAACTAGTGGTGTAGAGTTTTCATAGAAACCCCTAATCATTATGCATTAGAGAGATCCCAAAAATTCAAATCAAATCTATTGGTAAAACTAAAATCATACACCATCATGTTTTTGTTACCACTTTTGAAATTGCTTATTTTCAACTTCATCAAATTGTACAATACAATTTCAATGGTAATTCTTGTACTATTTTTATATCAAAATTGCATTCAATCTTGTTTATTAGCTAAGGAAAGATCATACTTTATAACATGTTTTTTGTTATGATACAACGTATATGAGATAGCTATAATAATAATAAAATATATTTGAGGTACTAAAGAAGACTTAAAAAGATTCTAAATGTCATTGATTACAATTGTTATTATTTTGCCCTCTTTGTCTCTTCACTTCATCACTATTCTATAAAAGAGTGTTGTATTTCTTTCTCCTTTTGTTAGCCATCTAATTTCTTTTTTCTATTTTGGATAAAATTCTACTCTTTTAGAATCTAGAGAATAACAAGAATTAATAAGATAAAACATTTTCTAGTAATCCTATTTTTGTTTTCCTAAAAGAATTATTTATTTGTGATTCACCATTTCCTTATCTAATTTAAAAGGACAAAAGATTTTTTAAAATGTTAATTTTTTCAATCTTTATGGCTCATTTTATGTCCATTTTAATTTAAAGCCAGGGGCTTCTTGCTAAAGTCGCTTGAAGAAGAATTTTAATTATTCTCCATTATCTATGCAAACATAGAATGATTCAAAAACATGGAATGAAATTTAAATTATTCGGGAGATGAAGGATGAATTTATTGACATTTAGTAGAAAAGGAGCAAGACCTAATCTAGTTCTCACAAGGTGATGAATTGTAAAAGTTGAAAGTAGTGCTATTTATTTCTCATTAACTAAAACCCAATCTAACCTTTTCCAACCCCATATTTTATTACATTTCTTGCCACATAAAAGAATGACTAAAAAATGACTCTTGCTTAAGTTGACATAGAATTATATAATCAAGAAACTATTACATTAGTTTTAATTTAGGAGTAGATTGCATATTGTAATCGTTTGAAGATGTGATTTGATTAAAACCCTACCAGCCATCTACAGATTTGTAGTGTCATTTACAATGTGAAATTACCTGCCCTAAATAGGCTCATACCATGTTCTACAACTTTTTTCTCATCCTTGGACATTTTAATGGATTAAACTACTTAACTTTTATTTCAAACATAATGGTTGTTGATCTCTTTAAAGTTCACTAAAACTTTTAAGATCTAGATTATCATATCAATCCTGAATTTTATTAAATGAATCTTTTTAATAAAAAACTTAATCATTATCATTTCATTTTTTAGAATTTATTAAGGAGCTATAATCATCCAATAATTGGCTTCTGAGACTATTGCATTCTCTTGTATATGTAAGTTGTATTTCATTAGCATTGGGGATGGGCTCAATTGCTTTTTATGTTATTAAGACATGTGGTTGATCATCAATAATAGATTTCTTTTCCAAAGAGTTAACAAGTAAAGCAGAAATTTTGGTAGCTTCAATCTTTTGCTATCATTGGTTATTTTTATTGACATCTTCATTAATTTTTTGTCTATTAATTACCTGACCATATTCCTTGATACAAACAACAAGGTGATGTTAAGAGTTATCTAATTATTTTGAATGTTTTCCTTGAGCTACCTCATTGCTATGTTTGTGGCATTCTTTGTCAAGTACAGGAATGTCATCATATTACATTTTTTTTGACAAAAGCCATTGTTTGAAAAACCTTTAGTAGAAATTCCAATTTTGTTTAACTCTGTCACTAACTCCATGTCAATACATACTTAAGAAATTTTGGGATGTGTGAGATTTAAAGAAGCAACATCTACCTTCAAAGGGCCTAGTCATTCACATTATTAAGTGATGTACTAGAATAATGAATTAGTAGTGCTTTGTTGTGTTCCAACACAGGAGACTACTCAAAATTTAATTGAAAGAAAGGGAAGAAGCCATGCATAAATGAGATGGACTATTAATATTTTTAAAATGTTAACCTCAATTCACATCTGAATACCTTGCGTGCATGAAGGAACATGTTAAAAGAGATTTACAAAATTTTCCTTCAATTTAACAATTCTCTTTTGCAAAGTAAGTGAAAGTTTTTTTGACATCTACATTTTTTTTCTTAACTAAATATTGTATTAATTCAATGCATCAATGAGGGATTACTGACATATTATTATTTTCACAAAAAACTTGCTTTTTTTGTAAGTAATTTCGAAAATAGATATGTGACTATGCATCCTCTTAGGGTGATCCATTAGTTCAAAAATTTCTTGCCACTTATAACTCATGAATATGTCGTTCATGCTCGTTTCCTTACACTTTTGAATTAAAGTAATTTTGATTAGCTTCAACATTTATTTACTAAATAATTTATGCATTTAGATAAATTATCATCATAGTCAACAAGTGAGATATCATCAATACATCAATTAAACATTGCACCTTTGATTACCAAACATAGTTTGAGAGTACATGAGGTTGCTTCCCTTTTCTATTTCTTTTGCTTCTTCTCTTTGTAGTGTAAAATATTGATTTGAGACAATTTATATCGAAATAACTTACCTAAATCTTGCATTTGTTCTTAACAAGAGGAAACATTGTAGACCTTTAGACAAAGCAAAGTGTAAAAGTTTTTGTCCTCTTACATTAAGTTGATAATTAAACAAGACCTACAACCACTATCATCAAGAATAGTGCTAAGATGGACAAAAAATTTAGAAAAGTATAGTTTACAATTTTAAAAAAACATTAAAAGAATTTTTTAACAGTGCTTATTGTTTTAAACAAATAAAGGAGAACAATCTGCAATGTTAATAGACATCTAAAAAAATTCACCATAAAAGATAGAAGAGAATGACCTTGTATTACAGACTTCAACATTTCTAACAATCGATTATGACAACAGTTGAAAGGACTACACTTTCTATAAGAGGATAGGAATAGTGTCTTTTTTAATTATTAACATAAACGATTTTTGCTATCTCACAATTATTTTGATCATTTGAAATCCTTCCTTACATTTATAAACAAGCTATTATTTAATAAACAATAATTAACACAAATATAAAAATGTATAAAAAACATAATGATTTCAAATGGGTTGACCATGAACACAAAGCCATCACAAAAACATAGTCCATTAAGCGAGGCTTTCACTAGACTAACAATGTTTCCCATATGGTGGGCATATTAGAAATTCATGCAACAACTTCATTAATCACTCATTCAACACAACACCTATGAGCTTACAGTGATTAGACGACCTTGACCACAACACAATAACAATTATAGTGGTTGAAAGATCAAAATTCATGACACAAACTTTTTATAGCTTTTTCCTTTTATCCATTTTTAACAAAATTGACATAATATCTAAATTTTTGATGAAGATATTAATATGCTTAGAATCAACTAAATAAAGATAATAGAAAAAAAAGTGTTCATCCCTCTATTCTAAAATAGAAAAATAGCCCTACTTTTATTCTTGATGAATCAATCATTTTTAAAAGTAAGTAAAATAGCTTTATTTGATCCTATAGAGTGATTAAACTAGACTTTATCAATTTAGCAATCATCTATAAACTTACAATCAATAGATATTTTAGTGGTAATAGGTAGATAGAGCTGATTGCTCTAAAAAAAAGCTATCTCATATTTACAAATTTGTAGCACAACTTTATCATGCAAGTAACACATAAATGAATATACAATACATGAGAAGCTTTATTTATTTTTTTAATATTTTCAATATTTGTTCGAAATGATCACTCAAATTGTACAAGCATGATAAATTTATGACATTAAGCCAAGGTGATCGTACAAGTACAAAAAAGTGGGACACTAATATAGAATTAAAATTTTCAAATTATATAGATTGTTTTATATCATTTATGCTCACAATAATATGTTAATGCTTTTGTTAGCAAAATTTAACTTAACAAAAGCCACACACATAAAAATTTGATGTTTCTATAATACCATTATAACATTTTTTTTAGTCCTCAAAGCAATGAATGAAAACAAATGAATCACACAAGCAGAACATTCTACTTTTTGCTATTTCATATAAAAGTTATGGAAAAACACAAAAGAAAATCCCTACACTTATATGGAAGATACAACTTACTAAAAAGAACAGGATTGTCATTCAATGTTATATGAAGAATCATATAAATTTGATATTATATTATACATGATCAATTCAATTATAGTTTAATCAAGACTTGGGATTCTCATAATAAATAAAAATTTTACACATATTAAAAATAGTTTGTATAAATTAAAAAGAATATTACAAGATAGATAACTTGTACAACATTGTTCACACTTAGTATTTCTATCTAAAATGATAGTCATATATACATAATGTGATCTTTGTAAATATATGACCCATTTATAGTTCTAATTTTTAATAGTAATTTAACACAAAAACTTGATCATACATATGTAACCTTAGTCATCATATTTTATGACCATAAAGTAGAGAAAATATTAAGCTTATTTTCTAAATTTATATCACATATTTTGAATCTATGATATTTTGTATAGAATGTCGTGTGTTCTAGAGCTAGACATGTCAAATGAAACTTGAGAAAAATGGTTTAATTGGAATGATTCATTCATTTTCTTAAAGTAATTCCAACTTATTTATAAGGGAAAGGATTGCTAGTTTTACTAATCAAAATGTAATGAGCGTAAGATCTTTAAATAGTTTAGCGGCAACATTTGAAGCAAACCCACTTGTGCCAAGATCAGAAAGTTCATCAAACCATTAAGTAGAGCCATCAATCTTCAACAGAACTTAAGGTGTATATATGCCATGCTACGTCGCAGTTTTGCAATTTCACTCGTTATTAAAAAATATTCGTAATAGCTCAACAAATCATTACTACATATTATCTTTATAGTGTTATCTCAAAATACTTTTTTAACTTACTATTCAAAATGGTATTTAAAAATTGAAATGCAAATGACTCCATATCATTTTCTATTTGCTTTAATTCAATTTTTATGTTGATGTAATTTTTATACAATTCCCTAAGATTTTAATGTTTTTCAATTGAATTATTTTTAATAACAAATATCATTAATTATTTACTGAGACAATATTTTGTGTCCACAAAAATCAAAATAATTTTTAAGATTTTAAATTTCCATTAGTTATCTTAGCTTTTATTTTCATGGATTTAATTATTATTTTGAATTTGTGGTTAGAATTAGAAAATTTTTTTGGACAACATATGCACATAGTTTTTAACATTTTCAGTATTAAGTTACAATAACGACATATTTATATGTTAAAATTTATAACTATTTTTATTTAAAAAGTTAAGTTTATTTTGCTTACATTAATAAAAAAAAAGTATATGCTAAGGTATTTTGAAGATATTCATAACTATTAGGATTGTTTTGTATCATTTATGCTCACAATAATATGATAATGCTTTTGTTAGAAAATTTTAACTTAACAAAAAGCCACACATATAAAGAATTTGATATTTCTATAATAACATTGTAATATTTTTTTCTTTAGTCCTATATGCAATGAATGAAAACAAATGAAACACAGAAGCAGAACATTGTACTTTTGGCTATTTCATATAAAAGTTGTGCAAAAACACACAAGAAAATCCCTACTCTTATATGGAAGATACAACTTACTAAAAAGAAGAGGATTGTCATTCAATCTTATATGAAAAATTATATAAATATGATATTATATTATAAAAGATCAACTCAATTACAGTTTAATCAAGACTGGGGATTCTCATAATAAATAAAAATTTTGCACATATTAAAAATAGTTTGTATAAATTTAAAAGAATATGACAAGATAGATAACTTGTAAAACATTGTTCACACGTAATATTTCTATCTAAACTGATAGTCATATATACATAATGTGATCTTTGTAAATATATGACCCATTTATAATTCTAATTTTTAATAGTAATTTAACAAAAAAACTTGATCATACATATCTAACATTAGTAATCATACTTTATGACCATAAAGCAGAGAAAATATTAAGCATATTTCTGAATTTATATCACATATTTTGAATCTATGATATTTTGTATTGAATGCCATGTGTTCTAGAGCTAGACATGTCCAATGAAACTTAAGAAGAATGCTTTAATTGGAATGATTCATTCATTTTTTTTAAACTAATTACAACTTATTTATAAGGGAAAGGATTAATGGTTTTACTAATCAAAATGTAATGAACATAAGATCTTTAAATAGTTTAGCGGCAATATTTGAAACAAAACCACTTGTGCCAAGATCAGAAAGTTCATCAAACCGTTATGTATAGCCATCAATCTTCAATAGAACTTAAGGTGTATATATGCCATGCTACGTCACAGTTTTGCAATTTCACTAGCTATTAAAAATATTCATAATAGCTCAACAAACCATTACAACGCATTATCTTTATAGTGTTATCTCGAATCCTTTTTTAACTTACTCTTATAATTGGGATTTAAAAATTGAAATGCTAATGACTCCATATCACTTTCTATTTGCTTTAATTCAATTTTTACGTTCATGTGATTTCTATACAATTCCTTAAGATTTTAATGTCTTTCAATTGAATTATTTTTAATAACAAATATCATTAATTATTTACCGAGACAATATTTTTTGTCCACAATAATAAAAATAATTTTTAAGATTTTAAATTTCCATTAGATATCTTAGCTTTTTTTTCTTGGATTTAATTATTATTTTTAATTTGTGGTTAGAATTAGAAAATTTTTGTAGACAACATATTCCCATAGTTTCTAACATTTTCAGTATTAAGTTACAATAACGACATATTTATATGTTAAAATTCATAACTATTTTTATTTACAAAGTTAAGTTTATTTTGCTTACGTTAATAAAGAAAAATATGTGCTAATATATTTTGAAGATATTCAAATCTTTTCCTAAATTAATTTTCTCTTATTTTTAAAATTAAATGGCCAAATTTTTTTAATTTGTTTATTATTTCTTAAAATAATATAGTTTTCATGTTTAAGTCTTTTCTAGCTACAATAATAAGGAAACTCTTTTGTTGAAGCACAAATTAGATTATTGTGTTATGAATATGCTAAATAAATAAGTTTTACAATTATGTTATATATTTCTAAATATTTTATAGTATTTTTAAATTTTTGTAAATTAGGAGATTTTTAATCCACTATTCTTTTTAATGTCATGTTTTAATCATTCATTTATATCACATAACAAACCTACTTCTAATTAAATAATAAATTAATTTATATATTATATAAGAGGAAGTTGAACTTTTACAAAATATTTTATTAGTATATAACATAAAGTATTGTAACTTTTTGGTAATTTTCTCACTTCATTTGCATAACCATTTTTCATTTAAAATAATCTATTTTTTATTTGCTTTTATTTTCACAAAAAATCTATCATCATTGGATCTTTTTTAGACTTAATATTATGAAAACTTTTTCATAAATCTATGTACACATTTTGTTTAATTTTAAATTATTTCATTATTGTCATTTTTTCTACTTTTCAACTTTCGAAATTTCTTGATTTATAATATGCTGTTTATTTTTGGTTTATTATCTACAAAACTTTTTGTTAATATACAATATAGAAATTTTATTAACGTAAAATTTTTTAATATTAGTCATACATATATTATGTTTTTTTTTAAATTTTCTTGTCAATCTAATATTAAAGATAATTTGTACACAAATTTCTATACAAATGTATTGTATTTTCGTTATACATTAACTAAATTTAGGTGCATAGTTTCTTATGTTTTTCAAATGTTAAATTTTTTAAAAAAATCTATTATATTTAATATTTCATTATAAAAAACTAACATTTTGAAATATTCCTTAACTAAGAAAATTTCATTTAATGTTAGTAATATATTTAAGTGTTATATTATAAATTTTCATTATATTAACATTATTTTTTTTTCTGTCTCCAACAAAAGACTTATAACTCTTATGTTAGTAAAAATAAATTTTGATGACTTTCGTATTGAATTAGATCTGTCAAATGAGAGATTTTCATAAAATTGTTTTAAGATATATTTAAGAGGATGATTTTTAATTTTCAATTTTTTCATATTTTAAATTTATTCTAAAACATTTGACTTCTATCATTTTGTGGAAACGTTCATTTTTTGGAAAATTATTATTTTTTCGTTTGTATTAAATAAATCTCATTTAGTTTACTACAAATTTTCTATTTAATAAATGATAATTTTTTGGGATTATTAGTTGACTTAGGTATTATATATGATTAATAAATGTCCTGTCTTTGTGGGGCTTTTTATTTTAATTCAAAATGTTCATTTACTTTCCATAAAATTTTTCATGTAAGATTTGCACATAGCTTTTATCGAATTGATTATTTTTTCATTTACTAATATTAATTATAGTTCTTTGGATATATGAAAAACACGTTTTTAGTGATATAATGTATATAGTAAAGTGAGAATTAATAAAATATCAAAAAATATAAAATATAAGTAAAATTTGACATTTCAATTTTTTTATAAATATAACTTGTTATTTTATTGTATTTTGTATTTTTTTGTTCTAATATCTAAAAGTTTTCTTGAAAGACATGATATTCTATTTATGTTTTTTGCATTTTAATTAAAAAAGATGTATAATAATTGAATGGCTACATTCACTTTTTTTAAAAATAATATGAAAACTTCTTAAATTTTTTTTTGTCAATATTTAGTAATTAATACTATATTAGATATAATTATTTGGCATTATATATGCACTTTAAAATTTTAAATATGTTTTTAAATTTTATCTTTGCACTTTTTCTTTAATTTTAATGCTCTCTTTACAACAAAAATTATTAAATTTCCTATAATCATGTGTTTTTGAATTATGATACCTTTAAAATGTATATTTTTAATGTGATGATCATAAACCCAAACTAAATATTTATTAATATTTTATTTACTTAAGTATTATGTTAGTTAAATGTCAAGGTATATTGTAATAGTTTGAGTTTGTTAGAAAAAAGTTAGTTAAAATTATTAATAAAATTTTAATGGCTTAAATTACTAACTTTGGAGTCAACAACAATATTATTTGTAGAGTTGCTAATCAACAAAAAAATATATTTCAAAATCTTTATGGATAGCTTGTCAAAACTTGTAATTTCTATACAATTATGGCACAAATTATTATCATTTGTTTATACATATTTAATTTTGTGTTTTTGTTGTATTTATTTTTTATTACGATATTTGACTTTTTGAAATCTTATAAATATTTAAATAATTTTCATATATATAAATATATAATATTTTTGAAATCATAAAAATATTTTTTGCACCACAAAGCCCAAAGGACTTGACTCATGTCTATGGCCCATAATATAGGAATGAGCCTGAAGGAACCACACGCTAGTAGCCCGACAAAAGCCAGGCAAGGTTAGCACAGATTATAGATTTAAGGCATGACTCCTGCATTAGTATTTGGGAACAGTTTATTACCTCTAGCCATTCATTAGGAATGGTTGATTAAGCAACTTAATGTCTCACTTCATTCATCAACAATAACACATGTAATATCATCTTCAATGTAGCAACTGAAAATGTTCTAGATCTCATTTCATTATGATTAAATATAAACCATTTATCAATTATTCTAATCAAATAGTATTTGCTTTGAGCACCTATAATCAAACAGTAGTTGTACCATCATTTTGTTCATATGATCTGTGATGGCTACCTTTTGAAAAAATTGATTTTATCTATTGGAGGGGGTTTTTTTAGAAATTAGTTGTGTAACACATGTTTTAAATATTTAAAAAATGTAGGAATTATTTTATAAAAAATTGTAAAATTTCCAAGTTGTTTTCTATAGTCAAACTTTTTTTTGGATTTTGGTATCTCATTGGAGTATCTGTATATATTTTGTTTTGTGCATCGATGAAAATGATGATTAGTAAAAGTCCGCATAGTCATCGGGGGTGGATGTAAGCCCAAGATTTGGCTAAACCCTTTAAGATATCTTATGTATTTAATTAAATGTTGAGCAATCTAATTTCAAAAATAATATTTTAAAAAATATTTCCGAGAATAAAAAAATATTACTAAATATATAATTCACCAATTTGCTCTTCCACATTATGGCTCATACAATTTCTAAAAAATTTTGCATGTCAGTGTACTTCTTCTCTTACTAAATGTTTATCATGATTGTCAAGACGAGGAGATTATTTTTCAATGAGATGTTAAAATAATTTTGATATTTCAATTATTAAGTTGTGCTCATGCCTTTTTTATATTTTATAATTTTGATATTTTTATTTACAACATGACCATCTCTTTCCTTATTTTATTAACTTCTTTCATTTTGTGAAGATATTTTTATTGCAACACTAATAATTGTTACTTTCTTTTTAAACAATTCTTTATTATGTTTATCGTAGTTAAATTTTCATATATTTATTTTAAAAGTTAATACAAGTTTTTAAAATGCTATAACCATTTGTTATTTGTAATAACTCATTTGTAGCAGTTATAACAAAAAAAGAAATCTTTTATTGTTGAAAATGTTTTTTATTCAGCATGATTATAAAAAGAAGAGTTAAGTTTTTAAAATTTTATGGAAATAATTATAGACTATTCTATATTGTTGTTATTTTGATAATTGTAAATATTTTTATGTTCTTAAATGTTATTGTTTTCAATAACTTTTTTTACTTTTCTATGAAATTTTATGTTCTTTAATAATCTCTTTATGTTCTATTATATTTTTATCAAATGAGAAATAGTCCATGTCTTTATTTATTGTGACTTTTCTTGCTACGATATCATACAATTAGAAAATTCACTTTCATGTAATCCTATCATGATATACTAAAATTTTCATAAAATATTTTAAATACATGTTCAAATATTTTTCTCATTTTATTAAATAGAAAATTTTTTATTTTTTGAGTAGTTTATGTGTTAATATTTTATATTACTTATTTTCTAAAACAGTTTCCATTATTGTTTTAAAAATATTTTATCATTTCATACTTTTTTAGGTTTTTTAAATTACTTGCTTATTTTCAGGAAATATTTTTTCTAAAAATTTGTCATGCTCACATTATGTAGACCATTTTTTGTCAACTTCACAAAAATATCATTTCTAATATTCGAGGAACTTTATTATCTATATGACCGATGTAATATTTTTAAAATACTTTTCTTAAATTTAAGTCTTCATAACCTTAGACGATTAAGAAAACCAATTCTCAATGTATTACATTGAAATTTGGATTTTCTTTTACATCTTTAACACAAATAATATATTTTATTTAATTTTATATACAGTGATTGTAAGTTTTGGATAATTAGTTTCCAAAATAGGACGTATTTTTTAAAACATATTAGTTTTTAAAATATAATATCATCATTAGACTTAATTTAAAAAAAGTTTTATTTTACAAAACATGTAGAGTGTGCCTGGTTCAAAATATTTCCAGAAATCTGTTAACGTTATAATAAAACAAATATTAAAAATATTGTACATTTTAAATAATTTTTTTAAATATATTTAATAAATTATTAGAAAATTTATCGCAATTAGAATGGTATGAGATTTTAAACTATCCAATATGGAAATTGTTTTTTATTTAAAAAATACTATTTCTGAGTAAATAATTTCTTTAAGTACAATTATAACTGAAATTGTTTTTTGACATGTGGCACAAATATTATAAATAATTTTTTTCAATAACAATTTATTGAATTATATACTATAACTGAATTGATATTTTTATTTTGTCTTCTTTTCGTTATGTAGACCATTTAATAATTATATTCAGATCTTAACAGTTTAATTGTTTTAATATTTATTCTTTTCGTTCATTTATTTTCTATTATTACAAACTACTATTTTACCTTCATTATTGATTTTTTATAGTTGATATTTCAAATAAATTTTTATACAAATATTAATATTTACTATTCTTATATTACCATTACAAATTGTAATTATCGTACAATATGGTCAACTTTTTTATTTTAAAAAAATTATAACACTAAAAATCATTCCATTAACGATCTCAAAAGTGGTATTATCATATCGACTTTTTATTTCTGAATCTCATTTTTCTAGTTTATATAAGATATATTTTAAATACATGCTTAACTTTATTTAAAATAATTTAAAATTTTTTAATTTATTAAAAACTATTATTATAACTATTATTACATAAAAAATGTAAAATATTATAGAAAACCAAACAATTACAAAAAATATATATAACTGATTAAAAATATTTAGTAAATGTTGAGAAATATTTATTTTCATATAAGTAAACTTTCAAAATACATTAGCAGCATTAAAAAGGTTTTAAAAAAAATATTCAAATTTCATCTAACACAATGAATTTTATCAAGATACCTTTCTAATGAAAAGATACAAGAATGAAAATAAAATACAAAATATTGTAAAATTTAAGAATTTGTAATATACATAAAATAATAAAAATATAAAAAAATATATATAACAATAATTGGATAACTTTGTAGAAAATGTAAATTCTATAAACTAACATAAGTAAAACAATTTTATTTTTAAAAAGTAATATAATAAATATGACAAACTATCAAAAGATATTATAATAATCAGTATATGATGTCACAAAACATGTTATGCATATTGATAAAAATAAAAAGTGTGAAATCATAACTAAACATAATTAAATATATTTCAAATTTAAAATATTTAAAATAATTTTCAATATGTAAATAATAAATTATCATACATTAAAAGTTTTCTTTGTCTATTACAATTAAATTATTATAAAAATAAACAAGAATGAAAATTTTAGCTTAAGACAAATGCATAATATTGCTTTTAGTTAACCTACAAAAATTATTTCAAATCTAGTATTGTTGGTCTAAATTACACTTCATAATGTTGTCGTATCATATTTTTAAAATCTTAAATTTTACAAAACTAATAGGATAAAAGTCTAACTAATATAAACGTTCAGTGCATAAGACAATCTAATAAACCACAAAGATGTGGCAGCTATACAACTTATTGCCTGAAAGTGTTACTTTCAAACAAAAAATTCCTCTTGTTTAGATAATTTACATTTTTGCCGAATTGACACATTATTATTTCTTAATTTATAAATATGTCAAAATAATCTCATGGAAAAAAATTGACGCAAATAGTTTCTAATATTTTATGACAGACATTAGAATATTTAATATAAGTTTTTAGATTTATAATTATTTTTATATTTAAGTTACACTTTTTTCTTGTGTATTTGCATTTTAAATTTTTTATCGTACATGTACTCTTTAGTTGATAAAATGAAATTTGTTTCCTCATCAAATAACATTTTAGTAAAAAATTTCAACATATTTTGTGTTTACATATAAAATATTAGTCTTTCAATGGATATAACAAAGATTTACAACCCTAAAATAACTATGCATACTTATAATCAAATTAGATCTTCTAATACTAATCCTGAATGAATGATACTGAATACATTTAATAATCATGGCTCGACACTTATCATAATATCAAATTGAAACATAAAATGGATAGAGTAATGCCCATCTACTGATCACATAAGCCATTTCCATATCAAGCGCATGTATCATTAAAAACAACAAGATTAAAACTTTTCCAAAAAAAAGTTGTTATATATCATAAAATGAAAAAATACAAAAAAATGACATCTTGCAATATTGCACACTTGAGGTTCTTTAAACAAACAGAAGGTTTATGAAACATGGTGCATGATGCAACCATGTGAATTATGTTATAATCTTTAAGCAAAAAGCTCAATAGAGTAGGAAATGATTTTTCTAGTTTGGTAATCATAATAGTCTAATGCATTTGTTAATGCCAAATGCCAAACAAACTGTACCAATGTTGTATATGTCATCCTATTATAAATAGTGCCCTCTCTAACTAGTAAAAGAACGAAGCCATAATAATTATATTTTAACGATGAACCATTGTGAATGGTATTTCTTTAGACTTAGCTTTCTAGAAATTATAATATGATATATCAAGGCAATGTAATTAATAAATGAGCGACTTTGTGATGGGAAAAGAGCAATTGAAAAGGTATTTACTAAGATTTCTATGATATTTTCATAGTAGCACAACAACTTTTAAAATTTAGTATCTTATCATTGACATAAAAAATCAAACTTTATGCCTTTTACTATTTATGAATTTATGGTAATTGAGTCATAACCATGTTTAATATGGTCCTACTTTATAATGGAATATTATAAATATATCATATCTATTTGTTATCTGATTGACCAATCATTTTGTAATTTTTCTAGTTCTTCGACTACCATCATTATAAATGAAGTACCAATCCACCTTAATTGCTTTGATCACTTGCTTAACTTACTATGTGTTACTTTACTTTAAAGGAAGTTTTTGGAGCCTAGAATCATTCTAAAATATATGATGTGGTCTAGTTCAATTATTAATATAGTAAACCTATTACCATTTACACTTTTAAACACTTGGTTATTAAAAATACCCTTACTTCAATGTTAGGGCAATGGATATCTAATCTTGCAAGAACTTTTAATGTTTTACCTTTTAATCCCAAATGAATCCTACAACAATAGACCACTCCTTCATGCAGCTTTTGTGCACATTGAGTTTCACTTCTCTAATAGTAAAAATATCTAAGTTGACTAACATAATTACTCTAAACCACCTTCTATGTAATGGTTGTTCTCGTCCCAATTGCACCATTGTTAGGTCATCTTAAATAGCTTGCTAAAGAAAAAATATTTGTATATGTTGTAGCAACTATTGATCATGTTTTTCATAAAGCTTATATTTGGCTGACTGGTATCCTTTTTTGTCATAAAATTCCTTGCTTTTAAATTTTTTTTTTCATTGCTAGATAATTTACATTCTACTTCTTTACATACTAATACCATTTAGATGCTGAACTAATTTATTATGCTATTTTTCATATTTCTAAATACTTGAACATTTTCATTGTAAGAATATTTTTGTAATTAAGTCATGCAGAAAGTTTTAACTTGATAAATTTTCTATTTCATTGATTAAATTTTATATTTTAATCTTAATCAAATTTTTACTTAAACTATGAAGTTTTCTTTATAATGACTCATAAAAAAGATTGTTTTTATCATATTATGTAAAAATTTTAAACATTTTTATTTTCGCATTACGCTTACCATATAATTTTCCTACTTTTACATTTTTCTAGTCCTATAACCTTAATTTTTCTTATTTAATTATTAGTAAAATGATACAATATTTTAATACCGAAAAAGTTTTTTTAAGAATACTTATATAATAACTGTATTAATAGAAAAATACATCTAATACACTTAATCTTGAATAATTAGCATGTTTATGCAAAATTTTTGTTTTCACATGGTTTCTTAATGTGTTAAGAATTCAAATTTTTCATTACATTAAAATGTTATAACTTAGCTGTCAATATTTTAAATTTTATCATGTCATTGCTTTATGGTTTACGTTTGAATCATACAATTTTTATGCTCTAAATTGTCAATACCATTATTATAAATTTATTTCATAATTAAAATATTTAATTTGTAGCAACAAAGTTTTGAGATTTTAATTTTTAAAAAAATTTAGCCATTTTAACATGAAAGATTGGAAAGTTGCATGTAGTCTTAAAGGCCTAAAATTTTCTTAAATCCAAAAATTGTACAAAGCTCTCATTAAAATAGATCAAATATATTATCCTTGTCTTGCATCAATAATGTAGTGATACCAACACAACTTAAAACATAGATCTTTCCTAGATGCCCAGATATCCCATGTATTAAAGATATTATAAGTAAATCTCAAGTATTTATCCTCTAAACATTTTCTAGCTTAAAAATAATTAAATTTTAGCACATATACAATGAGGACAAATAAGTCAAAAACCTTTTGATGTATTTTGTTAGCATTAGTCTTCAATCCAATATCTTTCATTTGTAACAAATCCAAAAACTCTAGCAAGCTCTCACCAAACTAGATGGAACATAGTAACTTTATTTATGGTCAATATAGGCAGTGATGACAGGACAACTAGTGGTAATTAATCATAAAGTTATAAAAATATAAATTTATTACTATTTTTATATAAGCAACAAAATATTTAATAACAAAATTTCAAACTAATGCTTGTTGATTATTTAAAAGTATCTTAGTTAGTTTGCCTTATTCACATCATTTTGACAAACAAATATTTTTTTATTATCTTATCGTAACATTGATTTTTTTTAACATGCTACAAACATATAATATTTTAAATTTTGTTTCCACTACCTTTATATGAGTATTATTTAGAAAATATTTGTGACAAAGCTTCATTTAAAAAGTAGCATTCTCTTCTACTTTTGATTTACTTTTTCTATGATTTTTCTTTATCTTAATAATTATATTATTAAACCTTAAATAACTATTTTTTAAAATATTTGATATGTAATTTCAACTTTTAATTTCTTTCATCATATTTTACTTCTTTTTATTGCTTTATCATCTATAGTAGCTTTTTAGTAAAGATTTTATATTGCCTAAATACTTTTTTTTGTTAAATCTTTGTACAAATAATTTTTAATTATAATTAAGATAAATAAGTGCAATTTAATTTTTAAAATTTTTTTACTAATAACTTATATTACATTATTTCATTTGATTCCAATACCATAAAACGTTTTTTTGTAGTATTAAAAATTTTCAAATTTTAATTATTCTTTTAATTTAATTTATTTATTTTTTTGCACCATAATAATATAACTTAAAAGTTTTTTAAATTTTTCTTATAAACAAGAAATAAAATACTTTAGAACACTAAAGATTTATTTATAATTAGGAAAAATAAATTATATTTTTTATTCAAATAAAAAAATGAATTTTGAATAAACGATTTACATAAGTATAAATATAACAAATAATTTGAGTAATTAAAAATATTAAATATTAATTTATGTACAATGATTGTTAAAAGTTTCTCTCTAAGAAATTCTACAACAAGTTATTATAGATAAATAATCCATTAGGAAAGAAATAAAAATGAATGTTATAAGAAAATTTTAAATTAATTAGAATTATGAATGAATTATGAAACAAAAAATAACTTGCCTTCCAAGAAAGAGGCATATAAAAATGAAATAAGGATAATAAAAAAGTTTAAAAATTAAAAAATCACAAAGACTGGTGAATAGCATAATTTTTAAAGATAAATTACATAAACAGTAATTTGTCTTGCCATTTCAAAAATAGTAAGAATGCCATGGAAAAAGTATTTTGAGGGTAAATAGTAATAATAAAATATATTCTTATATTTAATTACAAAAATATTTAAAAAATAAAAAAAAATAATAATAAAAATGAAAATTCTTGTATGTCGGTAGTCAAACTCATAGTTAGGTAATATGATAAGGCAAAAGCTATCTCACATGTCCATAGGCCTTCTCCACATCCATCCTAACCATTATTAAAATTTTAGGTTTGGTGAATGTATCAATCTTGTAAATTTTACTCTACTTAACTACTTGTAATGCACAATTTATGTAATGTTTTAAGTTTTCTATAAGATTTATTGTTAACTTTTTCCTGTACATATGCGAGTTATGCAAATTATTTGTAAAAGTTTTACATATTCTTTTATTGTAATTATTTTTTAAATATTTTTAATTCTTTATAAGTTTATGAAAATAATAAGATGCCATTTGTCCTATTTTATTAAAGAATGCCTTTAATGTATTGTATAATTAAATATACATTCTCCTTTTTTCTTTTTCTTTTTGTACTTATCAAGAATTTTTAAATTTTTCTAGACTAAAATAACTTGTTAAAATATTGATGTTTCTTATATCGGTATTACTCATTGGTGATATTTGTAATAACAAAACATCTTTAATTACGATATGTTTTTTGTGCATTTCATATTTTGGATAAAACAAATTTCATGTTACTAAAGTAGTAATAAATATTTGTCAATTTATTTCTTTCACATAACTACGAACATTATGGTAAATGTCTAAAATTGTAAATTATGAGTGCTTTAGCCATTTTAGTATTTTGTGCTTCCTTATTTGTATTCCATAATACCATTCCTTTAAATTACTACAAATCTTTTGTTGATATGTCATGCATTATTAAGAGTATTTAATGAATCATTTTATTAATATATTATGTACATTATTTTTAATATTTCAATTTTTTTCATACAAAAAATATTTATCTTTTATGTTATGTGTATTTTATAATTTATAATGGCGTCATGCTTTTAAACTATTTTGACATAGAAAATTTATTTTTAGTACTTTTATTATAATAGTTCTACGAAATAGAAGATATAAAAATTTTTGTTTTAAATGCAAATATTTCCGAATGAATTCACATAAATTATGCAATATTATTTTGTATTATTTATGAGCTTTTCTAGTTTTAAAGCTTTTATTTCAACTGAATTTTCATAATGAATTTATTTTTTTAATCAATAATTATTTATATTTTATACATATTGCTTCAAATATCTTTCAATTTTTATAATTTTTCTTTTCTTTAATATTTATATTTGCATTATAGTTTTTGCATAACTCTATGATGTTATATTTTCTATTTTTTTAAAATTTGTTTCAAAGTAATATTTAGTATTATTGATCTAAGCTAATTGTTAAGATGATCCTTCATTTTGGTAACTTTTTCTTATTCTCTTAATAAATTAATTAATAAGAATTCTAAACAACTCATAATTTTATACTATCATATTTCTTTTAAATTATTTAACAAGAAATGTACCTCTCTATGTTACCTCTATCTTGTGATTCTGGAAGGATGAATCATTCCCAAAAATGTATCTATTGATTGTCTTCAAATTGGATGGATCGTTGAAGTTGTTTTCATCGATTCCATTTAGGTGCCAAATTTGATAGAAGTTGTGATTTATTTCTTAAGGCAACTGTTGGAATCTTTTCATAAGTCATAGAGTAGAAATTACTTCACCTACCATGGGCATCTGGGACTCAAACCCCCCATTAAGTTGGCAAAAAGTGAGAGAATTGCATTATGCTATCATTTTGATGGGTCGAGAGAGAGTCAAAATTGGCCAGATAGTAACCAACAGGATGACCATACTTAAGTGTAAATGATGCCCTCTTTGTTTCAACAAAAAGAACATGAAAAAAATGAAAGCCAACAAGAATCTTCCTCAGATTCTTGAACCCCAACTGTATGTTAAGAGAGATAAGTGTCTTATTAGGAAAACATATTTGACAACTTCCTCAAGCACTCTTCATTCAACATTATCAAGTTTTGATCAATTCTAGGTGGTTTTTTTACAACTTTTGAACTTTTTTAAAATGAAATTTATAGTAGCTCTCATAATTCCTTACCTACTACGATCAAGTGAATGGTAAACATACTATTCCAATACGGATTATATTGATTATAAAAGAATCATGGCTTATTGGAAGATGCACTCTCAATAAAATTCATTGAAATTTCATTTTGAGTCGTTGTTCTCTTTGAATAATTTCTTCTCATAAAAAAGACACTTTGTTTTGATACTAGTTGAAATGTGCTAACGAAAGAGATAAATGATAAGGAGTAAAAATATAGAATATTGAAACATTTTTTTGAAATATATTTTAAAGAAACTATTTTAGGATCTCTATTAAGCTCTAATAAATCTTTGTTAATACTTTTATAAATTTCAATTTTTTTATAATAGATTAATTATATTTAATTTTAAAAGAAAAATTATATTTAGAAAATAGTAAAAGACTAAAAAAGTATAACAAGTTTTGAAGATTTAGCCCAAATTGAGGCTTACATCAAGCCCATATAAAAGATAAAAAATAGCACTAATTGAATAAGCCCTTCTCAAATAGACAACACTCACAAAAATGATATAGAATAAAAGGGGTATAATAACATTTCGTTGAAATTAAAAAAGTAGAATAAGAAAAATTACAACTCATTTGAATTTGATTCTTATAGTATTCCTATATTTGATAAAATATTAAAAAATAATAAATATATTATGCTTTTACTTGAATGAAGTAATAAAGGAATAAAAAAATTAACTTATTATAGATAATAAGATAATTGGTGATCAAAGAATGAGGGATACAATGAATAGAAATAATAATTAATGAAACTTGCTAAGACTTAAATTCTATGACTTGAACAAATTCCCTTGTATTTCACAAATTTTTTAATATTATAAAAATATTAAAAAAAATTAATATTTCAACTAAAAATAGTTATCAAACATTCTTATAAATTGTTATTGGTAGAACAACTAGAATTCAATAACTATTTGAAAATACCAATTTATGACAAATAACAGGTTAGGAAGGCCTAACGGTGTTCATAAATAAGGGCTGATGACTGATTTTAATATAGATTGTTAAATGAAAAAGTTACTTTGTTAGTATAAGGTAAATGATAGCAATGTGATCGATTTTAATTTGGACTATTAAATTAGAACTTATTTGATTGAATCAAGGTATATGATTGATGCATGATTGATTTTAGGCAAGAAAATTATAACATAACAATAAAATAATTACATGGATAGATATATATCTATATAGTTTAGAATTGGGATAAAATTTCAAACATTTAATTTTGAAAATTTTATCACTAGACGATTGGATATGAAGTTATACATTTTTGAATGGAGAATGAAGGATTGAATGTTTAATCACCAAAATTGTGTGATCAAGCGATACATTTGGATTAGTGTGTTTTGAAGAGGAAAATGAATTTTAGATTGTTTAATGTCTCCACAAAATCAAATATTACACATCTATTTTTACATTTTTGAAGTGATATATGAAAATCAAACTGGGAATTTTTGTCACAAATTGTTTATTTGCACTTAGGTTCTTCCTTATAAGCTTTACTTGTGCATGTAAAATCAGTCAAAAATATGCGTTTGGCTATCCCTTGGTCCTCTTAGGAGATCTTGACATTTGATTACCAATAAGCACATAACATATTTCAGAGTGATCCTATGAGTAGATAGTCTTTGGCATATTGGTTCAAGAGCCATGCCTTAAATTTATAGGTAGTAAAGTTTAGGCTTAGGTTAGTTTTAACAAGATCTTTTATTTGGAATTTATTTTTTACAACTTGGAAAAAGCTGACTAAAGTAACGATCAAGATAAAGCGATTTCTAAAATGATCAAAGTTTGGAGTCTTTTGCTCCTTAAGATAATTAATTATAAAAAAATAGTCATGATGAACTTTAATTATTACACCTTAGAAAAATAATTGTTTTTATGCTTAACATTTTAATAAAAATAAAAGTGAAATTTTTAAAATTAAGTTTAAAATAAACTTTTAGAAATCTATCACTTTAATGAAGAGAATCATCATAGGATCTAAAATTTTCTTTTATGTAGATTCTTCGATTGATATAAACTTCAACTATCCAAAATCATAAAATTTACTAAATAAAATTTATTATAAATACTTAAGTATTATCATTAAATAAACTATAATAACAATATTCAACTACATAATTATTATATTAAGGGACATGCAATAATTTCATTTATTGGTGTATTTAAGTCAATACTTTGTCTCAACATGATTTAAAATGTCATTGCGTTAACATTTAACCTATGGCTAATTAAACTATTTCGATTTTAACTATTCAATATCATTTATCCATATGTTTCATTGTCTACCATTGTGAACTTACATAAAGATTATGGAAAGCATTGCCCCTTGTCATGAGCAGGATGAAAGTAAACCTATGTGTCATATGAGTAACAAGTGATTGGTATAATAATTCTAAACCAACGTATTATGTAGAAGACATGTTATAGATGAAAAATTATTACACTAAGAGCTCTATCTATTAGATCCAACATTTGAAAGTTCAACCATTCAAAAGCAATGACGCCAACACTCATTTACTTGTCTTTAATTTTTTATTAACCTTAGAATCAACAAGTCAAGTACTATAATAGACTAATCAACTAGAACTTAAGATGCATGTTTTGAACACTTAGCAAAAAAGATTAATAAGTAATATGATTATTTCTTATTATAAAAATATTGTGTAAGAACCAATTATTATATTCTTAAATATTATGTAATATTTATGCATAGTTTGACTATCTAAATAATCTTCTAACTAAATCTACTTATCAAAACATATTTTTCACTCTTATTAATGTACTAATAGTTTTCATGAATTATTATTGCATAGATTAGTCTTTATAAGACTCATATGTATTATCTACGTCCAACTAAATCAATTTTATAAGGGAAGTAATGGTCATCCTTTGTTTCATACATATTGTATTTATCAAAAAGTTAGAATTGTTAGATTACAAAATTTTATTGTTTTAAATAAATTAATAATTTTCATCTTTTTCATTCAAATTTGTTATGCTTGTCATGATGATAGTATTTTTTGTAAACCACTTTTAATGTTTTAATTACTCCATTATCATGATTGTTTTATTTAAATAATAAAATTTGTATTTCACATTTTAGTACATGGTCAATTTTCGGTAAGTTTTTCACTTAATTTGTTATTTATTATTTTTTAAATTAAGTTTTATTATGTTCTATCAAGGTTTTCTAAAGCTATATTTTTTTATTGAGTTAATTATTTCTTAAAATTAATTTTTATAATATAAATTTTTATGCTTTAGTAAATATTTGATAATGCCATATTGAATTTAAAAATTCTTTCATCATACATGTTTTTTTAAATATTTATCTATCTTATATAAATAAAATAATATTTCAATATTTTTAAATAGTTGTAAGTGTTATGAATTTTCCGCTTACATGTCATCCTTAAATATATTTTTTATTTTATTCAATTTTAAATTATTTTGGAATGATTTCACTTTGGTATGAAGCTTTTAAATTTTAATAATCGTAATTATTTTAACAATTTAATATTTTATTACTTGCCTTAAGTAGCGTGTTTTTGGCCAATTGTTAAGATGATTTGTCTAAATAATCTAAATTAGAAATGATTAATTAAAAATATAACATTTTAACACTTTATATTTTTTTTACTTACGTTACTAACTGTTTTCATCAGTTATAATGATGTTTTACATTGATATAATATAAATTGGAAATTTCTAGTTCCAACAAAACATTTGCTAATATATAAGGTAAATTATTTAGGACATTTAAAAGTTTAATCATCAACAATTTTCATTTCCAAAAGTTTAAATATTAATTTAGCAATAATGATACTAGTAATTAATTATAAATATCATTAGCTAATTAATTACACTTTAAAAAGATTATTTTTAAGATTCTTATTAATTTGATATATTTTATTTTTTATTTTCATTAAAAAATTTTTTAATGGTTTGTTGTGTACATAAATTTAAAAATATTTAAGAAACATTGGTTATTTTAATTATTTATCAAGAACATTTTGTTTTTGTTATTTTGATCAAATTAAGTTATTTTAACAAATCACAAAGGAAGCCACGTAATTACTTGTAATCAATGAGATTTTAATTTTTTTCTGAATTTTCTTTAAACTTTTTAATATAATTATACCATATTGTGATAATTTTTAAATTAGAATTGTAGAAGTGAACCAAAGAAGACAAATCGCAAAAATATTATAATTTTTTTAATTATTATTGTCTAAGTAGTTGTTCTTATTATAAACTTTTGTAGTGCATACAATTTATTTTTTTATTATAATATTAGAAACAATATTATAAAAATATTGTGAATACTGATTTAAATATTCGAAATATTTATAATTAACAATAAATTTATGTTTAATTTTGATTTAAATTATGTTTTAATGTAAAAGTAATTTAATAATGTCATATGATTTTATGTTCTTTCTCCACTTCGTAGTTCCTTTTCCAAATTACAAATTTATTGTGGGTCACATTTAGTCATTTCTCATGTTGATTTTGTAAAATAAAACCTTTTAATGGGATGGCACACAAACAAAGTTAAATATCTCATATGAGAAATTATGTCTATGTTTGCTTTTTTTGGCTCTGTCATACTTTTTATTCATTCCATATATTAGTTATTTATATCTCACATTTTGATTGAATTGCTAGTTTAAATAAAATAAATTTTAACATTTAAATATTTTGAGTTTAATTCATAATATTTAAAAAAATTATTTTCATATTTAAAATATAATGAAAATTAGATGTAAACTACTAAAAATATTTAAGTTAACTAAAACGTAAAAAACAATGCTAAAAAGATAATACAAATACAAAAAGGTAAAATATTAAAATGTACTAAAATATTGTTCGGTTAAATTTTTCAAGAAGGTTTATTTTACGAAATAATTAAGAAAATTTGATGAATAGTAAATGAAAGTAACAAATATGACAAAATAAAATAAATGCACAGGTAAAAAAAATTAAAATTTATAGTGATAAGAATTTTTAATTACATAAAATATTTAAAAATTATAAATAATTTAAGGTTATGTTAAATAAGAATAGTTTAACATATTTGATAATAAAAAATTTATGTGAAAATTTAATTTTATGTATATAATGTTCAACCAAATTTAAAATAATATGATCATTCCATCTTAGATTATATGAGCATTACTTTGATTAATTTTGGAATTTTTTTAATTACAAATATTTTAATTTTTTTTTTTAAAATTTTTCAAATTTTTATTTATTGCGAAAATTTTTTTTAAATTTTAAAAATTTAACGTTTTGAAAAAGTATTTTATAAAATTTTTTGTTTATTTAGATTTCGACATCAACCATTTTTATTTTAATACAAAATTATCCAACTAGAAACAGTCTCAAAAACTTTAATTTTACTGCATTAAATGATTAGTTGTAAAGTCTTTTTATTATAGTTGCTTAATTCATTTGAGTGTTCAAAATTTATTTATTTGTTATCAATGTATTTTTTTTTTGCAATATTTCTATTTCTATTTTATTTGCATTTGTTACCTTGTTTTTATTGTTTATTGCATCACTATGTTATTTTTTGAAAATGTTAACATATTAATTAAAATCTTAAATACTTCATTTCCATAATAATTATTGTTCTGTCAAATATTTGAAAAGTTCGATATGCTAACATATTTCTGGAAATTATAACAGTAAAGAAATTTTTTAAAATATAAAATATAGTTTATTGATAAGAATTTTGAAGTTATATTTTTTATGTTATTAACTAATAATAATATATTTTCAATCATTGTACCATTAAGATAACATCCTTTTGCATAGTGTGACATAATTTTTGAAATTTTAAATAAAACCTTACATTAATGTTTTTCCTAATTACAAGAATTTATTTAAACTAAATCAATTTCAAATTGCTTCTATTAAAAATATAATTTTCAAAATTTTTTGTTATTTTTATATACTTTTTAAAAAAGTTATTCAATAATTAAAAAATGTTAAATGTTAAAATAAATAAAATTCTCAACATAATATTTCAAGCATTAAACATAGTTAAAAAACTTGTTAAAACATAAGCATAAGTGTTGCACAATCTTCCACTATATTGGGTATTAAGAAACAAACAATTAAATATTAGATTTTACAAATATTAAGCTAAAAAAAGATTTGATGTAATATTCCAAATATTGTAAAAAAATGATAAAAAATTTAAAAATTTTGTTGCACATTGCATTGATAAATCATAAAAATGATACTTGTTCTGCATTCTAGCAAATATTTGAGAAAATATTTTTTGGATTGAATAAAAAACAATTAAGAGCAAAAAAATATTAAAGACATTTAAAGAGTGAGCATTTGATAACCAGCACTTAAGTGCATAAAATCTTAAATTTTACAAAATTATAAAGAGATTTATGAAAAGAAATAAGTTGTAATACTTAAAATACAATGAAAACGTTTTGATTATACAAGTAAAAACATAAATAGCCAATAAAAATTATTAATATCCTTTTCAAAAAAAAAAAATTATTAATATGATATTTCAAATAAAAAGAGGATTAATATGTATTTTTTTAATGATTAAAAGATATGACAAATACAATTCAACAATCCTAAAATATTTAAAAATTTCATATAAAATTCTAAAGAAAAATTTATGTATCATTCAATATATTACAACAAATAACACAAAAAATTTTAAGAAATACACAATAATTGTAATAACAAATAACACAAAAAATTTAGAAATTAACTTTTTCATTTCATCAATAAACAATCAAAAATTCATATCTATGATGTTCCAGCAAATATTGTAAAATCTTTTTTGTATTAAAAAAGAGAGACAATGGTTAACAACGTAAAATATTTAAACTATTCAAAAAAAGGGAATTACAATAAAAAGATCTTAAATGTATTAAATATAAAATTTCTTGAGATATTAAAAATGTGACATCAATAAATAACTCTAAATATTTAAAATATAATTAATAAGTTTTTATTATACCAATAGAAATATAAATAATTAGCAATAAAGAATTAATAAGATATTTCAAATAAAATAAGACAATTATTTCGATTTTTAATGATTTTATTATATCACAAAAAAAACCATTACAATCTTAAATCTTATTTACAGAATCTTATTTAAGTTGTTAAAAAAGTTTCACTGTAGACAATAGTAATATAAAATGTACTAAAAATAAAAAGAAAATATCAAATAATATAAACACGAGTCCCTATGCCTCACATATAACATAAGTAATTCAAATACAAGGATGATCTCTAATTTATTTTTACTGTTTATTTTGCGTGGTTTTCAATATCTGATTATGCTGATACGTTCTTTGCTTTCATCTAAAAAAATTTTATTTTTGATCTTTTTTAATATTTATTCTAATCTTTAGATACATTATTTTATTATTTTACAATCATATAAAAAATTTAAATTATTATTATTATTCTTTGTTTTTGTTCAACTATTATAATTACTTTTTAATTTTTAAATAATTAATAAAATATTTGTCAAGAATTAGTTTTTAATACTTTCAATATACTACAATTGAAATTATTTACTTGTGCTTCATCGTAGTTTAGTATTACTAAAATTCGATTATCCTAACTTTATTTTTAGGAAAGTAATAAGAAGAATTTAAATTCATAAAGAATGGTTTATACTTTCCTAATAAAAATATTTTTATAAATTCTGTTAATGTTGTTGCAAAAATAAGAAGTCACGGTAAGCTTAAATACATTTAAAATTTTAAAGTAGTTAGCAATTTTTAACAATATAGCAATAAACATAAATTATCAAAAACAAATTGAGTAATGCGAGAATCATATTGTAGCAAATATAAAACTAATAATTGTAATGAACAAATAAAAGTGATTGTTTAAATAAAATATTTAAAATAATCAAAATTACGAACTAAATATCTATTTTATATTTTGAATAATGTAAAATATTTAACATTTGAATTGTTTATAACTAAATATTCCCAATACCAAACTTCATATATTATAATGAAGAGGAAATGTCAATTAATAAGGCCTTGTACAAGTCTAACGAAACATCATTAATTATGTGATATTATTTATTCTTTTACACACCTAAGTAATTTTTTTGCTTGTTATTTATTTTTTAATATTGGTTAACAACATGACATTTTTTATCAAAATTATTTAGTAATTATCTATGAAAAAAGTTTTTTTTAGTATTTTTAATAGTCCTTTAATTTTTATTATAATGTGAAATTTTGGTAAATGAAGATATTTAGAAAACTTTTTGTTAATCTTTTATGTAAATATACAAAACAATTTATATGTTCATTATATTAATGTTACTGTTCTATCTTATTCTTTTAAAGTATTTCTATGCACATAATGCAATTGTTCTTAACTTAATTATTCCAATATGTCTAAGTATTTCAGATTCTTTTTCTTGATAGCATTATCTTTTTTTATTCTTTGTGCTACTTTGCTTGCACTTGCATATTTTGTTAATATATTAATATATAAAATTTTTATTATAACAATATTTAAATTTTTTGTTAGTATATTAGAATGTAAAAAATGTAACTTAACATTCCAACAAAATCCCTCAATTGAATAAGATTTTGAAAGAAAAATAAAAAATCGGTAAATATCATTTACCTACAGTAAGCAATATATCTTTAAAATTAACAAAATATTATATACTATGGAACCAAAAATCATTTGCATTATTTAATATTGAGTATTTAATTTTTATAAACTTTGCAAACCAACCTGCATAGACAAAAATGTGAGTTAAAAGTATGCAAAATTATCCAAATTTAAAGCATTAAAAGATATTCAAAGAATTACATTGATAAGGAATGATAAGAACAAATTTTTATAAAATAATAAGTTATAAATCTTCCGAAAATAAAAAATTAAAAAAATAAATATTATATAATACATATAATTTTTAAACAATGTTTATAATTTGAAATTTAAATAAATATAAAATGTTGAATAATAAATAAAATTAATATTATGATAATAGCTTTACAAAATATTAATATGCAATATCTCTCTGATGCAATGTTTTTCTATTATTTTAAAATTCTTATTATTCTTTGTAAATATTTGAAATATTTTAAGTAGTTTACAGCAATTAGGTTGTCTTTCATTTAGGTTTCGTTTTTTCTTGTTACACTCACCATTTTAATACTTTTATAGTTACTAACCACAATAAATCAATTATACCTTTTCTAAGAATTGACTTTTTTTTAATTACAATAACTCATTCATGGTAGTTTCAATTTTATTTAAGCTCTTTAATGACACATTATTTTGAGTATTTATTTTTTTATATATACAACGAAGTTTCTTTTGGAGTAAAATAGAAGTAATTCTAATTGTTGAACACTTGATTGTAGAACAGTGCTCTGATGATAACTAAACTACCATATTTTGGTCAATAATGATTTTTGGATAGATTTACAAGTTTTGCAAGACAAAATGAAATATTAATTATCAAATTTGAATGCACAATCAAGTTTTCCAATAAATAATTCACTTGTGAAGACTAGTTAGTGAGCATTTGTAATTGTTCTTAAGTGTGGTTAATCATGTAAATCAAAGAGTCAGTTTTCTAATGCTTGGGAAAAGCTAGACCATGATAACTTGCTATTTTCTTAAAATAATTATCTTTTTTTTGTTGGTATGTTAATGTCGTTGCCTTGCTTTCACAAATATGTTATTTAAAAAAATTCCCACATCATATTCTTAAACAAATCCTCTCAAACTAACAATATGAACAAAATCTTAATAGAAAAAAGGATAAGATGAGAAGAAGAGATACACCAATGATTTAAAAGAAAAAAACCCTTGAAGTGATTGGCACAACAAAAGACCTGACAATCCTTGCGATATATTTGACTATGGTATCCATAAGAGATATCATGATAGTATAAGAAAAAGTGGACCTTCTAATGAGCTAGTATAAAATGTTGATTTAGATATATTTAGTAAAGAGGAAAAACTTAAGAGATAATAAAATTAGAGCAAATCTCTAATTTGGAATTGTATACTCTAACTTTAAATGGTAATCTTGATCTTAAGGATTTTATTCACTGATAGGATAGTATGAACAACTAGTTTGACTAGCACTAAAGTAGTACAAAAAAATATGAATTTATTAAGACTAACTTAGTGTATAACTCAAGTTTTTTAAATATTAATAGCAAAAATATACAAATTAAGATGAGGTATCCTAAACTTGAAGAAATCTTAAAGTTTAGTTGTACAATAGATTTATTCTAATAAACTATAATATCAAAAAGGAAGATAAATAACAAATGTTTCTTAATATTATAGATCCATTGAAAGAAACACTAATAAGTCTAAAGATTATAAACCTAGCTACAATATAAATTAGACCAAGAATATCATTTTTTCTATTTTGTGATAAGTTTGAAGGAATACATATTGATAGAGTTTAACTTGAGAAATACTACTATGTTAGGGAATGCCTATAGCATACCTAGAAATGTTGAAGAAGTTAGAATTTCAATTGTAGAGATATGATAAGTCAGTTTCTTCGAAGGCCTACACCCTCATTTCTTAACCACTCACATGCAAACTTAATCTGCCTCATCTACCATAGTTTCTAAACCTCCAAAACAACATAACCATCAACTTTTCTACACCCTTCTTTTACCCAACCCACAAAGTTTTGAATCACCTTTTTTAAGTGCCTTGAAAAGAATATATAATTGCAAACTATCTAAAAAGATCTATGACTATGAACCTAAAAGATGTTAATTAATTTGAATAGTTAGAATAAGAAGAAATTATAACACATATTGAGAAAGCCAAAAGGCATAAGAAAACATGAAAAGTAACCTTATAACCACATGATCACAAGATAATTGAAAGTGAACCAACATCTTTAAATGAGAATAAACAAACAACCATTTTGGGTGATCATTGATATTGGTATTTGTAATAACGTAATATCTCCTATTACTGTTAAGCAAATAAGAGCTTTTTATTCAAACATCCAAACCCTTACTCTTGTTATTGATAAATAAAATATCTATCTTATTAAAGAATAATTAATGTTTCTTTGAAATTGGGTAGGTATAATGACTAGGTTTTTTATGATGTCCTACTTATGCAAGTATAACTTCTTATCTTTAGAGGCGCAATGCATTTTTATAAGGATATTAGTTTAAATGATACGAAAAATATGTTTTCTTTTATTTTTGAAGGAATAGCCATCACATTATATCATGCTCCACATTATAGGAGACCTTAATCACTTATGCCTAACAAATCTGTAAAAACTTCTAAGCCCATGGATAAAGGAAAAGGAAAGATAAAAAATTAAGCTTGAATATACAACCCCAAGTTCACAAGACCCTTAATCAAGCAGGCTTAGCTTTGTTTCTTATAATTAAAGAGTTAGCCACAAACTTACCAGACCCATCACATGTTATATAGGCTCATGGTAATAAGACAATATCTTTTATTGATTTTATTCCTTTACTAATGGACTTTCAAACTTCTGTCTCTACTAAAATCTCTTTATTTAATGAAATAATATCTAAAAAATTTAATTAAAGTAATGAAGGATACAATAAACTAGTAGATGCTCAGAATAAGGTTAGGAAAATTTATGAAAGAGAGTATATGATCATTGTCCCACCTTCATTTCAACGCTCGTCATTACTATTGCAAAAAATGCATAGTTAGTTTTGGAATTTCTTAATTCAATATTTTTTAAACTTTTTGTTTTTTAAAAGTTTTACTAAAGAAGTTTCAGATTTCTGTAACAATGGATAGTCACAAATCTCTAAGGACCACAAAATTATGAAATAAACTTTTTTTGTTTGTATTATTCTACTTCAATAAATAAATTTTGTGTACCAAACTCAGTTGAATATGTTCAAACAAAACTTGTGACAATCAATGATTGAATGTAAGATACTTTCCTTTAGAAGAGTTGACAACCAAATCACCTATGAGAGGCATGATCGAAATTAATAGACTTTCTACTATGACAATCAACAACTAAAAAAAATTTAGCTTTCACTAATACCCCAAACTTTCCTAGTGTCCAAATGGCTACTAACTCACCCTTTTACCACTTTGGTACTGCAAATGCTAATTCCTACAAAATTAAAACTCATCATCGCCAAAAAGATGTTAATTTTTAGCGACTTTTATTTTGTAAGGAGTAATCTATAGTTAGGTTTATTTCTTTTTACTAAAGTACTTCACATAGAGTTTTTCTTAAAATATTTATTTTATATATATGAAATCGAATATGAAAAAAATTACTTTACAAGGTTTAATACCTAGTGCTTACAATGTTACCACTTGCTCAATTTAGTAAACTGCACAACTTCAAAATGTCAATGTTTGAATACTTCTAAAAAAACACACAAGTTCCTTAACTCAAATTAATACATAGTATCTTTTTTTATTTCCAAATAATCTATTAAGTATCATCTGTATCGTAGGTTACATTTAGATCCTAGTAGAAGTTTCAATCTGTCCTACATTAATAATATAAAATTTTTATAACTCCAATTATTTATAGTTGTATTTTTCTTTTTGAATTATTTTGGTAAATAAGTTTTGTAGAAAAACATATTCCTTTTTTCATTGAAAAAATTAAATGTGGTTTTCATTAGTTCCCATATTTCTTTAACAGTAAATTTTGTATAAGTAGTCATCTTAATCCTTTCTTGAAAATAACACTTGTCAAAAAAGTGTGGTGGTCTATTGGAAAATACATGATCACCCAGACAGACTAAAACATTAATTTGAGTTATAATTCAACTAAAAAAATTCTTATTGTTAGAAAGAAATTTTTCTTACTCCAACTAAAGTGTGCTTAATAAGAGTTCACAAGAAGTGGGAGAATTATAAACAATAAAATTTTTAATCCTTGGAGAACAATTAAAGAAAATTCTTTTAAGTAGTTTTGTTAATAAAGTTAAGCACAAATTTAAAAGTGATTTTGAGCAAGAGCTCATTTTATTTTTGAAATAATTAAGCTTCTCTTAACAATAATGTTTTTTGAAATTAGTGAAAAACAATAATTATCAAAAATATAAAATGTATACAAAACGTTTTTGAGTAGCTGGACCTAAAACAAATTCTTAATCTTCCCTTGAGAAAAACTAAGAAAAAGCACAACTAATATAAAGAATTTTGACAAAAGAAGAGAAGGCTAAATCTTTATAACAAATAATAGGAATAGATTACTACAGCATTTAAATTAAGATAATTAGCAATAAAATAAAATAATTTTGTGAAACAAAAATTAAAGTTTGTATAAATAAAAATGTTATGCTTGATGAAGGCCTATTGTGGTGTAAGTATTTTATTTAAATCAATTAAAAATAAATAAAATTTAGAACTTAGCTTATTTGACAATGTTATAGAGATTATTAGTTTAATGAGTGAAGAATGAAGCATAAGAAATTGACAATGAACATCGACTACAAATGAGCATGTATGTCGTGATTTGAAATGTTTTTTAAGATTTTGTAAAACTTTTATCAATAAAAAGTCTTCAATAATTCGCATATTTATAGGAATTTTTTTGACTAAAAATACTTGCTCAAACTAATTCAATTAAAAAGACCATCATATAATATTAATTAATAAATTATAAAAATCCCAATTGTTGGAAGCAATTTCTAAAAGAACATTTGCATGGGAGGTTGTTGATTGAAAGGTTCTTGGAACATTGAATCTTAAAAACTTCTTGATTCAATGAATATGATTAGGTAAACACTATTTGTAAATTAGGATTTGATTTGGACCATTTTATTTGAATTGATATTTTACATCAAGTTTTAGCTCGTTCACGTGAATAAAACATTGGCTTGGAGATCACGAAATTGCGTGATTCCATGGTGGATTAAAAGAAATGTTTTAAAATGGTAGATGACATTAAGATTATTTAAACACAAAATTGTGAATTTGATTACATAAATCAATTTGTCAATGTTGATTACATTCATGTGAAATTGATATAAATTTAAGAACCATATTAAATGAATGATGGATTATTATGTGTTTTTGTGAGATATCCTACATTACAAATTTTACATATTTTTTGTGGATGCCAACCCTCTGCTTTGCACTAAAAATGAGTTATGTTCAAATTCATGAGTTATGAATCCACTAAAAATTGTTTAACAATTTTGGGAATTATATTCTTGCAATGATTAGTACAGTTAAATAAATTTTGGCATTGTACTTTAAATAGAGACTTGTTGTTCTTATTAGAAAAAAGTTTTTCTTATTTTTTAATAGAATTATTATTTTTTACATTTAATTTTTACAATTAAAACATACTTTTTGTAATATGCTATTGAAAAAAAAATTTCCAAATATAATATCTACAATAAAAGAATTATTTGAACAATTAAGATAACATCTAGACTTCTATAATCCTAATAATTTTCTAAAATAATTAATTAAAATAAAATTTAATTTTTGTACATTGTATGAATGATTTTAATAAAGTCTAACATTCTAATTAAAATGAGATTGAAATATCTAAAATTAAATTTAAAATATATTCTTTGACTATTTAAAACTCTAATCCAGATCATTTTCATCAAATTTTATCTAATTTCTTTTCTTTTCTTTTCTTAGTTCTCTCTAAGACATAAGGATCTATTATTTAAAATCTAAAATTTAACTCAAACAAATTTATTAATAATTCGTACAATTTTTTATCGTCAAGCAAAACACCATGATTAACGATCACTCATATAATAAACTATCTAATACTCATGAAAAGACCGCTAAACTGTCAACTATCATTTGATAATGAGATAGTCTCACTATTTCTTCTCTTTTTCCTAAAGAATAGCTTAGATTATCTTGACAAGTACATGATTTATAGGATTCTTATGAATATTAGATAGAATTCGATCAAGTTTTGAATAGTCAAGAATTTCATTATCTTTTTTTCCCTAAAAATATCCAATAATTAATGTCTTGCTTTAATATTATTAAGTGTGGAAGTAAAGATGTACCTTTCTTCTAAAAAATAATTAGTATTCTTTTGATCTTGATCACTATGAAATGGAAATGACACTGCATTTATTTGTATATACCTTTTATTAATTTCCATGAATGACTTTTTTCGATAATAAATAAATATTACTATATTTATATACTGACATATGATATACATATTTTAGCCTACTCATTTCTCCTACTAACTATGGAAAAACATATTTTTGAGCCCTCTAAAATGATAGTACATTTTGCCAAAAACATTGTAATCACTTGTTTTCATTTTACACATTGGTCATTTTGAACTAATATTAGGCTTTATATTAGAATATTCACATTATGAAGAGTATTTGAATTCTCCAGTTAATACAAATCTACAAAAAAATATAAAAGAATGGTGTCCACGACATTTATGTGTTGGATGAATAATTTACTCATCAATTTGAATTTTCTATTAAAGAGCGCATGTACATTTTTTATAGTACCTTTTGTGAATATTCTACTAATATGAAAAGTTATTAATGTTATTTGTGTATACGATTGTCCAATTGAAAAAGACATAAAGCTTACAAATTCTCCCAACTCAATAAGGTCCCCATGAGTGCGACCCCCATCATAACATAATTGATAGATCTATCACACATTTTTTGCAAGTAAAAGGGGTCATAAAATGTATTGGGTGTATTCAAAATGTTATTGATTAATTGACAAGCTCAATTCCAATATCTTTATTTTAAGTAGCAATTCATCGATGACTAATATATGAATTATCACCTAGTGCTCAGCCCATTAGGGTAGTCAAAACTTTTCTCTTTTATCACATTTTAAGGACTCATGGATATACATTGAATATTACAATTTGTTTTATGTAAATACCATATTGTAGTACTTTAACAAGTCTATGCCTGAGATATCAAGCATTTGTAGTTCATACCATGATTTATACCATTCCTTTGTAAGCCTTACAACAAGAAATTACATATTCTATCAAAGGAAGCCCTTCTTGTAAATTTTCAAAAGGAAAACCAATCATTTGTAGTTGAGGATCTAACATTAATCCTCATATACCATCTCATTATGTACTTATGATGCATTTGCTCAAACCCATGAGAAGGAAATTAAGTGGACTAGCTTAAAGCAATCAATCATCTAAAACTAAGAATACATTTTTCATCTCTAATATCCACTTCTAGCATAGAGCTTCTCAATATATTGACACAACTTTTCAACAGCTTGTACATTCTCCTAATGATAGTTTTCTCTAAAATTAAACATTTTTCTAGAATTTTGAACTATCCAAATTTGCATAGGGATGGTCAAATGATCATCAACTCCAAATGGAATAGATGTTGTAATAGCTTGTTAGAAACCAAAAGTTCTAAATTGAACTAAGAAATGTCATGTATGTGGCATTCTAAAATGATTTTTTAATCTATTAATAAGTCTTTTCATAAAAAAGTAGCTTAATTTATGATCTTATTTGAAAGGCCAATTGTACCCATTCTACCAATAACGTCCTCCCTATTCCACTAGGTTAAATTCAATAATGAGATTAGGGTAGTGATCCAAAAAATCCCTTAATCTTTGTACTCACAAAATTTAAAAAGAAATGCAAATTCCAACAAGGATGGGCATCATGAATAAAAATTCATTTAATAAATTCTTTGTAGTTTTTATTTTTAAGTTAGATAGCTTATGAGTAGACTAGAAAGACCATAAACTCTATATTGCCTTGTCTATTTCTTAATAAAAAGGGTAAACCAATAGTCATTTATATGTATATAAAATACGAATCTCTTTGATACTTCTTACTATTTGATGGTGTATATAAATATTATTATGATTATAGAAGATTCATATTGAAGTTCATTGGAACTTTTCTCAATCTTAATATGCGTTGATTTAGTCTCCACTAGGGCAAAAAATGATTGTCCAAATTTATTCATTTTTACTGATAAGCTCCAAGTGCATCATAAGAAGTAGAAAATTATGGCTTTTTCTCTTCTATATACTAATAGTCTTTATTATAGATTGTGTCCCCTCTTATCGTTTGTACAAGTCTCTTATATTGATTATAACAGTTTATAGAAATTCCTTAGGGATTCCTCGTCAACAGTACATAGATTTAATAAGCATATATTGTGTTAGTACATGAACAAGATCCCTAATAATTGGAAAAAAGGTAATCATGTTAGAAAACATAAGTAAATTATCTTCTGCTTAAGTTTCTAATGGTAAAGGTACATAAAGATCCATTTGATATCTATTAAAGTCCACATTGAATCCCATACAAAACTAATGGGTGTAAAAAAAATAGCATGCACACTAAAATGGGTTGCAATGCCAATATGACTATTATATGTCGGGTGCTTACTCTATTCAACAATACATGACACATCTATATATCTTCACAATATATTTCTCATTCAATGTGTTCTTTTTCTTTAGTTTTTCTTTTAGCAATAGCTATGTCAGAAGTGACATGTTAGATTAAACAAAGAATTAAAAATATTTTGAAGAGCACTATTTCTATTTCTCAAAGTAATACATATTGTTGTAATGAAAGAAAAGTATCCATAACAATGGCAGGATGAATCTACCTATTTACCATGCAATGTCATGAAATCTTCCATCTTTAGTTTCAATCACTTTAGAAAATGACTTGTAAAGCATATTGTGACAATCTCTCATAGGTTGTCCATGGATCCTATAATCAAGAAGTGTCTCCATGGTTTCTTACACCAATCTCCCCTAACACATTACTAATTCTCTAGAAGCGAATCTACATGTAACTAATACATTAGTAATAGTATTGTTTCAATCGATGACACATCTATATTGTTCCATAAGATTGAAATTCATTCATTTACCCATATCTATCTCAATGATTAGCTTCAACTTTGAAGGGTAAATTGTTAATAAGCAAAAAAAAATCTATTTTAATTCTATATTTTTCTGAATAAAATATTAACTAAATCAAAGCAACAAGAAAAAACATCCTTTCTTCTTCCTTTTTTATCTTCCATTCATATTCAGTTTGGTAAGTTTTTTTTCTATTAAATCCTTTCATTTTACAAATGAATCATTTATAATAGTTTGCTAATCGAAATTACTTGATTAATGTCTAATTAAACTTGAGCCCATTATGATTTCTCAATTTCAAAATTTCTTGAAAGCCTGAATAGTACAAAAAGAAGGATGTTGAACTTCCAAGATTTTGTTTCATATTGCCATGAATCTTGTAATTCTAAGAAATTAGTTTTTTAGGTTATTGTGATAGCATTAAAAATTTAGATTGTTTTCTATTGAACTCCTCACAACGAACACAAACACACATACATACATACACACATACACACACATAATCATATGTGAAAGGTTCCTCCCATTAGGCTCATCAAGTTACACCAAATAAATAAATAATTTATTCTTGTTACACAACTTGTTTTTATGAAACCTACAAAAAGCTACACTTTTCTATAGTTATGAGTAAATGTCATCCTTTCATTGATTGAGTAGTCAACATCTAATTAAATGATTAATTACGTGAAGAGAATGTCCTACAATATATTTATTTTTTGATATTTTATGGTTATATATTTGTGACACCACGACATAACCATCATATTTGTGATATGTAGGATAATAACCATGCAAATTTGGAATTTTTAATACCATAAAAAATTTTATTTTTTTTCATTCATTTCTTGTTTTTACTTTCAAGACAATGGATTAAATCTTCTTTTGAAGTATTTATTGGATAATTTTGAGCTCCATGTTTCTCCTTCAAGGACTCATGCTAGAGCTACACATTCTAATTAAGTTGAATAGGATGATTGTTTCTTAGTTTGAGCCTTTAAAATGGAATTTTTATTAAATCAAACACAACAATATAATAGATTTTTTAATTCCTTCATGAGTTTGTCTACAAATTCACAGTATAGCTAGAAAGACATTTCCAGTAGCACACATGAGTCAATAAGCATGTGAGTTTTATTTTTCCAATTTTGTACCTTCTTATTTGATAATCAACAAAGTACACCACCATTCTTCACAAGATTTTTGGTCTTTTTTTAGCCCCAATTGCTTGGTAATTACCCAAAAAATTAATCCTATTTTTTATGAGTCTAAAAACTTATTTCACAAAATAATCTATCTTTCTTTAGCTTATTGGTTTCATGAAGAGAAGTATATGATTTTTTCACCTCACAAGCTATCTCTTTAATCAATAGAGATCTATCTACCTAAGCCCTAATTGTTAAAGGGAAATTTGTCCATTTTGAAGATCTTGATGTTTATATTAATTTATCATAGAAAGAAAGAATAAAAGTTCTTATTAATTTAGATCAAACTTCAATCCATTTTATCTCGAAGCTATCTTCAGATATAAAGCAATGATTTTGTTCGAAGGCCAAAAATTGATCATGTAGAATTAGCAATCAAAAGGGTTCTTGACATTGGAAAACTGTTTTCATTATAATTAATTTAATGAAAACAAAGGACAAGATAATAGTAGTTGTTGGTCGTTATTACCTTTAATTAAAAAATGCTATGTTAGCACCAGCACTCTGAGAAGCATTATTACTATCTAGTTCATTACGATATATGCTTCCTTGTGAATTGAAACTTGAAATTTAAATATTTCAAAATTGGAAAACAAGGAAGTTTAATATTGAATTTTGAATTTTGAATTTTAATGTATGAAGTTCTGAAATTGGAAGAATTGTAGAATGTCAAGACTTGAGTTACATCACATGATGATTATGCCTAATACTTTAAAATGTGTTTGTAATTTTATTGACAAATTTGATTTTCCTCTCATCCTTATTATTAGCAAACCATAAATGCATTATAAGATATGGATAGGATTCCTAAAAATTAGGAGCTAGTAATAATAGTTAGGATGATTAAAAATAGTATACATACATACGTACATATACATATATATATATATATATATGTATTTATATATACAAAACAAAGAACAATTTATTAGAAATATCTTGTAGAATTTCATAAATCTTAAAAGCTTGACACATCAATCCTAAGACATCCTATTAGAGCAGGGTTAATTAAAAATGGTAAATTGTCGCTCCCTTTACCTAAAATTTGATTATCTTAAACTAAAGCCTCTATTTTAAGGAGTTGTGGCCATGTTTTTGTGAGCTCTTAACATGTGTTTGTATTGGTTTAAGAATTTCTAACCATAAAAGGGGAATTTAGTGAAGTCAATTGAGAAGAAGCTAAGTAGAAAAGCAAATTAAGTAATAATGAATTAGGAGAGTACAACCATTGATGCAATAAAAGATCCAACTAAGGAGAAGTCCCTCTATACTTATTGAAGATAGAATGATCTTTGAGTTAATACTATATATTTAGCTAAAATCTAAGCCAATAGAAAGTTGAATTATTTTTTTTAATACTTATGAAACTATGAAAAAAATTTTATAATAAAAACTAGTTGTTCTTCTAAAAGAAACTGACTTAAGAATGCGAAACTTTCCTCAACCCATGGCAAATGGAGATTTCTTCTGTAAATAAATGGGTCAATAATCATTATTTCTTAAGTAATATTTGTAGTGGAACCATGAAAAAAATGTATATTGGTATTTTTCTTATGAATGCAAAGTACTTTCCATAATTATGTTTCATGTTTTTATTTAATTACAAATATATGTAGAAGATGAACATAAAATAAAAAGTTGTGAAAGCAAAGTCCTCCTTAGCTTAGAAATTATCACTTGGAATAAATTAAAAACTTGCTTTTTTGTCTTGTCAGATTTTTAAGCATGTATGTGCATTAAGCATGGATAATCATACAAATGTTAGAAAATTGGAAAGCTATTCAGAAAAAAAATTTATTTAATGTAATACAAAAACTAGAAAAATAGTCTTGTTTTGTTACTGCATATTGCTAGAAGCTTAGAACCCTTCTAAAATTGTTCTCCTAACACAACAAAATTGATGCTTGATAATATGGATCTAGTGTAAAATTCACTTCTTGATTATTGCATGCATAGACAAAGAGTTTTAAGGAATAACAAAACAAGGAATGTGCAAAAATGAAACTTCATTTTATGTTATTATATTAATTTATTTTTTGAAATGTATATTTGATGTGCATCAATATGATGGTATTTGAAATTACTAACAATCTTAGTTGATAACATTAAAAGGAAAAATGTGTGTATTTGAAATTCTAAGTGATATAGTTTGCACCTTAACCTAATTAATAAATTATTTATGTGTGTGATGAAGTAAAACAAAAAATTTTAGAAAATGTTGTAGCTATGTATCCTTTCTCTTGGGCTTGCTTGGGAAGCATGGAGCCCCTTCATGGCTAAGTCATTGGAGGTATTGGCTCAACCCATATAAGAACTCAAATAGCTTCTAAGGTGTGTGCAGCCCTTTCTTCCTAGTTGGGAAGCCTTGGAGAGCTTTGTTTAAAGCCTTAAAATAAGTGTTAAGGATGAGGTTAGACATTAAAGTAAATGTTTTATGGATAATTAAACAATTCTTAGTAAAGTTAAATTGAAAATTTAATGACTTTGGATATGATTATGTTGGTAATCTTAGACGTGGAATCAAGTTGAACAAAATAAAAATAATCGATAGAAAAGGAAGATATAATAGAAGGTACTTTTGATTTGGCAAGGAAACTTCATCGACGAACCTCTCTACACATTATTATAAAATAATGTGATGTGCAAGGTTTTATCAAAGAAGCAATAAGATACTAATTTTAGTGGCCTTTTACTTTAGTATGGCCTTTAGCCAACACCACAAGTGTTTTATTTATCTTCTTAAGTTATATGATGATAAAATAGTTGCTGATCAAAGGAAATCATAATAGCTCTAGAGGGGCCTTAGGATGGGGTATGATGATTAAGGGTTACTTTGGAGTCTTAAAGATTACTAGTGAAACAAGTGCGAATCAAGACTTAGTTGTGAGGGGTAATCAACTAAATATTTAATAGATTGGGGGTAAAAATTAAGACCATATAGATATTATGTTAGCTTTGATAGGCAAGCTCCTAGACATAATTAGTAGGGAAAATTGGCAAAACTTTTTTTAACTAGTTCATTTAGGATTTTGTGAAAAATATCAGACATTTAGGCATAATAGACTTTTATAAATCCATTCTCATTTAAGATATAGACAATTTAGTTACCTTACTTTCATAGTAGTTTTTGAATAAATTTTTAAGCCTATAACAAGAATGTTATATTATGGGGTAAAAAATCTTTAGAATCAGTAGGAAGGCATTCTGTAAATAGTTTAAGGAGAGAATATTTGCACATTCAATCAATTGAGGAATTACATAATGTGCTATGCTTTTTATCAGAGTACTTATGGTTGTTAATGACCCATAGAACCTTAAGGCGATGGCCCATGTGATCAACATTTCCTGATGGAGTATTAGATTGCATGATGTCAAAAAAGTGCAACTCTTGTCATGTTTCTTTTGAATAACAAAGAGTGTTACATCGATAAGTAGACAATAAGCAACCAATTAGTCGTAATATAAGAAAATAGATATTAACTTTTTGGTAAATGATGATGTCATTATAGTCGTTAAAATATAAAGTTATTAGTTTATAAGATTTACTCCTTTGATTCATTCATATTTTTAAGCTACCACAAGTTAGTTTACTAGCATAACTCAAAGATTCCCTATTAAGTCTTCTAGGTCACCTTGTTATATTTTTGTAGGATCAAGGAGTTAGAACAGAAAAATAGGAGATTGTTAGAGTTAGTGCAATATTTATACGATTCATCTTCCTTATTTCACATTTAATAGTTATAGATTTGATATTTATTTATCATAAATAATATTTTTTATTAGATGTGGATTGTATCAAACAGTTTTATCAGACTTAATAGTTGCTTATTATATTTTTTTATTAGGCTTTGATAGTGCTAAACTAGGATTGAATGACTTAAAAAAATTTGTGGATATTATTTTTATACTTTGGTCTTGTGATTGAGAAAAATTGTTGGATTCCTAGCATGATAGTATTTTGTATGTTTTCATATTAGAAACTATAGGAATGTTTTGATAAAATGATTCATTTAATTTTTGTTTATACTCATTATTAGAGAAAAAGTTTGGGGAGTGGATATATGATCACTTTATAATAAACTAACGTACAAAAATGATGACTATATATTACCATAAATCTAGATTGAAATGGAATGTAATGGCACAGAAAAATAACATTTCATTAATATGTTCTTTTTCAAATTTGTTGGAAGCTGGAAGACATATCAAATGAGATTTTAGGATTATTCATGTTGGCGTGCTCCTGTCTCTTATTAGGTAGATTTCATGTACGCATTTGAGAAATGGCCCTTCTTTTATGGTGAATTAGGGAGTTTCCTAACCTCTCTAATAATGATAATACCAATGTCTTTTATAAAGTGTTTACCAGAGGTCATGTTCGATGATGATGATATCTACGAAAACGCCACACCCATCAAACTCACTATAATTGGCAATGTTCTCACTTTCAAGACCCATCATTCAGTTCTTGAGATTTGAAATCAAAACAATATGGCTACTTCAGATTTATTATGATAAATAAAGGATATGCTTACAATAATTTCATTAGAATTAGATGACATTTATCTTGCATTTACAAAAACTGTAAACTTTTAGACTTCAAATGAGAATCATCAAATGGTTCTTACTTTTTTCACTCAAAATTTAACCTATGTAAGCTTTAGTGTGGATCTCTTTGGACTGCCTTCCAATCCACTTTGTCAAAAAGTTTGCCCTACTCTCAATTATGTCAATAGTCAACAACCCATTAAAGGTAAATGCTATAGTAGTTTACTTAACAAGCCATTTTGGGTCTCCAATCAACATAGAGCTCAATCTTTCTAAAGACATTTCTTCACATATTAGAATCCTTAGAAAGATTAGCAACAATAATAGTGTGTAGTAAAATATTAAGCTCCAAAAATCTTCCAAACTATTATTTGTATTATTGCAAAAAAAAAAAGATAATTAACTATCCAATGCAACAAGGAAAAAATTTCTGGATGTATGCAAGAAATGTTGAGGAAGAGTTAATTCCAATTCATCAAGCAATAAGCAGTGTGAAACCCCAAACTTTGGTAGACTTTAGTGTAGACACTCAAAGTTTTTAATAATGAATGTATATACATAGGGAAATGTAAGGGAAAAAAAGTTGATAAGGGTGTCATAAGTAGCTTAACATGTGAGAAATTCTACTCTCCCAACAAGTCAAAAATTAATTTCCTTAACTATGTCATAGAACTTCAATACTTAGTAAAAGAACCATAATGTACTATGAATCATCTCTTCAATAACGATATCAACAAATTCAATCAGCAATTAATCTTTTTATGAGGATTTCTCACCATAAGCTCTCGCTAGTAGGCCATATTCCCTTGTTAAAAAAGAAAAATTTGAAGTATGAAAATGGTGAGAAACTAAGTAATCAAGAGAAGTGGAATAAAGATTTTGTCACAGGAAAATTGAATACTACAAGAAGTTCTTCTTTTTTTATTTTTTCTTCTTTATAAAGGAAAATTTTATTACAAAAGGCATAATATTTTAATTTCCAAAAGACACTTTTGTCCTTTCATCAAAAGTTTAAAATCGACAAAATTTTGCATCATTGGCTCCATACATCCATGTTAAAGCCCAAGATGCACTTCAATTTGATGCACCACTTAGCACTACATGAGCAAGGCATAATAAGTGGTACTTGTGTTGCACATGACCCACATATCTACCCACCTAAAGCATGCTCATATATGTGTGGGGGTTGCTCCATCTCCTATTCATATGTGGTGCACATAAACCTAGTTAGGACTACATATGGAGTGTAGCACATGTGGTTCATGAAGCCAAGCATATAAAAGCCAACCATTCATTCCAACGTGAGGCACAGAACTTGTAATGTTTTTACGCCTCCTTCCTCTAGTTTTGGCTAATTTCTTTAGTTTCATTGAATCAACTTGACTAGATCCACTAGTCCTTATTTTTTCATTATTACTCGAAACAAAGATGAGGGAATAATGACTAACCATTCTCCAAGCTATACATTTTGTAGTAGTAAGTCTTTTTCCCTTCTTCACAATTTGGTATAATGTCTAGGCCTTGCTCGTCATCATAATGATCCCTTTCTAGATGATGTTGTCTTAATTTAAGATGTTATCATCTTTCTTCAGAAAGCCTTCCTTTTGTGGTAAGTGTTTTTAATGTTCATCATCAAACAAAAATGGCCCATTAAGCCTTCAAGTTAACCTTATTAACTATCAAGAACATTTCCATATATTCTAGTCAATCAACTAGATATGTATTATCATTAATTCCTAATATTATCTTGAAATCACTATATCATATTACTTTTATCTTCTTTCCATGTACTTTAAATCTTTCCTTTCTAATATGAAGCCAAATAAGGTTATCTTTTCTGAGCATCTTTTAAACTCCATGTTGGTCATGTCTTCTCTTATACTTTTTCTATGACTTGAGTAGTTGTCTTTTGGCATTGAAACATATTTCATGTATTGTATCTAGAAGGTTTTGAGCTTTTTCCTCAATATCACTTCTAAATTCTCCTATTTCTTTCATCTTGAAATTCAAGTGTAGCAAGCTTTGGTTAAGATTAAAAAAAAAAGACTTGAAAGAGTTCTTATTTATCAATTCATGCACAATATGATTGTATGCAACCTACACATATATAATACTATCTTTCCATGTTTTTGGATGTCGTACATTATAAACTCCAAGTTTTCTTGGCAAAAAGTGGTTTCCATCATTTCCTACTTTCCTTACTACAATAAAATATTCTCATTTCAAGCAATTTCCCTTCTTTATAAAAGTGCTATCGCTCATTTCCTACATTGCTCACTAAAATTTATTCAATAGTTGAATATCATGATTTGATATGTTAAGGATGGGGAATTTCCCTTCTTCTTCTTCTTCTTCTACTCTGACTAATTTTTCTTCTTCTTCTTCTTCTTCTTCTTTATCTTGTTCCTCTCCTTCTTTATCTTGTTCCTCTCCTTCTTCATCTTCTTCCACTTTTTTTACTTCTTCCTCTTCTTCTTCTTCTTCCTCATCCTATACTTCCTCTAATTCTTCTTCTTCTTTTCCATCATATTCTTCTTTTTTTTCTTCTTCCTCTTTATCTTGTCTTCCTTCCTGTTGTCCTTAATCTTCTTCTTGTTCCACTTCTTCTTCTTCTTCTTCTTTTCCATCGTCATCATCTTCTTCTTATTATTATTCCTATTCTACTTCTCCTTCGTCTCTCTTTCATTCACTGATTCTTTCTTTCTGTCTTTCTTTCTTCTTCTTCTTCTAGTGCTTCTACTTCATCTTCTTCTTCATCTTTCTTTATTTATTTTTTCCTTTCATTCTTTGTTCCTTTATTCTTTGATTCCTCTTTCTTTTCTTCTTCTCTTTCTTATTCTTTCTTTCTTTCTTCGATTCATTCTCTCTCTCTTCTTCATCTTCTTCCTTTTCTTACTTTCTTTCTTTTCTTCTTCATCTTCATCTTCTTCTTCTTCTTCTTCTTCTTATTCTTTCTTACTTTCATTGTCTACTTTCTTTCTTCTTCTTCTTCTTCTTCATCTTCTCCATTCTTACTTCTTATTCCCCTCCTCCACCTCCTTCTTGATCTTCTGTTAGTTCTTCTTCTTCTTCTCATTTTCTTTCTTTTTTTCTTTCTTTCTTTCTTCTTCCTCTTCTTCAAGTTATAAATCGAATTGGGTTTTTAGTTGGATAAAGATAGTGGTTTCCTATGCTGTGGATTAGTGTGTTATGGTGGTTTAGTTTTTTTTTGCAAAACTAGTATGGCCACGTATGCATTTTTTACTATTTCATTCTCAATTTTTCATAAGGCTTTTGTTTAATTAGGGTTTGTTCATCTTTTTAAATAAATGACCAGTTCTTTTTCATTGCATCATGAAATTTAGAATTTTGTTTGCTTCAAATATTTTGGATGAAAAATGTTTAGGAGAGTGAGGTTGAAAAAGTGATCAATTAAATTTTGATAGATTTTTGAAGATAAAAATAAAATAGTTGTATAGATATAGAATTTAGTTTTTTTAATTTTTTGGTTTAAGCATAAAAAATCTACAATAATTTTACAAGATTAATTAACTATTTTTTTCAAGATTGATTGATTGAATTCAAGATAGAAGTGATTTTTTATTTTCTAAATTTTATATAAAACAATTATATAAAATAAGATGAAAATATTTTTTGAAGATTTGATTGAAGGATCATGAACAATTATTTTTTCTTGACATATATAATTATTTATTTCTTAATTTATTTTCTACTTAAAATGGCAAAATGATTGCTTAATCAAATCTACAATATGACATTACCCTAACCATCAATGGTACACATACTTTTTTGGATGAAAAAGATAATTACTTGGTCTCTTGTAATCCCTTATTTGTATCACATTACTTTGACCATCTTGGAAATTCTATCTACCGCTACAAATAGGTAATTGTGTCCTTATGATGTCATTGATAGGTAATTGATAAAATTCATTAAGATATTATTCCAAGGACTTGTCAGTACTGATAATAGTATATATAGTTGTTATATATGACCAGATGGTTTTGATGCAACAAAAAGCATTCACCATCGATAAATTTCTTAACATCTAAAATCATGTGGGGTCAATAATAACATAGCTTTGAAAATTAAGAGTGGTCTTTGAAACTCCAATGTGTCTCAAGGCCTTGCAAATGTGAGCTACACTTATGCATCATTTTTTATCACCATCTTGATGTACAACACTTTATTTATGATAAAGTACTTTGAGTATTTACCTCATTTTTCTCTTGGTAAAATTTTCAAAAATTGGGGTCATCTTAAGACTTCATAACTTACTCTTTAAATTCTACAGTTTTTTTGCGTAGTAGTTGTTAATCATTGTAAGATTGAAGGAGGACAAGGAAGCATATTTGTAAGCTTATTCAAAGTGTCTTTCTGATATTTAATAATCAGGCATAATTATTGTAGGTATGACAACAACTAGAGGTGTCGTACATGTTTTATCTATGATTAAGTCTACAAATATCAGTGTGGCTAATGAATTGAATGTGCTGTGAATTATTTTTTAGGGGTATATGGCCTCTATTACTTTATAGATTGATGTAAAGAAACCAGTTGTTTATCACTTATTAGATTTTTTTATTCTCTTAGAAGTAATTTAGAATAGTATGCTAGCACCTTGCTGTATTCCTTTAAAACTACATCAATAACTCACCCTAATGAATCTACTTGAATCTCAATTGAATATTGTAGATTGGTAGAGCTAGAATTGGTGCTTAAAAAATTACCTCTTTAGAGTATCAAAATGTCTATTGATGTAGTTCTATCGACTCAAATTTTAGAGGTCGACATGCTAGTGCATGAAACGGTGCTATTCTTTCAAAGAATTATTTCATGAAATTTCTTAGGTATTGACGAGCTTTATGAAAACCCATGACACTGGTAACATCACGAGGTTTACACCATTTCTCAATTGCATTAATCTTGTCCTTATCAATGTTTATTTAACCCTTTCCAACTTAATATCCCAAATATAAAATAGTTTCCATTGCATACTCACACAACTTCTCATTTAACTACAAATAATGTGATTGTAATATGTTGAACACCTTCCACAAATTCTTTATCTTCCTTCATGTGTACTACTATAAATGAGAATGTCATCAAGGTAGATAAGAAAAAAACCTTCTAAGGGAGTAGAAGGTCATTCATTAGTCACATGAATGTTGCTTGAGCATTGCACAAACCAAACACCACTACTAGCCACTCAAACAATCTTTGTAGAGTTTTGAAAGTTTTTTTCAAAGTTTGTCCTTCTGCAATATGAACTTGATTATACCTTGCTTAGACATCTAATTATTTTAATGCTCTTGCATGCTTTAGTTGGTCTAATATATCATTAATTCTTTATAATATATACCTATTTGTATAAGTGATTTTGTTAAGTGCTCCACAATCCACACAAATGTGCCAACTTCCATCCTTTCTGCACTAATTCCACTAGAGAGACAAATGGTGAATTAGTAGGCTTTAGTACTCCATTTTTCAATAACTCTATGGGTTTCTTATTAATCACTTCATTTTTTACTATTATGTTATGATACATATCTATATTTTAAAGTGTTAATTTGATAAAAGTTAATCCGATGCTTCACAACACAATTTGGTAATTGCTCTAGTAAATTTTGTAGAATATTCTCTTAGTATCTACTTAAGTTGTTTAGGAAGTTTAATTTATTTTTGGAACCAGTATTCAACTTCTTAGGTGTAATTAAAATAACTTATAATTTAAACATTTATTTTCTAATCTCTTTGCATGGCTAGCAGCAATAATATTTACAATTAACTTTCCTTTGTTCCATATTATATTAAATTTCTATCCATCCTTACTGATTTGATACTATTCAGCTTAATAATAGTATATATCATCTTGATTCCACAAGTATCACTAGCAAAAGATGACATGGCAAACATCTAATAGTACTACTTCATGGACAACTTCATCAATATATTCTTAAGTGATTTTAAATTTTACATTATATGTTCTATAAACTCTGGCTTTAGAGGCCTTTTGACTCAACGCATGTGAATAGGGCTTGGATAAGTACCACTTTTTAAGCAAAGCTTCTGCACAAGGCCTTTAAAGATCAAAATTTTTCCAACTGCTAGTGTCTATGATAGCATTAACCAACTCATCAACTTCAATATAGATTGAAAAGAGTTCCACTCTTCCTATAATGATTTCATTAATTATAAGCCCTATTGACCTTACCAAATGACATAGAGTGTTATCATTTTATTGTGAAACCTCAATAATAGTCTCAATTTTAGTCGCAAGAAAGATATTTTTCCCTACTTTTCTTAGACGTGGCTGAGAAAAGATTAGTGTAAAGAATCCAACATTTTTCTCATAGGCCTTGCTTTTTGTAGTGGGTACAATTTTTGTGACTCGCACTTGTAAATGCTATTGTTATTATTGTGGCTATCATTAACCTTATTTGATATTAATCTCTCCTTTTTTGTTAGTTCATTATATTAGTGTTAATCCTCCTAGAGTGTGAAATGTAATGTCTTTGGTTCCATATTTTTGTTCTTCATTTCCATGGCCATTATATCAATGGCCATTGTAAATGTGCTTGCTTATACCGACGATTATGTAGGGAACAAGGTTAGTTATGTCGCATTAGGATAATAAAAACCTTAAAAACACATAGTAAAATCTACATCTTTGCAATAGATATCCTTAATACAATAGCATGTCTTTGAAATTTAATGGTGCAATCTTAGATTCTTTGCAGTTGTGCAGATTAAAGACAAAGCTACTTCCTATACCTTTCATACACAAACTATGGGATAAATTTTTTTCTCAAATTTTTTTCTTAAATAGACTACATATTAGATGTATATCCAAATTAGTTCTTAAATTTACGTTCAACTCGGCCAATGCATGGCTCAACATTTTCAATCAAGCATATGCTACTTTGTTAAATGAAGAGTAGTTGTATATAGAGAAAGAGGTCACAAGTTGATTTAATTAGGCATCTAATGTTTTTGCATCAATAGTATCATTAATAGGGTATTTCTAACTTGAACACACCTTATCAATTCTAAATAATTGAATAGGAATATTAATGATGGTATCCTTAATGTAAACCTGAGTGTCCCTAATTTTGAAACATTTTCTTTGTATGGTGGCTTTTCTTTCAAATTTATGATGGAGTCTATTGATTTTTTAACGCCATCCCTATTAACACCTCTAATTCTTGTGTTAATGAAGTAACTTGTGCTTGTATAAGAAGATTGATCCCTCCAAAGAACCTCTCCCTCTTTAGTTCATCATTCTTGCCTCCTTATACAAAGGTTGGATACACATTTTATTTCAAAAAGTGAAATATTTTAATTTTCACTAGACACATTTGACCATGGACACAAAGCATCCAAAATGTAGATTTTGTATCATCCAATCCGTTAATGGAATGTGCATAGATTTCACATACCACCAAGCACAACGTGCCTGTAGGTGAGGCATGATAAGTGGTAACAAATAGACATCCAATTTCTGAAAAGCCTTAGCGAGGATCTTTAGGAACAATCAAATGCACTTAACCTTTTTTAGTTGGACCAATATGGCTTTAAAGTGGCTATCAATCACATGTCAAGATGACAAGCTACTAAATGGAATGCAAAAAAGTAATTTTCCTTAAAATGGTATAAAAATGACATTAGCCTTCTCAAAATACAAACATTATAGATTATAATAAATAATATCCTGACATTGAATATTAATGGGGTAGTTAATTCTAAAAAAGATTCATGCCTTAAATACATGATCAAATTTCATAAAATTAACTTCATTTTTCGAACATTTTGAAGGCAACAAACAAATGGACATCATTCAATGAGCTATAGTTTTTATATTGTGAGAACATGTCTAACAAAGTATTGGGGTTTTAGTTGTATTGCACCCAAGGACAAATAATGAAATAGTTTTTGTATGCCAAGAACTATTTCATTAATAGAAGAGATCTTTGGTGGGTTTAAAGATTTATGATGGAGGCTAATTGTCTTTCTTGGACTGTGGAGAATTTTGTCATTACAAAGGTTAAAGAATTTAAATATCACTCTTCTAGAAAGAACTTTATTGAATCAAGATTAGCTCAAGACAATTCAAATATAATGGTTTAACTTATGAACTAGATACTATTAGAATACTCAATTTTTTTATCCTTCCTCCAACAATTAAATCTATTCAAAGACAATTAAAATTCCAAAGCACATGGATTGAAACCATAGAATTCTATCCAATGCTTGCTTAGAACAAGATTTTTTGAATTGTTGATTTAGGAATGAGGGCCCTACATTAAAAATAAGGAAACATAAAACTCACCAGGAAGAAAGCTCAATTTTGTAATATATTCTAGATGATTCAAGAATTAGAAGAGCCACTTTTGGAGAATGAAAAGTCCTTAACAAGCTATAAAAGAATTATAAACTTTTGAAGTAACCAAACTTAGGACTAGTTGTTCATGGCTACTAAAATGGTGGAGATGTATTAAAAGCTTGAAGGAAAGTACTATGTGGATCAAGCAAGGTAATAAAAGAAAAACTTTCATCCACATAATGGCCAAAAATAGGAAAAGTAAGCTTAATAGAAGATGAATTAATAATGCAAGTTAGAGTTGGCTCTCATAGGAGGTTTTAACTGTCCAATATGTTGTGGGTTGCTTCAGCTCTCACTTATATATTGTCTCTAACAAGCAAAATGGGATGAGCTTTGCTTTATTATCCATAGACTCATTGAAAAGGAATATGATGCTAGTTCAACAAATTTGTGTTGGGGAAAAACAAAAAATAATTTTTTTATGGATTTTGCAAGTGCATTTAAATTAGATGGGTTTAATAATTTCTTTTACAAGCATTCTTGATTTAGGTGAAAATTATGAAGCTATCAATGACTCTCTTATTGGAAACATTTTACTTAGATAATTTATTAGAGCCAATGTAATCTTTCTTCCAAGGACCTGTTGCATTAAATCTTTTATAGATTATAGACTAATTTGCACTTATAAATTCTTTTAAAAAACTTTTAAGTTATTATTTGTTAGCCTACAATCTTTCTTGTCCACACACTCATCTCAATGGAACAATCAACTTTTTCAAAGGAGAAATCAAATAAATTTATTTTTTGCATAAGAACTACTTTGATATTTTAAATTGCAAGGTCAAATTAATAACTGTATTATCAAACCATACTTAGAAACTCATTCAAACATATATCATGCAAGTTTCTTAAAAAGTAATACATAAGCTTAATTTTAATAGTTAATTTATTAATCTAGTTATAAGTATCTATAACAAAAATTGACTACTATTCATTAATTTCAGAGACAATGGTGCTCTTAATCATCCCATTGCTAAAGCAAGGTAACCATCTATCTTTAAACCTATTCCTTTTTATAACTAAAGCACTAAGAAGAGGTTTAAGCAATCTACATATATATGGTGTAGTGAATCACTATGCAACTTCGAGAGGTTATAAACAAGGTTCCTATTTGGACATAATAGTTGAATTTTATCCTCTTCTCAATAGGTGTAAAAAAGTCCATTCGAAGTATCAATATATTTTTCTTTAAGATCTATGACTAATCACATTTGGAAATTATTGTGCAAAATATTTTTTCTATTGAGAGTAAATAAATGAAACACAAGTAGGAGAATAACATCAAGAAGCTCTTAAGATTCAAAAGACACTACCATCCAATCTCTTCACTTGAAAGCACCTTATTCAAAGTAAGAAGTAGGTTGTTCACTTACAAAACAACAATAACAAAATAAGCATAAAGATAACTGGATAGAGGAAGAGTGATGAATGAGTTTCTTTAGAGGAATAGTCATCTACCATCCAAAATGCCCTTAATAATGGGAAGGCTCTTATTAATTTATTACAGTTTGCTAACAATTATAGGAATTTGAATTTTTAATTTGAAGATAAATGGACCTTCTATGCATATAGTGTCTCTTAAATTCTTTATTTTATGGATTCTCCTAGGTGTACAAACTTATTGAACCACTTTTCTGTGATCCATGGCATTAAACAAAACAAACATGAAATGGTTCATCAATTTCTTCCACGCTGGTGGAATTGTGGTCACAAAAACTCTTTATCTATTTATGTGCTTTGACTTCTTCCATCTCTCATATCTTGCAACATTTGGAAGTTAAAAATTTAGAACTAAAGAATAGAAAAAAATCCTAGTAAATTCTATTATAAATAGAGTTCAACATAATATCTATGCCATTTTCAATTGTAGTGTAAGCAAGTAGAGAAGCTCAATAAATCTTCAATTGGTAAAAATATTCATTGCTTCCTCTAATTATTAGGGGCGAAAGAAAAACATTTAAGGTAGTTCAGTGGACTCCCCCAACATAATCTTTTGTCAAATTATAGACTGTTTGATTGAGTATAAGAAACCAATCCATTGTTTGTTTGTGGTCATGTGATCGGAGACTACTTGGGTGAAATAATCAATGCATTGTCAATTTATGAAGGATCTAATATAAATATAGAAGATAAGCAATGATAGTATTATTTGTTTTAAACTTAAGGGACAATATAGGCTATAGAGCATTATTGTAGAATCCAATAGTAAATCATTCCTTATAATGATTTGCTAAAGAATTGCAATCCCTTGGCATATGTTATCCTTTTCGAATGACATGAATTCATTTTAGTATAATGTGATTTGATTCTAGCACATATTATGAGAAGGCTATGTAGTAGTAAACCAATTAGCTTAACTCGCTAGCAATCATATTCATTTAAACATTCTAGATTCATAAAAAAAATTCTAAAAAGTTTCAAATATTTAATTTAAGATGATAAGAAGAGATGTCCATATATTATTAAGTAATCATAATGAAAGTCATCTAATGAATCCTTCCATAATCAAACTTGTGAAATTCCTTAATAAGCTCATTGCGTTGTCTTGGATCCTTCTTTTGGAAATCACTGTGAAGTTGGGGTTGAAAAACAAGCAGAAAATTCTTGGAAAACCAACCACAAAATTTTATCATATTTTTAGCTCTTTTAAAACAATTAAATTCCAATAAACTATCTAGGGCTATATAGCTCATGCCAAATAGGTCATATTTTTTGCTAATGGAAAGAACCTATTTACATTTGCTCATCTCATTCAAGGGAAACCCATTTCAAGATTTTTCCAAAAGAACACTAATCAAACCCATTTCAAGATTTTTTTTTGTCAAACATAAACTTGGTTTTAACCAAAATGCAAAGACATAAAATTTTGATTACTTTTGCTGATGCAAATTGAGTATAAATTGTATTAAAATTAGATTAAAATGTTTTTGATACTATTAATACCCTAAATTAGGAAGCTACCAATGAAATTATTTTTCACTGTAGAATTTGGATGGGTAAAGAATGAGAAAGACCTTCACTTTCTTAGTAATGTGTTGCTTTTTTGATCCAATAGAAAATGAAACTATTTATTAATTCAATCACATGGCAATTTTCTAGAAGCTCATCAATGGTATGTCTTGATTCTTTCGCTTATTCATCCTCTTAATCAACGCAATGTAAGGACTAGTTCAATGGCAACAATTAGGTACAATAGCTTTATTAAACAATACATGAAACTTTATATTTCATTTGCATAATTAGGTGATTTGTTTGAATACATTACACCTTCTTAATTGATTTTAAATATGTGGCGTGGCACATACCATTTTGAAATTTTAATTCATCATAAGATGGTTATTATCTAAAAATGTGGCATGGCACATACCATTTTGACATGAATAGAATGCTTCTATGGTTTTTTGAGGTTCTCCAATTATGACAATACATGAATACACTGGTCAAACTTATCCAATTTGGCATACTATCTTAGTTGGAGCAGTTTAGTTCTTTAATTAGCATTGCCTATCACTTACCAATATTTTAATAGAGTGTTTGCTGTGATGATTATGTTCATATAGTGATTCAATTAATCATTCTCTTATGTTTGTTTATATCATTTGAATGGATAAGTTTTGTGGAATCGACCATGGTCACTATGAATACCTCTATGTATTGCATTTATTGAAACAAATATATTGAATGGGACATACAGTTACTTTAATGAGAAACTCCAAATCATTGAATTGTAACCAATTAGCTTACAACATCAATTCAAATTAGCACATTGAATGCTTTACGATGCTCATCCTTTTTCTCACATATCAACTTTTGCCTTTAGAAGACTCCATTATAACACTAATGAATTTCAACTACTAAACTCTATGATAATCTCCATATAAAAAAGTATTCAATTTTTTAAAAGTGATTGTTATGAAAAATTTTACATGACCTTCTATTGTTGAAAAAGTTGATCAAATGATTTTAGAGGATGTTAACCACTTAAAATAAATATAAGTATAATTTGAGTAAATCTTTATTAATGATTTTGGGAAAATTTCTATTTTATTTTAAAGTAAATTTATTTTCCTTAAAATTTAGGAAAAAAGTAAAAATTATATATTTGAAAAAAATGTAAAAATATACCAACACTTTTATAATGTTCAACTTAATTCCAAGCATACATTCACCCCAAATAAAAGCGAAACAAATGAAAAACAAATTAGCATAGTCCTTTTGCAAAAAAAAAACAACCATCACAAGATTAAAAAAAATAAAAGGTCAATAATAGTCTTTCAAAGAAATAAAACAAACAGAAGAAGAAAAACTGTAATGGCACAATTCAAATTTGATGCATAAAATAATATTATGTTTGACATAATATTTAACAAAGAATAAATGTATTATGCTTTTCCTGAATAAAGTAATAAATAAAAAGACACCTACAAATAAGATTTCAATTTACTAGCTTTAAAAAATTCATAAACATTTCACCAATATTTTTATGTTAAAAATGTACAAATTATAGACATATTAAAAGTAGAAACCAAACTTCCCAATTTGCTATTATGGGTCAAATGACACTAATTTAATAGAAACTATTGAAATGTTGTCCTTTGTGCAAAAAAATTGTTGGCTAGCTCAATAGTTTTTATAAAGAAGTCCTTATCAAACATTATTACGACATTTAGAATCTAGAGTATATCATAATAAATGGTTGTCACATGATTGATTTTTATATGGATCGTTAGATCAAAAATTGCATGATCAAACCAAGGTAAATGATAGACACATTATTGATTTTACTTTTGACTTCTAAATCAAAACAATGCATGGTAAAATACAACTAAATGTGAGCTACATGATAAACTTTAACTTAGACCATTAGATCACAATAGCTTCATAATCAAATAAATAAATTTAAATTTTATGCAAATTAGAAAGTTGGTGGAAATTTAGACCATCGGATCATGAAACTTATGTGATCAAATGATTTGAAATAAATTTTTGGTTTAGAAAGAAGAACGAGTTGTCAAACATTTGATCATGAAAACAATGTGATCGAACCACTAGGTTTGGATCTACATGATTTGGATAGAAATATAATATTTTAACTATTCAATTTACTAATAGATTTAACACCACACTTACATTCACATTTTCGAAGTGATATATGAAAAAAGAATTCAGAAGTTTAGTCTGATAATGCTTATTTCTACAAAAGATAGCTCTACATCATGGTTTATAAGTGTGCATAAAATTTGTCAAACATATGGGGCCCCCTAATTCATTTAGGAGATCGCCACCCTTTCCAACTACAAAGTCTATAACAGTAGAAGAGTGATTTTGTGACTTGATGCGGTTGCTTGAAAGGTCAAGAGTTATTTCTTGATATGATAATGTGATTCTTTAGATTTTTGTTACACTAATAGCTTTAATAGAAAAATGTTATGCATGATGGTGTAAGATCGTCTAAGAGTTAGGATAAGGCAAAATGATTATATATATATATATATATATATATATATATATATATATATATATATATATATATATATATATATATATATATATATATATATATATATATATATATATATATATAATTATGTGTGCGAGTACAATTGAATCGCTTTATTAAGAAAAAGTAATAACATTAATTATTGATTATTTAGTATGTTCATTTTTTAAATGGTTTAATTGTGCTTATAAGAAAATGATAAAAATTACTATCACCATAAACTTATGGAGGATTAAAGTGGTTTTGATGATAATAGCACAAATAACTGATGTTTAACATAGTCATAAAGCATGAATATATTTAATCTAAATAAGTGACAGAGAGGAGCATCATTGAGACATCAAAAACTTTTGCAAGTAGGATGTTATGTTGTTGAAACCTAGCCACACCTAGCCATGGTTGTTAGTTTGATCATAACAAACTTTATGTATTAATAAAAGATTTGGTTGACTAAATTTTTAGATGTTAAAGGGTTGGTATGGTTTTTCAAGAAAAAAATTAAAGAAAAAAATGAGCAAATATCAAATCTCATGAAGATCATCTTAATTAGAATAGTAAACATCAAGTGATACATCTTGAATTTAATTTTATGCATTTTTAATTTTATTTTTTATTACAATGCTAAGGTTAATTTAACCGTTAATGCAAGCTACAAAAATGAAATTAAAATTTGAATTATCTACATTAGAAAATATTTTAGTTTTTAATATCTTTTATCATCATGTGTTGACCATCATACGACTCATTTTCCTATCTTTCAAAATTAACATTTCAAAAAAAATTAATTAAATCTAAAAATTAATAAAATAATTCTAATTGAATTAACTAACCTAAATCTACATAGCAAATGTTTGGTCTAATAATTCTAGACCTGCTTGCTACTTCAATCAGATTGAGGCATCACTCAAGAACATGGATGGAAGTATATTGAATCAAGGCACAACACAGTATATTCATAAATAAATTAATCATGTTACCATTAACAAATTTGACTAAATTCTAAAGCAAAAACCTAAGAGTAGCAACACTAAAATTAGACTATTTTTAATGAACACCAGATGTTCTATATTTTAATGACAAAAAAGAAGAGCAAGTACATCATGTTTGACTAAAATGTAATTCTTTTTCTACATTGCTAACTTTCCATTTTAGTTAATGATGTGAGTTGTCTGGTGATACAATTTTGTAATCAAATGGTTTCCAACTCGTTTACCATTTTTAAAGCAATAATTTCATTAGTAATTCGATCACGCAATCTTGTGATTGCATGGTCAACATTTAATCCACAAATAAAATTAAATCCAACTATCAGATCATAATTTAGATCTAATGGTCTAGATGAAATCATAATTTGAAAATTTCTCCAGTTTATTCAAAACTCACTTTTTGCAAGTTTGACTATCGAATAGTCAAAGATACTTCTCATCACATTGATCTCAGAGAACTATTATTTAACTATTATTTATTTTCCCTTATAACTCTTGTTCAAATAACACTATGCTTCCAATTAAAAGACATTCTTCAAATCCTAATGGTTAATCGATCAATTCGGTAACTAATATTAGTCGATATAAAATGTTTATAAATATGATTATCAATAAACCAAATAGATCGATGAAATGTTTACAAGAGTATAAAGAAAATGCTTTTAGTAATGGTAATAAAGCCATTAATAGCTAGTGGTCATCGTCACTTCCATTTGTGGTGTCATTTATCATCAAACTCAAATTACTACTTAAGATCAATTGAGCTCTCATTTTCTAATTGATAAAATTAAAATATTAGTACCTTATTGAGCATTTCGTTAAACATAAGAATTAGTCTTCATAGATTCTTATTGTTGTTTTCCTTTTATCATTTTATATATCCTTTTTTATTGTAAACCATTTATGGTGTGTCTTTTCCATTTAATTATTCTAAGGGTTTAGCCTATTTAGGATTTTGTAAGTTTTTATATAAGTGTTATTGTATTCTTGGACTTTTCCTTGGGTAAACATTGGATTGATTTTAGGTAAAACCACCAAAAAATATACTTGTGTATACTTTAAAATTATTATTTTCTTTTGTTCTAATAATTTCCCTAAAAATTTATTATCAAATAAATATTAAAGTATTTAAAAAGAAAAATTAAAATGTGTCTAAAATTATTTTTAGGAATTTGTTCAAGCTTATTAAAAATACTTTAAGATATTTTTTAAAATATTTATATAAAAAATAAAATTTTTTAATATTAATTCTTGATCCCTTTTCATAAACCACATTTAACATGATGCAAGAAGCTCATTAGCTTAAGACTAATGCTGGAACCTCAAATGAATTGTAAATTGAATATCAAAAGAAAGGAGCATCGTGAAGCATAAGGAAGCAAGTCGATATTTTCAATTTCGAGTTGATAGCATTGAGGATATCTGACAAAACTTAAGGAATACTAAAAGAAAATGAACAATTTTGAGAGAAAGTTTTTATTTCATAATTTTTTAAATTGACAATTTGTAGGTATTTATTCAATTATTTTAAGCATTATTGATATTCAAATTGATAAAAAAATCAAACATTTTTACATGACATTTCAACAAAACAACAAACATAAACATCTAAGTGATAATGAACTGATAACTTTTTTCGAGTTTGTTGTGAGCATGATGAAATTTGCAACATCGTTATAGGGTTATTCCATTATTTTCGGCATTATGAGTGCAATTTCCTTAGTGCCTCTATTTTATGGTGAATCTAGATAAGTCCTCCATCCTTGATAAACACAATAATGCCAATATCCTTGAAAAAAGGCAATGTTCAATGATTACTTTGCTTCCAAATAGGATTCTTCCTTTAAACTCACTCTAATAGCCTATGTTTTCACTTGGATGACCAAATTAATAAGACTAAGAATAAAAAAAATTGCTTACTTTGGATTAGCCATGATGTGGTAAATTTGTGCTCTTAATATTTTCACTAAAATTAGACAACATTTAATATTAGATGTACAATATTTGGAAAATCATAGTCTTCCAAATGAGAAACTTAAACTATTTCCCAATGTTTTGGCTTAATATAGAACCTTTGAAAGCTCTAGTGCACATGTTATTGGAGAAGCTTCTAGTCTACTTGGTCAACAAGTAGTACCTATTCTCAATCTTGTCAACAGTCAACAACTCATTAAAAGTAGATTCTACACAAATCATCTTAGGAAGGCACCATGGAAGTGTAGCATATGTATTTGTCAAACTTGTTAAAGATCTTTTAGATATTAGAATTAGTAGAATGATTGACAGAAAAAATAGATTTTGAAAAAAAAAATTAAGTATTTAAAATTTTTTCAAATACTATCTATGTAATTTTAAACATGGTTTCTCAATGGTCAAACATAAGAAGCCAAAAGGTTTGACCCTTGTTTGTAAGATATGGTGAAGTTCATAAAATCCCAGTTAGTTAAGCAGTTAGTAATGTGAAACATCCAACTTTGTTAGTCATCAATGTAGACACCGAAAGGTGGAATAATGAATGAAAATAGATGAGCCAAAATATGGGTATAGAAATTGATAAGGGTATGATAGGTTCTTAAAATTCTTAAAACACCCTTGCTCCCATAATTGAAAGAAAAAACTCCCCCACTACATCACAGATCATTAACACTTATTAAAAGAAACTAATTGTATAATGAATCATCTATTTGTTCATTTTTATTATTAACTTCAATGAGAAATTGTATAGTAAAAGTAAAACATTTAAATTTAACTTGAAACAAAGGAAGGATGTGTAGCTTAAACAATTAGTGAAGGCTCAATCTCTCAAAATCATTAATAAGGATCTCTAGGAAAAAGCACAGGCTCTTAAGCATTTTGAGATAGACCATAATGGATTTATAGTGGTTACCAAATACAAGTTAAACAAGAAAAGCAACTAAATGGAATGTAAAAAATTGGTTTTCAAGAAAATGACCTAAAAAAGCTTTTAGGAATCTCATAATGTAAATATCACATATTATGACAATCAACTTCTTCATTATTTACATCAAGGGTGTAGTTAGTCTTGTAGTGTCTTGATGTCTTAATAACATGATCAAAATCCACAAAATTAAGTTAATTGGATTATGGGAAGCCTTTACAAGTGATAGACAAATGGACATTGTTAGATGATATAATTGTTTCATTATTTTGCGGGCAACATTTCTAACAAAATATGGGTGTTGTAGTTGTAGTTCTTACAATACCAAAAAATGAAAATGAAGACAAATGGCTTGACATGGTTATAGTGCATGATATGTAAATGTTGTGTTACCTATTGAATCATGATTGGTTCATAGATTGTCCCACTATAATGGTATAACATATGAACAATATCTCATTAGGCAACTCATATCAATCATATCTCCATCAATAATAAAATATAATACTAAAAACTTAGTTTCTTAAGAACTTGGGTTGAAAAATTCTATCTCATGGTGGCTTAGAATTGGAGTCTTCCAACTGCTTCATCGGGAATAAGGGCCATACCTTACAAGCTAATGAGAGTTAAAAATCGCTTGCAAGAATAAACTAAACCTTAATTTGGTAATATATCTTATAAGATTCAATTATAAAATTAGCATGTTATGATGAAGGAAAGCAAATTCAAAGAGTTATAGATGAGTTATCACGGTTGGAAATAATAGTGCTTTCGATAAGCTAATCATTGTTGCTAAAATAGAGGTGATGTATTAGTGCCAGAAGACATCTACTGTGTGACTCAAGGATGGTGATAAAAGCACTAATGTCTTCCACACAATGGTCAATAATGTGAAAACGGATCTTAAAACATGACTTAAAAGATTCAACTACAACTTGGGTCTTAAAAGAGGATTCAATTGCCAAATATGTGATGGATTGCTTAACCTCTAACTAGTCCCACTAACAGGTGCTTTGCTTTGTTTTTAAACTCACTAAATAGTGCTATGATACTGATTTAGCATGTTAGAATGGAGGAAATATAACCAATTAATTTTTAAAAGAATTCTTTACGTTCTAATGGATTGGATGGGTTTAATGGTTTCATTTACAAGCATTATTTGACCATAATTCAAGATGACATTTATGATGCTATGATTGTTTTTCTTGTTGATAGCCCATCACTTAAAGTATTCACTAGTACTAATATAATCTTCCTTCCAAAGACTTATTATAGTAAATCTTTTGAAGATTTTAGAACAATTTGTTTCTATAGTTTCTTTTAAAAAATACTACGTTTTTAGTAGTTAGCTTACAGTGTTTCCTACTCACTGTTATCTTTATGGAGTAATCAACTTTTACTAACATGAATTCACTAAAAATATCTTACTTGCATAAGAACTACTTTATGATTTAAATCACAAGAGCCAATGCAATAACTCTATTATCAAGCTAAACTTTAGGAAAGTATTCAGTAGTATATCTTAGGGCTTTGTTAAACACAGACTACACAACTTTAACTTCAACAATTAATTTATTAATTTAGAGATGAGTATTAATAATAGACGCTGTTTGTTTGTCATTATTAATGAGAAAAAGTGAATCATGAGTCCACCAAAGAAATTGTAAAACAAACTCCCATTTGTGCTTTGTAGATGGCTATATCATTTTCTCAGGTGGTGACAAATGGCCCATTAAAACTATCAAGTTATTTTTCTCTAAGCTCAAGAGGACATCAAGTTTTTAGATTAATACAGAAAAGCACTTGTTTATTTGATTTAGAAACATCAAACAGAAGCTTGAGAACATCATCTAACTCCTGGGACTCAAATGATGCTACCTTGAAATCCTTTAACTTGAAAGCACATTATTTAAAGCTAAAAAATATGTGATTCACCTCCAATACTAGATTAATAATAATTACAAGGAGAAATTAATCTTAAAGGGAGTTAGTAATGGTTAGTCATGTCCTCTAATTAATACTACTTTACACTCTAATAATACCATATCTTCCTAACAAGATTTTTAACATACTAGAAAGTGTGACAAATTCTTTCCTACATGCTAATAATGATTAGGTGAGTAAGAAGAATTTGGCCAATCACAAATAAATTAGGTTCCTCTAGGAAAACTATGGATAAGTTGTTAAGAAATTGAAATATTTTAAGGATGCATGTAATGCAAGGCTTTGCTGGAAGGTCTACACCTCAAAGACTATCTCGACCAGAAACATAAGTGGTAATTACTTCAACAAAATTGTTATGGAGCATGCTCCTAACTTGGAATGATGTAAACAAAATCATTCTCACTATTTACAAACATGGAGCCAAGTAAATATGAGTGGATGCAATTCACTATCAGTTGAGCATGATACAAGCTTATAAGTAAATCTCTTATTCATAAGTTAGAAGCATAATGTAGAGTAATTGCTAGCTTTCCAAAAATTACTTACTAATATGGCGCCACTTAAATAATTAATTTCCATTTCCTAACTTTCTGAGACAGTTGAATTTAAATTACTAACTTATGAAACCACTTTGCCTTAAAGTTTTTGATGATTATTATTTGAAAGGTGGTTTTTGTTTTACATATCCTTAATTTACATACCCCACACATCTCTTAAGGAATTTTTTATCCGATAAATACATATTGGAGGTCTCACTAGGCATTTTGGTTGAGTTAAAAAATTAAGATGTGTGACTGATTGATTTCGTAGGCCAAAATTTTACCAAAAAAGTTGTAATGATAGATTCTTAATGTCAAACATGCATCACAACTAATTTAGATAATTATAATCAATGCGAATATACACCATTATTTATAGCACAACAATCATGGAAAAATGTATGTTTGGACTTACAATTAATAGCTTTCAAAATCATTAGAAATAATGACTCCATATTCATATTGAAGAGTTTTCTAAAATGGCTTGTGCCATATCTTACCATAGGACATCAAATACCTCCCGTATTATGATGTGATTTCCTAATGAAATTATGAAACTTCATGGCTTACCTCTAATAATTATTTTAGATCATGATATCAAATTTACTACGTACTTTTGAAAAATACATTGGTGTCTAAATTAGCCAAAACTTAAGTTTTTTTGTACTTATTATCCAAAAAATGGAGGGGCAGATAGATGTCATCAATCAAAGTTTAGGTATCCTTTTTTGTAGCATAGTAACAGAACATGTTGAAACCTAGAATCATTTATAGCATTCTACTCATTCCAATTCAAATGATTCAATTAATAGAACAATATGTTTGAGTCCTTAAAATCATCGTTAGCCCCCTAATTATTTTATTCTTTGACCTTATAATTATAGCACTTCTTAGTTTGTTAAGCCTTTCATGCATCATATTTAGTTATTATATAAATATATTAGTAAATAAATTAATTGAAATAATTAAATATATAAATAAAAAGGAAATTCTCATTGATAACTAAGAAAGTTTGTTTAAAGTGATTACATAACGATTTATGTTAGGTTAGAGAGACACTAACTGGAGTCATTCAAATAGTATAAGCCTATAATATTGGAGCATTTAGAATTATATAAAGGATAAGCGTGAACATTTATATTTTGATTTTTGCAAAGATTATTAAATTAGAGCAACCTTTAATATTAAATAACTTGTTTCATTTATAAAGCAATGCCAAATACCTAGTGAGACTTTGAGCATTCACCATCATTGCCAAGTAAAAATATCCCAACAATACATTTAGCCACATCTTGTTAGCATTGAGATCAAGTGGAGCTAGTCTTTGATGATGAAACAATCTTAACATTGAATCACATATAACAAAGTTTTTTGGGGGTTGATAGGACCATCAAGTCCCTAAAGATACTAGGATTACTAAGGAGGAGCTTCACCCCCTAAATTTAGAGATGTTAAAGCAATATTAGAGATTTCAATATGACTCAATGGAGTTGAGCTCATTCTCACCTAGGGAGCGTGATATAGTTATTATTATGTTATTAGCTCCTATTTATAGTTCTTTGTTTGATGATAACAAACAAAATTTTTTTTTTATTAATTTTGTTTAAGTAAATTTCTAGAATTTTGATAATATATGCTTTGTTGTATGGATGAACTTAAAGAAGAGGAGTAAGATAAAATCACATGAAAATCATCTTAGTTGTAGTGGGAAATCATCTTGCCTATTCTCCACCAACATTAGTATTTTGTGCGTAGATTGTTAAATTACTTTTCTTTTAAGTTAAAATCCCTCGTGTCAAAGATCAATTTATGTCTTTGGCTTTTTAAAATGTACTTGTCTTGTGATCCAATGATTTCCAATTTTGAATTAATAGAATCATTGAGCAGGCACTTATTCAAATATATTATTTGAACCTAAATAGTTTTGAATAATTTATGACCTAACAATTGGTTTGGCATATGACTCTACATTAGGTTGGTTTTGAGCATTGCTACAATCTCATAAAGATAGTGACGTTCAAGCCGAAATGTACCTTAAGAAAGGAATTAGTACGAAATGAAAGATTTAAATTCCAACAATAACGAAATGTATTAATAGTAAGATGCTTAGATAGGGCTTGAATATTGTTAAATGCAAATATTAAATTTTAAGCTAAAAAAATATATTCATATTAATGGATACATTACATCAAGAAAAATTCATGATCTTGTCAAAACAATTTCTTTAAAAAGCAATTAGTAGAAAATAAACTTTTGTAAATAAAAATTATTAAAAAAACTTCTTTTTAATTGTCTTTTTTTTCATACAATTAGTTATCTTAACTAGTGCGTTATAGGTACCCTTTAGTTAGGCTTGAAACAAAAGACAATGGTGAACTCTAAGATGGAGATTTCTTGAAGGGCCATTAAACAACTTGATCAATAATCTAATGCATGATAGATCATTCAATATTTAAATCCAATAGAATAAACAAAGTTGATCATTAACTTCACTTTCTATAACATGGCCATCAAACCATTAGTAGAAATTTTATGTTTAATCTGATGTCATTTTTGAATATGGAATATTTCGTCTAATGTATGAGAATGAAATTTGAGCAAAAGCATGTGTTAGCTCACAAACAGTCATTCAATGGCATCACGCTAAACCCTTTTGAACTCAAAGTCGTAGTCAAACTAAATCTGATTTTGATTAGTCATCTTTGTCAACTATAGTACTCTAGTTTTTTCTATGATTATCTTCACTATTTTTGCTTTATTTGTCCAATCATATTTTGCAATAAAATTTGTCATCATTGATATCACTTCTTGTACATGTATTACTTGGTGTAATTAGTCGTTCACCATTTCCTGATCATTAATTTCTTTTCATCTGTAATATCTGGTTGCCCAATATGTCCTAGGTGCCCATCATCACTATATTGCACATTGTTCCCTTGCTACCCACCATTGGCTAGTTGCCTATAACATTTTCTGGTAGCTATCAATCATCATCTTCTATGTTGTCTACAATTGATATCTTGGTCATGTCATCAATAACATTTGATCATCATGTGTAAAATTGCATAATGTTTTCTATCAAAAATTTTTTATACTATTTTATGTTTTATATTTAATTTCGTTGAACCAGTTGGAGCATATGTCATAAAATTCTAGTGATTTTTTTAGATTCACAAGTGATTTAAGTAATAAATTATCTTTCCCATATATTTTTTAATTAAGAGTTGATTTCATAAAATTCTCAATATCCTTTTTAGATTCTTTAGTGATTTAACTTTGAACTTATCTTTTCTTTTTTCTTCCATGCTTATGATATTTTCTAAAGGTTAATTTTAATTTTTTTAATTTTTTTCATGCATTGGGCTCTCTTTTATCTATAAATAGGATATGTTCTTCTGTTGTACTTTATAATTATTGACAAATAAAATTTCTCTTATTAGTTTCCACCTTTGTAATCAAAACGTGCATGCCTAACTCTAGTTGGAGTAATTGCAACTTTCCATCCTATATGAGAGACAAGGATCGAAGGTGAGAAACCTTCCTCTAGGAGTTCAAGCAATCAAACAAATTTCTACTTTTGCAAACACCTATTTTCTTAACCTACCATTTTAACTCTTCTGATCCAATCAATAAAACTTCACCCACCTAAATCAGACACCATATCCTAGCTTACCATCTTGTTATCCTTTCAACTAAGCTTCCTCACTAACAAAAATCTCTACCTTAACGCCCTTTTTCATCTTTAGTGTTCCACATGTTAATTCGAAAGGAAACTATAAGCCACCATTACTAAAAAGGTATACTCTTTTTATAATTTTTATTTTCTAAGTGATAATCTAATATTATAGTTGTTCTTTTTTTTATTAAGCTTCTCTACATAGGTTTGTCTTAAGTTTTTATTTTTTTGTGAAATTGGTTATGATAAAAATGCTTAGTAGAACTTTATGCTTAACCCTTAACATGTTACCACGCACTCAACTTAAAAATTCATGCTATAAATTTGGAGGCTAATCTTTGAATAATTGTAACATGATGCACATACAACCTAACCTTGATTAGTGTGTGATATCCTTCACCATTTTTTAATAATTTGTCAAGAATCTTCAATATTTTAGTCTCTAAATTAGACCATGGTAAAAGTTCAATTTTTTGTACATGAATGGATTACCACATAAGGTGAATAGACCAATAGAGAGGTATAACATTTAGCATAACAAATAGTTTAGAAATTATTTGATTATGTGCAAACTTTGTTGTAAACATTATAGAAACATGGAAATAAGAATTTGATTCTATGGAAGAGTTAATATACTTGCTGCAATAATGAATACTGCTTAAGCTAAAATGAAATTTTTATAGTTTAATTCTTTACCTAAAATTTTTTTTCTGTCATTAAAATTTGAAAAAGGAATATTATTTTTCTTTGCATGCTATGTTCTTTTTTTGGCTTACAACTTTACATCACTTTCTTAATATTTTTTTTTCTTGAAATTGCATAGATGTTCACTTTGGAAGGCCTTAGAAGAGCTATATCACAACATTCATCATGCAATAATTATTAAGTATTCTTTGGTAGTAGGGATTCAATGATTATGTTATGATTCATTATTTTATATCTCAAAAAGGATATGTTAAATTTTTTAATTTCCTTTTTTTAGGATTTTAATTCTTAAGTTTTTTTCTTCTTAGCTTGGATTAGGAGAACAATCAAGTACTCTATTTCAATAAAGGAAGAACTCTATTAGAGCTTATTTTTGTGGTCTATTAGAGTTATGCTTATCCCTACAGGAATGTAGTAAAGGTAAGTTCTTGTAAGCAAAAGGTAATAAGGGTAATATTTGGGCTCATGAAAAGGTAGAGAGGAATTTATGCTTTAGCCTATGTAAATAGCAATTGAGAAAAGTTCTCTACTTATGAAGGATTGGTTAGGTAGTGATAGGCTTAAGCTTGACAACTTAGGGACTCATGAAGTCCATATTTTTGTTGGGACAACCATGTAATTTTTTGTTAGTGCTTTTCTTTAGTATATATTTATCTTTCTTATTGATTCTTTTCAAATACTTTAATCATGAGATGCAACACATTGATCCTTTGTAATTCTTTAAAAAAGATTTAAAAACTTTTATAACTCCAAATTTATGCCCATCATCGGTTTAGTTATAAGACATCTAGTGAATGGAACTCCAAACATTACAATAAGTAACATAATAACCTAAAAATTCTAAAAGGTTTTATAAAAGAATCCTATGAGATCTAATGGAGTGTCAATTATAACTATTGTACAAATTCTTATCTTGTCGAAATTAAGAGCTTATAAATGCACATCAATATAAGTATGTTGAATCCTTTATGCTTGTAATAGAATGAGCATTATATTTAAATGCAGGTATCAATATGAAATAATTTTTTATGGGACAACTCTTGATTTATAAACTATGTTGTTAAATGACTTTGTTCATGAATTGCACGAGGAAAAAAATAATTATATCTTTACTGTTCATCATATCAATTATGAGGTTATTTACATAAATGATTCATGTTATTATTAGATCATGCTATTCATAGGTTCACTTCTATTGACTTATGCATAACTTCTGTAGTAGAGTTAAAAAAATATTACTATATCACAATTCAAACATATCACATATTAATTGTCACTTAGCTGATTTTGCCACTTTTTTGAGTTGACTAAAAGTAAGCTAAAATGACCATCAAACTGGCATAGTGTTATGAAATATACATGGTTGGAAAGATACATAATAGTTAGTGTCAAACCTAAAATTTCATGGTGTTAGATACCAACATCCATTATGTAGGTAGATTCAATCATGTGGGAAAGCAATGTGTAGGTGAGCACTATTAGATTGCATAGGAGTTGTGTGATGAGTGGTCTCATATGTTAGTGGCATTGGAGTGCCAAATATTCTTCTAAATTTAACTTCTATAGTGTAAGTCGACATTCATTTGGGTTAAGTCTTAGTGATGTAAGGTATGCTTAGGTTATGACATAATATGTTTAGAATAGCAAATCTATGAAGAATTTTACGAATTATGAGGGATGACAATTTTTTGCTTAGTTACAATACAATAATTTGAAGGAAATTACAAGTTCTCATGTTCTTATAAAAAGGACTCACTTTTCTTACATATTGTGGTTAAGAAAAATTTGGCCGATTTGAATCATATTCAATCATCTAACATCATTTAATTTAAAGGGTGCTCTTTTATTGTAGGTCTAATGGAAATAGTAATTTCGAATAATGTTCAAGTATATTCTTTTACTACTACAACATAGTACTTTCATATATTCGTAATCTGACAAACCTCATGATTTTCTTTTAAAAATTCTAATCTTAATGAATAAGTGTTATTTAGTACATATCCATGAAACTTAGATGGGGTTATTGTTTTCCAAATATTATTTTAACAACATTCTTAAAAATTCCCTTGGCTTTACTTGGGAGTAAGGAAAGATCCTAAATCAAGTCCTTCAAATTAGGGGAAGACTAGCAACATTACATAGAATCATTCTATTTGCATAGCATTGAGTGTGAAAGTAAGGCCTTCTTTGTTATTGACAATAAATAATCTTGTATTTTTTTTTAAGATTAGGCATAAATTATTTAAATAAAACAAAGTTTTTGTGATGCCTTTTCGTTATTCTCAAGTTATGTAAAGAAGAGATTATGTACACAAGGCTCTAAAATTCTAAGGGGATGTATAATAAAGCCTAGCGGTTGAATATCTTAAAAAGCTTAGTTTGACTTACTTTCTTATATTTTTCATCATATTTTTTATGAACCTATATACTAAAATTGGAAATCAAGTATGATTTTGAATTATCAAAAAATTTGATTTATCAAATTTCTCCACGTTTGTTTATCCTTGAGGACGAACAAGTTGTATCAAAGTAGGCTATTGCTTTGTGTGGAGAAGTTATCTATTCCATATGCTTAACATTATCGAGTAGATTCGCTATAGGCATATTTCAATTCTTCTTTATGCAAAATCTCATTTGGGAGCATGCTTAATTACCTGCAAATGTTCATAAGTCATCAATTTTCTTTTTGGAGATATTCTTTTCAACTATTTTATTCAAAATGTTGATTTAAAATTGACAAAAGTATTTGAATAACTCATGTCATTTTTATGAATATTCCTCATAAACTTAAAGAAAAACATTATTCAAATGGTATAAATAACTTTTTGTGTGCTATATCACAAGAATTTGCATTAAAATGTTAACGCAAAGCACTTTCTTTAAGGCTATGTGTGTGTTAGATGGGTAATATAGAAAAACAAGAAATAAGGAAACAAGAAGAAAAGAAAGAAGAAGAAAGAGAATAAAAGGAAGAGAAAAAGAAGCCTCAAAAGTACATTGTCCCTTTCTTAGAAAATAGCTCATGGTCAAGATGAATGTTCTTTATATAATAAAGTTGATTAAAATGTTTTATTTTATGATAAATCATCTTCCTCAAATGTGGAATGGCATTACAAATTTGGAAAACATAGAAAGAAATATTGTTTTGCGAAGGAATATTGTGCATTTCACGAAAATAGAATTAATGATCCATAAATGAAATGTAACAAGCTTAAGAAAAACATTAACCATTATCATTGATGATTATTTGAACATTTGTTCCATTAGTGAATTACATTAAGAAAAGGACAACCATGGCATTGTTCTTTTAGAACATGATTCTTTTTTCAATTATTTGATAGTAGAAAATAACTTGCTTGGAAATGAAAATTTCGATTAGAAGAATAAAAACTTCTACTGTTTGATTTGTTTGAAATCTATTCTTTGAAGAAAATACTTTAAGTTTACATATTGTACGGCAATATGTCTTATCATAAACTCTGGCTAACATTATCAGTAAAGGAAGTTTATCAATGCAAATGTCTTATCATCTAAGACAAATTTTCATGCCTTACATATGTATCATCAAATCTAATACCCAATTAATGCTACAGACTTAGTCATATTTTATTAGACTACTCTTTGAGGAAAACCACCTTTTCAATTACATGTAAATATGTTTGGATTCCTAGCTGACATTGTTTTGGATGTGACTTGAAATTCTTCATTCATCACACACAACAATTTATAGGGAATCCCAAGTTTATTTTGATTCATAAATACAAAGCTTAGGTAATTGTGTAGTTCTTCTTCAATTTTAAGCTCTTATAAAGATTAATCTTAATTTTGTTTGCTTCAAAATGACAAACCATTTTTCTTATTAAGATTACAATCTTGAATTATTTCATTCTGGATTTATTCTATGTGAGTAGATAATATTATCCCATCTTAATGCTTTACATTATAAGCTAATTCTAAAATCTATTTTAAATATAAGTTTTATTTCAATATTTTTTTCCCAAGTTTTTTTTATGTGTCATAAAAAATAGTGAAATTATGTCATAATGATTAGCTTCATCAATTAAGCATTTATACAACTCCTGACATCAAACGATAAATATTTAAACTAAGAATAACGATTTTGGATTTCAAGACCATAATCAGTGATGATAAGTATTTTTTGAATATATTTCAATTATTCTATTAATTTTGATTCACTAGGAATTAAGCTGCAACAAATTGATAAGGAGTTATCCATTGTGAATAAACCTAACTTAAATAAGGAATCTAGATGAACTAGAATTCTAAATCATTAAATACATATGATATGTGACAAGTTCAAAATGTTAATATTCTAAATTCATAATCATTTAAGGCAACCTTCAATTTTTATATCTCAACCCATTATTGTGCACTAATCTGTTATGAAAATAAAATTATATAAGAATTAGTGTATAGTCACATCAAGTTGTCATGTAAGAATGCTTGATTTTTCTACATTATATAGTGGCTAATGATATTAACTTAAGATTCACCTAATAGTTTGGATATTGAGGGATTATTAATGAATGTTGCATGTCCCCAGTCATATTTATATTTACATTAAATACATGAATAACAAGATTATATTACCAAAACTAAAATGCTCAATGTTTATGATAAGTAGGTGGTAATAGTATAAATGAATACCTTAATTTCCATCTAGAGTGGTGTGAAAAAGACACTTGTATGTGAGCACTAGATCTTATTTTAATGAAACCAAGCCAATTGGATAGTAAGTCTTCATTGTAGATTCAGCAGTCCTCACCTCAAACAACTATTCATTTGTTGATGTTGTTGGTTACATATCTAAGCTTTCACTAGTCTGTATCAATGAAAGAGAATGACAAATGGTCAACTAAATGTTATTTTCAATGAAGAAGAAATTTGTAAAATGGCCATAGTATTCAAGCTTGAATTGATTAAGAAATTTTCACAAGATTCCCAAATTTGTAAAAAAAACTAGTGGTATTTGAGAATATCAATGTTTTAAAATTTTTTATGGCTTAATCTTTTGATAACTAACATGCACTAATTACATTAGCTAGATCATTTATGATGTCATGTTCACTAGGCATAGAACATCAATGACTTTAAGCAAGCAATCTTTAAGTAGCATCCTAAGATTCACTTAGATGTTGATTCATCATTAGCTCTCTTTTTGGTTTCATTTCAATATCTTTTGACACATTTTTTTAATAATGTAGCATTTTACTTCTTGGTTTTCGTAGTAAAAAAATCTTATACAAGTAACAACAGCTACTATAAGCCTAACAAGATCAAGCATAGGAATGATATGTGTTGATGTGGATCTAGTAATGGAATTATCTAGTTTCATCTACATAACAAAAAAAAAGATTAAAACTCAAATGGATCATGACAATAAATTCAATAAGATAATATGGTAAATGAAAAATCATTTCAATCTAATAGTCAAATGTTAGGTTAGGGTGCTTATGAAAAAACAATAAGGCACAACCACATTATTACAACCCAATGAAGGAGTATATAAAAGCCACAAATGATTGTGCTGTAAAAATAGGTAAAATAACTAGCACATGCTCAAGGAAAACAATGGTTGCCAATCAGTTGACATGGAACAAAATGAAATTTTAATCCAGATTACTGATAATTAAATTTTATTTAAAAATCCCAAAGGTAGAATAAACAACTATGTTTAGTTTTTGATTTAATAGCTTCTTAGGATAAAGCTTCTTTGCAATATGACTTAACAATTAATTAAAGTTCTCACTAATGACTAACTCAAAAGGACTACAAATTCTTGTCCAATGTAATTTCAAGAGAAAGATGTCAATTTGACGAACATTTATAGAAGTTCCTGATTCTCTCAAATTGCATAACCAATAACTATTTTGGATAACATCTTAGTCTGGAATATAAGAGTTACAACAAATAAGAGCATTATAAGCTCTTTGATCCCTTCAACACAAAAAAACTCTGATTCCTATCATGAACCTTTTGTTGATAATTACTAATTGCATAAACTATATAAGAGATTAGAATTTAAGCACAGCTTAGGAATATATGGAGTAAGATTAAGGTATTGTGAATGAAAAGAATTTATTGTATTCTAAATTCGGTGAAGTAAAATAGCAAGTATTATACCTCCATGTATAATAAATTCAATGGCTAAAGAAAAGGCATTCTAGTACAAGTTAACTCAAACAATAGAGAAAACTAAAGCTTCGTTGTTAGTAATAAGTTACTTTAATATAAACACTGCAGTTGATTAATACAAGGGTTCCTCCAATCCTACGTAGAAAGTATTTGATGAATTCAATGATAAAATTAATCAATGGTACATTGGAGAACACCTAATCATAATAACTTTAATAACATGGACATAGAAAGGAAAGGGCAAACTAGTTTAGAAAATATTGGATTAATACTTAGAGAATCAAGCTTTGATTGATGAATTCTCACCAATAGAAATAAAACATTTATGTAGAACTTAATTAAAACATGGAAACATCTTCAATCTGTAAAGGATACTACTCATTTTCTAAAGTTGTTAAAATTTCAAAATGTGTCAACGAAGTATCTAATATTTACCTAAAAAGCAAAACATTTTACAAAATTATGTTGTTATTAAAATATTTAATATATTTTCCACTTCAAGATTCACTTGTGATACCACATATAATGTTAAGTAGGTTGTGACCCAACTTCTTCTGTAATTTAGTTATTAGGATATTAAATCGCCAACAAAAAAATATCCTAACATAAAAATTTCTTAGGTTAAAAATATGTAAATTACTTGCTAAACAATCTTGAGAATTTATTGTTCATGGAATTCCATTATATGGAGCATTTAAAAAAATAAAAATTAGATATAATTGTTATTAAATGATTAAATGGTTTAAATTTTAAATATTAAAGTTTTTTAAAAAATTTATTTATTGTTCCAAATAATGAAAATATGGTAGTATAAATTAAAAATTTAAAGGAAATAAATGATAATTGTATTGATGAATAGCATAAAAATATTCAAAATTATTTTCCACATTCTATTGATAAACAATTATAGTGATATGTTTTTTGTTCTAGTAAATATTACAAAAAAATGTTTTTTTGATTGAGAAAAAAACGATTAAAAACTCAAAATATTAAAACTACTTAAAAGAACAAGCATTTTTCATAAAATACACTAAAATTTATGAAATATTAATATTACAAGGTAATAAAAAAATTACAATAACAAATAAACTCAAATATTTGAAATATAAAGAATAAGGTTTTGTTATATTAAAAAAAACATAAATACTATAAAGAATGACAATATGACATTTCAATTTAATATTACAATAAAATGTTTATTTCATGAATGATTAAAAAATATGATAGAAGTGACATGCCAATCCTAAATCATATTTAATAGATTCTAATTTGACTAGTTAACATTACTTCGAAATAGTCACAAATAATGTAAACTACGGTCAATATTAATCGAAAATACTAATTAACATAGTCAAGAATCTTTCCCTTATCAAAACACATAACATTGAATGATTGTATTAGATAATGGTTTTTAATTTTTCATATTTTTTTTATTTTTTCAAAGAACATTTTTTTTATTATTTTATATTTTTAATTGAATTTATATTTTTATTTGTCTTTACTAAAAGTTTTGCACACATTTAACAATCAACACATTTAGCATCTTAAATAATTACTATTTCTTTGTGTACTATTTAATTTTGAATATCTCTTATTTTTATTGTGAGTCTTTTTGCCATGAACTAAGAGAATATTAATTATTCTTCTATTTTGTAAATTAATTTTATTTTTTAGTGCATAAGTATGGAGTTATATTGATGATATTATTTTTATTTTAATATATTTTTAATTATCATATCTATATTTTAAATGTAATTATTTGTCAAAATTATAATTTTCTATGTTATGACTTTTATCTAAAAAAGTAACTTTTTTCGCAAATTGCATTGAAACATAAAAATCTTTAATGTTACACAATATTTAATATTTATAATAAACTAATTTTTTAAGATTCAAAAGTTTTAAAATAAGAAATTTTTTATTTATTTGTGTAAAAGCTTTTTATTTTTTGACCCCATACATTATTTTATATGAAAATGATATTTCTTTACAATACTAAAAGTAATTTTTTTATAGAATAAAATTTATATCATTCTAAATATTAAAACAATTTATGTGTGTTACATCCAATATTTGGCATAATATAACATATTTTTTAGATGATTTAATCTAACAAAATTTAGGTGGTGAGTACAAAAAGTTATCATGTGATACCTAACATAATTTGTGATTTTGTTGAGATATAGTTAAAGGCAATATGATATTGCTAATGTTATACTCACATAGTGCATGTGTCAAATGTAGACGTGATGGTTATCATCGTCATATGAATATTTCTAATTATGAATTATAAAGGCATCAACAAGCATATTTATCTCATGTGTTTAATGTGTCTTATATATAATGAATTTATCTTATTATTATCGAAAGAGTATCACAACTAGCTGATAAAATGAAATAAGTGTTCCATGTAGTTCTCTTCCAATTTGAAGAGATGCATAGAGTAATACAATTATTTAATTTTTTAAATATTTTTTAAGTGAGGTTTTTATTTAAATGAGAATCATTTATATCTCAAGTTTTCAATATGGTTTTTAAAGAGTTTTTTATTAAAATATTTTATTTATATATTATGAAGATCACTTTTTAATATTTAATATTATGAATCCTTGATCGAATTAATGATTTCTAAATTTTTTATATGTAACTAAAATTTTTAAAAAGTCTTCATCATCACATTTTATTTTCTATTTAATAGCTTGTAGATTTTCATATTTCTAATCTCATTGTTTTTTTATACATTTTGGATTCGTTTACAATATGAAGTTCAACATAAAATATAGTTAATGTTACATTTTTATTATGAATAAAATTAAGAATGTTTAAAGATTCTTTATATCAATATTTGTAATTTAGTTTTATTGACAACTATATTATTGTTTTAATTATAAGGAGGCGTACAAACTTATTTGTAATCACTATAAATGTAAAAAACATATATTGGTGTATATATAATTTTTATTCTTATTAGTTTCTTGTTTATTTGAAAATTTTATTCTCTTTATACTTCTTTCCTTTTGTCATAATCATGATTATAAAACTATTTTAAAAAATTATTATATTCAATGTGCATATTATGGAACAATTATATGCAATAGTCCATTCATTAGGCTTCATTTTAATTTTATATTTTATTTATGTTTATATGTTTATTATTCTTGTCTTGTTACATACATTAATGTTCTTATAATTTTTAATTATTTTTTATAAATTGCATATACTTTTTTGTTTGACAAGAATAATTTGTAGTAATTATTAGGATAAATTTTTCTAGTTCTTTACAAACTTTTATTAAATGTAAATATTCAATGATGTTCACTACTTTAACTATTGTTTCTTTATAATTTTTCCAAAACATATTATAAATAACTAAATTATTCCAAAATAGTTTACAAATATGCTTGTCAAAAAATCTCAAACTTTTGTTTTGTTATTTATAATATGTTTTTTGATGTTATGCTTTTTATGATTTGTTAATTTATTAACTCTTGCAATTTTGCATAGCTTGTACATTAATCTCATAACACATTTGCAAATATATTTAAAAATTTCTAGTAACATAATGTGTTATATTTTTAAATTTTTAAATTTTGTATGAATTTGCTTTGTAGTTTCGGATATATATCATGGTAATATACATAAATAATTTTTATAAATTTAAATACTATTTTTATAATTAATTTGTCATAAACTTTTTTAATATTATATATACTTTTTTAAAGTTTTTTTTACATTTTAAATGTTATTTCACTTAAGTTATTTTTTATTCCTTCATAATTTTTTAATGTTTTTTAAATTATAAAATATTAAATTTTCTATATATGAAAATTAATAAATTTAAATTTGTCAAACTTTTTATTCATAATTTGACAAAAAAAAATCTAGAAAATGTAATAATTGTTCACCTTTAAAAAATATTAATAATATTTAAATAAATAAAAAGTTTTAATATTCAAAATATTATTATGTGCATAACCTCTTAGAAATGAATTTGAGCAGTATTTTACTCCTAGAACATTAATTAAAAAAATAACAATTTCGTAATTTAAAGTAAATAATAGGAAAAGGAAGCAAAACATAAAATATTAAAAATTCATAAACGTTAAAACGTGAAATAGTTGATATTGTAAAAACTTAAAATTCTTAAAACAATTTGTCTAAATTTCATAAAATTGTTTGAGTCACATATCAAAGAAATTGGTATGCTACTAAGGACAATGAAAATACGCTATCAAAAAATAAAATTAAAAATTGATCGTTTGAGAATAAATAATATAACAAAAGATATATAATATTTCAAAATTGCCATGAACATCACTTTGATAAGTTTTGGAAAAACATATTGTATTATATAATTTGAAAATAAAATAACAAAATTAAAAATAAGAAAATAAAAAAATACAAAACAAATATGTAAAATCCTGAAAAAAACATGGAAAATTTGCTAACAAAAATTTTAAAAAAGAATAAAATACTCTAAAAATATTAATTTTGTAAATACAAACATACAATATAATAATAATGCTTTTTATAAGTAAAAACGTTTCGCTAATGTAATATTACATAAAATATATTATTATAAATAAAAGTAAAAAAAATTTTGAACTTTGGACAAAAATAAATAGGACTTTTCTACAAAAATAATTTTGAGGAATTAGTTACTTTTCTATATGATCGAGTTACTACTTAATTATCTTAGAATATTATTAATTTGATGTACTTTTCTTATCAAAATTTTCATTTAGTCAATAATGAGAATATTTACTTAGTAATTATGGTACTAATTTTTTTTAACATTATTATCATTCCATTATTTTATTGGATATTTGCATTTTTAAATCTTTACTTTTTTTAACTTTTTATCATAAACTTTTGTTTTGTTAATTTCATTTTTTTGGAAATGTTTTCGTTAATCTTTATGTAGATCTGCAAAATAATTTATATGCATATTATATTGATGTTACTATTTTTAGTTGTATTTTTGTATTATTTATTTACACATAATATAATTGTTCTTAGGTTAATTATTGGATATGTTATAATTTATATAAAATTTCTATTTTTTTAACTATAAGTGCTTATTTATAATGCTTAAACTATCATATGAAATATAATTTTGAAGTATTGTGATACGTAAATTGAAAACAACTTCAAGACATGTTTTTGTCAGAATAGTTTATATATTTTTATTTCTTAAATTACTTATTTTTTTCTTATGATGACATATTTTTGTTAACATATGAACATTTTTAAATTTAATTATAACTTTTTTCATTTTTTTATTTTTTTAGAATTTTTAGATAAAGCGCAAAGAATCAATGCTTTAGTTGTTATGAGCCTTATTGCAATATTTTTGTAAAACGAAGATTATTTTTAATAAAACAATTTATAAGAATTTTGAATTCATTTATTGAAGAATATTTTAAAATTTTGCTTTTGCAATGGAAATAAAATATCTAAACTATTAAATCCTTTTACAATGCATTAAAAAACAATGTATAAAATTTCAATAGAATAAATATGTAAAACAAATAAAAATATTTGGTAAAGAAAAATATCCCAACAAATTAAGGTAATTTAACATTTCTAAAAAAATAAGCTATTTGCATATGTAATAAAAAACATTTAAATAATATAGTATATGTAAAAGTAAAAATATAAAGTCAAATATGCGGTTAAAGCGATAAAAGTTAATTATCAATGTAATTTTAACTATAATTGTGAAAGAAATTAAACAATTAATAGTCTCAACATGCTATTATGAGAAGTATATTTTTGAAATTAATAAAATATTACAAACTAAAAAAATCTAAAACCATTTATTTTATTGAATTATTAAAATTTAATTTAATAAAATATTTTAATGTGATATCTAAAAAAAGATTGTGCAATTAAAATCTTGAGAAACATACAAACATAAAGAAAAAAATCAAGTAAAAATATAAAATATTACAAATTTAAAATATTACAAATTTAAAACATTACAAAATATTTGTAATATAATATTGATAAGTAATGATAAGAAAAAATGTTTAATAAAATAATTCTAATATATAGTTTTAAAACTCAAAAAGAAAAATAAAAAATATCATATAACATCTAAATGTATTAATCTATGTTGATAAATTGAAATAAAAAAGAAAAAATATTAAATAAAAATAAAATAGAAAACATTAAAAATATATTTATAAAAATTAATGAAAATATATCACTAATTAGGAGAAGGAAAATATTCTTTTTGTAATGGATAAAAAGGGTATAACAATAAAGTAAAACGCCACCTAAGATCTTATACATAATGTAAACCATATTATGATCTGCAAAATAATCCTTGTTATCTAGGTGCACCAAAAAAAGCTTACTCCTGTACGCTTAAGCCTTTTTCATATCTACCTCGAGCATTTATAATCAATTAAAAGTCGTACTGAACTCATATAAAGCATGCCCACACAAGTTACTTCTATGTGCTTATGTTCTAAAATTGTAGATTCTTGTATTAAGCTCATCACCTTGTTTAGTGAGTTTATTGCACATTACACCTTGAGAACATTTTCTAATAAATATGTTTTACACATAGCTTTTAATATATTGAGTTTTCTAATATGTTAATCACTTGTGTATTCTTATTAATTAGAGTTTTTTGTTTGTAATAAAAGGTTTCTTTCAAAGAAATTTTTATTATGGTTAGTAAATATTTTAAATTTTTTTAGAGTAGTTTATAAAAATGATGATTTGCTTTTTTTTAGGTTTTAAAATTTTTTGATACACTTATCAGTATAATACTTTTTATTTAATTATAAAAAAATCATCTAAAATTTTTCCAAAAATTGATTTTCTTATTTATAGCTACTCATTCATGATAGTTTCAATAATTTCAAAAATCTTTAGTGCTACACATTATTTAAGTTTGTTTTGTGTTTATAAACACAAATTAAGTTGTTTGAACGAAACACAAATTGTTGTAACGATTGAACACTTGATTGTGCAACATTTTTTTCATGAACCATATTTTTATTAAAATATTTTTATACTATATAATATCTTTTTTGAAAGGAATTTGAATCCTGCACCTAAAAATTAAATATTCATTAGTAATTTAAAAAGCTTGATCAAATGTTCCATCAGGTAGTTCACTTGTGAAATAAGTCGATAAGTTTTGGGAGCTTTACAGATGTGTGGCCCAAGATGTACATCAAGGAACAATTTCTTTACCACTTGGTGGACTAGTTCTCAATCTATGATTCAACACGTGCACCTCATTTTACTAAGATTTATAAACTTTATCCCTTTATGTTGATATGAAAAATATGGTTATATTATATTACTAGTTGATATTGAATTTGGGAGACTATAAATCATGCATTTCATATATGTTATATGCATATAAATATTCCTTAATTGATTTTTATTACGTTGTTTCCAAAAATTATGTTGATCAACTACCATGATTTACAAAAATAGTAATATTGAATGTTACCATTGTTTTTCATATTTTGACCTTTTCAGCTATCTTATGATACAATCTATGTGTAGGATATTAAATGAAACATAAGTCAAATGTGACCATGAGAGATTTTCATCAATTGCACTGCTTGTGTTATTTTCATAATCTTATGATACATTGACATTAAATGGCTAACAAAGAAGTGTGTTAAAGTTTGCAATATTACAAATTCATACAAAATAATGTCATATGTATCATATAATATTGTCATTAGAAAATTGGATAAGGCTTAAACTAGGCAACAGTAAGTATGTGATGTAATGTTTGTAGTGTCATATAAGTATGACTTATTTTTGCCAATGTTTAATGACCTGTTATATGCTAAGTCTTGAGAACATAAATTATTCGTGAGCTAACATATGTGTGCTTGTGTGATCTCAAAGTAATACTACTACAATCACATAAATTAAGTTGAAATATGCATTGTTGTAAGAGTATATAACAAAGTTGTATAAGTTTTGTCGATCTTACAAATGAAATATAGATAGATTCCTATTACACCAATTCATTACTAATAACGTGCTTTTATGATATGGACCTATATATGATTTTATTTGAAGAATTGGGTGTTTGTTACGATTATTGATCTTTTTAGTATTATTTTTTTGCCTTCTTTTCATGTATATACAAACATTTTCTATTACCATCTTGATTTTCTCGTACAACATATTATATGCTACACACATTATACAATATTTTATCGAGTTAAAGAATTTGCTTGGGTAGTTTTATTGAACCCGATACTATAATGTATTCCTCAAATAAATATGATTCATTGAGATATATGAAAGTAAATAAATTGGATAAGCACTTCCAACAGACAATTTGAATGCAGTAGCAATCGAAGAATATGATCTTATGTTTATATTTGCTTGATCATTATCCTCGGAGCACGACAGTAAATTTAATTCTTTTAAGAATGAGATTCTAACTATTTAAATTACTTGAATTATGTATATTCCTTCTATTCATATAAATAAAAGTTATGTTTTAATGAATATGACAATGAATCAATTACTAAGTGATGTTACATACGAAACAAGAATAAAGAAGTTGGTTGTATTTTTCACAATGGTACCATCCTTTATCTTATTTGCTCTATTGCTCTTATATTTAGTATTTTACTGGCTTCATCAACATTACAATTGCTTTGAAGTTTGATAAGTCAACTTGGCCACATATTTCATAGTGTTTAGTTATTGGATCATTTTAGTTCTTTTATCAATTATACAAATTTTGCTATATTATTTCTTGAAGTGTTGTAGCAATTCCTCAAACTATATTGCTCTCTTTTCACTAACACTATCTGTACATCGCTAATATAAAAAAGGCAGCAGAATTGTGTGAGGTGCTACTTACGTGGCCTTGTGTAAGAATAGAGTGTTTTGCCAAGTAAAGTCCAACCTCGCCAAGATAAAAAATGTGGTGCTCTTTAAGGTTTTGCATAAGAATAGAGTATTTTTTTTAATTAATAAATATCTATTCATTAAATTGTTAAATCTTTCTTATAATAATATACTATAATTGGAGTTTTACTAATGTATATTAATGAATATTTTCTTGTATTAATGAATTTATTTTTTAATTTTTTGTGTCTTATATACCTTCTTTTACCAAGGTAAGTTCTCTGTAATTGGCATGAATACACAAAAACATTTTAAAAACTATGATCTAATATCATATAATTTATCTTTTTTAATTAATTTTTAAATTAATTACAACATTGAATTGAACAAGTTTATACTTTGAATATGCGTCCTATTAATGTTATATTTAATATTTTGAATATTTATTATTATTTAACATCCTATATGGTTTGCTTTTAAATTTTTAATAATTTTTTTATTTTTTAATTTATTTTTTGAGGTTCTATTATCGAAATCCTTTATTAAAATATCATATGTAAAAATTAAATTTTAATATTTAACTATAATGCAAACTAAAACTTTTTAAATTAATTATAAAATTTTTTATTTTAGCAAAAATTATTTTTTGAAAAACTAGAAAAGTATTGTATTGATGTAAAAAACTAATTTTTTTTAATGAAGATATCATACTTCTTAATCATTGTATTATTTTTTTGTGTTTCTTTGATGATGACATATTCATCACTAATTGATGAAAATAGTTTTTTATTTTTTATGCAAATTATATTTTTATATTCTTGTTAAACATAACTATACATGAGTTGTTTTCCTTGTAATGTTTGTACTATGGTGTTCTATTTAATATCTTCATGGTTTACCTCTCTTTAATATCTTTTTACGAAACCTTTTTGTGGCTTAAATTATTTTTATTTATTAAATTTAAATATTTTTTGTTTACTACTTTTTGGGTGAATTATTCATGAACTTTGCACTATTAATTTTTATTTTGTAATGATTTTTTGAAATGTATTATACAATGTAATCATAAGAAATCTCTAAAAACCCAATATTATACAAGATATACTATAGAAAGGGCTAATCTTTGTGATCACATGCCTTCTCTATATTCATCATAAGAATAGTTAAAAATGAGCGAAATATCCATGTTTTTTTTTGGGAATCTTGACAACTAATTTATCTTTCAATGTAACCTAATTTCCACATTTTGTGCTTCCATTCAATTGTCAATTTGTTTTTCACAAATTGTTTTATAATTATTGTTATGAGAATGTTTTGGTAAATGAATTGTGCTATTAAATTGTAGCAATTTTGTGTATGTGCAATTTAAAGATTTTCTTTTATGTTTGTATTTTGTTGAAATTTTTGACATAATAATGGATGTTTGTTTATCTTTGACGATGGACAATGTATTTTGTTAGTAAACCACATAAGTACCTTTAAAATTTTCATGTTTTAACGATCTGGGCGTCTAATAATTGTTTACATTATTATCTAATATTTCATAATTCATTTTAATCATTTGAGTTTTTTAATTATAATGACAAATTTGTGAATATCATTTAAAATAAAAAAATCTTTCCTATCCTTATATTTTATAGAAGTTTAATTTGATGTGTTATCTAATTAATTTTAAATATTAAGGATTGTTATTATCGTACTAATTTGATGCCTTTTTAGATTTCTTGTAGTGTTTAAGCAACAAATTTTTAAAAATGTATGAATATTTAAATACTTATTCAAATTATTTATTTCATAGTTTAATTATTTCCTGCAATATTTCTTAATAACATAACATCATTCATTCAAATTATAGCAATAAATTTTTTAATATATTATACAATTTAAAAACTTTTCTAATATAATACTATATAATATTATTATGCTAATTCCTTCGAATATGTATTATTATTTTTCACAAGCTAAATTTTTTTACTATTTTTATGTACATTCTTATTTGAAAAAAGGTTAAAATTTGTTTTTACAATATGTTTGTCATTAACATGTCAACAAAATTATTTTAATTATTTAAATATTTTTACTATCTAAATAACTAACTCATTTTTAAACATTGTTCGTTTTTATTGTCATTATTATGGCTACATGCATAATTTAATAATTTTATTGAAAAATAAATAGTTTTTTTAATTTTATACTTTTGAGTCTACTAGGTTTTATACTTTTTGTTGATAATCATACTATTTAATCATTCAACTGTATAATTGCCTTACTAGTTATATTTTGTTACATTGCTCTAAACTTTTTTATATCTATATCAACAAATTCACTGTCACTATTGTTCAAAGCATGACCTTTTTAACAGTTTTTTTGAAATTTTTCTAAATATAAAAACTTTTTATTATCTTACTTATTTTCATATATTTAAATATCATTTACTAAAATAATAATTATAAGTGAATTACAAAAAAAAATTTAGAATAGGTTATGCATACGAGCTTTAATAAATTTTGTTTATTTTTGTTTAGATCATATTTCATTCTTTGTTCTTTTCATAGTTTTTATTTTTATGAACACATTTATCAACACTTTTTAGTATAATATTTTACAAAAAAATATCTTAGTTTTTAATTTTTAATGCTTTTTTATTTTCTTATAGAGAGTAATTTTTATTTATTATTCATAATGCTTTTGGGAGCTTCCTTTGCGCAATTATTTTTAACATATTTAATATTGTATATTATTTTTTTTATCTTTTACTGATAATTTTTCCCCTTCAAAAAATATATTTTATTTACAGGATAGCACCAATCAAATTGATCTATGAAAGATGTAGTTTTCATAATCAAATAGTCTAAATCATTTCGATGAAGAAGCACATGCAAAAGTTTTCTCTTAGTAATTTTTTCCAGCCACTAGAATATTTTATTTAAAGGCTTATGTTTTATTAAAAATATGAAAATAGTATGAATAAAAAGGTAATTTTGACCATTTGGTAAGTAGTTTTATTTATAAAAAAACATCCATGAATAGTAGAACTTTTGAATATGGATTAATTAGTCCTTTTATAATCTTACAAAAATTTTCAAGCCATGACATTGAAGGTGTCTGCAGCCTGTGACGAATTTGAATTTTATGCACTACTTCTACTAGTTGTCAAACTTCTTAAAGCAATTTTCTTCTCGAGTCAATGAAGTTATTAATTTTAATTATTTCTATTTGATTTAATTAAAATAATAATGCCTCTTTAATAATTTCTAATTTAATGTTACCTATTACGTAGCTTATATTGCTATTATATGTTATTGTAAAGCTATAGTATTATGTTTCTTTTCTTTCATTATTGTAATGGTTTATCTTACCTTCCTCTGAGCAAATTTATCTTACCTTACTCTGAGCAAAAGAATCTTATTGAGTATTTGTCATTAGTTATTTTTATTATAAGTGGTCGAAACCCGAGAAGCAACTGGTTGAATTGTATGTGCCCGAGCGGTTAATGGGGACGGACTATAAATTCGTTGATAAGAAGTCTACGCTGGTTCGAATCCACCTTTTTGATCCAAATCCAATTGAAAATGAAAATTGGATATCCAAAGAACAAATGTGATGGATCTTTGAAAACTATCTTATTTTTTATTTTTCTTAGATTAATGATTATTGGATCAGATCTTTAAATAATTTATTTTTTTTGGAATCTCTTCAGTTCAAATGCTGTGTCTTACAGATCTTCCGCAGCACGTATTTCTTTGATAATTGATCAATTTCTAGTTTTATTTCTTTGTTTTTGTTCTAAATATGAAATATGTAAATATGAATCTATATGAACTTATAATTTAGATTTTTTAGATTTTTCTTTTAAAACAATCTTTATATGACAAAATTGGAGACGACGTTCTGCAAGGGTCACAATCCCACGATGGTGAGCTAACTCCAAAACCCGTCCTCAGTTCGGATTGCAGGCTTTAACTCACCTGCATGAAGCAGGGATCGCTAGTTTTTTTTCTAGTCTATTTTTTGGTTGACCTCTGGTGTACTAGTTATCGTGCCCATGGTACCACAAAATTTGAAAACTATCTTATTGGTGTGGTTACATTGGTTCAATTCCTGCCATTTGTCCATCCAATTATTTCCAAAAAAGTTTTCTTTTATTCAGAAAACAGAAAGACACTCTTGTTTTAACTCATATTACCTAAAAATCATTTGTATAGATTTTAATTCTGATTGACTCTCATATTTCATAATTTTTATAAACAATTATTTTTAAAAAATTAAAATATTTTAAATTAAATTTAAATTTATAGAAAATAATTTTTAGTTGAAATATTTTAAAAATACTATTAAGCTATTTTTTGAAATATTTTTGCCAAAAAATAAATTTTTATTTCTCATTATTCACTCATGCCATACTGACCAAAACTTCAATAAAGTTTAATGCAAAATTCTCTTTTTGAGGGAAGAAATTTTTGAAGTGATCAACGGCTCAAATTAGTTTTTCAACAAAAATGATTAGGCAAAGATGGTTCGATTTATAGGCCTCCACTCTTTTGTGATAATTTTTATCTCTAACAAAAAATAACTAATTATTTAAAATCTATTGAGAGAGAAATATGAGAAATAATGCAAACTTCTTTTAATATTCTCACCAAAAAAATCTCGTAGGATATTTTTCGTTGTCCATTGGATACTGCTAAATTTAATAGAATTGCAAGTTTAAAAACAACTTATAAAATTTGGAATAAGTTAGTGATGACTTATGAATGATCATTTGAATAGAATGAAATAAAAAGTGTAATAAGAAAAAGAAGAAGGCATTGAAGATAGAATGAGTCAAAAGTATTCATCAAAAGTGAGTAGAAAGAAAATATTGAGGTACACTTCTGTATGATGGCTAGAGAAGAAAAAGGAGTAGATATTCTAGTAAGGAAGGAAATTATTTTAAAGATAAATAAGTTAAGTAATTACTTCACGTTTGCAAAAAGTATGAAAAGTATAGAAAAATATAAAAGGATTTAAAAAAAGAATATAGTGAATATGTATTTCATTATAAAAGAGTTAGGGAAAGGTCCAACTTGTATTCATATGGAAAGGCTTATAATTTTAAAAAAAAGTCAATAAGCATGTACCATTAGTTAAGAAATTGAGTAACTTTAAATATTGGCTGCATACTTACTCATTTTCGAAAGCAAAAACTTATTAGTTGAGAAGTTTTTGTTCAAAGATCTTATATACAAATGTATGTTGTCATTTTACATTTTATAATCATAACTTTACATGGTACTATTACTTACAATCCAATTATATTTTACTTGCATGTAAGATTAGAGCTAATATGCATTGAAAATTTCGAATGTTTGCAAAGGGAGTGAAAGCAAATAGTAACATTGCTGAACATAGATACGTTCAACCTAAAATGACTTAGGTTCTCACATGTAATAATAAAAATCAATAATTATGCATATAAATTTTGATTAATAAATTTAACTAAAAAATTTGTGTAAGCATAAATGAAGAAAAAATTTAAATTTGAGAAATGAAATTTAAAATATTCAAATTAAATAAATAAGGAAAAATGATGTAGTTGCAAATAACCAAGAACTCCAAAACTTGTTTAGGATTATCATAAAGAACAAGTTAAATATGAAATTTTGATTAATTTTAGAATTAATGTTATCATAACAATTAATCATTTCTCGAAAACTTATATTTAAAAAAACATAATATACCTTAAACAATATTTTGCAGTATTTGTTATTAAAAAGAACTAAAATAATTTGGAAGCAATTGTGTGAGTTGAACATTAACTATACAAGAAAGTGTAATTAGAAATAAGTTATTTTCTTATAAAATAAACTTGTTAAAAAATTATTTGAAAAATTCACAAAATGTTAACTTTATTAAAAATTTATAAAAATTAGATTGAGTCCCTTCGAGTGATAACAAAAAATGGAAGAAAATGGAAATTGAAAGAAATAAATATGAATTAAGAAGGAGCATTGTTTTAGTCATGTAATATATGTTAGTAGAGTTTATCTTTTATTATTTTAGATATTTATTTTATAAATAATTTATGTTTTTATTAATTTTATTAAAACTTTTGTTATCATCAAAATTGAGAGTTTTCTTTGACATTGAACCTAAACATAGGGTTTCCTTTGTTGATAGCAAATTCAAAGTATTTTGAATAGGTTTGTGCAAGTTAATTTTTAGATTTTAAAAAATTGACACATGTGTTTATAGGAAAACTTGAAGAAGCAGAGAATCATGAAATCCCATGAAGATCATCTTTGTCAGACTGAAAAACTATTATGAGATAGACTTTAAATTTAATTTTAGGTATTTAAATTTTATTTTAATTAAATATTATTTTTCTTCACAATATTTTTTACGAGACACAAAATTAAATTTTATCAAAATTAATATTCTTAAAAAAAATTTTAGGTTCTCAAAAGCTCAGAACATTCTCTTTTGGTATCTTGAAAATCTTGTTATATTTTTTTTGTTAATACTTAGTGTTGATTTAGTGACATTTACAAAATATACATTATAATAATAACAATCAAATATACATTATAATGTTAACTATTAGCAATAAAAACAAATGTCTCTACGGTGCTTAAGAGATGTTGGTTGTCGCCACAAGGTCTGGAACGTAAATCCTTAAACTTATTTGTGAGTTGCAGTACTAAGTACAATTGCGAACATCATTATGTTGGTCTTAGAATGGGCTAGTACTCTCCTATCCGCATATACAATGTATAAAAAAATACTGATAGCACTGGTAAAGACTTCTTGAGCAAATCATGGGGCAACTAACCCTGAATAAGTTGGCCTTGAGGAACAAGTAAAGCTTTAAGTAGAAAATATCTTAGTTCATCTTCACAATATTAGAATTGTATGATTGTACAATTTCTTTATTGAAAAACCTCCATGTTATCTATCTTTCTATAAAGCCTGATACCATTAAATATTTGCATGACCAATTTTTATTGCATTGTAACATCTAAATTTAGCCGCCATGCCAAGATTTAGGTCTAACGGTTTTGATAAAAAACTTTTCCTAAGCATCCCCATAAAATGACATATATTTGATCGTACAGTTTCCCTAAACAATAAGTGTCGGTTCACTTTATTACAGTGATTCATGCACAACATCTTTTTTCAGCTATTTTTTTAGCCTTCTGAATATTTTCTTTAAATAAAAATCTTTCAATGAAAATTGAAAAAATAGATAGAAACAATAATGATTATTTTTCATGTTTTGTAAGATCCTTTAGTCATACAAAATATTTATAAATAAGTGAATTTTTTAAGGAAATCGATTCATGAATTTTCATATAATTTAAATAAAATTTTCAAGCCACGATACTCAAGCTGTTAGTATCACATAATAATTGTTGCTACTATAGCTACTTGCCTTAGTTACCAAACTTCTAGTTGTAATTTCTTCTTAAGTTAGTTAGGTTATTTGTTTTTGTATTCATAATTGGTCTAATTAAGATATTTTGGCCTTATTAATTATTTCATAAAGCATAAAATTTTTTTGTATTAATTTTGATTATGAGACTATAGTAACTTGTTATTTTCTTTCACTGTTGTGAGGGTTTAGACCATTTATCTTTTGGCGAAAGTCTTATATTTAGTTTATTTCCTAGATTTGGTCGGGGGTGAATGCATGCTTCTTCTAAACAATGCCACCCAAATATGGCTTCTGTATATTTTAGTACTTATTTATTTTTTTAATTTATGTTATTTAATAAATTATATTTATGAAAAATTTAAATTTATTTTATGTTAAAATTTCTAATTTTTATAAAATAATTTTAACTATTTATTCAATTTTTTTTGAAGAAATTTAAATTTTCATTCTTAAAAATCCATGTCCTTTTTATAGATCCCAATTTCATCAAATACATATTATGAAGTTCTATTTAGTTCGGTGGGGTGAATTGTTTGGAATAAAAATTATTTTTTAAAGAATAATTAACTAAAAGATATCATATTTTTTTAATAAAATTAAGAATATCTTTAAAAGTCAACTTTAGTACATAATAATTTTATTTGAAAATATCTTTAAGTCTTTGAAAATATGTTTATTTTGTTCTTACAAATTGTTTTTAAAATTACAAAAAAACTTAAAAATAGAAATGATAAATGAATGTCATTTAGGTTGTTCTACTTAAAATGAAGCCTATACTTCCACAAACAAAAACTAGCAAAAAATAACTAATATAAGTGTTTTGCCAAATGATAAGTAAGTGAAAATAATATAATAACAAAATAACAAAAATTTACTACTATGGCCTCACAACCAAATAGAATTAGGAATAAAATAAATAATTAAATAACAAAAAATAAAAACTTAACATAAACAAAAACACTATGCTTGGAAAATGTTTAGTGAGGTGCAATTGTTTTAAATGAAAGAATTAGAAATAAAAAAATGGAGAACTCCAATAATTTTTTTAAGAATGTAGAGATTTTAAGTTTTATACTTGATGGATAATATGTGAGGATGTGATGATTAGCCTTAGGTGCTAATGGTTTGAATGTAATCACTAGAAAATATTTCTTTAAATTTTTTTTAAAAATTTATCAATCAATATTGTTTAAGAATTCAACTATTTATCGAATTTTTTTAAATTACTAAAATTACTTATAAAACTAGTCAAATAGTCGCTACTAATAATTTATAAATATCCCAAGGACTAGAAATAATGACTAAAAGAGACATTGCTCATGACTTGCTCAATCAAAAGGCTGACAAAAGAAGAAATGTGAGATCACAAAATTTCATTGTCTAAAATGTATCTAATTACGATTTTTTAAATGGCTAATGAGAATACAATCTTTTGATCAAAAATTTGCATGATCAAATAATAAAATCACTCCAACAATTTTGAGTATAGTTGTGCAAAATGGATTGACATTTTAGTTACAGATTGCATGAATGATGGACTACTATTGTCTTATAAGAATTTTCTTATGTCATCTAATAGGAATATTGTTTGGTGCTAGTAACACCCTGGTTTGCACAAAAGTGATTCCATGCATTCTTCGATGAGTTATGTAATCCCAAAATAATTTGATGAGTTATGGAGATATTTTGTCGAAATGTTAAGGCCAACTGATCATTATTTAGCAGCTATGTTCTAACTTTAAATTTTCAATATTATTAGTAATGATTCTCTTTTTTGTATCATTTTAATTATATTATAAGTTTCACTAATTAATTATTATAATTATGAAACTTTTAGAAATAAATTATTGATATAACATTTCCCAGGATTTTATTAAGAATAAAATACTTCGTCAGATGTTTAACTTTAATAAAGAGTTTAGAAACCTAATATTTTTCTAAAGTAATTAATTTACGTAAAATTTATTTTTTGTTCTTTCAAATGTTTATTTTAATCAAGCTTAACATGTTAATCAAAATTAAATTATGATAACTAAAACTAAATTGAAAATATTTTTTCAAGTTATTTGCCACACGAACCAAGACGATTGTCACAAAATTTCATCTTTCTTCTTCTTTTGAAATTTTCCTATGAACACAAGCATGATCTCTCTAAAATCTTAAAATTTACTTAAAACTAATTCATTAGCAATGATTAGGGCATATGGTAACAAACAAACATCCATGATGAGGGGTCAACACAGCATTCTCTCCAACTTGGTAACAAAACATTTAAGGAGATCAATAAAAATATAAACTATTTATAAAAGTAATGTGAATGACAATTAATGGTCCACCTCCATGTACATCATGAATAGAGTAATGCTCTATTTTAATTTATGCTTCTTTTAATCTTTTAATTTCTATTCTCCCCCTCTTTGACCTCACTTAAGAAGAGTTAATCTATATTTAGAAAATTCTTCACAAATTAAGAATTTTGTTAAATTATCAACAACATCATTTTTTTTCTTCAAGTCTACTTTGTTCAAATTATACTTTTATCGAGTGGTTTAGTGCATACTTCGTTTTAAATTGATTTAATTGTTTTTATAACTATTACAAAATTTATTATTTATTCTATTTTGTGTTATGGATGACTTCAAATTTATTGCAAAATCTTAATGGTAATGATAATATTAAGTTGTAACATAAATCATAATTTTTTCAATAAGTTATTCTTCAACTGCTTTTTTTTTCTTACTTAATTATATTTTTCTAAACATAATTTCTCAAATCCTAATTGTACATCACATATAAATATAATGTTTTAAATTCGTATTATTTCATCAAAGTTTTAATGTAAAATAGTTTATTTTAATTAATAAATTAAAGAACACAAACCATTTTATCTCCAACATATTTAGGATAATAAAGGTAATATTTTCTTTAATATAAAGTATTTTCTCAAAGCAGATACATCCTCACAATGAAATAATAGAAAGAGATTATTATGACCATACAAAAAAATAAACTTGGTAGCAGAATATAATAATTTGATAACAAAATTTGTAAATTAATACACATAAAATCTTATTCTTAATGAAAGCATAATGGACCACACGTTTTTTAATTAAATGAATTATAATAAAAAAAATTAATAAATTAGCTTATTTGAGACTAAATTAGAGATTAATTATGTGACAATTGAAATGTGCACCTTAATGAGCTTCGTGCACTAAATGTTTCAATATGATGACTTGAAAAGTTTTATTCAGATTTTATAAAAATGTTTATTAATCTATCTTATTAAAGAAGTTACCTAATTATAAATATTTTCTAATGACTAAAAGCACATGTTAAAAATATATTATTTAAAAAATTCTACCATTCTTTTTAATTAATATATTATAAAATCACAACAACTAAAGGACACACTACATTGGGGCTATTTGATCATAATGCTCTCGGACCATTCTGTAATGAAAACTTCACAATTATGTGGATTAGAATAAAAGTACTATTTAGAAAATATGATTTTATCAAGGTCATTACATCTAAATCATAACCTCAAGATTAGAGTTTAATCTTACATGTAGATAAATCATGGATCATGAGATCGAAAAATTATGTGATTCAATAGAAGATCAAAATAGATGTCTTTAAAAGTGGCTGAGATTAGAGTCATTTAGTCACGTATTTGTCAAAATGGATAGCAAAAGTCAGTCTGAAAATTTTTTGTACAATAGTGTGGAATGGATATAAGTTTTAAATCTATACTGAATAAACGATTGATTATCATTGCTTTTTTTGTGCTTTCCTATGTTACACAATTTGCATATCTTTTAGGGTTTCCTACCTTTTCTTTTCTCCATATTTAAGTTCTCTATGGATTTTAAATTTATGAATCAAGTAAAAATTATTCGATGGGCTGGAGATTTATTTTATCAACATGATAAGCACTGTTAGCCCTATTAAAGTACTAGGCTCTAATTGATACATTTGGTTCTTTTTAGTAATTTGTATTTTTTTATTTTAATTATACTATAATGTTTTCACTAATTAATTTTTATTATTAAAATACACTTTTTTCAATAGTTTTTGCAAAAGGGTTTTCAAAGGTATGACAAGAATTCAATGGTTATTTGGATGGAAAAGATATAATTAAGATTTTAGAATCCTAATACTTTTCCAATTTGATTAATTCAAATAAAATTTAATTTCTATTCTTTGTATGAGTGATTTCGATAAAATTAATATCTAATCAAAATAAACTTGAAACAACTAAAATTAAATTTAAAAATCAATCCCTTTGTTAAATTCAAACCACAACCCTTCTGCTACTTTAAATTCTCCAGTGAACACGAATATCAGTTTTTTAAAATATAAAAAATTACTAAAACATATATTAGTAATTCTTAGGATTTTTTTTGTTATGAAAAAAAATACCATGACTAAATGTTGACAACAAAACATATTAAACAATCCAATACTCTAAGAAATGATCACAAAAATATCGATTATCACTAGACATTGACATTATCTCTTTTCTACTACTCTTTTTGACCATTCCAACAAATATATTGGGCCATTTGGTACCGACATGAAATAATGTCCTATTTGCCTCCAAGCTTTACAATTCAACTCCCCTTAGGATGTACTCCACTCATGAAAGTCTTTTAAACAATATTTAATTTCTTGTTTGAGATACATATTTACTTCAAAAATTATTTATTTCTTAAGAAAGTTAAATCCACCATTAACACAAGATTGAGATTTTTTCATTAAAAAAGTATCATATAGTCACATTATCAAATTTTTTCCTTCTCCTTCTTTAAGAGCACTTTCACAATTATTTTATTTGTCTCCCTCGTCCTAACCTTTATAACAAATTCACATTTCACTCTTAAACATCAATGTCCATGTTATTAGCTACTTTCCTCTCATAATTCTCCCCATTTTGTAAATAGTTTTTATTTTGTTAGTTATCTGTTGTCACAAAAACGATGTAAAGACACTGTTTTCTTGCACATTCTATTGCAAATACTTTTTAAAGTTTTTTTTTGAAAAATTTCAGAAAGATCGACACTGAGTATTGCTTGTTTAATTAAATAATTCATATATTTCTAACATCATTTGGCACTTTTGTTACCTTAAAAGATAATTAAAATTAAATTAATATTATTTTCAATAAGTGTTGGTATTTTTTTATGACATGTGCAGCTCAATTTGAAGCAGAATTATTATTTAGGGTTTTTATTTATTTGTTCTACAACATTTGACTTGTCATCCATATTATTCATTCTTTAAAATTATAGACTTTGTGATCTTATACAAAAATATCCATATGCAAATTTCATTTCATTACATTCAAATTAAATTTTAACATGAAATTATATTTATTCAACAAATATTAAATAAATTTTAAAGTCTTTGGAATATTTTGTAAACTTCTCTAAATACAATATTTAATCATTCAAATTGAAAAAAATGTTGGGATGCCTATAAAGAATCACTTACACTACTTCCCAAATAGCTACTAGTTAGTACAAATTATCCATTGTACATTTAGCATGGGATGCCCTTCTTCCTAATTTTCTTGATTTCTTATGTTAAGAATCCCACTGGACTTTCCTCATGAAACAATCTTGGATGCACCACCATGCTATATATTGAGTATTAGCAACAAATTTTACTAAAGTTCAAAGACAAAATACATGATGTGCTCTCATTAATGATAATGGCAAAAGTATCTTGTAGGTAATGAAACAATTTTTTCAATAATCTATAAACAAACAAAACTCCAATTATAACTATCCTCATTTCCTAAACATTATAATGCATTTCATTAGACATACCATTATGAATACATGACCCTCTTCTTAAAGGTCAACCTTCTTAATTTTCCTTTCAATATTTCCATGGAGTAAACCTATCCTTTTTTAACTAATGCTTTGATTATATGGATATTCTAAATAGTTTCTAAAATGATATATATATATATATATATATATATATATATATATATATATATGAAGTTTAGTTCTCATAAATTGTTTGTATTAGTATAATAGTAATTAATCATAGTTATTATATAATATTTTGCAAAGTGTCACCTATATGCTAGACTAATAATTATTATTATATAAGAAAATTAACTAAAAGTCAAATATTTATCAAAGCCACAACAAAAACCTAATTTTCATAATCTTAACATGTTCTTAATTGTTTTAAATAGGATTTAAGAAATAAAATTTAAAATATTCAAAAGAAATAAATAGGGAAAATTTTGATTGATTTTGGAATTAATTTTATCAAATAATTAACCTTTTTTGCAAATTTCAAATAAAAAACAATACAATGCAGCTTAAATATTATTTTTTTGTGATTACTATAAAAAAGAGCTAAAACAATTTGAAAGGAATTGTGTGAGTTGTCCCTAAGCTATCCATTAAAGTGTAATTGGATGGAATGGTTTTCTTAAAAAAAATAAACTAGTTCATTAATTACTTGAAAAATTCATAAAATTTCAAGTTTAATAAAAATTTATAAAAATTAGTTTGAGCAACTAAGAGTGATAATAGAAAAGGAAAGAGAATAGAAATTGAAAGAAATAAGTATAAATTAAGAAGGATCATTAATATATTCATTACATACATCTAAGTAGTGTTTATCTTTAATTATTTTAGTTATTTTTTCATAAATAATTTATGTTTTTTAATTAAATTTTTTAAAAGTTTTGTTATGATCAAAATTGAGATATTTTTTTTGAATTGACCTCCAAACATAGTAACTTTTTTATAACAAATTCTAAGAATTGTTAATAAATTTGTTGAAATTAATTTTAAGATTTTCGAAAATCAACATTTTTATTCATGAGAAAATTTGAAGAAGTGGAGGAAAGGAAAATCTCATAAAGATCATATTAGTTGGAGTGACAAACCACTAAGAGATATATTTTAAATTCAAATTTAGGTATTTAAATTTCATTTTAATAAAAATATTAAGTTTTATTGAAGTACTATTTATGACGAGATGCAAAAAATAAAGCAATTATTAGGTTCTCAAAAACTTAATCCTTTATCTTTTACTATCTCTAAAATCTTTTAATTTTTTTTATAAAATCTTAGAATTTATTCAAAAACTTTGTGAAATATACATTTTAGTTATAATAATTAAAGGAAAAATAATACTAAATAATGCTAATTATTAGCAATAAAAAAAAAATTTCTTTACTGTGCTTAAAGCACATTAGCTATGGCTAAGAGGTCTTGAGTGCAAGTCCCTAAACTCATCTACAAGTTGGTGTACTAAATACAACTACAAATATAGTTTAGTTGACTCTTACAATTGGTTAGTACACTCGTATTCACATATACAATGCATAAAAGCAATACTAACAACATTGGTAATGACTTCTCAAGCAAATCAGAGGGCAACACACCCCAAATAAGTCGACTTTGAGGAACAAGTAAAGTTTTATATACAAAACATCTTTGTTCACCTACATGGTATAGGACTAAAGCAAATTCTACATTTTTCACATGTTTCAAAATTGTGGGGCTTACTATAACCATCTGATCATGCAATTTCATGATCGGAAGACCTTCATCTTAATAGTCTTTTTATAAAGTCTAATACCATTTAATAATCATTTGTTCAGTTTTTATTCCTTGTGTAAGATCTAAATTTAACCATCAAGCCAAGAATTAGATCTAATGGTTTTGATGAAATACTTCTTTTTAAACTTCCCCATCAAATCCCACTTGCTCGATCATACAGTTTTCCCAAACAATTAGTCTCAATTCTTTTTCTTCAAGTGATTCAAGCACATCTTTTTTGCCACATTTTGAGCCTTTAGAATATTTTTTTAAAATAGAAATTTTTCTACTAAAAATAAAAAATAGGTGAAAAAATAATAGTTATCTGGCTTTTTTGGTAAGTACTTTAAGTCATAAAAATATTTTTAAATAAGAGAATTTTTTAATAAAATATATTGATGAATTTTCGTATGAGTTAAATAAACTTTTAAAACCATGCAATTCATGTCATCAGTAGCTCATAATAATTGTTGCCACTATAGCTACTTCCTTTATTCACCAAACTATTAATCACAACTTTCTTCTGAAGTCAGCTATGTTATTATTTTTTATTTATAACTGATTTAATTAAGATTTTTTTTTGTCATTAATTATTTCATTGAGTATAAGATTTTAGTTGTATTAATTTTGATTATGTGGTTTTGTCCTGCTTGTCTTTCTACAAATGCTTTACATTTAGTATTTTTTTTCATAAATATTGTTAGGGTTTAATGTAGGCTTTTTTGAAGCTAAGCACCTAAATATTGTTGGTATATATTTTAGTTCCTATTGATTTTATTATTTTATAAAAAATTTATTTAAAAAATTAAATCATTTTAAATTATATTATAATTTTATTAAATAGTTTTAAACAATTTTTTTTAAATATTTTTGTAAGAAACTTAAATTTTTATTCCTTATAATTTACCATTGAAGATCCAAACTTTACCATACGCATATTATGAAGTACTATTTAATACGAGAGGAGTGAATTGTTAGAAATAAAAATTATTTTTCTAGAGAATATTTTACAAAAATACTTTAATATATATTTGTTAAAAACATTGAGTATAACTTTAAAAGTTAATTTTAGTAAGCAGTAATTTTATCTTAAAATATGTTAACTCTTTAAAATATGTTCATTTCTTTTAATAAAACTTTTTTAAAAATTATATAAAAAAATAACAAAGATACAAATTGTAGATGAATATTTTCCAAGTGGTTTAGCTTAAAATCAAGCATACCTCTACCCCTGAAAAAAACTAGCAAAAAGATAACTAATTTAAGTTTTTTGCCAAATGAGAGGTAGGTTAAAGTTGTATAATTAAAAAACAATAAAACTTTACTTGTATAGCCTTACAACCAAACAAACTTAGAAATAAAATGAAATAATCAAATTACATAAAATTAAAAAATTAATGCAAACAAAAACACTATGATCGAAAAATGTTTGGTGAGATACAAGTTTTTTAAATGAATCAATTAGAAAAATAAAATTGAGAACTTTACTAATTTTTGAAGGAAGTAGAGATTACAAATTCTTTATCCGAAGGACAAAACATAAGGATGTGATGATGATCATTAGGTGCTAATGGCTCGAATATCTTAACTTGAAAATTTTTCTTTAGATTTTATAAAAATTTTATCGATCAATTTTCTTTAAGAATTCACAAATTTATAGAACTTTTTCTAATTGTTAAAAGTGCTTATAAAAATGATCCATTATCATTTCAAATAAATTATAAAAATCCCAATGTATTAAAATAATGGCTAAAAGAGATATTGCCCAATAATAACTTGATCAAAATGCTCCCAAACCATTTGATCATGAAAATGCAAGATGAGATGCCTTAGATTAAGCAAGCACTTTTTGGTCTCAACCAAAAGATCCAAATTGTTAGCTAATTGCCAGATTTAGATCTTATGCATGGACAAAAAATGAAATGTGTGATCACAAAAATTTGTTATCAAATAATGAGTATAATAAGGTGTTTTCAAATTTCTAATGAGAATATGTCATTTGATAGAAAATTTACATGATCAAATCATAAAATCACTTCAAAAATTTTGACTATATTTCTACAAAATGAATAGAAATTTTGCTTACAGATTCCAGAATGATGGATTATCATTGCTTTATAAGAATTTTCTTATGTCGTCTAATAAAAGCTTTGTTTTGTGTTTGTAACCCCCTTGTTTGCTCAAAAGTGAATTACCTTGTTATTTGATGAGTTATGTATAGAACAAAAATTATTTTATGAATTATGAAGTTATTTTATTGATCCAATAAGCCAAACTCATCGTATTTAGAAGCCATGTTCTAATTTTGCATTTTCCATATTATTAGTATTAGGTTCTTCTTATTCTATTATTTTAATTAATTATTAGCTTTAAAAGTTAATTGTTATAATTATAATACTTTTTGAAATAAGTGATTGATATGATATTTTCAAAGATTTGATCAAGAATAAAATACTTCTTTAGATGATTAACACACGATAAAGATTTTAGAATCTCAACATTTTTTTCTAAAATAATTAATTTAAACTAAAAAAATTTGTGCCTTCAAAGAGTGATTTTATTTGAGCTTAATATTTTAATAAAAAAATTGTAATAACTAAAACTATATTGAACATACTTGTCTTAGTTATTTGTTAATCTAAACAAGACGATTCTGACAATATATCTTTTTTGCTTCATCTTTTTAAGTTTTCCAAAAAACACAGGTATCATCTATGTAAAATCTTAAAATTTACTTAGACTAATTCATTAGTAATGAATAGGGCTTATGATAATCAAAGAAAGCAGCTTGAGGAGGAATCCACACAATAATCTATCCCACTTGATAACAAAACTTTTAAAGAAATTTATAAAAATGTAAACTATTTATAAAGGTAATATGCATGATAGTTAATGCTGCACCTATATGTATATCATGACTAGAGTAATGCTCCTACTTAATTTATGCTTATTTTAATCTTTTAATTTGTATTCTCCCCCTCTTTTACAACACTTAGAAAGAGTCAATCTATATCTACTGTATTATCCATAAATTTACAAATTTGGGAAACTATGATCCAACTCATTTTTTATTTAATTCTATTTTCTACAAATTATAGTTTTATCTTGTAGTCTTGTGCACAATTCTTTTTAAATTGATTTAACTATTTCTAGAAAATTGTTACCATAATTTATTATTTATTTTATCTTGTGTTACGGATGACTTCAACTTTTCGCAAAGGCTTAATGGTTATGTCAAGATTAAAGTTTTAACACAAATCATAGTTTTATTTATAACTTCTTGTTTTGAAAGATCTATCCTAAATTTTAAAGTTTTAAGAATTATTTTCGATGACTTTCCTTTTTCTTACTTAATTTATTTTAATTTTTTGAACTTAATTTCTCAAATCTTATTTATTTATTAAAGCTATAATGTACAATAATTTATTTTAATTATTAAATTTATGAACATAAGCCATTTTAGCTCCAACATTTTTAGGATAACTGAGGTACTATTTTCAATCATGTAAAGTATTTTTCTAAAAGAGGTCAATCCTCACAATGAAATAATAGAAGGAGGCTTTAATGACCTTACAAACAAATAGAGTTGGCAACAAAATTAAATAATTGTATAATATAAAAAACAAATTACTACACATAAAAGACTTATGCTTAAATGAAGGCTTAATGAACAACAAGTGTTTTAATTAAATGAATTATAATTATAGAAAATTAAGAACTTAGCTTATTTCAGAAGAAAGTAGAGGTTTTTAATGTGACAATTGAAATGTACACCATAAAAAAGATTTTATAAAAAATTTTATTAGTATATCTTATTAAAGATTTCACCTATTTATATATATTTTATGATGATTAAAAAAATTGTTAAAATGACCAATTAGTCAATACTCTTTTTATTAAAAAAACTCTACCATTCTTTTTAATTAATAAATTATAAAAATCACAACTAAAATTGTGAGACGGGTTTAAGAGTTATTTTATCAACATTATAAGCACTACTAAATGTGTTTAGGCACTATGCTCTATTTGATGCTTTTGGTTTTCTTAGTAATATGTTTTTTTCATTATTTTAATTATATTGTTATGTTTCTACTTATTAATTTTTATAATTAAAGTACACTTTTTGCATTAGATTTTTGGAAGAGGATTTTCAAAATTATCATAAGAATTGAGTGGTTGATTGGTTGGTAAAGATAAGATTGAGATTTTAAAATCCTAAAACTTTTCTAAGATGATTAATTCAAAGAAAATTTCATTTTTGTTCATTGTATGAGTGATTTCAATCATACTAAATATTTAATAAAAATTTGAAACAACTATAATTAAATTTAGAATAATCTCTTTACAAAGTTCAAACAACATCTCTTCTTCTTTTTTAAATCCTACAATGAACACTAAATATTAATTTTCTAAAATCTACAAATTTAATCAAAATAATGTATAAATACTTCTTAGGTTTTGTTTTTATCAAACAAAATACCATAATAAAATGTCAAGAACATAACATATTAAACAATCCAATACTCTATGAAAGGTTCATAAAATATCGACTATCATTTGACAGTGACGTTATCTCCCTGCTACAATAGTTTTGGACAATTCAAACATTTATGGGACCACTTGGTTGCCACATCAAATAATGTCTCACTTTCCAAAAGTTTTCACCATTCCAAAAATACCATTACGATGTACTTTACAAATGAAAGTTTTTTAAGAATATTAAATGTCTTGTGCGACATACATATTCACTTCGATCATTATTAATTTTTTGAGAAAGTTAAATCGACTGTTAAGAGGGGACTGACCTTATTTTCATTAAAAAATCATCATATAATCACTTTATGAATCCTATTCCTTCTTTCTCTATAAACGTCCTTTCATAATTTTCTGATTTGTGTCCATCTTCCTATCCTTTTTACCGAATTTTCATTTTACTCCCAACTATAACATCTATGTTGTTAGTTCGTTTCCTCTCATAATTCTCTATATTTGGTACATAATTTTTACTTTTTCAGATATCCCTTGTTACAAAAACCTTATAAAGAGTATGTTGTCTTACACATTCTATTCAAAATGACTTTTGTAAGTTTTTTTTGAAAAAAAATTTCATAGAAACCTGCTCCAAGTCTTATTTTTTAAATTAAATCATTCATATATCACTAACATCATTTGGCACTTTTGTTATTTTTACATAAAAGTCACTTTGGATTAAATTAAAATTATTTTTAATAGGTGTTGGTATGTTTTATGACATGTCCACATCAATTTGGAGTAGAATTATTATTTATGGTTACTTTTCATTTGTTTAACAATATTTGACTTTTCATCCATAATATTAGTTCACTTAAACTATAGTATTTATAATATTATACCAAAATATCCATATGCAAATTTCGTTTCATCACATTCAAAATAAATTTTAAAATGAACTTACATTTTTTTAACAAATATTAAATAAATTTTAAAGTTTTTTGAATATTTTGTAAATTTCCATGCATATAGAATTTAAACATTCAAATTCAAAAAATGTTGTGATGCCTTTAAAGAATATCTTCCTCTACATTCTAAATAGCTACTAGATAGTTTAACTTGTCAATTATACATTCAACATGACATGCTATTCTTTCTTTTTTTCTTGATTTTTGATGTTTAGAACCCCATTGGCCTTTCATCATTAAACAATCTTGGATGCACCATTGTGCTATATATGTAGTATTAGCAACAAATTTTATTAAAATTGAAAGACAAAATGCATGATGTGTTCTTGCTAATGGTAATGGCAAAACATCTTTTAAGTAATATAACAATTTATTTCAATAATTTATAAAGGAAGAAAATTCATTGTTTATAATTATCCTCATTTTCCAAACATTATAAAGCATTTCATTTAGCATACCTATATGAATACACGATCCTCTTCTTAAAAGTCTACTTTCTTAATTTTCATTTCAAAATTTCCATGGAGTAAAGCTATTCTTTTTAACTCATGTTTTTAGTATGTAGATATTCTTAATATTTTCTACACTCATATCTATATAAAGAGTCGTATTCTTAATTTGTTCATATAAGTATAACGATAATTAATAGAAATTTTATATATTACTATGTAAAGAGTCAACTCTATGCTTGACAAATAATTATTATTGTATGAGAAAATTAATTAAAAGTCAATACTTATTCTACCCACATCAAAACCTAATTTTCATAACCTTAAGATATTCTTAACTCATTTAAATATTCTCCATCATTGAATTCTATTTTTAGCATACAATGTTGTGTTAAACATTACTTGATGATAATATGTGTCATGCATCCTTTTAAAAATTTATGATGTTTGGAATCCTTATGTAATATAATTTTTTTAGTCATCCCATATAAGTCTTACTATTTTGTCAAGATGTATTTGACCTATTATTTTGCAAGACAAACATTGCTTAATAAGCAACATATGAAGTTTTAGGGTGGATAACCTCAACTTCAATTCAACTTAATTGAACATCGATACATACAAATATTTTCTTTTAATCTTCCTCAAAACACAAAGCTAGCTTAGGACAATAACAACTTGCTATCAATATGTCGCAATGACTAATATAGTACAATTCATTCTATTCGTTATGCTTATACCATATATTTTTAAATTATCCATCTAAATACTTAATTGAGCATCCTCTGTGTTATACATCATACAATGTTTCTCTCTTTCTTGAAGTTATAAAAACTATATTTACTTTTCCACAAATGATATATGATCCCAAAACCATAATGCCATAGTAATTAAAGCCATTCTAATGATCTCAATGTCTAAATAGATTTATTATCAAACCAATTATGAATAAAATATTATATCTATGTTTCAATAATAGGAAGCTTAAACATGAAAATTTATGCATACTTTGATTATAGAGTTACATCAGTAACAAGATAGAAATTAGAAATCAGAAGTTAATGTAAGCTATCTCAACAGAATATTTTTCAAATAGATAAACAAATTAGCAATTTATTAAAAACTCTTAGTCATAATGGAATCTGTTCAAGTGGTGTTTCATAAAATTATGCATCAAAACTAAGAGATAGATTTAGAACACAAGGAGGGCTTTGGAAAACTAAACATTGAATGACAAACAAAGATCATGGTATGAAAAACTTTTTAGATTTCTATTTAAATGTTATTCTAGTGTGAGGATGTAGACAAGGCTTTGTTCATCAAGGATTATACTAATTAACTTCTTCTAGTTTGATATTTTTTGATCAATAAACTATGGCTTATTCAAATGACTTTGTAAGCATGTGGGTGTAGGAATTGAGATTGACATAATTACTGAGTTTTTATAGTTTCTCAAATTACAAGTTAAGTACGGTAAGAAAGTTATCTTTTGATCTTACATAAAGTATAGAATGGGATGTTCAAACTTCAAAAAAAGGAAATAATTGCATCAAAGGATATAAAATGAAAATCACCTTAGAGATATAAGCTTAAGTGATCTCTCCTTTGGAGTAGAGACCAATGCCTTTCTTTAAAAATAAATTATAAAAGATTTTATCTATTTTAAAATTTGTATTAAAAAATACAAGTGATGCTTTGAGGAAAGACTTTTTTTTGTCAATGCTCGATGGTTTCAACTTGTTTTTGAGAGTTAAGGTTTTGGAATTAAAAGGTAGGCCAAGTGACCACATTGTTGTGGGAAAAATTGGGTACCCAAAAATAAAAATTAAATGATCATGTATTTTTCATTCAAAATAATGGAAGTCAAGTAGCAAATGGTTATAATTTAGTGTAAGGATTAAAGTTAGATAGAATACTTAAACCAATGGTAAGGTTTAATGCAACAAGGTCATTTTTTAACTTTTTCTTATTACAAGTTACTTAAACTGTACCAAATTGATGTTAAGAACACATTCTTAGATCTTGTTATTTAGTAGAAAGAGTATGTGGAATAATTGGACTGTATTCAAGATTATCTTCATCAAAATCATGTGCTTAAGCTATTGAGAGAATTATATGAATTGTAGCATGATCAAAGATCATGGTATTACATACTTAGTAGATATCTACTCAAACATTATTTTAGGATAGGAATTTAGATATAACTTTGTTCATCAAGAGTTATGCTGATGAACTTCTAATCCAATATTATGTAGACAATATCACATTTGAAACAACAAACTTCGACTCATGTGAATGACTTTGTATTTTTATGGGTGCTAGATTAGAGATTAACATATGGGATATGTCATCTATTTTCATAGATTAAAAGTTTAGAAGGATAAAGACGGTATCCTTTTATCTTAAGAAAATATATAAATGAGTTGTTAAAATTTCTAAATCATAAGAAAATCAAAAGTAGTTCTACTTTCAAGAGTCCCCAACATGCTATTTACTAAACATCAGAAAGAAAAACATATAGATTTTTGTGTATACCAAGGGATGAAATGTTCTTTAATTATATGACGACTTAACATTGAATTTACTGTTAGAGTTTTTTTATTAGTTTTAATTAGGCTTGAAGGACTTCCATCTAAAAGCAACAAATAGAATGTTTTTGTGCTTACTTAACACAAAGGTATTAAGGTTTTCGTATGCAAAATTTCAATTATGTCATGATTTAATTGGACATCACCACAAACATTATGTAGGTTCTTAAATACATAAGAAAATATTGTAGGAATTTAATTATTTTTTTGATAGCTCTTAAATTCATGACTTAGAAAAAAGGAATTATTACTTTAGAAACAAATTAACAATAATATACAGCATTGGGAGTATTTTAGTAAAAGTTTTGGGTTTGAAAAGGCAATTAGATTATATTGGATTACTTTTACTAAAAATCGCCAAACAATATGTCAATTTTAATGTCCTTTTTCCCACTCAAAACCCAATAAAATACTATAAGATTAAAAAAATTAATTTTAGGCACCATTTCAATATGGACCTTGCAAACTAAAATATGGTAGACATTCAATTTGAAGATAGCAACATGCAACAAGTTGGCAGTTTAACAAAGCTTCTTAGCAAAGATTTATTCCATAGAATTTGTTACTATTTTATGATGACAAAATAAGGAGAAATTAAACTTGATTTTAAGAGAAGTTACTTGAGTGAATGGGAGCTCATTCGTTTGCTTCAATTACTTTCAAATCTTACTTCACATAATTATATCCAGCAAATGTTTTCTTATAGAACATTTAATTACATTATCATAAACTTAGATTGTAACTAATAGTAAAAAGGGGCTCTTAGCTCCTTGAGGAATAGTCTAAGATATTTTCATGTTAATAATCGAAGTAAGTATCATACTAATTAGTTATGTAGCTTTGCTTGTAGATATGATATGCGAACAATGATGGAAGAAGATTAATGTTTGAAGAATAAGTCAAATAACTAAATATATTGATATAACCATGCGTGGAAAAAGAATTGAAAGGATTTCTATATGGTCAACCATCAAAGTGTTCCTTTTGTGTATGAGACTTCCTTACTTTTTATAATTGTATAATAGAGAAGTTTTATTATCTTGTTGTTCATATATTGAAGATTACTCTTAGGTTTTCATTATAATTTTTGTTTATTCCAATTACATACATTTTGTTTCAGGTGAATAGTTTTTTTTATTGTTTTAATAATTACATAATTTATGAAACTTTTACCCCATTTTAGTTGCACTAGCATCTTAATATTGTATTGTACTTTTTTATCACTTTAATTTTCTCCTACAAATGAGATAATAAGCATTATTACTTTATTATGATGATTTTTTCATATTTGATAATCTTCAATTTTATAGGTCAAATTTTTTAATGCTAATGAATTCTATTTATCATATTTTATTATTTTTATTATCTATTATTACAAATGTTTTTAACAAGCTTATTTTATTAAAAATCTTTTCGATTGACTTTAAGTAGAAATGTAGTTAAGCATTTTAAATAAGTCATCAAGTCATTTAGAGGAAGATCTTCTTGTATTTTTTATAATTTTTAATAAATGATAGATTATTATCTTCTATATGCGCTAATCATATCCTTCAATAATCAAAATATTTATTTTCTAGTTAATAATTTTTTATAAATATTCACTTAAGTAAGAACTATTAATCATGACTTTTTTATGTTCTTCAAAAAATTTCTATTGATAATAGTCATCAAGCTTTACCTCCTAAATTTTTTGCTTTGTTTGTATTTTCATAATTATACCTACAAATCATAGCATTCATGTTATTCATTTTTTTGAAATCAAACTTATTATTTTATCTTTTAGTTAAAATATTTGCATAAGAACTTATATTTCTGCAATCACATTTTCATCGTGGTGTCACGAAAAAAATTCTACTACTATATAATTCATATTCCATATATTTTTTAAAATATTTTATTACCACAGTAATTTATTTCTTATCATTATTTTTTAAAATTACTTATTTCTCATCATTAAATTAACAAAATATTTCATTCAGAATACTTTTCATCTAGTTTTTAATAACATAAACTTACTTATTATTAAATACCTCTTAATGTTTATCTTTACTTAATTTTTTTTAGCATATTAAATATATATTCTATTTTATATTAATTTTTATATTGTCTGTTCGATGAAGGTATTGAATACCCTTTATTCATAAATTTATTTTTTATAAGTTTTTTCTTTCACTAAAACATTATCAATAATTAACTTTACTAGATATTACTATGAAATGTTTTTACAAAATTTAAAATTTTAATTATTTTGACAAAATATTTTATTTTATAAATTTTTTTGCAATACAAATTTTTCTACTTACATATTTTCTACATAATATTTATGTATCATATTATAGGTGGTATAACATCTTATGAATTATTTTATTTTTCTACATATTTTCCGTTTCCTCAATGATATTTGTAATTATGGTATTGTTAACCTAACATTTCTTTTGACATTGAATGATTAGTGTAAAATTTTTAACCAAATAAAAATTTGGAGTTATTTGAAATTAAACTTTATTATAAAAACTAAAAACAGAAATAAATGAAACTAGGAGGTTATACCAAGAGAAAAAAAAATCCAAAAAACTTGTTAAACAATTTAACAAATTAAATTTATTTATAAATATTGTCAAAAATAAATTGTTGTGCATCTCAAGCATACAAAATATGCCAATGTTAAAAAAAGGACTAAATTTTAAAATATTGTAAAACGATTTAAAATGATAAAAAGCCTATGGCATTACAGAAAATGCTGTCAAAGTTTTTTGAGGCATCATAACTACTAATATAGCCATCAAAGTAGTGTAATTAAGAATAATTGAGGATATAAAAAGCATTAACTATATAAAATGTCATAAATCAAAAAAAATAAGTTCTCATAAATAAATAATATTAAAAAATAATTAATAATAAATACTTGTCATGTATTTTTTTACCTTTTTTATTTAATGTTAGGACGTCCTATTTAACTTACACTTTTAGTTAATTTTTTTAATATGTAAATATTTTAATAATGATTGGTTAGTTATTATATTTTATCAATTAGAAAACTCTTTGTTAAGGTCTTATTGTTAATGATTATTTTAATTATATAAAAATAGTTATCTTTGTGTAATTTTTTTATGATAAAAATTCTTTCAATATTTTTTACCAATAATTTAAATATTGTTAAACATCAATGATGTTTTTGTTCCAACGAAAATGATTTCAAATAACATGTAATTATTTAATTTATATTATAACATTGATGTTCACATATTCAATTTCTTATATTTCTTGGTCTACATCACACAATATAAATGTATTGAATCAATAAGACTTTCTTATTTAAATATTTAAAATTAAAATTATAATTTTCATATTTTTTATAAATTAAGAAAAAGATTACTAAAATTGAATATTTTTCACTTTATTTTATTATTTTTTAATTAAAAATTTAATTATTTCATAATAACAATTTTTTTTTTAAAAAAGTTATAGGAAATCGTGTGCCAAAAAGTATTTCTAATTTCTTTTATATGTCAAAATTTGCTAGCAATCACTATGGAAAATAGCTTTTGCAAAAATATTATACATATAAATTATATGTGGTTTAGTATTTTTTTTAAATATTGATTTTCATATATTTATCAATTCTATGATTTTTTTTATTTGCAACTAGTAGTTTTTGTTACTTATTTATAGAGGAATTGTTTTGTTGTGTTTATAAATATTAGAATTACTTATAATACTTTGATATATTATTGGTACATTTTTATGTTTTTATATTTTTAGATGCTTATGAAAGTTATATTTGAAATAATTGTTTTTCAGGTGATATTTTTGTTTTTAAAATGTATGACTTTTTTATTTGCAAAAACATATTCATTAAAAATGCATTAATTTTTTTAATGTCTAACATTTAACTATAAAGAAAAATTCGCCTCTTGGAACGCATATAAATTTTGTGAAATTTTTTATATTTTAGTATTTTTAATACTTGAAAATATTAAAATAAAATTTAAATTTTTATAATAAAAACGTATATTTTAGTATATTATTTTCTTTAGATATTATCAATATTGTTTCCAATAAATGGAAATTTCTTACTAAGATTTTTTTTCTTTATCATTTTTAATTTCATAAAATGAAAACTAATTTGTGATTAACCTCAAAATTTTCATTAAAATTTATTGTCAATAGTATTGTATATTTTCAATGTTGTTTATTGATCAGCAATACTCAATTATAATCTTTCTATTCTTTAGAAATTCGAATTAAACATTTTTCCCAAAGTTACGAAAATTATAATTTTATTTATTTATTCATTAAAAATTTTTTGGATTATATTTTATTAAATTTTTTTTCCACAAACTAATGTATTGAACGTAATGATGAAATATTAAATTATCGAATTAATCAAAGTTTCATATTTCATTTTATTATTTCAAGATTTTTACATTAACATGATTGTGATCATTGCTTTACTAAGAAAATTTGTCTTCATTTCATGCATATATAGATAATTGCATAAATTATTTAAGGTTTCATTATTTTGCAACTCTATATTTTTATATATTGACATATTTGTAATGATTTAGTTACGTAAATAATTTTTTCATATATAAATCACTTTTTTTAAAATTATAGGCAAATTTATTTTCTAATTATTTTCCTTTTTTTGCCTCACAAAAGTTTATTGAATTGGTATTTAATATAATTTTTTTGTTATGATATTTAATTTACTAACTTCTCCAAATTTTTGTCATTTAAGATGTTTAGATTTTATTTTCATCAAACAATCTTCTTTTATTATTCAACTATGTTTTCCCTCCTTCTTTAAAGCAATATTTTTAACTTTAAAAATATTTTATTTTTCTTTTTTATTTTTCATTTACTTTTCTTATTAAAATTTTACAATTGTAGACCTTATCAACAAAATATTTTACATATGATAGATTTACAAAATAGTATTATCTTCATAATATTTTCTTAACTATATTTTGTTATACCAATATTTTAGCAAATATATAATACCCATATGTTTTTTATCATGAATTTTAATTTGTATGTAAATACTAACACTATTTTCGTAACTTATTCATTTAATTTTCTTAAATATATTTTGTACATCATTAGTTACATTAGGACACTTACCTTAAACGTATCTTTGAAAAATAAATTTATTTTATTGTAAGAAATTACTTTGAATATTTTAAAGTTTCAATCATAATTTTTTCATAATTTAAAATTTTTATTAAAATTGAAATAGTTTTAATTTTTAATGTAAAATGAAATTAAATATTTCAAATATCCAAAGATTTGTTTCTATTTGATTAATTAATAATTATTATTTTATTTAAATGTTATGGAATATGGAAAGGAAACGAAAATATAACTTAAACAAAATTAATAAAATACCATTATAATAATTAAATGACTCTAGCGTTTGCTCCATTTAATTTTTTTATTGGTTCATTTGCAAGTTAGGCAAGCCACTGGTTGTCCTAACATAAAGAGATTTCTCAGGCAAAGAATAAAATTATTTTAACACCAAAATGTGTAAACTAATCAAAATAATAAACAAATGGTAATTAATTTTTTACATAAAACTAGAAAAAATGAATTTATTGTTAAATTTACAAATATTTAAAATAGTAAAAACTACAAAAACTAAAAATTATATAGCTTATTAATGACATGTAGCAATTCAAATTATAAAACATATAAAAAAGAAATTAACATTAAATTTCAAACATATGAAATAAGCAAAGTTAAGAAATGTAAAAAAATTAAAGGAAATAATAGGTAAATATGAACAAAAAGTAGGTAATACTACAAAAATATTCGGAGCACAACGTCAATATAAGTGACAAGAAAACATCTTTTATCAAAAAAGATTGTCCGAATGCATTTTAAGAGTCAAAAAATGAAAATAATAGAATCTACCAAAGATCTAAAAATAATCAAAATATAATGGAAACTTTGTCATAAAATATAACTCATACATTGAGAAAAATAAAAATTTAAAAAAGATAAATAACAAATAATGAGAAAACAAAACATGTATGTTATCAATAATAATTTAATATCATATTAGTTAAAAAATATACAATAAATAAAAAATATGATAAATATTTTATTGCAAGCAAAGAACAAAAGGAGATTGATAGTAGAAGAATGTAGAATGAGAATCTAACAACTAGATTTAGGTCTTTCCTTTATGCAACAAAGATAAAGAAAGGTGGTCGATGAGTAAAGCAATGGAAGGAAGGCCAATATATGCCCTCTACTATAATTGCATGCTTCGGTCCAAAATCTCAATGATGGAGAAATGAAATATTATAATTTCAATTTCATATTTCCTTTTATAAATGTATTTAAATTGTTTATAATAAGAACCCATCTATCAAAAGATTAATTACTACATATGAAAAAATTTCCAAATGCATAAACTATTGCAAAAAAATAAATTATATAGTTGGAATCATGAAAACTAAATCCCTATATGATCATTAGTAAGTCTCCTATTACAACTTGTCCTATATTAGTTATACAAATAATGAGGCTACATACACTATATATTCATAGTATTAGAGCATTCATTGAGTTCTACATTTATTTTAAAAGTGTGACTAATCATTTTGTCCCAAAAGATATTATAAATATGCAAATGAAGTTTTATGCTTTGTTTTTTTATTCTAAATTAGGTACACGAAAATTTTTGAAAGAACATAAATTAAACTTATTTACATTTACACCCTCTATGTATAACAATCTTAAGACAAATAGGCTCAGGTTGATGTGTTTTAGAAGTGGTATGCTTAAAAGTTTTATTACTATAATAATAACTAAAATTTAAGTGGGCATTATTAAAATGTTGATATGTTTTGTTTAGAGATGATTTAGGTGGTTAAATTTTTTAATGTTCTTTTCAAATTTGAATTTGGATCAAATAAAGTCAAAACTTCACTTTATTGATTATCATCGATAAAATGTAAACATGAAGTGTTTAACAATAAGATTGATATTTTAAGTTATAGAAATTACCTTATCAAAGTGTCAAGCACCCACTAACAAAACTAAGTTCTTCCAAGTATAATGTAAATATTGCCATATAAATCAATCACATGAAATATTAAGTCAGAAATTTCCTAAGTTGATAACGATATAGTATGTTTTAGTGTCTCAAAGTTGAATGGATTTATCAATGTTCATTAAAATGGGTAAAAGAAGGATGATATGATTAATATTGTAGATGTAATTAAACATGAAAATCCATAATAAATTATAATATTCTCATTAATAAAAATTATAACTTCTCAAAAAATTTAAATATTAAACATATTGAGAGATTTTCATAACGATCAAATGGATACTAACAGTAGATTAACTAATATAATACAATAAATGTGTAAAAAGAATCATTTTATGGTTTGAGTTTAATTGAAATGCGTGTAACTTAAACATAGCTATGGAACCTTATTTTTATGATATTGAGTAGAAGGGATTGTATTTTTAAATAATGATAAACTTACATAAGATAACACTAAAATGGACAAGAATTTTGTAACCTAATTTGACAAGTATAAGTGTAAATCTAATGTCAACGAAATAAGCCTAATGCAAAATAAAAAACATGCCACTAGTAACATAAGAATTACATCAAAATATAGTAAAAGTTCAATGATAAATTGTTTTAAATCTTGCTTTCAAACTAAGCTAGAAATGATCTAGAAAGATGATTTGACCTTTGGTAAGACATTTTTAATTTTAACTTATGTTGAAATAGCTAAATGTTAAAAATTAGGAAAGCTACTTGGTCTATTGCAACAATTACTCTCTTGCAAGCTACTTGGTCAATATGATGCACAATAAGATTATGCCACACAAACATAATAGCAAGGTTGTGATTGTAGTTCTTGAAGTTCTATAGATGAGGAATAATTTGAGGAAAGCTCATAACAATGTGTTGAAATCATGTATGTGATGCAAAATGCAATGATTTAGAGCCATGATAAGAGTAAAGAAATAGCTAAAATTAAGGAAAGTGCATCCAATTGTGATAATGCAACAAGTAGTGGTTATGGATAATCATGGTCATTTGAACTACACAAAATTTGCTTTGATAAGAAAATAATTAATAATGAAGATATATACAGTAGGAATCCTATAGTTAGAATTGAATTAAGCTCTAATTCCAAAATAAGAAGAGTAACGAAGGAAGAAAATAGATAAGGGAAGGAACTGTAGCTTATGCCCTCCACTATTTAATTCTATGTGCAAACTGGAGATCCACAATGTCGACATCAAATGGCTAATGCAAACTGAAGTTAAGAAGAACTATGAAGGCATGCAACAAAGAAAATTCCTTCGTAATGTCAAAGAATAAAGACCAATTTTGGTAAAACTTTTACATGTGGATATTTGCTAAAATTGACCTTATATGATTCAATTTGCATTATGTCTTTAAAAATATGTCAAAAGATGTCATTTTAATTAATCCACACCTCACTCATAAAATGGTTTGAAAATATTTAAAAATATAACTAGTACAACGGCTGCATGCATAGACTCGAACAAAATTTACAACATAACACATCGAAGGTACTTCTAGTATTTGTTAATAAGAAAAAATGCAAGGTATATCCAGTAGATGTTCCTAATCCTTGTGTAGAATAAAACAACATTCGGTCTAATATTTATAATGCAAAAAAGGATAGTACATTGCTAGATATGTGTGGAATGTCAAAAGCAATGCATATAAACAAGACAAATGCATATAGATAAAATTCGTAACACAAAGTATATGTAGTTCACTAAAAATTACTATCCATTAGTTAATATGATAAATTAAGTTAATGATAAATTTTCATAGCCATTAGTGATCACTTGTTTATTTCCATAGGGTACTCCTAATAATATTTATGAAAGCTTAATAACTTATTTGCATTGGAAATGACTAAATTAATTTTATGAATGCAAAACTATTCTAAAGTTTTCATAAGTATCGTTAAGCAAAGAAATTTTCGAAATAATGCTACCTACAATTTCTTAATGAAATCCAATTCTACTATGCTTTTAGTAAATTAATTTTATCATCTTAAACAATTTTAAAATGCTTGTAAACTTCAAAAGCTTTTAGCTACTTATTTGAAGTCATGTTGAAGAAGCAACGTACATTGTTGTACATAATTTCCTCTTGAACCTAAAGCATCAACATGTTTGTCGGAATGCTTTTTTATTTTTAATGAGTTTTACACATGAGCCACATTTTATAGGATTAAGAAATGAATGTTTCTGTTGAGAATTATAACTTTATTTTGTTTTAGTTACCAAAATAGCAGGTTTTTGTGAAGATTGAGTTTAATTCAAAAAAATCCAACAAAAGTTTTCTTTAGCATAACAATAGACAAATTGGAATTTTTTTCAATTTGTAACAAGTACAAGGTTTTATGTACTAGCATTAGGAGAAAAATACTCAAAGTGAGGTTGTGCGTATACCTTAGAAAAGGGGCTAATGATGTTTTCTATCCTTGATTTGTCAATGGTTCACTTGGGTTGAAAGTCCAACAAAAGTGCTCTGGATGTGCTTTCAACACTATTGTTGTTCCTTTCTCTCTTCACTTGTCGAGAATGTGATTACTAGTGCTACTACAAGTTGGGTTATTTGGGACAAAAAATTATTATCATAAATAATTTATTAAGCTTTTAAAACATGTAAAGTAAGATCTTTGCAACATAGAACACACATTTTTTTCTATAAGCTATAGTCTTGTGATACAATACAACCAAACAATCTTTGTAGGATTCCTAGTAGGGACATCAATTAAAATTTTTTATGCCAAGATACGAATCAAACATTTGTCAAACTTATAGACAATCATCTTTTCTATTCTTCTTATACAAAGTTAAAATAGAACCTACACATTTATAATATGCTCAAAATTCATATCAAAATGGAAAAAAGGCAAAAAAATGGCCTATTGAGCCCATTTTTTTTCTATGCCTTCAAATGTTGCTCATCGTCACCCTCACTACACCTTAGGGATTACATGGACCACGTCTTCCTGAAAAGATCAATGAATAGAGCTTCTAGGTCTAATCTAGATCACAAGTTAAGATGACCTACAAACACATCTTGATTTGCTATACCAAGTTTACTAGTGCAAACAACCAAAAAGCAAAATAGTCTATAGAACCCTCAAACAAACTTAGATCTACCAAACAATGCTGACCCATCATCCCATTCGACCATTCTTTGAGGAGGATCTGATTGATGACACAATTGTTGTCATATTGACCCATTCGCATGATCTATGACACACTAACTAGGATATAACATAAGAACCACAGATATTGCTTTGACCCCACGACTCGATCGACAACACACAAACATAGATCTAACTTACAACACCAGAGTTGAAATACCATCTTACTAACTAGGTCCACAAAAATCAAATCCGAACATCGCTAACAAACCTTCTACAAACTCACCTAATAAAGAACAAAACATATACATGATTAGAAAGCTATTTTGCAACTATTAAGGCCAAAGAAATTTTTTACCTAAGAAAAAAACTTTTTGACAAAAGCTTTGGCAACCACTTTTTAGAAAATAGACATTCAAAACTAAAATGGTGAATTTTCAAATTTATTTTTGGTAAAAGCATTTTAAGATGAATTTTATGTTTTTTTTTTGTTAGGAACTCTATAAAATTGGAGGTATACTATTGTTGGAGCATCTAAAATTAGCTCACAAACACACATTTAATGGTGTTACACTAGTTTCACAAGTCAACAAACACAAACTTTATTTGAATATTATTCTAAAAATAATTAATTTTCTATTGATTTCATCGCTTCCATCATCTGCCAACATTTGTGGTCCACAACATTGTCGTCTGTTAACGCGGGATCACTAATTGAGAAGTATTTGACTAGCATTTACTAGTTTTACGCTGACCTATGAAGGCCAGTGCCAACTCACCAGTAGCACAAATCCTATCAACCCTTTCTTTCTACATGAAGTGTATCACTCTAAACCTGGAACAGATGCTCTGGGCCTCCATCTACACTGCTTTGATTTAACGTTGCTATTTTTCCACCATTATTTTGCCACCCACTATTATCATCACCCAAAACATAGAATTTGTTTGCAAGCTATTTAATCCAAATAATTTCATAGTTTTTTATTTCAGTCAAATTTTTTAAATAATTGATGGATATTTGAAAATCCTTATAAATAAGGATGTTCATTATGTTAGAAAAAATCCATCAAATTAATTTTTTATGTGCTTCCACATTTGTGAACAAAGTGTGAATGCCTAATCCTAGTTGGAGAGACTCCGATATCTCTTTTGAGAGACAAGGAATGGATTTGAAATCCTTGCACTCATAAAGCCCACAACCAAATCCCTTCTAACAGACAAGGATCCTAAGTGACCATGCAGTAAGAGAGTTGACAAAAAAATAAACTCTCGTTTCTCCAAAAATTCACATAAACATCAAAAACTTTAACCATTAAGCAATTTTTATTTTCTAGATAATAATTTAATGGTAAATTTACACTTTTTTATTAAAATATTTCACATCGAGTTTGTTTAAATTCTTTATTTTATATGTCTATAATTGAACGTTACAGAAATTATTTTTGTTGGATTTTATGCTTAATGCTTAAGAACTAGTCTACTCAACTTAATAATCAGTGGTACAATTTTAGGATGCCAATATTTGAATAGTTCTTAAATACCACATATGTCATCCTACCCAAATTATTATGTAGTACTTTTTTTATATTTTCTAATAATCTTTTTAGTATCTTGAATATTGAATGATCCAATTTAGATCGTGATAGATGTTTAAATGCACCATGCATGCACTTTGCTATCAAAGATTGATTTTCAACTAAAAAAGCTTTTTCTTAATTAATTACAAAAACTTTATTATTAGACATAGTGTTTTCTACTAAGAAAATTCTTCTAATTAATAAATCAACACTAGTTTCAATTAATTTTTCAATATTAAAAAATATTATTATTATTTTATTTAAAAAAGACTCTTTATTTTCTAATTAAAAATTTTTAAATTGTTTTTCCACAAAAAAATTTCCATTGATTTTTTTCTTTTTTTCTTAGTTTATCCATTAAGAAACTCTTAGCTTATTTTGGATAAACATCTTTTTAGGAGGTGGTAAAAAATAGTGATACAACTACCAACCATCTTTCTTAAAAACTATCTATTTTTATGTAAAAGGTGGTCAGGCAAAAGTAGGGACCTCAATCATTTGTTATTTTCCTAAAAGCACATCCCATCTCAACTTCGCTAGTTTATAATAGTGGTTATTTTGCATTCTTATTTTTTTTATTAAAAATGGGAATAAATATCCCAAATCATTTTCTTTCCTTCAAATCTCTTGTGTGATAAATCTTTGAATTATCATGAGATTTTGTTGGTCTTATCCAAAAGTAAATCAAAATAAAAATTAGTTTAAAGCAAAGAAAAAATTTAAACCAAGATCTCATACTAGAAATATCCCAATAAATAGCCTAACTCAGCCAAATAGCTAGTCAAATCATCTTAAAACAACAACATCATCAAAATCCTAAAAAAGGGATAATAAAAAAGTGTCACACATAATGATTTAGAAGAAAGTTATCCTTGGAGATGTAGAAACTATAAGGTAATCCTTTCGATGACTCTGGTCAAGATATCCACAGGGAAGATAATGATCATAGAAGAAGAAATAAACATTCAGATGAGTGAAACAAAAATGATGATGATGATGATGATGATGATATCTATATATATATATATATATATATATATATATATATATATATATATATATATATATATATATATATATATATATATATATATATATATATATATATATATATATATATATATATATATATATATATATATATATATAGATATATATATATATATATAGTAAAGATGAAAGATTTAAGAGGCATTGAGATGGATTACACATCCCTAATGTCAAATTATATGCCTTAATGTTTTATGATAGCTATGAGTTTAAAGATTTTATTTATTGATAGACTAGTGTGGATGATTACTTTAATTGACATCAAATGAGCAAGTAAAAAATATCAATTTATTAAGACTGAAGTATTGGTACTGCAGTAGTTTCCTTAGACACTTAGAATGATAATACACTATCACTAACAAATAGGTATCCCAAACATTGAGAAATCTTATGGCTAGCTTGTACAACAAGTTTGCTCTAATAGATTATAGTATTGAAATATTAGATAAATGACAAATTATTTTATATGGTGGCAGATCTAATTATGAGTTCATTAATAAATTTAAGGATTGTAAACCTAAATGTAATATAGATGAACCTGAGTGTGTAGTAGTATCTCATTTTAGGATAAGTTTAAAGCAATACATAAATGTTGAGCTTAACTTGAGAAATGTTACTACATTAATGAAAGCTTATTACATAACTAGAAATGTGAAAAATAATAGAACTTCTTATTTTAACAGAATGATGGTCCAAACCCTTTGAAGGCCCATCGCATAATTTCTCAACACTCTAATACCCACACTTCATCTACCTTATCTATTGTAGCTTGTAAACCTCCCAAACTCATATTGCTACCCACTCATTTACAACCTTCTTTAAGCCAACTCACATAATCTAAAATTACTGATTTGGTGTGCCATGAAAAGGGATGTGTAACTACAAACAACCTAAAAAGATTCACGGCTCTGAACTTAGAGAAAGCGTTAATGAATAAGAAAACCCAAATCAAGAGAAAAACATAATTCTTGATAATAAAATTGAGTAAGAATTAGAAAACATAGAAATTAAGTAATAAACTACAGCCCCTACAACTCTATAAACATAAGATTACTAGAAGTAGACAAATATCTTCAGCACCAACATAAAAATTATGGAGCAATCAAATATGATGATCATAGATAATGATCGTTGCATCAATATAATATCCACTTATTCCACTAAGAAAATAAGAGCTTCCTTATTAAAACACCAAAACCCTTACTCTAAATCTTGGATAGATAAAACCTTTATACTTATTAATCAATAATGTTATTTACTCTTAAAAGTAGGTAGATATAGCGACTAAGTTTTATTTGATTTCATGCTTATGCAAATAGGTCATCTTATCTTAGAAAGTTCCTTGATCAAAGAGACTTATTTTTGTTTCATGCAATTAAGTTAGCCACCACCTTAACAAATCCATCACCTATTATACATGCTCAAGATAATAATCTAATATCTTTCATTAATCTAATTCGTTTACTAGTAGACTTTTAAACTTCTTTTTTCTTTTTTTTTTCCTCTCATAAAATAATATCTAAAAAACCTAATTTAGATAAAAACAGATATAAGGAACTACCAAACTCTCAAAGAAATATTATAAACTTTCATGAAAGGGACTTTGTTATAATTAGGGTTAGCTCAGAATAGTTCCCTTTCGGAGTTTATAAGAAACTAATGCATGTGTTGGATTTGTTAGAAGAGTATGAGATTAGTGCAAACTTTTACATTAAGAATTTAGTTTCCTATAAATTGTAACATCCAATGCCTAATGAGCCATTGTAGTTTGATTCAAAAATGTTGAGTAAACCAATTCGTAGCACTACATTAGCCTTTAGAATAAGTGAGGATAATGTGGAGAAAATTATATATCATGAGATAATTTTTGCCAAAGATTTTAAAATTAGGAAAATTTTAATTTATTCGATGGGTAAACCTCCAATCAATAACTCTTGGCATACTTGTGATGCCTTACACCATATCACACAATACTTATTAGAGCATTACTGTACCCATCACCTTGATATGATTGAGCAAGCTCTCTTTCACCTAGGGAGGACAATCTAGTAGTGTCTAAAATTAATTCACAAATATGCATTTGTTGGATTTGCATTAGTTTTATAAGTTCTTCATTTAAAATTATGGTTTAAAATTACTTTAAAAATTGCATAAAATCAAAGGTTTTAAAAAATTTTCCTTCCTACCATTTTTCATCACCATTTGTTTTTATCAACACTATCGTCTGCCACTATTAGCGCCACTTTCTTGGCCTGAGCAGGCCTATGCTCCTATGTGACTTGAATTTTAACAAGAACACAAGCTAAGCAATGTTCAATCTGCACCTACTTACAACGATGTAGGTCAACCCTTTAGTCCCACCAACAAGTTCTTTTTGCAAGACCTACCCCTACACAAAACTAAAAACGAACACGTTGAGTCCTCTACCAATATAGTAGCATATTTACTCGGCCATTTTGCCACCTGGGATGACTGTCACCTGATACTCATAATCTATTTGAGAAATGTTTAATTCAATTAATTTCAATTTTTTCATTTATTTTTATTTTTTAAATTAGTGATGAATATTTTATAAAATCAGTAAATAGGGATGTTCATTATATTAGAAAAATTAATAAAATAAAATTTATTTATTTTGTATGCTTCCAGCTTTGAGAAAAAAGTATGTACACTCAACCCTAGTTTGAGATATTACAACTTCATTCATAAGAGAAAATGATTAAAGGTGAAAAAGTTACTACTAAGAGAACCACTAATCAAATCTCTTAAGAGAAATAATGATTAAAGATGAGAGACCATCTATCAAGAGAATAGATAACCAAACAAATTCTCAGTTTTGCTAAAGTTAAAGTTCTTCTTTCTACTAGAGTACTTCGATAAAGTTTCTCTTAATTCTTTATTTTATATGTGTGAAATTAGATGTAATAAATTTATCATTTGTTGGATTTTTTCTTAATTTTTAAAAAATGGGTTCTTACTAAACTAAATAATCAATGCAATAGTTTTAGAATGCCAATCTTCAAAAAGTTCTAAAATATCACATGTATCTCAAAATTTTAACTATTACATAGTACGTTTGTGATATTCTCTAATAATTTATTAAACAACTTCAATATTATAAGATCTAATTTGGACCTTAGTGGAACTCTTAATCTACTTTGCATCATATACTCTTTGAAAAGGATTATCCTTTCATATCTTATAGTCAAAATTTTCCATTACTCTTGTTGAGGTTTAAGATTAATCATAATGAGAACTACAATGTATTAAATCTTGGCATTGCAAAAGTTATTACCTACAACTCTATTACAATGCTTTCTTCTCACTACTGAAAAATGGTTCCCTTTACTTTTGATGTTCTTTCACATCATTGATTTCTTTTTGTTATATTATTTCCCATACAGCATGCCTCTCCTTTCACTTCATTATAGAAAGTTTTCTTGGATTGTCACTTCTATTTGTTGTTTCCTTCCTTCTTTTTCTTAATTGTATTTTCTAAAGTGAGTGAACAAAATTTGTGTGAAGTTAATTCATTAATTTGGTGTTTTCATAACGCTTACTAATATTTTTTATGCCTTTAATCTACACCCTTGTGAAATTAGATTTTTTATTTTTTTATCACAAAATTAGTTTTATCAAACAATGTTTCAAATAGCCCTTCTTTGTGCTATTAGCATGGTCATAAGCTTAAGTGATGGAAGGCCACAAATGTTGTTCTTGGTTCCCTCATCACTAAAGCTTCCCTAGATAGCTGTCTTATGTGTGTCTCTTTTCAAGGTATCTTGATATCCATCAGACCTTGCTTTACAGCCTAGTTATGCCAATGTTTGCAATATGGAAAAAAAGGTAAATCAACACTAAGCCTTCTTTTGAATTTTCTTTTGTTGGCACCGAATTTGAAAAAAGAGAGAAAGCTTAAGGGGTTTCTTTTCTTTTTTCTAATTGGTACAATATGTGCACATGATATTTTGTAGAACTTACAACATGGAGCACCCACATAACAACAAATCACAAATGACCCTTCATGATCTGCTAATTAGAATATAAATTATTGAAGCCAAATAAAAGGAATATGGTTTTAGGATTGCCTTAGAATAAGCTCAAAAATGGCTTACTTTATCCAAACCTAATATTGCCAACAACCTTAATAAAATACTTCTTACAGTCAACAACCCTTTGTGGGGTTGTAACTAAGAAAACAATGATGCAAAACTCATGAAGTCCATAAAATATGAAACTAGCATCTTTGAATGTAATATAAACCTTAAAGACTACATAGAGCAGAACGTTTCATTAGACAATCGCTTCAAATGGTTTAAGCATGATTAAGAATAGAAGAGTCGTTTTCTTGAATGAAGTTTTTTAATGAAAGGAGCTATAAATAGAAACCCACTATAAACAGGAGCATCACCACTCATAGAAATTCATATAACTTTGCTAAACTATTACTTACATGACCAATGACTTGCCTAAAATAAGGAGAAAAATACATCAATGAGTACATTACTCATTCTGATGAGTACCATTTATGTTCTCATGTTAATGAAGAGCCTTTGGTAACCTTTTTCTATTGCAAATAGCTTTAAATGATTGAAGGGTGATTATCACAACTAGAAAGGAAGAAGACAATGAAGGACTCTTTTGTATTATGGTTTGAGAAGAAAAAGAAGAGGGTATATCTTGAAGTGAGGAGAAAATTTAACACAAAATAAGATGCTAAACAACTACTTTATGTTTGAAAAAGTTATGAAAGATTTAGTTTAAAATAAAGCAATTTAAAAGAAGAATTTAATGAATATCTAATTCATTATTAAAAAAGATTAGAGAAAAGATCGACATTCTTTTTGAGAATATCAAAAGGCCTACGTTTTAAAACAAAACATTAATAATCATGCATCATTAGTTAAGGAATTGGGTGATTTTAAATACTAATACACTACTTAATCATTTTCAAAAACAAAAAATAATTTGTAGTGTAATTTTTGTTACACATGTTAGAAGATCTTATATATACACACATGTTGGCAGTTTACATGATATGATGATATTAAATGACACTATTGCATGCAACTTGCTCATATATCACATGCATGTAAGATTATAGATAATATTTAATTAAAATTTCTAACTTTTACATTGAGAGTGAAACAAATGGTGGAATAGTTATAGACAAATATGTTAAACACAAGACAGCTTATGGGCTCTAAAACCTAATAATTAAAATCAACCATTTTGCATGTCAAAATTTGGTTAATAAATTTTAAAAAAATTAATATGAACATAAATAAAGGAAAAATAATATTTGTGAAAGTTTTAAAATATTCAAATAAAATAAACAGAGAAAAATGATGTAACTAAATCAAATCTTAAAACTTTAAAACATATTTAGGATCATCATGAAGAAATACTAAAACATGAAATTTTGATTGGTTTTATAATTGATTTTTATCATTAACATGAAAACTAATGTACGAAGCCTTTCCTTTCCAGTCTGGTCCCATAAAAAGAGGATTTTAAAATATTTTTTCTAATAAAAAATGCACTTATTTTTCAAATACATTTTATATAAACAACTTTATATTGGATTAAAATTGGTATTTATAAATATGTCATTTTTAAAATTTTTATAAAATATAAATATAAAAGTTGAAATGGTATAGAAAAAGTTTTAGTAGCTTGGTGTAAATTAGATCCATTGTTCACCCCTAATCGAGGTTGATAAGGACTCTACAAGTAAATGAGTTAAACTTGATATTTTTTTATGATTCTCCTCAAATCTATTTAAGATCTTTTTCCTATGATTCACGTGAAACATACTAGCTTTGGGGAGTTCATTTATCACCCAGGCATTTACAAGCTCAACCCCAACTCAATTTTTTTAGATCAAATTAAACTTAGGCTTTCAAAAATACTCGATCACCCAACCCAAAGGAAAAACACGAATATTGCCATAAATATTTTTTTTTATAAAAATTTAAAAATTTTTGTAAGCTCATTTATGGATATAAAAAAATAAAAAAACTCAAAATTATAATAACAATTGGGAAAATAAAAGCTTATAAGAATTAGGCTTACCTTAAAGAATTTATAGTCTGTGGGTGCTAGTAGGAGAAATTTATGTCAATAGAACATAATTCAAGCCTTCTTTACGGTGTTAAAATCTTTTTCATATTCGATAGTGATTTTATCAACAATAATCAGATATTTATAGAAAAAGTTTTGTCATAACCATTAAACAAATAAGCAAAAGATATTTGAAAGGCTGCTACCAAACATCCTAACATGCTTTTCGAAATGGGTCAAAATTCTAAAATGAATACTTCAATGACATCTATAATAAAAAGTTATTGAAACATTAAGCGTGATTAACTGGAGTCACTAGATTTGCTTAGAGGATATTACAACCATCTAATCAATAATGTTGGATGAGTTTTGAGTAGTTGGATCAAGTTTGATTCGATCTTGGCTATTCAATCATGTTAGTTGAGATTTTGACATTTTAATTAATCAATAATAAAATTGAGAATGATCTTAGTAATAGGGTTCAAAATTGATTATTTAAAGCCACATGGTTCCAGAATATATTTTTCACAACAAAACTCATCTAACGAAGTCAAACAAGTTCATGACCATTGCATGTCCAGTAATGATCAATTGCTTATAGTGGATGATGTAGTAACCCTCTAGTCAGCTCAACAAATTAAGTGTTGGATCAATTAAGATCATTACTTAAAGGGAGAGGTGATCTCCTTTGTGCCACCACAAAAATGTGCGATCGGATGGCAATGAGCACTCTCAATTTTGGAAGTACACAAATAACAAAAAATAGTCCCACATTGCAATGTACAAAAGGGATGTGCTCTTTATAAGCTTTTGCACGATGATATTTTGTGAGCTGAAAAGGGGCTGGCTTCCTATTATTCGCTAGCAATTTAATGACCTGATTAACTCTTACGATTATAGAATTACATGTCAATTTTGATTCTTATTTAGCCCAACTAGATTAAAGACTACAGCAGACTGCCCTAACTCGATTTTATGGGTTCCTGGTCGAACACTTGTAGATGCTTGTTTTAGATTAATCTTAAGCCAAGAGCTCTACATTTTTGCATAACTAAGATGTAGCTTGATTTTTTAGTAAGATAATCATGAAAAATTTAATAGAATTACTTTTGATTTAATTAATTTTTAATAATCAATCTAATTTAAAATTTGAGAGAAATATAAGAGTATAATTTACCCAAGAAAATAATGATTACAAATAGCTTCTTAGGCTTAAGCTTGGCCCCATAACTTTGCATTCTAGCACAACTGAGAAGTAGCTTAATTTTTTTTATTAATTAAATATAAATAATTTAATAAAATTATGTGAGCTAGGCTACTCAATAATGAGTAATTTGAGTAAAGTGGTATTTTTCAAAAATTAACTACTTTAATAATTTCTTAAAAATTTCAAAAAATTTTAGGTTATCTATAATTTAAAAAATTTTGATTAATTTAGTTTAAGTAATAATCAAGTAATGAAATACATATAGGAGGACATTATTTTTAAAAATTTATATATTCCTTTTACAAACAATTTATACCTTTATCAATTATATTAAAGATTTTATTATCATCTAAATAAAAAGATATTGTGTTATTGACCTCATGCCATGATATTTTGTATCTTGATAATAAACTCTAAGTACTTTCATAATTTTGTAAAGTTAATTTTTAAATTTAAGATAGACAATGTTTGTATTAATGGGAAAACTTTATGATGTGTATCATAAATGAAATCCCATGAAAATTATTTTAGTAGAACAAACAAACTTTCAAAAGATACATGTTGAATGAAATTTTAGGTATTTCTATTTTACTTTGATTAAAATGTTAATCTTGATTCAAATATTTTTCACAAAACATAAAAATTAAATTTCATTAAACTTAATTTTCTAAAGCATAGTTGTTCTTAAAAAGCTTAATTATTCTTCTTTTATTACCTTGAATTTATTTTATTTTTTTATTATATCTTAGTATTTATTCAATAGCTTTTCTAAAATGTTAATAATAATTATAATAATTACTTCTAACAAATACTAATAATTAATATAATAATAATTATTAATAAAAGAACCAAAAGTGTTAAATTAAAAAATACTGGCTATCGTTAGGAGGTCTACAATGCAAGTCCCAAAACTCTTCGGTCAATTGCAAAACTAATACAACTGCAAACATAGTTTTTAGGGTCTTAAAATGGGTTAGTACTCTCGTATCAACATATACAATTTCTAAATCATCATTGATAGTTCGAGAAATGACCTTTCAAGCAAAATAGTGGGTAGTCAACCCCACATAAGCTAAATTTTAGGAACGTGTAAGCCTTATACACAATGCCTTCCTTTTACACAACATGCTTCCAAATTACAAGACTAACTAGAACCTTCTCGTCATGTAATTTCATGATCAAACGATCGTGATCTTCTCCATCTTTTTGTAATGCCTAATAAATCTAGCCGTCAGAACAAGAAAGATTTAACAATTTTGATCAAATTCTTTTTCTAAACATCCTCATCAAATCTCGTTTGCCCAATAAGCAGTTTTCTTGAACAAATAGTCATAATTAGTTCTAATTAAGTGTGTCTTGTGTAACATTTAGTTTAGCTCTTTTAATCCTTTAGAATGTTTTATTTAAGTATTCTTTTTTCAACAAAAAAATTTTAAAAAAAATAGACGAGACAATAATGCTTATTTTCTTGTTCAATAAATGCTTTTAGCTATTAGGAAAAATCTAAAAATAATAGAAGTTTTGAACAAAATGGATTGATGAATGCTTATGTAATATGAAGAAAAAGTTTAAAGCCATTTATAAGCCATGATAATTGTCACTATGGGAACTTCCTTTAATTTTCAAACTCTTAATTACACCTTGCTTGATAAGTTGGCAAAGTTATTAGTTTTCTATATTTATAATTAATTTAACTAATATAGTTGTGCCTCTTCAATCATTAAATCAATAACAAAATTTTAGTTGTATTGATTTTGACTTTATGCCGCCAAATATTTTTCCACTATTGTCATTTTGTTTTTTGTAAAGTAGTCATAATGGATTTCTTTTATGAGGGTTAAGTACATCTTTTAGGAGATGGTTATTAAAAACTTTTTTTCCTACATTTTAGTTGTTATTTATTTCTCTCATTCACTTTATTTTATAAATTATTATTATTAAAAACTTAATATTTTTAAGTTAAATTTAAAATTTTTATATAACACTTTTAAAATAAATTATTTAAATATTTTTGTGCAAAACTTAAATTTTTATTCATAATAATTCATCTCCATGTTAATGATCTTAACTTCCACATATGTCGTCATGAATTGTTATTCAATAAGAGAATGGTGAATTAGTTGGAATAAATTTTTTTTCTAGGAGAATATTTAAAAGAATGCTTTTATATATTTTTTAATAAACATAAGTATGTCTTCAAAATTATGTTTTAGTAAATATTTAACTTTTTTGAGGAAAATTAATTATATTTTAATATATTTTTATTTTCTTCTCATAATAAATTTTTTAAAAAAAGATAAAAAAATTGTATAAATAAAAAACGACAGGTAAATGATTTTTAGGTTATTTAGCTTAAAATGAAGTGTTTATCTACTCCTAACAAGATATAACAAAAACCAATGTTACTAATATCACACTTTTGACAAATGATAAGTTGGTTTTAACTTACAATAGCAAAACAAAAAAAAATTTACTACAACGACCTCACAAGCTAACAAACTAGGAAAAAAATAAAATAATTTAGTAACACAAAATATAAATAATACAAAAACTTTATACTTACCATTATTGAATGAGGCACAAGTTTTTTAAATGAATTAATTAAAGAAAATTAAGAACTTCTTTCATTTTATAAGAAAGTAAAGATTGTGAGTTTGATATGTGAAGGGCAAAGCATAAGCATGAGATGATGAGTACTAGGTGCTAACGTCTTAAGTGTCATCACTTAAAAATTTTTCTTTAAATTTTGTCAACATTTTTCAGGAATTCAATTATTTATAAACATTTTTCTAATTACTAAAAATCACTTAACAATCTAATCAATTAGTCAATATGAATAAATTATGAAAATTCCAATGTCTTGAAACAATGGCAAAAAGAACCACTACACAAGAACCACTTGATCTAAAGGCTCCTAGATCATTTAATCATGAAACAAAACATGATTAGATGGCTTGGAGTAAACAAGGACTATTTGACCTTGACCAGTTGATCTAACTTGTGAGAAGATTTATCTCTTATGCACGAACAAAACAAGATGTGCTCGATTATGAAATAACATTATCTAACAAAGAATCTAATTAGGTGTTTTTCACATAATTGCATGAATAGATGATGGAATCACTCCAATATTTTTTAGTACAGTCATGCAAAATGGTTGGACACTTTAGTTCTACATTGCAAGAATGATGGATTGTTATTGCTTTATAAAAATTTTCTTATGCCACATAATAAGTGTAATGTTTGGGCTTAGTAACCCATGGTTCACTCTTTAGTGATTTCTCTTATTCATAATTGAAGTGTTTCGTGCTAAGGAAATCCCATAAGAGGGGGGGGGGTGAATTGTGTATATAAAAAAAATTTATAACTTTCGAAATTAAAAACTTAAAAAGTTTTAAGCACAAATAAAGAAATTTGAACACAAAAGTTTTTTAGGTGGTTCGACTCAAAACCGAGTCTACGTCCACCCCCAACTAGTGTTGGAAAAAATCCATTAAATGCACCAACTACAAGTGAGGTTTTTTGTACGGTTCTCAAACCTACTTGGGATTTTTACTACGGCTAATCCCAAACCTACTTGAGTTTTTCTCCGGGCTTAACTCAAACCCGGGGCTTTAGCACTACTGATGGGATGCCCTTACCCCAAAACGAAAAATACAACAATTGGCAGAAAGAACTTAGGAGAAATAGGAGAAAAGGGAGGCACACACAATTGCAAAATTAGAAGGATAGAAATGTGAAAAATTGAATCATGAACCTCTAATTTCAAGCGCCTTGTTGCACTTTTCCTTTTGAGCTTGAAGGCACTGTTTTTGCTTGTGATTACTCGAATTTGAGATCTAAAATCTTTGAAAGAATTTAGCAAAAGGTAAACTCAATAAATCTTAATTCTTCCCTATTTATAGTGCTTAAAATTGAGCTCAAAAAACACTCCCAACGGCTCTTAAAATCAACTAGCCATTTGGGTAACAGACGGAAAACAGCTACCGTCCGATTCGAGCCCAAACACGGACGGCATGCATTGAATCTCAAATTTACCGTTTGAGATTAATGTCGTCCGTTCGATCTCGGCATGCTTGATCTGAGCAGTTGGATTCCGCTCACGCTATCTTGTATGTATTAATAAAATGTGTTCTGACATAATTCTAATTAAAACAGTTTATCTCAGTGGTTTTGCGTCCTGGCGCATATCCGCGCAGCCTGCGTTCGATTCTTCTGCATGTCATTTTAGGCTGAATAATCTAAGCCGTCCGATCGCGCTTATTCTTCTGATTTCTTTGATAGTAAGATTGGAACTTAGTCCCACATTGCAGAAAAATCATTGCCATTGTGCTTTAAAACTAATTCGCTTCCTATCAAACTCAAGCCTCTTTGGGGTTGGCTCCCCCCTTTCTTGACTGGGACTTCGTCACCTGGTCGGGTTGACTTGACCATGCACTGTTCATTGACCGTTGACCGTCACTGTAGTTTGACCTAGCTAAGCTCCTCTCTGCGGGCTTTGCTTAGCCAAGCCCTGTCCATTTGACTGTTGACCACCGCTGTAGCTTGACCTGGTCGTGCTCCTCTCGGCGGGCTTTGGGCGGTCTTAGCTAGCCCTTTTTGGGTCAACCAATTTTTTTTTAATTTCTAAAAGACCTAGACGGGCAATTGCGTAACGGGTCGGCCTGTCTAGTGCTATAGTGAATTTTCCCAAGACTTAAGCTGTTTTAAGGTTGATTGGAAGAATTTTTGTGCTAAAATTTTAAACATAAGTGTACCAAAATAATTTTATATTATCATAGTATTATAAGCTTTCTAAATGACTATGAAATGAAATTTATGAAAAATAATTCCTAAATAATTTTAAAAAATCAAATACCATTGTCTATACTTTTTATCAATAATTATTATTTTATAATTTTTTTAAATATTAATACTACTAGTGTGCCTCATAATCTCAAAAATTAGACATCTCAATTTCAAGAAAAATTAATAAAAACTCAAACATGAAAATTCTAGTACATGTCTCAAATTTCTTTGAAGTATGCCATGGCTTCAAGGTCCTTAAAGACTACTATTTTAGAAATGTGAAATACATGGCTTGATTTAATTAAACATTAATAATTTTACTTAAAATCAAGCCTAAATAAAATATAAACATTTATGCTTGACTCATCAAACACAAGGGTGTAACAATCTCCCCCTTTTCATGATGGCAAGGCATAAATGTTTTAAATCTATAAAAAAATCATAAAATGATTAAAAATAAACTTTTAAGAAGAGAAATCTTAATGAGGAGATTAATAGTTATCATGCTACCCGTATCTTTATGCTCTCCATAACTCCTAACTATTCTCCTCCTTTGACACCATCGAAAGAGAGTTAACCCTAAGTAATGTCTAAAATTCCTAATTGTTCTCTCAATGTTTGAAATTGCTCCAATGGTAAGGGTTTGGTAAAAATGTCAGCCAATTCAAGCTTAGTATGAACATACTCTAATTCTACTAATCCTTTGGCCACTTGGTCCCTAATAAAGTGATATCTAACATCTATGTACTTAGTCCTAGAATGATGAACTTGATTCTTGGCTAATGCTAATGCACTAGTATTGTCAATTCTAATAGGTATATGTGTGACTTCTAAACCATAGTCTTGAAGTTGTTGTCTTAACCATAGTACTTGAGCAACACAACTTCTAGCTGCACCATATTCAGCTTCTATTGTTCACAAGGCTATACAATTTTGTTTTTTTGCTTGACCATGAAGCAAAAAAATGTCCCAAAAATTGACATGTCCCTGATGTGCTCTACCTATCCACTTTAGATCCTCCAAAATCTAAATCTATATAGCCAATGAGTTCACAAGAAAGGTCACTTCTAGGATACCATAATCCTAGAGTCATAGTTCCCTTCAAATATTCGAAGATTACTTTAACAACTTTTATGTGACTTTCCTTTGGGTTTGCTTGGAACCTAGCACATAATCCAACACTAAATAGAATGTCGGGCCTACTAGCTGTAAGGTATAAAAAAGATCCTATAAGTCCTCTATAAAGTTTTTGGTCTATAGTTTTCCCTTGTTCATCTAGGTCTAAGTGAATAGATTAATTCATGGGAACTTTTCTAGGTTTCATATTTTCATAACCATATTTCTTAGACATTTCTTTCAAATATTTTGTTTGAGAAATAAAAATACCATCTTTTAGTTGTCTTATTTGCAATCCTAAGAAAAACATTAGCTTGCCCATCATGCTCATTTCAAATTCCTTAGTCATAAGATCTCCAAATTCTCTACACATTTCTTCTTTTATAGTACCAAAAATAATATCATCAACATAAATCTAAACAATTAATAACTCATCTCCTAAAGGCTTTAGAAATAATTTAGTATATGATTTACCCTTTCTAAAGCCACTTTCTAATAGATAATTACTCAACCTATGGTACCATGCACGTAAAGTTTCTTAAGGCCGTAAAGAGCTTTCTTAGGCTTGTAGACATAATTATCTTGTGTATGATTTTCAAAACCTGGTGGTTGTTCTACAAACACATCCTCTTCTATTATTCCATTTAAGAAAGCACTTTTTATATCCATTTGAAACAATCTAAAATTCTTATAACATGAATATGCTAGAAGTAATCTAATTGCTTCTAACCTAGCTACGGGTGCAAATGAATCCTCAAAATCAATACCTTCTATCTGACTATATCCCTTAGCAACAAGTTTAGCCTTATTCTTAATTATTACACTATTTTCATCTAATTTATTTTTATATACCCATCTAGTACCAATTACTTGTTGATCACTAGGTCTTGGTACTAATTACCAAACTTGATTTCCTTCAAATTGGTCTAACTCTTCATTCATAGCTTGAACCCAATAATCATCCACAAGGGCTTCTTCTATAGAACCGGGTTCAAAAAATGACACAAAGGCATTATGATCTATATCTCTAATTGAAGCTCTAGTCTTGACTCCTTGATTCATATCTCCTATAGTCAAATCTTTGGATGTGAGGTTGAAAATTTCCATCCTTTAGATAAATTATTTTCTTCTTCTTTTTCTTTTAATATTTCTAGATTTTTCTATTTTTTCTTTATTTAAATCTAGATTCTTTACTAAATCTATTTCATCTTCTTAATGCTTTTCACTAACTAGTTGAATTGTCTCATCAAACACAACATGCATTGTTTCCTTTATTTTATGTGATTCTTGATTGAAAACTCTATATGCTTTTCTAATTGATGAATACCCTAAAAAGATTCCTACACTTGCCTTCTCATCAAACTTTCCTAAGTTTCTCACTCATTTTTAAGAATAGTGCACTTACAACCAAAAACATGAAAATAACTAAGATTTGGTTTCTTCTTCCTTAGCAATTCATAAGGAGTTTTCTTCAAATTTGGCCTCAAATTAACCTTATTTATGATGTAACACGCCGTGCTAATAGCTTCGGCACAAAAGTATTTGGGTAAGTTATATTCGACTAACTTGGTTCTACCCATCTCAACTAATGTTCTATTCTTTCTTTCTACAATGCCATTTTGTTGTGGTGTATATGGGCATGTTAATTGATGTTTGATTCCTTTCTCTTTACAAAACTCACTAAAATATTCATTCTTAAATTCACTCCCATTATCACTTTGCATACAAATTAATTTTAGACTATATTGTCTTTCTAACTCTCTATTCAAATCTTCAAAGTTCTCAAAGGCTTCATTTTTATATCTAAGAGAAAACACCCAAGTATATCTAGAAAAATCATCAACTATAACAAATCTGTATTATTTTCCTCCTAAACTCAAAGGTTGTATTGGACCAAAAAGATCTAAGTAGATTTTTTCTAAAGGTCTACTAGTTGTTAATTCATTTTGAGATTTGAAAGAGGATTTAACTTGTTTTCTCTTTTGGCAAGATTCACACAACTCCCAATTTGAGTTGCTTGGTTTTGGAAGACCTCTAACTATATCTAATTTTGAAATCTTCTTCAAGGTGGAGTATCCCACATGGCCTAATCTTCTATGCCATAATAAATTCTCATTAGATTGGGTCACTAGGAATTCCAAACCACTAGCTTCTAGTTGTCCAAAACTAATTACATATGTATGACATTGTCTTTTACCTATAAGTAGTTCTACATTATTTTCCATGATTTTGCATGCTTTCGTATTAAAAACAATTTCAAATCCATTATCACAAAGTTGACTAATACTAATCAAATTAAATTCTAAGCCTTCTACTAAAAATACATTTGAAAGGGTAAAGTTTGTTGTACCTACATCTCCAATTCCAATTATTCTTTTCTTTGTGTTGTCTCCTAGGGTCACCTTCCTATTTGGACCCGATCTTAATGATTTGAATTTACTTTTGTCTCCAGTCATGTGTCTTGAGCATCCACTATCTAATACCCAAGATGTAGATTTCGATTTTCTCCTTGGTTTTGACTGTATGAGTTGTAAAATTTAAATTAGAAAGTATACAACTAAATGAAGTCATCAATTTAAGTTTTTTAAATATCCTAGACCTATCCTAAAATGTCTCCAAATATTTTGGAGAGCTTTTCTTCGAATCTACTAAGTCATGCTCTTAGGAACCCAAGAAAACTTGGGTTTAACCCTAAATGGTAGTTGTATGTTCTCCTTTTTAACAATCCATCTAAGATTTTGTGTTTGTGTATACATATTTCTTCCAAAAAGCAATCTTTCATAGTATGTCCAGATTTACAACAATAAAAACAAACGATGTTTGATGGCCTAGGTATGCTAAAATATCTAGGTTTTTTGAAATTGAAAGCATGTGAATGATAATAAGCATTTCAAACATGTGTAGTTTTATTTACTCTAGCATGCTCAAAAGATTGTATTTTTTCTTTTAAAACTGAAATATCATGCTTCAAAGAAGTATTTTCAATGATAAGAGATGCCTTTTCTTCACATATATGTTGATTTTCTAATTTTTTCTTTTCATCTTCTTTCATGACAAAATCAAGTAATTAACCTTTTCTTTGTAGCTCTTTTTTAATTTTTTATGTGCACTCATTAGGGAAGTTAATGCATTCATAATTTTAATATAATTATTTTCAAGAGTATCTCTTGTCCAAGAGCTTATCTCTCTTTCTTCTTCTTCTTCACTTGAAGATGATGAGGATGCCTCGTTTGCCATAAAGCAAATCGTTTCTTCTTCTCCTCTACTTGAGCTTGAGATGTCTGAATCTTCGGAGGCACACCATGTAGCTTGAAATGCTTTCTTTTTCTTCAAGCTCTTCTTCTTCTTCTTCTTTTCTCCCTCCTTCATATGCTTGTCTTTGAGTTTTGGACATTCCGATTTAATATGACCAGTTTGACCACACTCAAAACAAGTTGGTGACCTCTTCCTCTAGTGCTTTTCTTCTTCCATTTCTTATTAAGAAAGCTCTTTGCCAACTTTTTAGCTAAACCATTAACATGAAAACTTACCTCATCCTGTAATTCTGTGGGAGAGGTGAAAGTGGAATTCGAATTGCTTTTGGTGGCTTTGAAAGCCATTGGTTCTTCCTTTCTTCTTTCATACTTTAACTTGCTTGTAGAAGCCTCTTCGGTAAGTCTCCTTGACATTCCTATTTCGGTGGTAAGAAGTTCCCCAAGGAGTTTATCCGATGAAAGTTTGCTAAGATCCTTAGCGGCTTTAATAGCCGTTGCAAGTGGATCAAATTCCTTTGGAAGGATTCTCAAAATTTTCCTAACAAGGTTACCATTTCAGAATGCCCTCCCAAGGTTTGTCAATCCATTTGTAATATCATTAAATCTAAAAAACATGCCCTTAATACTTTCCTTGGGATTCATTCTAAAAAGTTCATAGTCATGGGTGAGGATATTGATCTTAGTTTCTTTCACTTGTGAGGTACCCTCATAAGTTACTTCGAGTGTTTTCCATACCTCAAAAGCCGTATGCAAATTCATAATTTGCGTAAACTCACTAGAAGAAATTCCACAATGAAGATAGTTCAACGCCCTACCATTTAATTGAGTCAATCTTTTGTGCTCAACATTAAGCTCACTAAAGGGCTTGACTTCTTCAGTAGAAGAATCTCTAGGAAGTTCACAAGGCTTCGTCATGACTTCCCATAATTCCAAATCAATAGATTGAATGAAAATTCTAAAACGATTTTTCCAATATAAATAAAATTCTCCTTCAAAAAATGGAGGCCGATTTGAAGAAAAACCTTCACATAAGGTTGCACTCATTTCGACCAAAGAGAAAGCCATACAAAATCACAAAAAAATTGTGAGAAAGCCTTCACTTAGCACAAGAGGATCTTCCACATGATGTTACTCATGTAATTTGGGATTCCTTGCTCTGATACCAATTGAAGTGTTTCGTGCTATGGAAATCCCACAAGAGGGGGGGGGGGGGGTGAATTGTGTATTTAAAAAATTTTATAACTTTCGAAATTAAAAACTTAAAAGTTTTAAGCACGAATAAAGAAATTTGAACACAAAAGTTTTTTAGGTGGTTCGACTTAAAACTGAGTCTACGTCCACCCCCAACCGGTGTTGGGAAAAATCCACTAAATGCACCAATTACGAGTGAGGTTTTTCGTACGGTTCACCTCAAACCTACTTGGGATTTTTACTACGACTAATCCCAAACCTACTTGAGTTTTTCTGAGGGCTCAACTCAAATTGGGGCTTTAGCACTACTGCCGGGATGCCCTTATCCCAAAATGAAAAATACAACGATTGGCAAAAAGAACTTAGGAGAAATAAGAGAAAAGGGAGGCACACATAATTGAAAAATTGGAAGGATAGAAATGTGAAAAATTGAATCATGAACCTCTAATTTCAAGCGCCTTGTTGCACTTTTGCTTTTGAGCTTGAAGGCACCTTTTTTGCTTGTGATTGCTCGAATTTGAGATCTAAAATCTTTGAAAGAATTTAGCGAAAGGTAAACTCAATAAATCTTAATTCTTCTCTATTTATACAGCTTAAATTTGAGCTCAAAAAATCACTCCCAACGGCTCTTAAAATCAACTAGCCGTTTGGGTAACGGACGAAAAATAGCTACCGTCCGATTCGGGCCCAAACACGGACGGCATGGATTGAATCTCGAATTTACCGTTGGAGGTTAATCCCGTCCGTTCGATTTGGGTGGGCTTGATCTGTGTAGTTGGATTCCGCGCATTTTGTCTTGTATGTGTTAATAAAATGTGTTCTCACATAATTCAAATTAAAATAGTTTACCTCAGTAGTTTCGCGTCCTGGTGCATATCCACGTAGCCTGGGTTAGATTCTTCTGCATGTCATTTTAGGCTGAATAATCTCAACCGTTCGATCGTGCTTGTTCTTCTGATTTCTTTGATAGTAAGGTTGGAATTTAGTCCCACATCGTAGAAAAATCATTGTCATTGCCCTTTAAAACTAATTCGCTTTCTATCAAACTCGAGCCTCTTTAGGGTTGGCTCCCCCCTTTCTTGACAGAGATTTCATCACCTGGTTGGCTTGACTTGACCATGCACTGTTCATTGACCGTTGACCGTTGCTGTAGTTTGACTTAGTCGAGCTCCTCTCTGCAGGCTTTGGGCGGTCTTGGCTTAGCCAAGCCCTGTTCATTTGACTGTTGACCACCGCTGTAGCTTCACATCGCCGTGCTCCTCTCGGCGGGCTTTGGGTGGTCTTGGCTAGCTTTTTTTGGGTCAACAAATTTTTTTTTAATTTCTAAAAGACCTGGATGGGCTAATTGCGTGACGGGTTGGCCCGCCCAGTGCTACAGTGAATTTTCTCGAGACTTAAACTGTTTTAAGGTTGATTGAAAGAATTTTTGTGCTAAAATTTTAAATATAGGTGTACTAAAATAATTTTATATTATCATAGTATTATAAGTTTTCTAAATGACTATGAAAAGAAATTGATGAAAAAAAATTCCTAAATAATTTTAAAAAATCAAATACCAATGTCTATACTTTTTATTAATAAAGCTTGGCCCAAAAATCAAAATTCAATAATTAATAATTTTATAACATTTTTAAATATTAATACTACTAGTGTACCTAATAATCTCAAAAATTAAACATCTCAATTTCAAGAAAAATTAATAAAAGCTCAAATATAAAAATTCTAGTACATGTCTCAAATTTCTTTGAAGTATGCCATGGCTTCAAGGTCCTTAGAGACCACTATTTTAGACATGTAAAATACATGGCTTGATTTAATTAAATATTAACAATTTTACTTAAAATCAAGCCTAAATAAAATATAAACATTTATGCTTGACTCATCAAACACTAGGGTGTAACAATAATGCACTCTACTCTATTAAATTTTGATATGTGAGTTATGTATTGAACCAAAATTATTTGATGAGACATGCTCTAACTAGACACTTTTGATTATTATTAGTGATATGTTTTTCTCTTTTATTATTTTAATTATTTTATAAGTTTTTACAAATAAATTATAATAATTGTAATACACTTTTTGAAACTTATTATTGATATAAAATTTCTAATGATATGATTAAGAATAAAATAATTCTTGAGATAGTTGGCTTTTGATCTAGATTATAGAATTAAAATATTTTTTCAAAACTGAATAATTTAAATAAAAATTGAGGTTATTGTGTCTTCAAAATGTGATTTTAATCAAGCTTAAAATTCTAATCAAAATAAAATTATAATATCTAAAATTAAATTTAAAATATTCTATTAATTGTTTGTTAATCCAACCAAAATGATCATCACAAAATTTCAACTTTGTTCTTCTTTCTTCGGAAAGTTTACATCGAATATAATTATTATGAATCTAAAATTAATAAATTTCTTTAAATAAATTCATTAGTAATACTTAGAATTTATATCATCAAAAAAACATCCCAATAAGGGGTCAAAACAACATTCTGTCTTTCTTGATGATGACAAATATTTTAATAAAATTCATTAAAACATAAATTATTTATAAAAGTAAAATGCATAACAATTAAAGATAAGCTCCACTACTTGTACACTAGACTAGATTATTGTTCCCCTATAATTTATGCTCATTTAAGTGTTTTAATTTCTATTCTCTCCCTCTTTTTCATCACCTTGAGAGATTTAATCTATATTTAGTAAATTGTTCTCAAATTTCGAACTTTTTGAAATTATCAGCCAATTAATATATTTCATTAAGTTTATTATGTTCAAATCACACCTATATCAAATGATCTATGACTTGCATAACTTCTTTAAAAAAGATTTAATTCTTTTTTTCTGATAATCACCAAAATTTAGTATTTTGGCTATCTTTTTTAATTGATGACATAAAATTTTTTACAATGAAATATTAAGGTTTAACACCAATCATAATTTCATCTATAACTTATTCATTTGGAAGATCCTAACTAAAACATAAGGTTTTGTGATTTTCTTTAAATATTTTCATTTATTTATTTATTTTATTTGAATTTTCCAAACATATTTTTTCAAATCTATTTGTATAATATATTTTTTTGGAGTAGATATAATATATATTATGCCAAAATTGTCATGTCATACATTAGTTACAAGCAGGATCCTCTAAGTGGATCGAACGTGAAGTCAGACAACATAATCTTGAGCAGGGGCTTAGGGAGAGTCTCCAGGGGCCCAAATAAACTCCTTAAGGCAAGCAGCCCGTGCAACCCAATCAGTAGGTGCGTTCCCATCTCTAAAGTTATTGGTGCATCGAACAACCTCCAGACCCCGAGCAAACTGAAAGGCACAGTAAAAGCACCCAGACAGGAGGGTGGGGGATAATCTCACGCCCCACCTGTAGTGTCGGCATCGAGTCAGTTTGGAATTCCACAGCATAGTATAAGGGAAGGGATTCCCTCAGCATAACAAGGGCCATAAGTAAAGCCTAGGCCTCCAACATGTCCACCGGGTGGGAGAACATCCTCTTGCTGGCTGCTAGGAGGGGTCTGCCCATGCAATCCCTTAAGATCATGCCCAGCTCAGCAATAGTCACCAACCGCAACATCGCAATTAACTTTTATCCATCCTTTTGTGGGGAAGCCAACCATTCGCAACCTGCAAGTTTGAAGAATTGCCAGGATTCCACTGGAAAGGGAGGAAAGGAAGGTATGCCAGTTGAGAATAGATTTTACCTCGATCATGATAGTCTGGATGAGTGAGCAGGGTAAAGGAACGAGGTTGTTATGTCTAGCGGCCTTTCCTCCAAATCCAAATGTAGTACATCATAGTGGCAAGAATGACAGCATGCCACTCCCTATCACCACAACGCACACGAGGCGAGCGAACGAACAAGAGAAGGAGATCGATGAACAGTGAGCCGGCGCCCATTGACTGGCCCAGCTCAGTCAGTGCCACGTGAGCCTGGCGATCAGCACAAATTTGGGCACATGGGCAATGCCAAAATAGGTGTTGCATGGTCTCCTCTGCAACGCAGCATTGCTGGCAGACGATGTCCCCACATAACCCCCGTCGGGCAGCCACAACACCATTGGGAGGAAGTTGCCGGCGACCCTCCACATAAAAAAGGGAACCCTGGGCGTAGCCTAGATATTCCAGATGCCACGAAGTTCCTCTATGGGCCGACTGCCATCACGTCTGCCGAACTTTCAAGCATTGCAGACAATGCTCAAGTAAATCAGGCCACAATCAACCCGTGTCTTCTCGGTATGCATCTGGTGCAAAACATCCAGAGAAGACCGTAGGGATCTCGGAAGGTGCAAGACCCGGACCTTGTGCTCCCCGCTCACCCAGGTGCGGATGTCTTCCATGTTCCAGTTCCTGGCAGGCATGACGCATTCGGCGACGTTGGGCGGCCATTGAGAATCCATATTGATGAAGGTCGGGCAGCAGTGCAGAGGGAGGACGCGTTGGCCATTGTCCTTCGAGAACCTCACCGATTGCCTGTCATCGATGCACTAGGCAATGCCTCCAGCATCGCCCCCATCACCATTTTGCACACAGAGGACGAATTTCAGGGGGCCTTCATGAGCAGGTCATTCGTGGAGTATTTCCTCCTCATCATGTCATCCCAGAGACTGTGTACCTGGTTGAGGATGCGTCTGTAGTTGTCCATTTGGAGCACCCGGTGCCAAACCCAAAGGTGATGGAGGCCAAGCCCGCCCACAACTTTCGATAGCATAAATGCTCTCCCAGGCTGCGTGATGCGTCTCTCCATATCATCTATGATCCCTTTCAGCACCGCACAGTGTCTCAGAACATGGCAGGGGATCGTGTTGAGGACCGAGGAGGCCAAGACGGCCCCGCCCGCAAGCGGGAGTGGTCGGACGTGCTAGTTGACTATTATAGCACCCAATCTCTGGACCAAGAAGCTGAGGTCTTCCTTGGACTTACGCCTTGTGGCCATGGGGATCCACAAGTAGGTGAGCATCCTGCGGTGCTCCATATGAAGCTTCCTAAGGATCAGCCTGGATTTCTTTCTGTTGAATTTAGAGCTGAAGAAGACCTTGGACTTCACGAGGTTGACCCGCAGCCGAGCAGCTTCCCTAAAAGCATGCATATTGCTCCGAACAGTGCGCACAACAACGTGGGTGGCAGGAGCAAAGAGCAGGATATCATCCGCGAATAGGAGATGCGATATACGATGGATGTGCTGCCCCGGCCTGAACTCAAGAAGCTGCCGAGATTCATAATTCCTCACCAAGCACAAAAGATACTAGGTGGCCAGGACATAGTGATAGGGCGAAAGTGGGCAGCCCTACCGGAGGTCCTACTGTGCTACCACCCACAGGAGGCGAGCACCATTAATGAAGACACCAAATCTCAGGCTCCTAATGCATGCAGCAATCCGATCTCACCAACTGGGAGGGAAGCCCATAGCCAACATCATCTCTAGAAGGAACTCCCACTGAAGGTAGTCATAAGCCTACTCGATGTCAAGCGTCATGGCCATGAGGCCCGATGTGACAGTGCAGGTGTGCATCTGCACAGCCATCTCCTGGATGAACGCGTCTTGCTCAGAAAAAATAAATCCCGGCATTAACGGCTTCAACCTCCCGACGAGGACCCACACCACTACCTTATAGACGGTGTTGCAGAGGCTGATTGGCCGGTAATGCTCCAGCCTACACGCCCCCGACTTCTTCAAAATAAGCATGATGAGAGTATCCTTCCAGCCATCACGAAGCCTATATTCCTCGAAGAATGCCAGCATAGCACTGATAACATCATCGCGTGCGATGGTCTAATAGCCATGCAAGAAGTCCACCGTAATCGCATCGCTACCCAGGGCTCTGTTCCTCTTAATTCCACTAATGCCACGATAATTTCGTCCTCAGTAATCCTACCACCAAGGTTGGAAGCCCCCTCCATGAGCACAATGCCTCGAAGCCCCGTAATTTGCGACAAGTTCCCGGGGTCCCCGCACCTCCATTTTTGTTCAAAATAATCAATTACAACTCGCCCAATACTATCCGGAGAGTCTACCACGCTGTCGTCATCGCCCCACAGCAAGGTGATTCAGTTCGTTCGAGCCCGAGACATATCCACATTATAAAAGAATTTCGTGTTGTTGTCCCCAAGCTCCTCGTGAGCACAGCCACGGTGGAAGGCGGTAATACAATTCCTGAGCCGCACTTGGTCCTCCTCAGAAAGGCCCTCCCTTGACTCTCTGGACTGCAGCTCATCATAGCCATGCACCAGCTCCTTATTCCGATTAACCCAATTCCCCACCTCCTCCTAACACCATCTGCGCAACGCCTTCAAGGAGCGGTTAAACTTCGTCAAAACAATCTCCATAGGATTTCCCTTCGCCCACCTGTGCCAAGCCTGATGCGTCACTTGAAAAGATTATGGGTAGCTAAGCCATTCACTCTTGAAAAGTAACCTGTAGGACTTCAGCCACGAGTTGCTGCCTCCCAAGTTGAGCAACAACGGGCAATGGTTCGACCCGAGCCGTCAAAGATGATTGACAGAGCTCTTAAGGAACGTAAGCAAACTAGCATGATTCATTAGAACATGGTCAAGCTGCTGCAGGATACGCGCACCACCCTTCTTCCCGTTACACCATGTGAACCGATTGCTGGAGAATGCCAGGTCAGCATGTTGAAGGTCTTGCATGAAGTCTGCGAAATCTTGTTGACCTCTACTGTAAAAAAATCGACGCCCTCCGTGTTTCTCCTCCTGGGCCATTAACAAATTGAGATCCCCTGTAACAATGAGGCAGTATTTACCACAATGAGCGAGCTGAATAGCATCCCATATCTCCTGTCGTTTATGGTGATCTCTTAGTCCATACACAAAAAAACATTTAAGAATGCAATCCGCACGAGGGGTGATCGAGCATTGCACCATTTGAGCAGAGGCCGCCACGATCGAAAGCTGAACCCCCTTCATCCACAACAGAGTGATGCCAGGGGACATTCCATAGAAGGGTTGGACCACAAACTCCCAGTCCCTTCCAAAAATCCAATTCGCGTCACGTCGGGAGAAGGTCTGTGCCTTCGTTTCCATTAGCACCACGACATCCACGTTTCCCTCGCGAGCCAGACATTGCAAATCGCTCCTTGACTTTCCCTTCTTAGCTCCTCTAATATCTGAGATGATAATTCGCACATTTATGTTGGTATAGGTTAATTTCTTCCATGCACTCGTGCATTAGCGAACAATCCAGCTCCCGCCATCAACCACCTTGATGGTCGCTATGTTCGATGAAGCACAACTAGTAGAGAGTCTCATATTAAGTGCCAATCCCATCAGGGTTGGTGAACTTATCTCCCGCTTGTTCAACCTGTGGCAAGTGTAGAGTCACTATATGCTCATCTCCTCGGGCCACATGGCCCGTTCTCATTGCCCTCAAGGAGTTGCTCTCTGGGCTATTCCGCAACCGAACCTTACTGTCCCCAGACTTTGGAGACCACTTTACTCTGCTTCTACCATGTTCCCTTGACGGGCTCCTGGTTCCCGAGACGTGCTGGCAATATTGCGGCCACAAGATATGCGGCTAGCGTCTTTCCCGGGAGGCAAGCTAGCCATTATAGCAGGGCCTTTGTGGCGAGGTCTCCTGCCCTGCACAATAATCCAAGGCCCCAGCCCTTGCTCCTCTCAACGTATAACATTTGCGTACTCTTCCTACTTACGAGAATCCTAGGTATCCTCCGACACCTCTAGGTTATCCTTGCCAAGGGCCTTCTCCACCTCCCTCGTGCGATACACCTGCCGCTCGACCTTATTCAAGGGAGCACCAGGACATACAGACCCAGCCACCTCTTGCTTACAGTGTCTCTCCAAATGTCCACCATGGGCGCAGGTGAAGCTGATATAAGGTAGCCCCTCGTACTCAATGCTCTGATAGGATCTCCCGAATTCTCCTTTGGGCCATATTCCAAGCTTTAGTGACTACGAAAAATCCATTCGAAGGCACACCCACACGTAAGAAGAGGGCTCCAAATCGGCCGTCCAGCCATCAAGAAAGAAGGATTTGCCAATCGCCTTGGCTATACGTAGAATGTTATCTACGTCCCAGTAGATAAGCAGAAGACCCGAGAACCATACCCAGGCCGGTGATCTGCCATGGCTTGGCCGACAATCTGCCACGGGCCGCCAAGGAAAGGTCATTCCAATTATTGATGGATTCAAAATGCAAGCAGAAGCAGCAAGGGATAGATCGAAAACCTTGAAGTCCTTGTAGTGGCCCCATAGCTTAAGCAATACATGTGCAATGATGGGAAAGGGGAGAGTATTCCCATAGTTCGACCTACTAGATCGAATTTATGAAATTTGATGTGCCACTAGCAAGCGTCGAAGACATGAGAACGTCGCCTCCTTTCAAATAGTCGGGATATCCCGCAGTGCGCTCCTTGACATCGATGTTCACCGGCCGCACATGCGAGGTCAACAGACTTCTGTAACTCACGATTTTGTTTGCAGTTAAGGCTTCCCTGAAGCTCCCCTTGGTTGCTATAGCTGCACGATTCTCGGCCTCCATTTGCACAGGTTTCTAGTCGCTGGGCTTTTACCTGGCATCCACCTCCTTCTTGTACTTCGATTCCAGTGGCACCTGTAAATCCTAGCTCGCAGAGCCACCCTCCAGAGCATCCACAACAGTGATTCCCTATTCCTGAGGGGCAGATGGAATCCCTGAGGTAGCAAGCTCTATCATTGGCCCCGTGGTGTCTCCCTCCTCCTGCGTACCAAGTTGGGCCAAGAGCATATCCCACTCGAATGTCAGAACCTTGGGGTTTATGAAGCATTCCACCAACAGCCAGCATGCCACCCTCAGACATTGAGGAGGACCCCTTCAATATAGGACTGTTGCTTCCAAAGGTCTGAGACTTCCTATTGCTCCTCTATGACTTGCTCCCTGCCATTTCCTGTATCGCTAGGGCTACATATGGAACAACCTGAGCTCGAGGGTGAAGTCGTATGGTGCTCTACAGGATAGAAGAGCTATTAATCCTGTTCGAGCGCACCCACGCTTACCGGGTCAAGTTCAAATTAAAATTTCCTAGACCCACCCGCAGGCAAAACATAACGGTCACGACTGACACGTGGCCAATGCATGCGCGACCGTTGGTCTTTGGTCTTTGACTGCTTTGTGCAAGCTGCGATAGCATCTCAGCCCCGACGCACCACTGTCTGCACCGTCTCTCCGGATCAGAAGATGGCGAGGATGGCCCACACCGTCGGTCCCAAGCTCGCGGCGCCCGCACAAGACCTCAGGCCCCGCGAGGTGGCCCTACCCTTGCGCTCTGACCAGGATCACCCAACCCACCGCCCATTGCTGAACACTATCACTTCCTGTTGCTTCCCTTAGCTCCTTCCCGTCGCTCCCTTCCGCTCCTTCCCACCGCTCCCATCAGAGTACCACTTTGTGGAAACATTCAAGCCTTTGAATCATCACGGGAGATATGTCCATGCTCACTGTACAATATATATATATATATATACTATTTTACTCAAAAATAATTGATCAATATTGTAATATATAATATGTTATTTTAATTATTAGATTTGAGATCGCAAACTATTTTAGGTCTAACACATTTAACTTGAATTGAGATACCATTGTTATTCATATGAAGCTTTTTTTGAAAAGTCTAAATCATCATAAAAAAATAATAGAAAAAGACTACTATGATCATACAACATAATAAAATTTGTAATAAAATAAAATAATTCGATGACATCAAATGTAGATTAATGAAAACAAATCTTATGCATGATGAAAGCTTATTGAGAAATTAGTGTTTTAATTAATCAAATATAATTAAAGAGAATTGAGAACTTAGCTTGTTTGGGAAGAAAGTAGAGATTATTAGTTTGATGATTGAAGCATGTACCATATGAAAATGTCTATGAGCATCGACAACTAATTGTTTGAAAACAATTACTAGAAAAGTTTTCTTCAGATTTTGCAAAACTTTTATTAGTCTATCTTGTTCAATAATTCACTTATTTATAAACATTTTTTTATTAAAAAAGCACCTAACAATTTAACCAACTACTAATTATTATTTGAATTTAAAAATGCACCATAGTTTTTAATTAATAAATTATAAAAATAAAAAATTACTAAAAGTCTCACTACATAAGAGCCAATCGATTGGAAGGTTCTTAGACAATTTGATTGCGAAAAACTTCTCGATATGATGAATAAAATTAAAATAATTATTTAGAAATTATTATTTTATTTGTACCACTAAATCTAAAACATGATTTGATTGTTTGATTTAGGTCTTACATGCAGGTAAAACATTACTTTGAGATTTAAAATTTATGCGAATGGAGAAAGGATCTAAACAAGTGTTTTTAAAAATGAATGAGATTAAAAACATTCAATCACATAATTGTGTGATTACGTAGAAAAAAAACTCCCACAATTTTTAGTACAATCATGTGAAATGGGAAAAGGTTTTTTTAGTCTTACGTTGAATAAATGATGGATTATTATGGCTATGTTAGAGGTTTCCTATATTGCATATTTTACTTTTCTTGGGTTTCTCTACCCGTCTGCTATTCTCTAGATGTTAGTTATGTTTGGATTCTTGAGTTATGAACGAATCAAAATTGTTCCATAAGTTTGAGAGTTATTTTATCGACATGATAAACGTTATTAGTTGTATTCAATCATTGTGCTCTAACTAGGACTTTTAGCCCTATTTACTAGTTTGTCTTTTTGTTGTTTTGAACATATTATTATTTTTTTACAAATTAATTATTATAATTAAAATAGACTTTTCCAACATGTTTTGGAAAGAGAAATTTCTAAGGTATCGTAAGAATAAAGTGATTCCTGGATGGTAAAGATAAGATTAAGATTTTGGAATCCTTATACTTTTTAAAGATGATTAATTGAAATAAGACTAAATTTTTGTGCCATGTATGCGAGATGTCAATCAATCTAAACATCTAATAAAAATAAAATTAAAACATCTAAAATTAAATTTTAAATAAATCATTTTGTTAAATTCAAACTATAACTCCTCTTTTTTATATTCTCTTATAAACAATATAAGCATCAGTTTTCTAAATTTTACAAATTCTTTTTACGGAATTAATTAGGAGTTCTTAGCAATTGTTATCATTAAATAAAGTATCAGGACTAAAGCTCAATAACGTAATACATTAAACCATCAAGTACTCCATGAAATTAATAAAACTATCGATTATCGTTTGATATAGAGAGTCTCCATTCAACAGCACTTTTGGACCATTCTATCCATTTATGGGTCCATTTGGTACCAACTTGCTATATTGTTTCATCTGCTTCATGTCTTTGCCATTCCAAAACTCCCCTTAAGACTAGTGAAAGTATTGTTAAGAATATTAAATGCCTTGTGTGACATACATATTCTCCTGGATCATTACTAATTTTTTAGGACATTAAATCCACCTTTAAGAGGTCACTAACCTTTCTTCATTAAAAAGCATCATATAGTCATGTCATGAAACTTGTTCCTTCTACTTGTATAATGGCACCTTCATAATTATCTTATTTCTCTACCTCTTCTAAGCCTTTGCAAGAGTTACAATTTTAGTCCCAGGTATAATATCTTCGTTTTTAATTGCATTCCTCTCGTTATTCTCCTCTTTTGGTAAATAATTTTTATTTTATTGGACATCCATTGCGACCAAAACCTTATAAAGATTAATATTTCTTGCAGATTCTATTGCGAATGACTTCTAAAAGTTTTTTGGCAAATTTCAAAAATTACACCAAGTGTTATTTATTTAGAAAAGTAATTCATATATTTCAAAAATTATCTTCAACACTTTTATTATTTTTACCTAAAAATTCCATTATAATTAAATTAATATTTTTTTACAAAAAGTTTTGATATTGTTTATGACATATCCATTTCAATTTGAAGAAGAATTATTATTTAGGATTCATTTTCATTTTTTCTATGATATTTGACTTCTCATCTATATTATTAATTCTTTCAAATAACAGTCATTGTGATATTATAAAAAAATATACATATGGAAATTTCATTTAATCACACTAAAAAAAATTGAATATATTTTTAATTATTCAACAAATGTTAAAAAACATGAAGTCTATTGAATATTTTGTAAACTTCCCTTCTTATAAGAATCTAATTATGCAAATTTTAAAAATATTAGGATGCCTCAATAAAAACTCTTCCACTACTTTCAAAGTAGCCACTACTTAGTTTATCTTATGCATTTTACATTCAACATGGGATGCTCTCCTCTGTTTTTTAGAATTCCCATGTTATGAACCCTTTTGGCCTTCCCTCATTAAATAATCAAGGATGCAACATCATGCTACTTTTACCTTGTTTAAATATATTAGTACTAGCAACAAATTCTATTAAAACTAACCATTTGTGTGCTTGATTAACAATTTTGTTGTAAGCGAATTAATTAAAGGTCAAGTACTTTTCCTAACTACATCAGAAACCTAATTTTCATAGGCTTAATGAATTTTTTAATTATTTTTAATATTCTCCTTCATTGACTTCTATTTTAGCCTAGAATGTTTTGTTAAACATTAGTTTCTTATAATATGCATCACAAAACTTTTTAAAAAAGTATGATTGTTTTTGAAATCCTTATGTAATGTAATTTTTTTCAATACCGCATGAGCCTTACTATTTTCTTTTGTCAATTTTTTAACATCAATGCCTAAAAATATTTTTCTTTTAATTTTCTACACTTCACCAAGCTAACATAAAATAATAACTTCATGCTATCAATACACCACAATGACAAATGTAGTAAAGTTCATTCTATTTGATATGGATATAACATATATCATTGAATTATATGAAGCTTTATCTATGTTATATATCTAACAATTTCTATCACCATATTTAACCATTACTAGAAAATTTTATTATCTCTTTAGTGATATAGGATCTCAGAATGATAACGCCATAACAATTGAGCCATTCTTATAATCTCAATGTTTGAATAGATTTATTATCAAACTAAATATAATCTCAATGTTATAATAAATTCTACCCCACTGGTGTTTGATGAAATTATGCATCGAAATAAAGAGGTAGATTTTGAAGACATAGAAGACTTTTGAAAAGTAAAAGTTGTAGTCAAACAAAAATCCTAGAATCACAAGCTTTATTGATTTCTACTCAAACTTTATTTAAGGCTACGAATGTTGATAGAACTTTGTTCATCAAAGATTTTGTTGATTAACTTCTTCTAGTCCAACATCATTTCAACATTACAAAATTTCGATCAACAACTATGACTTATGTGAATGATTTGGTAAGCAAGTAGGTGTAGGACCTAAGATGAGCTTAATCAATGAGGTTTCCTATTCTCTTGAATACTATTTAAGTAGGATGAGAAATGTATCCTTGATCTTCAATAAAGTATATAAATGAGATGTTAAAACATAAAAAATGAAATAGTTGCATCAATGTAGTTAGCATGGAAAGAAAATCACCTTAGAGATGTAATATTAAGTGACCTCACTTTTGGTGTACAATCCAATGCCTGTCTTTAAAAATACATTATATGTGTGCATCTATTTCAAAATTTGTACCTCAAAATTCAAGTGAAGCCTTGAGGAAAGAATTTTTTTATTTCTCCATGTTAGAGGGTTTCAATTTGTTTATGAGATAGAATGTTTTGGAATTAATAGACATTTTAGGTGACCACATTATTGTGACAAAACGTTGGTATTAAAATATAAAAAGTAAGTGATACTGTGGTTACCATTGAAAACAAAGGAATGCTGTCGGTAAAGGGTTATAATCAAGTAGGACTATACTTAGATGGAATACTTGAACCAATGGTAAGGTTGAAGGCAACAAGGTCATTTTTACCTTTTTCTTAATACAAAGTTATTTAAACTACACAAAATAGATGTTAAGAGCACCTTCCTAAATGTTCTTGTTTAGGAGAAAGAATATTTAGGATAGTTGGATTGCATTCAACATTTTCTTCATCAAAATCATGTGCATAAGCTAATGAAAGAATCATATAAATTGTTTCAAGAGCAAAGATCCCGTTATGAACATGCTTAGTAGATTTTTAGTCAAACATTAGTTTAGGATTGGAATGTAGATAAGACTTTGTTCATCATGAACTATGCTAATGAAATTCTTCTAACTGAAGGTTGTATAGACGATATCATTTATGGATCAATCAACTTGGATTTATGAGAATGATTTAGTAAGCTTATGGGTCATTGATTTGACTTGAGCATAATGGGCGAGGTTACATATTTTTTTGGAATGAAAGTTAAGTTGGATAAGAAAGGTATCGATGTGTCCTAAATGATGTAAAAAAATGACATTAAAAATTGTATGGTCTTGAGAACAACAAATGAAATTCTACTTTCTAGAGTCCCCAAATGCTATTGAGTAAACATGAGAAAAAATTAATAGATTTCAAGGCATACCAAGAAATGGCACATTCTTTACTTGAATATTTTAAGACCTGACATAGTTTTAGTGTTGGACATTGTTGATGAATTTTAATCAAGTGCTTAGGACTTCAATCTAGAGGTTATAAAATGAACATTTTGATAATTTCTTGAAACAAAGGTATTAAGGTTGTGGTATCCAAAAATTGTGTCAAGTCATGATATCCTAGGATACAGCCACAAAGATTATGTAGGTACTTGAATATAGAAGAAAAACACTTTAGCTATTTAATCATTTTTTAGCAACAATTAAACTAAATGATCTAGCAAAATAATATGGAACTATTGTTTTAGCAAAACATGAACCACAATATATAACATTAGGAGGATTTCTATAAAAAAGGTTTTTGTTCGAAGGGATATTAAATAATATGGGACTACATCTACAAACAATTCCTAAAAAAATTGACAATTTGAATGCTTGTTTCTTAACTAAAAGCCTTGTAAAGTACGACAACATTTAAAAAATTGATTTTATGCACCATTTCATCATGAACCATGTAGAATGAAATATGGTAGACATTCTTTTTATTGCTAACAGCATGCAACAAGTTAGCACCTTAACAAAGCTTCTTATTTAAGATTTCTTCTATAGTATTCGAAGTCATTTTTATGATGACAAAAGGGTGAGCAATTAATCTTTCTTATAAGAGAAGTTTGCTGAGTGAAAGGGAGCTCAACTGTGTGCTTTAACTACTTCCAAATCTAGCTTGACTTGATAATATCTAGCAAATCTTTCTTGTACTACAATTAATTACACTATCATGAACTTATATGGTAGCCATCATAAAACAAAAGGAGGTTATTGGTCCCATGAGCACTTCTCCATGATACTTTTATGTTAAGGACCCAATTAAGTACCATACTATTTGATTATCTATCTTTGGTTATGTATATGATAGGTGAGCAACATTGGAAGGAAATTAATGTTAAAAGAATAAGTCGATTGATTAAATATATAGATATAAACATATATGGAATAAGAATGGAATTGATTTTGACATGGCCAAGAAACTAAGTGTTTTCTTGTTATAAAACATGTGAGAATGAAAGAATGATAAGATAAAGATGAACTGCATGTTTAACTAATTTTTTATTCTAAAAATTAGAAGAAAGATGTCTGAGCTTAAAATAAAGCATTTTTATAAAACTTATAAAAAAATAAAATTCCCAAATGATAAACAAAATGTACAAAAGATTTTTAAATGGTTTGACTAAAATTTGTGCCTACAACCAACTCTGATCCCCGTTCAGGCTTCAACTAAACCGTCACTTTTGTCAAAGCTGGTAGTGTTTAAACAAATATAAATCAGTGCTCCAATTAGATGCCAAAATCTTAGAAGGCTTTACAAAAAAATTTGAAACTTTGTAATTTTTGCTCAAAAACTCCATACACTATTAATATTTTAACCAAGAGTAGTACTAATAACAAATGAAGAAATGTTACCAAGAAATACAAAAATTATTATGAAGGAAAGTAGGAGAAATGGACACCAACAAAAATCTATAGCTCCTATAATTACGTAGAAATGTGTTGCTCACATTTTGAACTTCACTTAGATTTGTATAAAAATTTTCAAGTTTGATTCAATAGTTTGAGGATCTACTAAATTATCCTTATTTATAATTAAAAAAAACTACAAAAATAACTCACACAACACCTAAAATCTACTTTTCAAAACAACTAGTAGTAGTAGATAGAGATGATGGTGCAACTACCATCCAATTAAGCAAATAGAGTGGTAACAATCAGATCAACATAAAAGATAAAGGGCCCACATTTAATCATCACAAGATAAGATTTAGAGTGTTAGATTCAAGACTTGGATGGACAGTAACGATGATCAGATTACTATTCACACAAGAAAAAAAACTATCAACCATTTTTTATAAACAACTATAGAAAGTTCAATATTCATAAATATGCATGTGATCTTGAGTGCTAGGTCGCAAAAATACACAATCAATTAATGTGAAAATCTCTAGTTTGGTAATAGCATTTGTTTTGTCTCAGATTGTAACATAGTTAAAGTATTTTGTGCTTACAATACATCAACTACAAATTACAATTAGCTTAACAGATTGGCTACCTTCAAATGTTCTCAATATGTGAGGACCTGGGTCGTCAGTGGGCATGTTTGGTTCTAACCTGACTCGATTTTCAAAAATTGATTAAAGATTTTACCATTACACATTTAGCCTAAGTCTGTTCATAAGTAATCCTTTCAACAATTTAACCAAGAGACCGTAATAATAAGCTGACTTGATCGATATTTGTGATTCCCTATGGCCCATGAGCCAAGGTGCTACACCTTTACTTGACCTAAGCCATGTGAGGTTAATGGTTGGGAGTGCTTAGGAAATAATATTGCAATAATAATAATAATAATAATAGTAATAATTATAATAATAACAATAACATTATTAATAATAATAATTTACATGTTAAAAAATATTTGAATATTAATAAGATTTTAAAGAACTCAAATGCATTCAAACAAAATATAATTTAAACCAAAGTCAAATATTTATAAAAGTTGATAGCCATATTTGTCATAATTTTGAGGAAAATAAAAGTTAAACATGCTAATGATAGAAATTTAGAGAATAAGTTCTTTTTTGACTAACCACTCTACAAAGATTATTGTCTTCGACTCAAAAGTCAGTAGATTGAGCTATCAAATTATATTCACTATTCATGTTGTAGTTTTTACTCCAATAATTCAAGATTATTAGAACTCTTCATGAGATCTAAGGATCTTTTTGGACTACCCATATTGTTCTCAAGGGGTCTTGCCCCTTGTCACCAGCAAACATTTAAGGGTCTCACCTGACCCCTATATGCTTAAACAAATTAAGTAGTGTGTCTTTAATAGTTTCTCCAAACTTTGTTCATAAGTAATGTGCTAAGCTGATTGACCCAGAGAGTATAACAGCAAAATCCCTTGATAAATATTCAAAGTTAGCACATCTTAGATTTGATGAGTTCTTAGCCTGTAGAGGTGCCTAAGGCTCATGCCCTAAGTGGAATTTGTCACTTGACCTGAGCCCTTCGAGCTTAGTAGTTGGGGTGTTCTTAAGAAAAACATAAGTTTTTATAATAACAAAAAATTTTATATATAAAAAATATTTGATTATTTTTAATATTTTTAAAAGCACAAATTCCTTCAATTGAAACATAACTTAAACCAAACTCACATATACATAAAAGATTGATACTTTCATGTGCCCAATTACAAATAACTTAAACAATTAATTAGCTAAAATAAAGATTTAAAAATGAAATTCTTTGTAGATAAGCCACACAAAAAAATTCATTGTCCTCGACTCCAAAGTCAACAGATTAAGCCATTAAATAGCATTCACTATTTATGCTATAGTGTTCACTCCAACAAAATCTAATCTTTACTATGCTCAATAAGGTGTTAATAAACAGTTTCATTATAAAATTTTAAGTTTTTCAAAGAAACATTTACCATCAAAGCTAATAATAGAAATCATTGAAATTAGGAAATTATAAAATGAGAAAAATAAAAAAATGCTAAACAATTGAAAAAAAATATTTATAAAAGTTTTAAAAAAATTGTTCTCCACTCAAGTTTAAGGTCGATATAAAGAAGACCTAATATGTTCCTAAAATGCTTTCACAGATTAACATTTAACTTTAATTTTGGATAAAGGTGTTGCATTTAAAATATTCATTAAATTTATACAATGCATTACAAAGTTGCAGACTAGTGTAAGTAAAAAAAAACATCTTTTACTGTTGATGAGATGATTGTAAAAATTTTTTGTTGGCATGCTTTGATTATTCAAGTGCTATATACTTTGGGTTTTAACAATTTTTTATAAATAAAATATTTTTTTCAAACTTATTTAACTTTTCATATGGACGACAAAACCAATTTGTTGCATGCATAAACTAATTATCTAAGTGCTATATTCTTTTCATTTTAACAATTTTAGTGAAAATAAACAAATTATTTTTCAAACTCATTTAACTTTTCGCATAGATGATAATTTTGATAACTAAGTTATAAATTGTTTTTGACGTATTAAGTATTCAAATATAATAATTATTTTTATATATTTTATGTTTTAGTATAATAACAACATTTGTTTTTTGCTTATGTTATTGTGCAACATTGTAATATATTGTGTAAATTTGCCAAACATTTTAAATATATTTTTATAATTTTCACGTATTTTTTATTGTTTTATTTTTATTTTTATTTAAATTTAGCACGTTTTATTTAGCCAAGTACTCTTTAAATTAGACATGTTTTTAAATACTTAAATTTTGTTAATAGTGATTGCTTATTTATTATACTGTATGTAAAGAAAAAATCTTTCTCAAAGCATTATTATCAATGCTGTTACACCCCATTTTTTCGAAATTCGGAATAGTTTCCGAATTTAAATTCCACATATATCCTTTTTCCAAAAATTCGGATTAATTTCCGAATTAAATATTCTGCAAATTATTTTTCCGAAAATTCGGATTAAATTTCCGAATTAAATTTTCCCATGATCCTTTTTCCGAAATTCGGATTAATTTCCAAATTAAATATTCTGCATTTTCTTTTTCCAAAAATTCGGGATAAATTTCCGAATTTAATTCCTCCCGTTTATCCTCTTCCGCGCCGCATTAAAATTAAATAAATCATTTCCGTAAATTCGGAATTAATTTCCGAATTATAAATCCTTCCGCTTCTCTCTCATCCGCGCCAATTTAATTAATAATTGTTAATTAATTAATTTACGATTAATTATTAACTAATTAACTAAATCCTAATCCATCTCCTTCCTCCGCCCAGCGCCCGCGAAACCCTAGCCGACGAATTCTCCGGGAAATTCCGTTTTCCCCCGTCGATTTCCGGCGACCGAGATCAAGGAGAACAAAAATTCGATGTTCATACTATCCTAATTTGTCAATAATGCCACTAATTTCTAAGATTCAATCAAATTTCCCGCCGAAATTTTCATCCGATCCTCATTTAACAATTTATGAAATTAAACAAACAATCTATGAAATTAAACAATTTTCAGCATTTGATACAATCTTAACATGATTAAAGCCCATAATAGAATCATCAATTGCTCGGTAAAATTTCCAATTTGACGGGTATAATTTTTCCGAAAACCCTAAAATGCTAAAATCAATAATTTGCATTAATCACTTTCAAAAAAAAAACACAATTCACATGTTCTGGTAGTTAATTGCAAAGTAATCCATATTTTTAATTCGCTAATTAACGAAATTTAAACTGAATTTCCTACCTTTCTTCTCCGGCGACGGTGGCGACGGTGAAGCTCGCACGCGACCAACCGCTGCTCCTCGCCGAACGAAACCGGTACCAATCGATTCTCCTCGATCACGCGAACCTCCAGGTACAAAAAGCCCCTTGAAAGGCTGCCGGAAAATATCGCCGTTCGCCGCGAACACCTCGTCTCCGGCCACCGCTCGAAAACCCTAACAGCCGAAATTAATCGGGTTAAATACCCAGCTTAAATCGGTAATAACCCGTTAAGAACCCATTAAGTGCCGGTTGACCTTCTAATAACGCCGCTTAAACCCGATCAGCCGGTTAATCTCCACCGCTGATCTCGTCCGTCCGATCCGCTTATCCGCGGCTTATCCAACCGCACGCGCAAACGCACTCGGCGAACCGCCCCCCGCCTTCGCTGAACCGCTCCGGTCCGGTTCACGCGCGGTAAAAACCAAATTCCGGTTTAAAAAATAGATTTTCGAATTTCCAAAATCCAATAAATCCAATTAAACAGGGAAAATTACTTAAAAATTTCCTCGGTGCTCCGAAAAATCCCCAGAAAATTTCAGAAATTCCAATAGCCTCCAATTGATCTCCTGGCTCATCCTACTGTCGATCTGAAATCATCCAAGCCACAATTGAATTATTGAAAATTAAACATATACTATTTTACCGGGTATAACAAATGCCTATCTTAATTATATCGAAAATGATCATTTCCTATAATTTTTTATAAAATATAAATTCTTTCAATATTTTGTACCAAAAATTGTAGTAATTCTTATCATATATGGTTTCTTTATTCTAACCGAAATAATTTGGCATAACAATGAATTATTTAATTTATATTATAACACATATGTTAACATGTTTAATTTCTTAAATATTTTGGCTTACATCATACAATCTAAATATTCTGAATCAAGACCTTCGTACTTATACATTTAATATTAAAATATTTTTAAATATATTGCAATTGAAAAATGTGAAAACATTTGTAAATTTGAACATTTTTCAATTAATTTTATATTTTTAATATTTTTCCTAAGAAATTGCATTTTTTTAATTACGAACTATTTTTTTAAATAAGGAAATGTTTTCTCAAAACATATTGTTAATTTTTTTATATTTCAAAATTTCCAAGCAATCAACATTGAAAATAGTTTTTTTTGAAACTATTATACATATAAATTATATCTCATTTGGTAATTTTTTGGATTTTTGTTTTTTATAAATTTATCATTTCTTTGATTTTTTTTCAGTGAAAAGTTTCTGTAACTTGTTTCTTTAGAATTTGTTTTATTGTGTGTGTGAATATTAGATTTACTTACACCACATTTTAGAATTATGGTACATTTTAATATTTTTATATTTTTACATTCCTACGAAAATAATTTTTTTTAATTATTACTTTTTATGTGACAATGTTTTTTAAGCATCTATGGCTTTCTTATTTGAGAAACCTATTTCATGAAAATGCATTAATATTTTAAAATTTATCATTAAATTATAAAGAAAAATTTGCCTTTTGGGACTTATATAAATATTTTAAAACAATTCATTTTTTTTATTTTTTTACATTGGAAATTATTAAAATAAAATTAAATGCTAATTTTCTAAAGTTATATTTTAGTATATTATTTTCTTAAGATATTTCTAATGTTGTTTTGAATACATAGAAATTGCTCATAAAGATTATTTTTCTTTTATTGTCCTTTATATCAATAAATGTAAAGTAATATGTGATTTACCCAGCAAAATTTTTATTACAATTTATTAGTAATATATTTCTATAATTTCAATATTTTTTATTTATCAACAATCTTCAACTATAATTTTTTAATCTTTTTAAAAATTTCTATTAATGATTATTCCTAAAGTTTTCATAATTATAAACCTATTTTTTATTTCATTGGGTTGTTTTTTATAACTACCTAATATCTTGAACGTAACCATCAAACATTAAATTATTAAATTATTTTAATAATCATACCTCTTAATTATTTCAAAATTTTTTTATTAACTTGCTTGTGACCTGACATTGCTAAGAAAATTTGTGTTCATTTCTAAAGCGTTTTGTGATAATTATTTAAATCACTTTTAAAGGTTTAAATATTTTTACAACTCTTTTATTCTTTTATATTTGCACATATGTCATGATTTTATTTTGTAAATAATTTTTTAATGTATTATACAAAGTGTTTAAAAATCGTGGTAGAAATATTTCGTGAAGATTTTCCACTTTTGGTATCACAAAATTTTTATATGAATGATATTTAATTTATGTTTTTATTATGATAATTAATTTGTTGTCTTCTGCACATCTCTCTCATTTAATATGCTTTGTATTTTGCATTTTATAGAATAATTTTATTTAATCATTTAGCTTAGTGTGTTAATTTTTCACTCAATATTTTAAAATTTTAAAATATTAAATTTTACTTATTTATTTTTCTTTTATATTTTTTTTATTAACATTCTAAAATCATAGATCTTTGCAAAATAACTTTTAAAGCATGATAGATTCAGAAAATAGTATTATCTTCATAATATTTTGTTTGCTATTTTTATTTAAACCAATATTTTAGCTAATATATAACACCTATGATTTCTTGCCAGGAATTTGCAGATATAAGCAAATGTTGTAAATAGTATCATATATATTTTTTAATTTTCTGAAAAATACATTATGTGCATCTCTGATTGAACAACCATATTTTCCACGAATTTTTTAAAAATAAAATTTATTTGGTTATTTATTTGGAATTAATTTTAATATTTTAAAATTTGTTCTATCATAATTGTTTTTTTGACAATTTAATGTTTTTATTAAAATTGAATTATTATTTATGTTTTATAGCCAAACGAGATTTAATATTTAAAATATTCAAAACAATTTTTATAATTTATTAATAAAAAACTAACTTTTATTTGAAAGGTAAAAAATATGTGAATCAAATTAAAATAAAACTTACATAAAATTAGTAAAATATTATTAAGATAATAAAACGATTATAGTATTTTATCTTTTTTTCAAATTTTTTGCTATTTATTTTGCAAGCAAGGCAAGCTTGAGATAGTCCCTATATAATGGGATTTATCGAGCAAAGAAAAAAATATATTATTAAACCAAAACGTCTAAACAAATCAAAACTGTAAAGAAAGTGATGAAAAAAAATGATACAGTAATAGAAAAATAAAATTTACTATTAAAATTATGAAAATTTAAAGTAGAAAAAGTTAAAAAAAACATCAAGTTTATTAAACATATTTATTATTCAAATTATATAACATATAGACAACAAATTGGCCATCATTCCAAACATAGGAAATAAGCAAAGTTAAAATGAAAAAAAAATGAAAAATATAAAATAAATAAGAACACAAAATATATAATATTGCAGACATATTCATAACACAACATTAAATAAAATGTGATAAGAAAATATGGTTTAGCAAAAAAAAGTGGAACAAATATTTTTTAGGAGTCATAAAATGAAAATAATAAATGTCATGAAATACCTAAAAATAATCAAAATATAGTGCACAATTTGTCATAAAAAATAACACATATGTTTAGATAAAGAAAAAAAATTTAAAAAATACAAACAAAAAAATAATAAAATATATTGGTTATTAATAATAATTTAATATTATATTAGTTAAAAAAATGTATAACATATTAAAGTATGAAAAATATTTTGTTAAAAAATAAAAATAGAACAAAAATGATGGAAGAAAAAGGTACGATGAGAATCCATCAACTAGATTGAGATATTTCCTTTATGCCACAACGATAATGAAAAGTGGACAAAGAGTAAAAGGAAAGGAGCAAGGCCAATCTATGTATCAAAATGCTAACCTCCATGCATCAAAACTTTCATTGTGTATGAAGCATCATAAAAAAATAAGTTGTACAACTACAATCATCTAAGAAAAATCCATATCTAACAATTATTAAACATTATAATATAACTTATCTTATATAATTTAAGCAAACTAAGAGGTTACATATTTTATATATTTATATTACTAATGTATTCATTGAGTTCAACTTTTATTTTAAAAGTGTGACTAATCATTTTTATTTTTCAATTATTTATAATTATTTTTGAAATAACACAAATTCAAGTTGTTTTTTTAATGTCTTGTTTAGAATAAGCCTAAGATAAATAAACTCAGGTAAAAATGTTTCAAAAAGGTAATGAATAAAATATTAATTACTATAATAAGGAGTAAAATTAGGATTACATTATTGCGATATTGATAAGTTCTTAAAATTTGTATTTGTGTTAAACAAAGTCAAGACATAAATTTTGTGTCTGTCATTGACAAAATTTGAACATGAGGTATTCAATAATAAGATTGATATTTTATGCCATAGAAATTTCTTTATCAAAATGCCAAGCACTTACTAAACACAACTGGTTCTTCCAAGTATAATATAACTATAGCCATATAAATCCGTCACACCAAATATTATCTCAGAAATTTCCATAGTTGATAGTTATACATTATGTCTAAGTGTCTTAAACTTTAATGAATTTATCAAAGTTCATTGAAAGGATTGTAGGATGTGTAATATGATTAATATTTGTAGATGTAAGTAACCAAGGTAATTACTATTAAATAACAATATTCTTATTAATAAAAATTTTAGCTTCCAAAAGAACTTTTTATGTTAAACATAATAAGAGATTACACTTAAAAGTAAAATAGATTTTGATGGTGGATTAAGCAATATAATACAATTAATGTGTAATGAGAATCATTTTATTGTTTCAGTATAATAGAAATGCATGTAACTAAGACATAACTACATATGCTCATTTTTAGTAGATTAAATGGAAGGGATTGTCGTTTATGACTAATAAGTTTTTGTATGATAACACTAAATTGGACAAGATTTTTGTAATCTTATTTGATAAACATTGATATAAATCTAATCTTTACAGAATATGCTTAATCTAAAAAAATTAGGTCACCAGTGGCATAAGAATTACATCAAAATATTGTAGAAGTTGTTGATAAATTGTTTTAGAACTTACCTTCAAACTATGATAAAAATAATTTAGAAAGAGAATATGACCTTTGGTAAGCCATGTTTAATTCCAATTTATGTTGAAGTAGTTAGATGTAATTACATTGCAAAGTTTGGCATTAGATTGGGGGTAAAAGAGACAAGTCGCTTATGACTATTACTCTCTTGTGAGCAACTTGGTCAATATGTTGCATAATATGCTTATGCCACATTCATAAGATAGTGAGGTAATGGGTGTGGTTGCTGATGTAGTACTACTCAAGAATTATTTGAAGAAAGCTTATAGAAATGGGTTGAAATCATGTATATAATAAAAATGCAATGATTGAGAGCCATCATAAGGGATGGAAAAAATTTCTAAAAATGAGGAAGATGCAATAAAGTGTGAGAATGCAACGAGTAATGGTTCTGGATCATTATGTTCATTTGAATAACAAAAATTATGCTTTGATGAGAAAGAAATTAATAGTGAAGGTACATACAATAGGAATCTTATAGTTGGAATTTAATTTAGCTCTAATTTCATAAATAAGAAGAATAATGAAAGAATAAAAAAAGTAAGGAACAGAATTGTGGAATATGCCCTCCACTATTTAAGACTATATGTAAGCAAGGGCTCCATAATGACAATGATGATACTAAATGTCAAAATTAAAAATTTTTTATTTTCACTACCCAAATCTAACTAAATTTCTTATAGAAACAATTTTAATACTAAAGGAAAAATGACAAAGATACTACTACATAAATAATTGATGCTAACATTAAAGTATTTGTAAACATTTTAGCCTTATCCACTACTTGTTACAGTATAATATTACTTTAAATTTTTAAATAACCAAGAAAAATAGTTATATTTGCCTTAATTAACCTTATAGTGCTTTTTATCATGCACTTAAAATGTTCTAAGCTATGGAAGAAATATCATTATAAACGATAACCCCATTAAAGCTCAATAAACACATAGTGGCGTATTAAGATATGGAGCTTCATAACTTATTTCTTATGATCAAAGAGTACTCTTATACAAAATTATATAGAAAAAAATAAAGTTTTAATAAAAGGTAATGTAATAGAAGACAAAGGCACTCCCTTCTTCATGAGTGTAAGCATGTGAAAAATTACCTTCATGACTAAGAAATCACATCCAACTATTAATCTCCATATTCTAATTAAATGAAATAATTTTTTAGGTAATAAAATGAATCCATTGTATAAAAAAAATTTAATTACACCAATAACATAAATACCTAAAACTAAATGTGACAATTCATGGAAAAAAGGAAAACCTAGTCAACCTAGTTAAAAGGACTCTTCAATCTCAATCGTGAGCCTTATTCAACTTGATTTTGTCGCACAGACCAACATTACATGCTGACATTGTTTATTCAATTTTTATGATTTCCTTCTAAATATTTAAAATGTTTAAGTAGATTCATTATTAACTTATTATGTCACAAATTTGTCTTCACTTTTATGTTCATAATATTTTTTAAAATATGTTTTCCACATGGTATTTAACATTTTAAGGGCACCATTTTTTTAATAAGTTTTTCTATGTTATGAAATCTTTAATTTTTTTAACAATGAGAACTTTTTTAGCATGTATTATTAAGAAACCTTTTACAAATGTTTTTTTATAAGTAATATCATACATTAATGAAATCTTTTTTCCAATGATTTTAAAATTTTTTATGCTTATCATACATATATCACTATTAACTATTTGTTAAAAATTAAATTATTTTTTAAATTTCGTTTGTGTTCATGTAATAACCATTTTATGATACTTCTAATAATTAGAAAACTCTTTGGCAACAAGAAACTTTTTATATTTTTTATGCCCATACAAAAAATTAGTATTTAAAATTTTATTGATATTGTTCTAAGGATCTTACATTTTTCATTGCTTACATAACATTATATATGTTTTCTTTTCTTATTTTATTATTTGCACTAACAAAATTTGACTTATTTATGCGAAATCTAAATTATTTTATAATAATTTCTTTATTCTTTTAATATTTAATATTTTCATATGGATCACATAATACATATGTTATTTGCCTCCTAAGCCTCATGACTCAAGCTTAAGTTTAGTTGATAATAATATTAATAAATTAAGGCACTAACAAGTTTGTCTAGTTGGTTATATTATCGTAAAGCTGTGCCACCTATAGATAACTCTTTAGTGAATTAGAGATTAATTAAATATGCTTAAAATTAAATCCAAATGAACCTCATATTAGGCTAATTAAATATCATAATTGAAGCAATAAGTGCACCCAAAGTGACTACTCAACAACAGATCATGATCATTTATGGCACTAAGACAAACTTTCAATTTGCAAAAGAAATACATATTGAAGTTAGAAGGAATCATGTAGGCTTGAAGGGAAGAAAGATCCTTCGCAATGTCATATGAACAAGATCAATTTTGGGTAAACTTTGTGTGGATATTTTCCAAAATTTATCATATGTAATTCAATTTGCATTCATCATGTTTTTAAAAATATGTCAAAAGACATCTTTTGAATGTTTTTGCAATTCACTCATAAAATTGTTTTAAATTGTCTTAAAAATCCGATTAATGCAATGGAAACATGCATGTACTAAAGAAAATTTATTACACACACACAAAAATCTAATGTACTTCGAGTATTTGTTAACCAAGCATGAATGCAAGGTGCATCCAACATATTTCTATGTACCTCGTGCAGAATAAAGAAATATTTGTTCAAATAATTCTACAAACCTAAATGACAAAACAATTGATAGTATATTCTTATATATGCACGGAAAGTTTGGATAAATGCACAAAAACAAGATAATGCTTATAGACACTATTCCTAACATAAAGTATATCTTGCTCACTAGAATTGTTAATCACTAGTAAATATATAAATTTGCATAGCTAGTGACATTGTCAAGTTAGTTCTAAGCATATCTATGAAAATTTAATGTTAAATTCACAATTGGAAGGAATTAAATTAATTCTAAGAAAACAAAACTATTCTAAAATATTTATAGTAGAGTTCAATAAAAACTTTTGGAATTCATGCTGCATCACATTTCTTAATGCAATCAAATACTATTATTCCTTCATTAAATTAATTTTATGACATTTAAATATTTTAAAACCATCACCAACATCAAAAGTTTACAACTACTTCTCGTAAGTGTTGTTGAAGAAATAAAGTACATTGTTGTACATAATTTCCTCAACAACCTCATGCACCCACAAAGTTTATGGGAATGTTTTTTTCTTTATTTTTCATATGTTGTACACATGACCCACTTTTTATAGAATCATATGTATTATGCTTTAAGCAAAGGGATTATTTTTTAGAGTTACAACTTTATTGGATTTTATTCCACTTTTTTCATTATGCCTTATTGACGTCTAGGGTTAATTACAATGCAAACTACAATGTGTTGAATCATCTCGGCTTGAATATTAGGAAGAAATGTGCGAAGCTTAAGCAATGGGACTGTGTACAAGTTTATCTATAACACAACTATTTTGCCTTCTTGTGGATGTTGCGTAATGTATCCTTACACTTTGCTGTTTCTTTTACATGATTGAATCATTTCCTTGCACTTCGTTGTTCCTTTCCACTTTGAAACTTAATGTTTCTTCGATTTCTACTACTATTTATTCTTACATTCCTTGTTTCTGGAGCTCAGTTATGCCAATGTTTGCAATCCTAATAGCAAAGCAATGTTTAACAAAACATTTTTTTTAATTTAACTTTATTAGCTCCTAATCTCAAAAAAAAGTCATAATGCTCAAACAAGGGTGTTTTCTTTCCGTTTTATTAAAGGGCACAATTTATAAATGTGATAAGATATACAACTTGTAACATTGAGCACCAACATATCAACCGAGGACAGCTATAAAATCAATTAACTAGACTACAAATTTTGGAAGACAAGCTAGACAAATATGGTTTTTGTATAATCAAACTAGAATAACCTCAAAATAAGCCCACATTTTCAAACCTAATATTATCATCAACTCTAATCAAATACCTCTTATAATGAACTTGGGTTGATACGAAGTTAATAATGGTAATAAATAGATGCAGTCTATAAAATGTGACATTCCCATCTTTGAAGGTACCATAAACCTTAAAAAATACATAGAGTACAAAGTTTCCTTGGACCATTGATTCTAATGGTTTAAACTTAATGAAAAACAAAGGTTTTATTTGCACAAATGAAACCACGAAAAAAAACTCAACTATTTATAAAAATCATAGAAATTTACTGTCACCAAAGGGGATCACCACTCAAAAAATGTATATTTCTCTCTTTAAAGAATCACTTACTTGACAAATGACATGCCTAAGAAAAGGAGGAAAGTACATTAATCAGTGCATTACTCATTTTGATGAGTACATTTGTATTGTGGTGTTAATGTAGACCCTTTGGTCCCACCTTCCAGCTTCAAGGTTGGGCTTATAGATATAATTAGAAGGTTTTCATGCAAAACATTCACACCCTAGAAGAGGATTATAGGAATTCCACTAACTAAGAAACTTAGAAACATCTATCAATTCAAAAGTGCTAAGACATCGACCATGTTAAACATCATGCTGACCATTACCGGATGCTCCACAAGTAGTGCACCAAAACATACCACTCCATGCCCTCCTTATAGTTAAACTTATAATGAAACCCAACCAACCTTTTAACAAATCACCCAAGTAACATGTTCTCGATGTTAAAAGTGAAGTTATATGGTAGCCCAATACAAAAAATGACAAGTAAAAAATATTGAGGAAGATAATTAGGGGGAATTGTACACCAAGGAAAAAGTAAGAGATGAAATAAAATGCTTCCTAATCCTACTTGGCCAATGAATACTCCAATGAGGATTTAGAGAAAAGTAAAGATTGAATACATGCAATCATTTGTCAAATCTTTCCAAGCATATAGAAAAGGTTTATAAATGTATCATAGAAAGTGGTAGTAGCATCAATGCTATTTCAAGAAATGGTGTAGCATACCATAGGCCATGAATCATTCATCGCCTAAAGGCATACAATATTTTTTTATTAACAAAATATTCATATGTGTCAAGAAAAAATGAATTATACATGTTAAAGTTGGCCAATAATTTCAAATATATTTGATTTGATGATGTTCTTATGTTAATATGAAGTATTATTTTATTATGACCCTAATTATTTGATCATGGTTCCATTATTACTAAAAAAACCAATATCTACACATTGACACATCATGACTAAAAATTTACCATACACTCATCAGCACCTAAAGACCATGTCCAACCTATCAAAAATCACCTAACATCCCAAATAAGAAAATCCTATTTTTGTCCCATGGTAGAGTAGATAAAGAATTTATTGATAAAAGTTTCATTTATGACATAATAGTACCTTATATAGTAATACCTCTAATTTATGCCACAATAGCACCTAAAATTTTTACAAATGAAACCTAAGGTTTACCAGCTCTTTATGACATCCAATATGCTATAGACCTCATACTACGTACTATTTTACTAAATTTATCACACTATAGGTTGAATCCTTCTAAACATCAAGGACTCAGCTGACAAGTGCAAAACTGATTAGACAAAGGATTCATTTGAGAAAGTCATAATCCTTGTGTCATTCCTACCTCGAATCCCTTAAAAAGAATGGTTCATCGAGAAGTTTTTTCAATAATAGGGAAACTATCAAAACGATGTGAATTGTAGTTTCTTATCATTTACTTGGGATGAACTTTTATACAAAACTAAAGGAGCCACTATTTTATCCATAATAAATTTAAAAAGTTGGAAGCACGAAGATGAAATCTAGTTAACGGCTGAGTGAAAAATGACTTTTAAAATAAGGGATAGATTATAGAAGTCGTTAGTCATTCCCTTCACCATATTTAACATACCAAGCACATTTATAAGTATAACTATACAAATACCCTAATTAAGAAATTTTGTGATAGTTTACTTTAATGACATCTTGAACTTTACTTATACCATTAAACATTAATCAAAATACCTTAGAAAGATTGTTCCATGCTATGCGAGAACACCTCAAGCCAATATAAAAAATGCACAGTTGTTTCTGTCGTCTAAACTTTTTGGGCTTGAAACATTAAAAACTTATGTACCATCTTACAACGACAAAATTAAGGTTGCAAATGATTAACCAACCTTTTAGGAAATCCATAATGTTAAGAGTTTTCATGCCTTAACAACCTTGCAAAGGAAATTCATTAATACATTTATTATCATTAATCTTTAATAACTAGTCATTTTAGGAAGAAAAATTTTGAGTTCACACCTATAATTGACAAATAAATTTGTGAAAGTCAATGAAGTTATGACCCAAGAATTTAAGCTCAAAGCTTCACTCTATACTTAACAAAGTGTCCATGTTTAATTAGTTGCTCAAGGCCATAATCCCTAATAAAGATGTCTGCATCACTTGGTATTTTTAGAAAACCATTTGGCATCTTTTGTGAAAAAGGTTAAAATTCTTATTTTCTTATCACCCATAGCTTTCAATCAATTTGAATTCATAAATCAAAGCTTAAGAAATTAATTATGGTTCTTGTAAGGGAAAACATAAAAAATTTCAATCTTTTTTTATCACAAGCCAAGAATTCTTATAATATTTCCACGAATATGTCCACAAGAATGAGCTCCTTTGAAGCCAATAATGAATATGAACCTTTTAACCTATTCTTCTTAATCCTATTTCTGATTAATGTGCAAGCATAAATGTTTACACATAAAAATTGTTCATGAGCATATTAACAAAATAATAAATCTTAGTCATGAGCAGTATAATAGATTGGCTAATGCACACCACAAGCTTAAATAATTCTATGAAGGAGAGTTCATGATGATCAGAATCAAGTATGATATGTTTCCTCTATGAACCTTGTAAAAGTTACATTCAAGAGTAGTCTATCCATTCCAAATCTAAATGTTTGGACCAAATGCATACATCATGGAGCTAGCTGTTTACTCACTTATCATGGTAAGAAGATTAAGAAGATTGAAGTAGTAATAGATGTGAATGCTAAACAAGCAAAAAGTTAGAGTTATCAAATGTATCTTTTTCATTCAAAAGGTTAGCAAGGAAATAAGGATACTTTGATCATAATGGGAGAGTCATAAAGACTAAACAATTGACACATTAGACATTTATGAGGACTAATCTAGAGTAAGCAACTCATTAGAAATGAAACTCTTTTACTTCAAGGGATTTAGAGAAGACACTGATTAAGATTTTCGTTGCTCAAGGACTAGTTGTACATGTGTCGACAATTAAAGAAAATCAAGCTATCTTTTCCTCACATGATGAGTTAAAATTGAGCTTAAAGTTCAGTTTTATGCCCAAACTTTAAATAATTAATGAATAAAAGAAAAAGGTATCCCATTGGGCTAAGTGCTCCTACTCTTAGCATTTGTTTTTCTAAAAAATGTTACTAAAGGCTGTACAGATATCATGTCCTAGATGTTAATGCAAATAATCATGCAATAAAAGCAAAAGAAAACATTTAAGAAGGGACATGAACTAATCATAAAAAATCATTATTTAACATAAAGTTTGTTACCTGATCCATTGTAGTGCTCTCTTCATGGTAAATATGGGTAAACTTGAATTGTGTAAAAAGTCATAAAAATAGTTTCATATTAAATTTTTTTCCATTTGGGGGTACTTTAAGTAACACTAGTGAGCTTTTGTAGCAATGTAGGAGTCAATCCCAATGTTGACACCCATGTTGTGAGGAATTTGTGAGGTAAGCAAAGAAATTCTAAAATAAAGAACATATTTTTCTATCTTAATTGATATTCTAATATGCACACAATCGTTTACAACATAGACAGCCTCATTGTTGACCTTCATCGAGCCAAGTTGGGGGTGTACGTATATTATGAAAAAATATGTAGCTTATGTAGGCTGTGGTTACTGTAGAAGTTTCTTATCAAAAAAATCCTGCATTGCAAAACATATAGGGGATTATTTTGTTCAAGGAAGTAGATGAGAGTGTCCACTTCATGTCTAGTTTGTTATTCCTATCTTACTATATAAGATAGAGTGTGGTAGAGACATCATTGACTAATTTATCTTTTCCTAATTTTTCTTGTTGTTGATCTACATCTAGTCCAACACATCCTAAGGCTATTAAATTGCATCCAATAGTTAAGTATTTTGGTAATTTGGTAGTCGCTAAAGAAAAAAATTGAAAACTTGTTATGAATATCTATAGCGCCATAATCTATGATTAATGGTTTCATAATGAGTGTAGTGAAATGGTTACTTCTTAATTGTTTGTTCCCTTCAATGTAGCAAGGACTTAGGGGCACAATAGACAATGGAATTCATTAGATCAACATCCTTACTTTGACTCAACCATAACTTCAATACCTCATTTATTAAGAAATCTTGATTCTAACTTTGAATGAAAAAGATTTAATGTAGATACAAGACAATTGATTTTTATTTATCCATGTAATGCTAAACTTGTGAGTCTCATGTAATCTCATCAACTTAATTACTTCTTCAAATATTTTATTTTCTGAAGCTAATAAAAGAAAACCACAAATATTATGCTAATTGAAATATCCTTTACTACTTGAGGTTCAACCTTTACTTTCTCAAGATGGAGGGACAAATTAAAAGCATTTTAGATTCATGCAATGCATGTTAAACATTTTATATTATGAAGATTTTTTTGTATATCTGTCTATAAAAGTTAATTTGGCTTCCAATTGCAACCTTAAAAATGTGTGTGACTTGCTAGTGATTATTCTCCTTGCCTTCTTATATATTGTTATCTAAGAAACTTATTCTCACCTCAAATAGACAAACAAGTTGTGCTAACGAAAGCCTATTACTTTAACAAAATGAATGCATGAATGAAAGTAGTTCAATTAACTGTAAAATTGTACATGCTATTTGTGTGTGTGAGTTGAATTCAATCCATAGGTACTTGACCATAGACCAAAACAATCTACTAAAAATCCAATGTATATTTTGCAAGAGTTCAACAAAAAACAAACTGTTGAAGAGCTTCCATGTTTAGTCATGCATGCCCAAAATGGTGCACAAATCTATCCAATCAAATCTGATAAAGCAATAAAAGTACAATAGTTTCTTCAACTTATTTTTGAGTTAGGTTGGAATTCTCTTTCACAAGTTCCACATGGAGTCTTTTGATAAGTTTTTTAATGATATGTTTTCCATAAACTACTTCATATGATTTTAGATGTTTCGTAAGATCATAAAATCAATACTAAGCTTGATGAAGCTTAGAGCATAATACCACATGAAAGATAGAGTTTCTCTTAGTGGAACATATTGAAGTCAAACAACTTATCTTTTGATTATAATTTGGTTGAACTATTGAATTTAATTTAGTTTATTTAGTTTGCTAAATTATTTTCTTTAACAATTGTTTTAGTGGTTTATTTGATTTTAGGTTCAATATTGTGGTCTATTTGAAGCTCTATTATGGAGTACAAAGAAAGATTATTTTATATCAAGTTTATGATTTTAATTTATCTCCACTTTTTTTTCATACTTACATCACCACCTTCCGTCTTAAGTCCAGCTATAGAAATTCCTCCTAGCCATCCTAAATTAATAATATTTTTCCATTAAGGCCATTTGTCTTTTTGTTTGTCCTTTAAGTCCTAAGCATCATAAATCATTAGACATTATATTGTTCTCAAGAGAGCCACCCAAAAAAAGGTTCAAGTTATGTTATCAAGTTTAATGAAAATCCCCATTAGGACAATGGTGTCACTAAGTGTGTATAAGTGGTTGGCATTAAATACTATATTAATCCTAACAACCCTTCCATTAAGAAAGAATAGGATTCAATAGCCAAAAAACATTTTGTTCATTTTTTTTGTATAAAATGCTTTAGATCTTCATGTCTAGGACTTCTAGTTAAGACTTGTATCTATGACAAATCTTTAATTAGATTTATCTCAAACATAAATACCCAAAAACCATTTTCATTCATAACTTTGACATTCCCTTGTTAAACTTTAAATTATATTTGGCATAATTCATCTTTTGTTACTCATCTAATAAGTTGATTATAAAATTCCTTATAGGTTATTCTATTTTTTCTCTAAATATTTAGCACATGTGAAAGGGATGTTGTTTATGTTGCCAACAAAAATTGTCAATAATTTATTACACCCAAGGAAGTAAGCATCATGTGTCCAATTGCAATATGCAAAAAACATTCTTGCTACACATGAAAATTTTTATGTATGTTTAATGTGCATATGCATATCATTAAAAAGGTATGTTTGCACCATTATGAAAGATGCCAATCGTATTCGCCTAACGTAAAGAAAATTGTACCCATTTAGTATAAGAGTTTAGATGCATTGTCTACACTCATAATTGAATATTGTATTTATTTATTCTTCTTAGTAAACAAATTTTTGCAATACAACTACATAAAAAGATGAACATCATAAGTGACAACCAAGTGCAAATGGACGATGACATAATAGACATTGATTGTGTTGGTCTATTGTGCATAATTCTTTGATGACATTTGATTTAATCTAAGCATGCAAAGATAGTATGTTATGGAGACGGCCAAATATTTTCTTACATAATGTTATTATTTGAAGTGATCTTGCATCATAATAATACCATAGTTTGACAATATTTACATTGTTATGTACTTTTTTGGTCAGTTTGTTCTTGAGGATGTTCTAAGGAAATCATGCACTAAGATAAAAGGTGTTCACCACCCACAGCTTTTTAACTTTTTGATGTTATGATTTTCGATGCACATGAATAGTAACTCTCAGAAGTAGAAGTGCCTATCTTATGAGAACAATTTTTGTATTGTATAAAATATGTAGAAACCTCATATAGTTTGCTTTATCCTTATGTAGATAAGAAACATATTCAACATTTTGAATGAGATATCCCTTATGATAATAGGATGCATGGAAGCTATATTTTTGCCCATATTAACAACTTTGCATTTGTTTATAGTTGATTGACCATCATATATATGAGTTGAATTTTTTTTGTAGTTGATTTACCTAAAGATATGACCACTTTATTGCTTTCTTTGTATCATAAGCTCTATTATATGATTAGCAAACTATTTTCCTAACTTGCAACATATAATTTGCAAACTCCCAATACATATTTCGTATATAATGGAATACAATAAATAACATGCTACAGTCTTTTGAAATGTATCTTTTTAAATTTTAATTAGCTGCATAAATGCAATCTCTAATTATGGCTATTTCCATGACATCATGCATTATTTTAGTTATTTGAATTTGAAGATGCTAAACTAAGTTCAACATTATAGTGGGCTCTTGCATTCACACCAATGATGGTCAACTATATCTACATCATCAATAAAGGGAACCACCTCACTACCTACACTATTATTGCTCAAGTTGTTCACATTGCTTGGTGATTCCCAAAATGACTTGTCTAACATCTTTCTTTGAAGTTTTATTGTGGAAATAATATGTTCTTATGAAGTGGCAATCCTCTTGAAAATTACATATATCATTTGTTTTATTTGATTTAATTTTGCAAAGTCATTAACACTACTTCCTTTCTAAATATTCTATGATGTTAATGTGGGTAGCATGTTTATGACCCTTATATTATTGACTTCATGTAACTTTACCTTTCCCTATTTTGTAATCAATTACATTATTTTACATATTTTAGCCTTTTTTATGTTTAACTTATTTAAAAAAGCAACCTATGTCTTTTTCCTTTTTTATAATCAACAAAACATGATCAATTAAATCTTCAATTTGACATTGAGCACACTCTGAAGAAAGTCAGAATTTAAGGCTTATTAGGGCTTTCAGGAAATGCCATAGGTTTTCCATTATCATCAATATTAATACTGAAATCTTTAAAGGGCAGTTAGTGCCTCATAAATGTAGTCTACATTTTAGAATTAGATATTTTTATCACAAGTAAACGCATGTGAAATGTTGCTAAATTACACATCATAGGTTAGTGACCATATCTAAGAATTCTTTGAGTTAGACCACTTTGCATTCTTTGTAATCAAATGTTAAACTTGAAAATTGTTTTCAAACTCATTGCCTACGAAAAACTTTCAATGATATAATACAGATATAGAGTTAAATTTTTCGAATAAAAAATAATGTTCTTCATTTCTTATAATTCATAACCTTTCATATCTGGCCATTTATGCTATATAGATGCCATTTATCTTTCACATGTGTTTTCAAATATTTGGATACAAAAAGTTATGCAAATATTTAAACATTTTAAATTTTATCAATAGTTTGTAAAAAATAATTATTTTAATATTTAAATAATAATTAATTTTTAATGTAAAAAAAATAATCACCTAAAAATAAATAATAAATTTTTTTAAAAATCTACAAATCATATATCAAAAATAAGTTGACACAATCTTAAAAACTGCTGGAATATAAATATGTGATTAAATAAAAAATTATAGAAATTAAGAAAAATAAATAATATGGGAAAATAAAATATATAAAAAATATGCAAAACATGATAATGTTATATTTTGCACAAAAGAGTATTTTATAATATAATTAAACAAAAAGTGATTTGAAGATAGATAAAAAGAAAATATTAAATGATAAAAAATAAAAAAAATACATAATTTTAAAAAAATAATACCATAGTAATATAAGAAATAATAGTTATATTAATTATATGAAGATTGAAATAACTTTTATATTATGCTAATTAAACTCTCATCATGATTAATATATATCATTACAAATAAAACAAGAAGAACAAAATTTGAGTATCAAATAATATGCAAAGGTGGTTCTTTAACTTTATCATGCAAATCAAAGGACAAATATTTTTTTGTTGCCATTAGTTCTTTGTAATTACTATAAATCCTAATTATACTTGACAATTTTAGTAATGTTACTTAGCTCACTAACCAATGATGTAATAGGGATGGTCAAAACAATTCTTCAAATTTAGTTCAAAATTTATTGAAGATGAGGTAAACATCGCAATGCTTGATTTTTTACCTAATTACATGTTATTCCCTAAAAGTTTTACCTTTTAGATTTTATATAAATTAGTTATAAAATTTATGTTTTGGTAGATTTACCGTGATTGTCAAGATTAAAATATTTTGTAGTTGTGTAAGTTTTTAACATTTAAAAAAATTATGTCATAATGATGAATATCTCCATATCTTAATTTTGTTTTTTCTATGCATTAAAGTTTAATAAGATTTTTTCGTGACATCAGCATTTATTTGTATAATTTTTAAGGAAGCCTTTTTCAAAATGAAATGTAGAAATTGGCATGCAAAATGTTTTATTTTATGTTTAGTATATTTTTTATTTATGGTTTATTTTTTCTAACTTTTGTGCCATTCTTATTTATTCTATTTTTATTTTAGGTATTACTCTCAAATATTTTACTATAGCAATATTTATAGTTTAATTTAATTATAATGTCTAATTTATATAATGTACAAATAATTTAAAAATATTTAAATTTTTTTGTAATTATATTTTTATTTAATGTGAAAGATAATTTATTTAAAATATTTTGATATTTCCCTATTGGCATTATCTAAAATTTTTAATTATTTTTTAATATTTTATTATAATAATAAATTTTTTTAGTAATTTTTTTTGTCTCTAAAAAATTTTAGCATTTTAAAAAATTGATAATTTTGTTATAATTTGGAAGCTGTCAGTTATGTTTTTATTTTTTATTAACATTTTATTGCTTGAGAATTTTATATTTATATATTATTTTAACTTTGTCACCATGTTTATGGTTTTTAAATTATTATTATATCTTTTATTAGAAATACTAACCTATTAAATAAGAACTTCAATATTTATTTTCCATAATAATTATTTTAGTGTTTTATAACTAACAAATTTGTTGTGACTATGGTATTAAAAAATTTTAAATTCATATTGTATATGTATTGAATATTTAAAAAAATTTTTTACTCAATATTTTAATTTATGATAAGTTTTATGTTATTGACATCTCTGTAATCATTACATTATCAAGAGAACCATTTTATACATAAAAAATAGTATGACAAAATTTTAAAATTTTAAATAATGTTTTGCAATAATGATTTTCTTAGCTTTACAGTTCTATTTTAACTAAACAAATTTCAATTTTCTTTTCTTAAAAATTATAACTTTCAAAATTTTTATTCTTATATATATATATATATATTAAAAATATATTTCACAATTTAATCATAAAAATATACAATGCAATGAAAATTATAACATAAAAAATATTTATCATTAAATTTCCATCACTAAACTTAGTCATATTAGTTTCTATATGTATAATTAGAATTATTAAATGAAGTGTAGTTTATTCTGTTCTTATAATTGATATGATTAGGGTTTATTAAGTTGTTCTTATAATAATTAGATCATAAGCACATAAAAGTTATAATTTATTTGGTTTTTCATGTAAATATTTTTGTAAAAATATGTTCAGTACGATAATTCCTGTAAGAATCAAATGTCCTTGTCTTGATGAGCAAGAAATGCAAAGAAGTCACATTTTATAAACTCAAAATTTAAAAGTGTGGAAAATAATCATCTTATTAGTTGGTATCTATTTTTATCCTATCTAAATCAATTCTTGATGTTAAACTCAAATTGTATCAATTATGTAATTAACTTAATAATTATTGTTAATTTGGATAACATCATAACTTTTTATTTCATTTCCTATGATTTTTTCCTTTTTCAATATTTTGTATCAATTAAGTTTATATCTTACCTATCTTTCTAAAATAGGTAACTAAATTTGTAGTTTTCATTAAATTGTTGTTTGTATTATTTTAGCAAGTGTGAATTATAAGTGCTACAATGTCTTACAACCCTTAGTAGCTTTCAAATTATTGTATTCAAATATTTTAAAGAGGTAGTGAATGGATTCATATTAAACATTTTTAGAGTTTCAAGTTGATGCTTTGAGCCTTTATTATATAAATTAGTCAACAATATATGCATATATATATATATTATATTAAATTAAATATTACATAAATCTCTACAATAGGTGCCTAAGACCTATTTTCTTTGATTTTCTATCTTACCTATGAATTAATAAATATCTTATCGTTCCTTTTATCAATTTGTACCAATATATTTATAAATTTTTTAGCTAAAAGTTTTTTATTATATTTTATTAAAGAAAATGTAGAAATATATTAAAAAATATTCGTAAAGATTAATGTCATGAACAAACCTTTATTCATGAATAAACAAAGTGGTAAGAAAATTGGGATACAAATATAATTTAGAGGTATATTTATAATTATGAAGATTCTAAGACCTCGATTATAAGTAAAAAAATAAAGAATATAAACGTGATTCCCGACAGTAATTTTTAGATTTAATTGATAATGAGGAAATGCATTTATTATCCTTATTTTTATGAAAAAATGGGTATGATATGTAGCTATACAAATCATAGATCTTTATTACTTTATGTGATAAAGTGTGTCTAATACCTAATATGTTTAGCCATATAATTATTACATATTTAATTAAGGTATATGATTTCTTCTAGATTATATTTTGAAACTTAAATATATTTTAACATTTCAATACAGATAAATTGAATGTTTAATTTTAAAATTTTAAATTCTAAAATAAGATTCATTGTGGAATTGTATGATTTAAATTGTAACACATGAACCACGATTAAGCTTAATATATCAAAATGAGCTTGTAAGATATGGATAGGATTCTCAAATATTAGTGGTTGGCAATTGATAATAAGAAGATTAAATGAAAAACTTTTATATATGATAAATTTTAGAATATCATAAGAAAAGATGAATATAATAGAAAGAAGAATCTATTACCTTTTCTTACATAGATCCTTAAATTTAATGATCATTATATAAAGGGCCAAAAGGGATGTAATTAGAAGAGCATTAATTTAAAATAATGAATTGTGGCTACTCTAACCTAAGACTACTTTATCTTAATGTAAATTCTTGTTTTAACATGGTGTGGCGTAGGCTATATAAGCTATTAAAACATGCTTGTAATTTATAAAAAATCAACCATAAATGGGGAATATGGAGGAGCCAACATAGTGGATACTATCTAAAAAAGTGAGCTAAGCTATGAGGAAGAAGAAGGAGCATTAGAGCTTTCAAGCACGGAAAGATCTTACAAAAGAGAAGTGCTCTACATGACTTTTTGCCATACGATAATATTTGAGTTCATATAATAAATTCACCAAGGATCTAAGGCAAGATAAAAAAGGAATATCTTTGTGAAAATGTTGGTCAAAACATGGAAATTGATTGTGACAATAATTGGTCATGTTTTTCATGAAACTTGTTCAAGAAGTAGGAAATTCTTTCTACCCAAGGACAAAGGAGATTTATTTCAGTAAACTAATGGCTCAATTTTAATTACTTCTTATGTAGTGTTTCTAGTTGAGTGATAAAAAATGCATATTACATTTTTTTTCTATGAATGCAAAGTAGATTACATGATCACATATTGCATGTTTAGCTTCGGTTATATGTATATGTGGAAGGACATTTTAGAATAGCAATTTGTTCATAAAAAACATTCCTTAACGTAGACATCACCAAGTAAAATAAGTGAAAAGAATGTTAAATTTTATGTTTATTTGTTTGTTTTATGTTTGTTGTATAAGCATTCATGTATTAAGCATAGATTATCATGCTAATTATAAACTAATTAGCCAATCATGGAGAACTTTTTTTGAATATAACCCTCATAGCCTTGATATAATAGCCGATTTTTTATTATATGTTGTTAAGGGTTAGAATCCTTAGTGTAATTGATGTTTGGCAATATAGATTGAATGCAACATTTACTTCTTAACTATTGCATGAATGGACAAAGAGTTTCGTGCCATGATGAATAAAGGAGTGTACAAAATTGAGACTTTATTAAATAGTTTTTTAAATAAACTTATCTTTTGAATTGAATTTTTTATGTTAGGCACTATGATTATGTTAAAAATTACTCACATGTTTGGTTGATAGTTTGACATGTTATAAATGGGTACTTTGTTGCGAAGATCATGGATAAAAAATATATGAAATTTAATTCGATATAGGATATGCCATAGATTAAGTAATAATCAATTTAAAGACATTTCAAAATAAATAAAAAACTCTACACAATATATAACAATCCATTATTTTGTGTGGGGACTCCTTGTGAAGCATGGAACCATTGGCTTGGTATTAAATGGATTTTAAGATATGTGTGGCTCTTAGTTAGTGGTTAGAAAGTCTTGGAGGGCTCAGTTTGAGGTCGTAGAAGAAGGTTAAGTCAAGTAGAGGTATGATTAACAACCAAAATGTTTGGTTATGACTAAAGTTTTTAGGGTTAAGGTTATAAATTATGGTAAATATTTTATGGATAATTCAGAAAACTTCACATAGTCAAATTATGACTTTAAGGTTCTTGGGTATGAATATGTAAGGTAAGCATAGGTTTGGAACCATGCTCAAAGGCATCAAAAAAGCCTTAATAGGAAAGGAAGCTAAAATAAAAGATATTTATGGTAGGCTCATGAAATACCATTTGTGAACCTCAGTGAATAATGAAAATTAAGCTTTGGTTAGTTAGGTTATTAGCCAAGACCTTGTAAGAAGGTGGAAGATCTTGGAATAGGACATAGGTTGTGTTAGGTTTGGCCATGTAAGTAATATAGTAAAGATGTTGGCTAGACCATGGATTGAATAAGTTATTTGGAAAAGATCACATTAAATTATATTTAAGCTCTTAAGTCACAAGATGACAAGGGTGATATGAGGAATGTGTGGAGGCAAAGGAGAGGCCTTATGACCATTATGATGGCAATGGATTGCATTTACTAGCTATTTTCTTTTACACTACTTTGGTTGTTATTCATGATATTTCCTTAGATTGGATTAGATTTGAGAGGTTTTATTGATTTTGTAAATATTTTATTCATGTTTTGGTCTTGTGAAACAGAAAAATTGTTTGATTGTTAACATGATAATATTGTTCTTGGATCTTGTAAGTACCAAATGATAATGTGATGTTTTAGAATTTTGTTACACTTTTTGTTTTTTTAGAACTTAAGTTTGATAATATAAGATCATTTAAGTGTTAGGCTAAGAAAAAATGATATTTGTGTGTGTGTAATATGTCCACATTTGTATCTTTTTTATTTAAAAAGTAGTTATATGATCTATTGAATATATACATTGGAAGTTTATTTTTGCTTTTAATGGTTTATCTTTGCTATATTATAAATAAGTTAATGTTTTTATCCCAATGACCCAGTGGAGGATGAAAAAATTTTATTGACAATAAGCCAAATATGTGGATTTTTACATAATCATAAAGCTTTGATTATTTTTTTCCTGATGAGTGATGAAGAGGATCTTTAAAGAGATGTCAAGAAATTCTAAAAGTATGATATTGTGTAGTTGACTTTTAAGGAAAATAGTAGTAAATATCAAACCCTTAGTGTGGTAGGGCTCAAAGAGATAAAGTTTGTCTTAAATTTTAAGTAATTTCAATTTTTTTAGATTATAAGCTTAATATAAATAATCTACACAAGCTATAAAAATTACATTTAAATTTAAAATAATCAGCTTTAAAAATAAATATTTAATTTTTTAATATCTATGAAATCACACCAAGATCATCTTAAGAAATATTTTTCTTAAGTTTTTTCCATAATCATTAATTAAATTTTAAGAATGCAAAAAACCAATTCCCCTTGAATTAACTAACCTAAACCAATGTAACAATTTTTAGGCATAGAGAATTAATGTCGAACATATTAACAATTGCATTTCAATTGTGGCATCACTCCTAATCATAACTAGAATTATCTTGAATGAAGGCATTACTCCTTGCATTCATAGGTCAACTCATGATATTGAAAGTTTTGGGACAATGTCTTAAATAAACATTGTGGCACTAAATCTTAAATCAGACTACTTCTAAAGCAAAAAAATGTCTTCCAAGGAGAAAAAGTAATAACAAATACATCATGGAAGAGATAAATTTAAAGCTTTTTCTTGACAGCTAAATTCTAAATTGTTGAGTGATATGAATTGTCTAATCATTCAATTTTACAGTCAAATGATCATTGCCAAAATCACCTTTTTTAAGCAGTAGTTCTACTAACTGCTTGATCGGTCCATTAAATGCTCACATGGTCTGCATTTAATCCATATGTAAAATTAAATCTAGCCATTAGATCATGACTCAGATTTAATAGTTCATATGAAATCCAAATATCTAAACAACTCTAGTTTATTTCTTATTAACCATTTGTGTATTTTCACAATAACGATTTTCAAGATTCTTTTAATCATGTAGGTCCTATGCAATGACTATTTTAACAAATATTTACTAGTTGTTATTAATTTTATTTAAATAATATTATGTTTTTAATTAAAAAATAATATTTGAATAAAAAACATCAAATGATTAGTTTGGTAAGAACTTTAGCCATTAGAAAATTTTTATAAATTGGATAACAATTGGTCAAAATAAATTGATGAAACTTTCAAAAAAATTCTAAAGAAACATTTTAAGTAAAGACAATGAAGTCATTAGTACCTAGTGCTCATCTTCACCTTTATACATTGTGTCTTTCTTCTCCAACTCGATATTCTTTCTTAAAAAGCAGCAAAGATCTCATTTCCTCTTTTTTATTTTATTAAATTAAAATACTTATGCTTTGTTGAGCATTCATCAAGTGTATGAATTACTTTGTATAGATTTTAATCACCACTTTCCTTTCACTTTCTACAAATCTTACTGCCATTCTAGCCTATTTTTCCTATTTCATTGTTCTGATACTTTAACATTTTTATTTTTTGGCAAAAGACTTATATACATTATCTTTTATACCTTATTTTTTTAGTAGTGGACATAGGTTTGATTTTAGGCTGAATAATCTAAAAAGTTTTTAAGTGAACTCTAAAATTTTTGTTGTCATTCCCATTTCATAATTTTCTAAAAATTTTATTATTAAAAGAAATTAACATATTGTAAATAAAAATTAAGTTTTTCGCAAAATTGATTTTTGATATTTGTTTAAGCCTATTTTAATTCTTTTAAATATTTTTAAAAATATTTTTGTAGGAAGCAAATAACTTGTTTCTCAATACTTGACTCATTTTCTTATTGAAACACTCTCAACATGATGCAAGGAGCTCAATTGCTGAAGATGAATCACAAAACTCAAACGTACTACAAAGACTAAATTAAAAGGAATGAAATTAATGAAGCATAAGCTAAGAAGTTGTTATTTGAAATGAAGACTTAATAGCATAGAGGATAATTGACCAATCTTAAACAATAAACAAAGAAAAAGTACAATTTTGAGTAAAAGTTTGTATTTAATAAAATTTAAAATTAATAATTCATAAGGATTAATTTCATTATTTTAAGCATTCTTGATATTTTGATTATAAATAGCTGCTTTTTGACATAGGTTTCAAAAGAACATCAGAAAAATCGTTAAAGCAATAGCGTGATGATAAAATTTTCATGCTTCCTATGACTAAGATGACACTTCCAACTTGATTTTTTGGAAATTCTTTTGTAAGTATGCACCTTTCCATTATGGTAATGTCGGTTTGAAAGTGTGAAGAAAAGGTCAAATTTGATGAGGATGATGCCTCTAAAAGGGTTACCCCCTTCAAACTTACTTTAATAGGTAACATTTCAGGTTGGACCCAACACGAAATATCAATGAGTACAAATAAAAAATGATTGGCTTCTTCGAATCTATTTTGAAGAGGTAAGCAAGTGCTCTTAAGATTTTCAGTAGATTTAGAAAACATTTGATGTTGGATGTACAATATTCAAGAAGTTATTGTCTCTAAAATAAGGGTCTCAAATGTTTCAAACTTTTACCTCATTACTAAACCTTTGTAAGCTCTAATGTGGATCTCATTAGAGCACCATCCAATCAACATAGTCAACAAGTAGGGCCCTTTGTTAATCAAGTTAATAGTTAGAAAAACATTAAAAGTATATCTGTGATGATAAATTTAGCAAGGCTCCATGGACTTTTATTCTTTTTTTTTGGTCAATCTTATTAAAAATCTTCTCTTAGATATCAGAATCTAGAAAGATTAGGTTCAGTAATGACTTATTGAAAAAAATTGAGTAATGATAATTTTCCTAAATATTTTAGAAGTAACTATAGATAACGATTCTCAATGGTCCAACGTAAGTAAGAAAAATGTTCTAAACCCATATATGTAAGAAATGGAGAAGATGCGACACTTCCAACTAGTGAAGTAATATGTAATGTGAAACTTCATTCTTTGGGAGCCATCAATGTATAAAAAAATATCAGTTCCTTATTGCTTGACAAAACATCAGCACAAAATAAAAAAAAACCTAATTGTAGTTTTAGTCATCTATTCAATGATAGTATGATCAATTTCAATTAGCAGTTGTAAAGTAAAAGCAAATAAGATCATTTTAATTTGAAACTTAGGAAGGACATGTAGCTTGAGGAACAAATAGATCTTCCATCTCTCAAAAGCTCGAATAAAGATCTTTAGCAAAATGCAAAGACTCCCAAGATTTCTAGGATAGACTTGAATGGCTTTACAATTGCTAATAGTGACAACTCAAAAGAAAATACACTAAGTGGAATGTCAAAAAATTGATTTGCCTACAATAGGCCTCAAGAAGCTTTCGAGAATCTCAAAATATAGACATTATAGAATGTAATTATTAATGTCTTACATTTCAACATAAAAGGTGTAGTTTGTTCTATAGTAGGTTGATGCCTTAATAACATGTTTAGATTAGACAAAATTAAGTTAATTGAAATGATTGAATGCTTTACAAGCAATAGATAAATGAACATCCATTGAAAGAGACTAAATTTTCATTATTATGAAGCAGCATTTCAAACAAAGTATATGTGCATTAGTTATAGTACTTAAAATGTTAAAAATTGAAAATTTAGAATACTTTCTTCACATGGTGATATGTGAATGATGTGTTACCTTTTTGTGTATGACAACAACTCTTTTAATAGTAGAAGAGATCTTTGGGAAGATTTAAGATTGATGATGGAGGCTAACTGCCTTCCATAAATCGAAGGAACACTAAAATGTCTTATGTTAGGTTCAAAAATATGAAGGTTACTCTTATGGATAGAACCCTATTGAATCATGATTTGGCCAAAGCCTTGCTAACATAGTGGCTTAGTATATGAATAAGTTCTTGTTATACCAATCTCTATTATAGAACATGACCCCATCAGCAATTAAATCTAATCCATGACAACTTAGATTCCAAAGCACTGGCATTAAAAGTATATAATTCTCCTTACTTATTACTCAGAATTGGGGTCTTCCAAATTCTAGCTCAGGAATATAGCCCATAGTTTATAAGCTCAAGAGAGCTAAAGCCCACCATAAACAATGGAGTAAAACTTAATTTGGTAATTTATTTTTGAATATTGATGAAGAAGAATTCCATGTTATAGAGAAGATAAATAACATTAATGAGTTATATATGAGTTATCATGATTAGAACTAATAAAGCTTAAGATGAGCGAACCATTTTTGTGAAAATGGAAGAGGTACATGGAGAAGACATTTAAGAATACTATAAGATAATTTTTTTGAATTCTATAAGACATTTTAGAATTCTAAAAGGCAAAAAAATTGCAAAATCAATAACTAGAATTTTCCAAAAAAAAATTAAAAAACTTGAATGGATATTGAATTAATTATTGTAATTAGGTTTTCAACAGGCACATGCGTTTAGAGCAGTATTAATGGAGAAAAGTGAGGTAATAGGCAACACATGGTGTGACATGGATGGTTAGGTGCATCACTTTTGGTTCAAATTTTGGTGAGTAGCATCTGTAAAAAGCCATTAACACTTCCGGTTTTCTTTGGGGTTTATGTTGATCGAAGAGAGTTAGCACGAGTTGACAAGTCAGCACTAACGGTGATGGTAACGATGGTTGACAGAAGTTGATGACAACAAAAAGAGCCCAAAACTATATTTTAATCCAATTTTAAATCAATGCTCAAGAAAAATTGTTGTTGTTGGACTTGTGAGATGGTTAAAGGGAAGGTCTATATTGAATATAAGATGAAAATCTTCAAAAATGTTGCAATTGTTCTTTAAACATCTTAAGCTAAATTATGTATGTGGATACATTGATGAAACAATAAAAATAAAAAGAAATATACAATAAACAAGGGTTGACTATAATTCATCTGCACAATGATAATAATAATAAGATTAATGAGAAGTATAGTAACAAATCTCAATGGGCTCCAACACCGAACATAACAAGTACATCTTTAAGTTGACCCTCAAGGTGATTTACTTGATGTTACTACATGTAATATATAAGAGTTAAAGGAAAGATACTATATAGCTTAAGAATGGTGATTAAAACACAAATTTCATCCACATAACATTCAATAATAAGAGAATGAAGGGTAAAGTTAAAAGAATTAAAGATCCAAAAAGAAGTTGGGTCTTAGAGAAGGATTTAATAGCCAAATAAGTTGTGGATTGCTTGACGTCTTACTATTACTTACAAAGAAAAATGAGAGGTTCTTTGATTTATGATGCTTAGACTCACTAAAAAGAAATATGATGGTAATTCAACAAGTTAATAAGGAGAAAATACAAAAGAATATTTTTTGTGATGGATCCTTTATTCATTGTAGATTGTATTTGTTTAATGTTTTGTTTTGCAAGCATTGTTTGTCAATGTTTCAAGGTGACCTTTACAATGCTATCAATGATTTTATTTTTGGTAGCCCATCACCAAAAGAATGAAGTAGTGCTAATTTAATTTTCCTTCTGAAGACTAATTACAATATATCCTCGCAAGACTTCTCGATAATTTGGATGTATAGTTTCTCAAAAATATACTAACTTGTTACTAGTAAGATTTAGAGTTTCCTACCTACCATCATCTCAATGTAGTAATCAGCTTTTGCTAAGGAAGAGAAAATCACTAAAAATATCTTACCTACATAAGAAATCATACTTTCATAAGAGCATCTTCATGATTTAAATGAGAAGATCAAAGCTAATAAATATATTGATGATTTTTTTTTGAAGATTTCTTTCACTATTGAATTACATGATAAAAAGAATTACTATGATAATGCTCCCTTAGAACTTGATTCAATTTTCAAATATTTGAAATAAGAAAATAGGTTGCTCCAAAAAAAATTTTTGATCTAAATAACAAAAAAAATTCTATTGTTAGAATTTTATGAATTCTATTATTTCAATGGAATATTTTAGTTTATAAAACATATATACATATGCATGCATTATCACAAACTCTTGTTAACATTAATATTGAGAATTTCTATACATGAAAATGCCTTCATCAAGGACCAATTTTTATGCTTTACATATGTAACATCAAATGGTAACACCAAATTATTGATATAGATAAAGTTAAATTTTATTACACCACTCTTTGAGGAAAATCATTTGTTCAATTTCGTGTAAATATCCTTGAATTCATAAGCGACATTGTTTTTGATGTGAACTTAAAAGACTTCACACTCACCACACATTACTACCTCTAACTAATACAGTGTTTTTTGGAGTCGTAAATACAAAGCTTTAGGAAATCATACCGGTCTCCCAACATTATGAGCTCCTACAAAGGATAAAATTAACTTTTTTTTTATCAAAATAACGTACCCAATTTGTCAATATGATTAGCTTCTTGAACTATTTGAATTGGGAACTATTCTATGTTAATAGATAATATTATCTCATCATGGCCCTTCACATTATATGCTAATTGTAAAATCTATTATTCATATAAGTACTCTTTGAATATTTAATGACCATTATTTGTTATATGTTAAAAAATTTAATAAAACTATATTCATAGTGATCAGCTTCAAGAATTGATCGTGCACCCAACTTCTAACATAATGTAATCAACATTGAAATTAAGCAAAACAATGTAAGATTTAAAGATCATATTCCATAAGAATAAGCATTTGTCAATATTACTCAACTGTTCTATTAATTTAGATTCACAAGGAATAATGCCACATCAAATTGATAAGGATGATTCCATTATGGATCAAAATAAGTTGAGCAAGTAATCTAGATGAACTAGAATTCTAAATCATTAAATATGTAAGTTGTGTACTTTTTGAATTGCTAATAATCATGATTCACATGTATTTAACCCAATCTTAAATTTTTAAATCTCAACCAATAGTTGTAATTAGATTAGTTATGGAATTCGAAACTTGTAAGAATTAGTGTATCTTCTCATGACAAGTTGTCATGCAAGAAGGCTTGATTATTGTCCATTTTATACTGGCAAATTATGTTAAATTATGATGCACACAATTATTTCTTTTTTAAGGAATATATACTTAATATTGCATATCAAAAAACATTTTTTTTTATCATTCTAAGTACATTAGCAATAGTAGTAAATAACCAAAAATAAATGGTTAATGTTTCTGACGGACACGTAGTCATAGTATCAATGAACAATCTTTTATTCCAGCTAGAGTGGATTGATTGGGACACCTAGAGTTGAGTTCCTACACACCACCATATTTTTGTTATACTAAGACAATAGGCCAGCAAGTCTTTGTTGTAGGTCTAAAGGGCCTCACCTCCCTCAACAATTTATTTATTGATGATGTTTGGTAGATAGTTGACCTTTGACTAGTTTGCGTTAACCAATGAGAAGCTTCAATGGTCAACGAAAAATTATTTTCAAAGAAGAAGAAATTCAAAAAATTAACACAACAATCAATCTTGAATTAATGAGGAAAATTTCATGCATTTTTTCAGATATAGGTAGCGACATTTAAAAAAATAAAATTTTTAGTTACTAAATGGTATCATACTAGGTTGACTAACATTTGATAGATTATTTTAGATGTTGGCTTCACCAAGCATGGAACATTAGCAACTTGAAGGAAACAACATTTAACTAGCATCATGATTTTTCATGTGAATGTCATTTGAATAAACATTATCTCTAATTTAGGTTTCATTTGAGTTTTTCAATGAGGTAGCTTTGTACTCCTTAACTTTGGTTTTCATATAGTCCAATACAAGTTACCATATCTACTATAAACCTAAATAGAATAAGCATAAACAAGATGTGTGTTGAGATGGATTTAGTGATGGAATTGCCTAGTTGAATCTAGATAAAAAAGTTTGGAAAGTCAAATAGATTTTGGCATTGAATTTAATATGATAACTTTCTTATTAAATCAGATTCTATGGCCAAGGTCTCACCACTCTTCAATGTAAAAAAATAAAATGTCACCGAATATACAAGCAAAAATAAGCACCTACAATTATGAATGAATGTAATCTCACTAAGCCATTTTTCATGAATTAAGCAAAACTCTAAATGAAAAGTTGTTGCATTCTGGCTGTTTTATTTTAGAAAGTGTTGTATGAAAAATGTTGAGGTACTATGAAATTGTTCAACTGAACGGAATAAATAAGGAACAACAAATGAGAGCTATGTACTATTTGTGCTTCTACTCAAAATAAATAAGGTCAACATTTAGGTGGCATCATGATTTTTCATGTGAATGTCATTTGAATAAACATTATCTCTAATTTAGGTTTCATTTGAGTTTTTCAATGAGTTAGCTTTGTATTCCTTAACTTTTATTGTAATACAATGCTAAACAAGATACTATATCTACTATAAACTTGCTAGAATAAGCAAAACAAGATGTGGGTTGAAATGGATTTAGTGATGGAATTACCTAGTTGAATCTAGATAAAAAAATTTGGAAAGTCAAATAGATTTGGGCAATGAATTTAGTATGATAACTTTCTTATTAAATCAACTTCTATGGCCAAGGTCACACCACTCTTCAATGTAAAAAAAGAAAATGTCACGAAATATACAAGCGAAAATAAACACCTACAATTGTGAATGAAAATAGTCTCACTCAGCCATTTCTTATGAATTAAGAAAAATTTTAAATGAAAAGAAGTTGCATTCTGGCTGTTTTATTTTAGAAAGTGACGTTGTATTTAAAATATTGAGGCACTATGAAATTGTTCTATAGAAAGGAAAAAATAAGGTACAACGAATGAGAGCTATGTAAGGTAGTTTGTGCTTCTACTCAAAATAAAAATAATTCTAATTGCTCTTATAGAATCTATGGCTGACAATAGCTAATTGCATAATCTATCTAACAGTTTGGAATTTGAGGACCATGTTTGGAATAAATACATTGGGATTAAGCATTATGAATTAAAATCATCCATTGTCAAACCTTAAATGAGGATAAGTAGTTAGTTCACCTGCTCATTGATAATCCATGGACACAAAATGGTGCCTGTAATACTTATGTGTATCTTGAATTGAAGTGGTAAATGTAGAACACTTTGGTACATATTGGCTTCAATTGTAGCAGAAAGTAAAGCTCCAAGGATAGAAATAGCATACTATAATGTAATAGATACACTCGAATAATACAATAGTCCATCCAATCTCTGGTGGTAAGTAATGAATGAATTCAATGATTACATCCGTCAATGGTGCATAAGAGAACTCTCGTTTATTGGGCATTTATTTACATGGATAAGGAATGGAAGGGAAAATAGTTTTAAAAAGGGCTACATTGATTGTTAGATAATCATTCTTAGATTGATTTATTCTCAACAATACTAATGCAATACTTTTGTAGAATTGGGTCAACAAATTCATGTTTACTTCAATCTATAAGGGATTACCACCACATTTGTTAAAATTTCAAAATATAAGAGTTAAGTATCTAAACTTCATCTAAAATATAGAAAATGTTAGCGAAATTCTTTGATTATTAAAATAATGAATCACTTTCACACACCTAAATTCACCTTCATTATTGCTTCTAATGACAACTAAATTATGACCAAACACCTTTTCCAAAATTTAAGTATCAAGATATAAATTGTCTACATTATTTACTCATTTTTTGTAATAAAATAATCTATGTATACCAAACTAATCCTCTAACCAACTAATCCATGTCTCTTATGTCCTATACTGATTCATAGTATATGTCCAAACAATTTATTTTAAAAAGTTCAATGTGGGTACATAATCTTCTACAAAAGACAATTTAGTAAAACCTTCTATTAAGTTATATTTAATTATTTTTCTTAAGGTATGTGTGCTAGCATAATAAAGTCTTTTATGCCATAAATTTAAGTCATTAAAATATTACATAAATATTATGTTTATGAAATAATTACCTTTTTCATTACATGTAAACAAGTGTTATTTCTTTTAGTTGTAATAACAAATAGGCTTCCATCTTTAATAATTTTATAGATAACAGAATCAAATAAAATACTAAAATTACTATCACATAACTCACTAATATTTTGGAAATTATACTTTAAACTTTAAACTAATAACACTTAGGTGCAAAAAATTTAGAATTTCCAATAGTACTTATTCATTTGATATATTTCTTTGAGTACTCACAAAGAACTACTTTTCCATCAACATAGGCATTTTATTGGGCAAATAAATTGATAGTTTAAATCATGTACCTCAAACATCCACTATCGAAGAATCATGCCTTTCTCATCTTTCAAAAGAAAACCTTCCTATATTTATAAATTAATTGTTATACTTATGAAGCCAAACCTTTTAGGCCAAGCAGATTTTGAGTGGATGAACTACAGTTTTCCATAACTACCAAGAAACTTTAGGAAATTTTTGCTAAATATAAGCTTTAATAATACTTACATGTGTTGTATTATCGATTTACATGCTGTAACAACATGCAAAATTATTATTGTAGCCTTGTAAAATATTTGCATTTTCTTTATCCCAATGAACGTGAAATATTTACCATTTGAAACAAAAATATTTCTGCTAATAAGTTTTGCAATTAATAATGAAAAAGTATATTGCAAAGATTTAAGATCAATAATTCTTTAACTAATGATGCATGCCCTTAATTTTTTTTATTAAATGCATCATTAGCCTTTTGTACGTTCATTAAATATCTATTAGTATTATTTCTAATATGTTTGCAAAGACATAAATATTCACTATACTCTTCATTAGTTTGTTATATTTCTTACATAAAGTTTCATATTTTTATAGAAAAATTAATTATTAAGATAATCCTTCAATATAATAACTTACCTTTACTTCACTTAATGATATTCCCATTTCTTCTTCATCCTCTTGAGCCATAATAAAAAATAGATCTTCATCTTCCTCTTCACTTGTATTAGTCTCCTCAAAGTCCCTTAAGGCTTTATTCAATGCTTTCTTCTTCTAGTTCTTGCTCTTCTTCATTGCATTCCTCTCGTTTTCAATTAAATCTAACTCCACTGGATATGCTAGTTTGATATGTCTTAGTTTGTCACACTCATGTTAAAAAAATCTCCTCTTTTGTTCTTACTCTCTTCTTGGACCTTTGTTTTGCATATCTTCCTATAACACATAAAATTTTAGAAAATCTTTCCAACATTAGAGCTTTGCTATCTTCATTTATTGTCTCCTCTTCTAATGTATCTTCCTCTCTTAGTAATACTATTATTTGCTCTCTGTTCATTAATTTATTTTTCTAAATAAAGACTTTCCCTTCTTTTCTCCTTTCCATCTCTAGAGTAAGCTGTTAGGTCACCCTTGACTTTGATTTGTTAAGCCTTAAATGTTTTGTATTTTATTTCGAAATACCTTGAAGTGTTTAGTGAGCTGAAAGGATAAAATTTGAGTTCATCAAATTTAAAAAGGCTTTTTTATTATTGAAAATTAGTTTATTGATTTTATGATAGTCTCATTTTATTTTGATTTCAAATCATATTCAAGTATCAAATTTCTTAATGAACTCCTTGATTTAGGAAAAAATTAATATTTTACTTTTTAAGCCCTAATAACTTTTTTATTAGGTGTTATCCTTGTCAAATTTCAAGTTATGTTGTTTTCTAAACATTAGTTAAATTAAAAAAAAAATAAGTATGTTAAATCTTTCATTAGTTAAATTATAAAGAATTGCCACATCCCAGCTTGTGCCTAAGTGCAGAGCTCTCAGGTCAGGCCTATTCGAGGGGCACTCACATGCTTCAGGTCAAGAAATAGTTCAAACAAAATCAATTCAAGGTCATTCTGTTCAATGGAAAATTCTTGGACTAGATGGGTTAAGGCATTGTATCAAACTCGACAGCACCGGAACAAAGTATACTAGTTGACAAGGGGGAGAGAACCGTAATCATGTTCAAATGTTAATCTTCGTTAAATGCTCCAAATACTTTTCCATCACAAAAAAAGGGACAATCCCTTGAGCCAATAAGTATCCAAAATCATAATCACACTTTGGGGCTCATCTTTACTTTATTAATTGATGATTACTAATTCTTTTGATTTTAAGTGATTTAGCTCTATATCTGATGGCCACAACTTTATCAAAACTTATTGGATGACTATAACTCTTATCGTGTTATCCTTGAATTGTGCGGCTCTTTAATATCTTATTTGAATATAACGATTAAGATCTACTACAACTTTATCTATGTTGAATCAAATGATCCAAATCTCATCCAACATGATTGGATGGCCTAGATCAAACCTATCTTGATCAAATAATCCATGACTCCTCCTCTGATTCATCTTTAGATTTAATGGTTTATATCATCTTCAATCAAATCCAATGGTTTTAATCCATCCCACCTAATGGATAATTATTTCCCTCTTGCATTAGCCATTTTGAAATATTATTTTAATCTATTTATAAAAGCTTTTTTAAGTTGTTCGGCTCTTTAATATCTTATTTACCTCTCGTCGTAGCTTTTTACATAAGTTTTCTACAATTTTGTAATGACTATAGTCAAAATATTTTTAGAAATACCTGACAAATGTAAATAGAATAACCAATAAATGTGAATCAATTTTTGAGATCTCAACAAAACAATGCTCAATATTCTATTAAGAAAAATTCTTCTCACAGTAATTATAGCTTCGTCTTCTCAAATCAAAAAGGTTTGTTAGCTAAGCATTGCTTATTTAAATTTTTAAATTCTCATTTCACTTAAATTTAAGCTCGTTGTGTTTCGTTACATTAATCAACAAGTATAAGAAACTCTATGAATTTATCACAATATTTTCATCTTATTATATTCCTTTTCTCTTGGGTTTGGTGGGCCAACATTTTCAAAAGCTCAAGTTTAATTTGATCTCATAAAAAATCAAGTTTGGATAAAGCTCAATATAACACGAGTTATATTGAACCTACAAAACCTAGTAGGTTGGACGTGAATGAAAAAACTTATAGTAGTAGCCATGTATTAGTAGTGTAATTCTCAACCTCGTTTAGGGGTGGATGTAGGCTTAATTCAAATATAACTACTTAAAAATTATGGTGACTTATTATAAATTTTATCTTTATTTTTTTATCACATTAAAAATAATTTATATAATTATAATAAAAGTTTTTTTATTCACATAAAAAATATTTTTGAGAAACAAATACATTAAAAAAAAAGTAAAACAATTTTGAAGTCTACAACTCACCCCACTCTTCCAAGATTGACACATTGCTTTTCATTTCAGAAGCATGTTAACCAAAACTTGTTCAGGTATTAATTTCAACAATTGTTCTCCATGGATGGTTTAATCACCTTAGAAAGGATCGTGCCTATAATAACAATTGAAACTAGTTTGATTAAGAAGAAACACTTGATAGGAAAAATATTTTGACTTATGAAAAGGTATTTTTAAGAAATATTTTCCAATAAAAATTTCATATTTTCTCTTATCCTTAAAAAAACTTCATTAAACATTTCTGTGTAAATTTTAGTTTTTTGAATGTATATTAATTATGTTTTAAATTTTGAAAAAATTAAAAATGAAAAAAATTTGAAATAGCGAATAAGTACAATAACCTTTGTTGATTTAATTCATATCCAAACTTAAAACCTCCTCTAACAAAGGCTATCAAAAAACAAACTAATTAGTACAAGACTTTCAGAAAACGATGATGCCAAAAAAAAGAAAATAAAATAAACGAGTTATAGCAATCCTTTAATGAAATGAAACTTGTAGAAAAAGAAAATTTATAGGATGACATGAAATTTTGATGTATATAGTAATCTTATGCTCAATGAATTATATAGTAAAGCATAAATGTATTTTTTTAGTTGAATGAAAGAGAATGGAGTGTTAGAGCTACAAGAATGATGAAAGCAGTAAATGGAAATAATAATTAACATAGGCTGGTAAAGCTTAAATTCAATAACTTGAATTATTTTTATTGTTTTTCTAATTTTTAATATCAAAAAACAATTATTTATGGACATATTTTGATGATTAAAAAAGTTATAGAACATCTTAATTAGTCACTAATGGTTGAATGGCTTGAATTAAATAAATATTTAAGAATTATTGTTTACAATAAATAGTGGGTTTGGTGGCTCAATGGTGCTAATAAAATTACCATTACAATCCATCATGCATCATTAGTATTGTTTAAGCCTAGGTTAAGTTAAGGAAAATGAGAGTCGCATGATGGATTCTATTATCATTATATTAAAAATTGTGTAATTTGGTAAAGGCAAATGACAACCACTTAGCTATTTTTAAAACTCAAAATTATGTGATTGAATCAAGGTAAATGATAAATACATGATTGATTTTCATATGGACAATTATGCCATAAAATATAAATAATAATATTGCAAGATTAAATTCCACATGTTTAAAGAAGAGAAATCTTCTATCATTTGATCGTGAAAATTGCATGACCAAATGGCTGAATTTAAGTCTATAGATTTTTGAAAAGATGATGAATATCTGAACATTTAATCATGATGACTATGAGATCAAATAGTGCACATTCGCCTCCAACTCTTTTTAGTGGTATAAGCAAAATGAATTTGTAAACCTATGTGCCATATGTGTATTAAGTGATTGGTTTAATAATTTTGACCCAAAATATAATGTAGAAGATGTGTTTTAGATGAGAAACTACTGTACTAAGAGCTCTATCCATTAGCTAAAAAATTTGAGATTAAGTCACTCTTAAGCAATGTCTTCAACACCTATTTAATTGTCTTCAATTGTGTATTCTCTCGTGAATAAATTAATTGAGCCCTATAATAGATTAGTCTACTTCATATTAAGATACATGATTTGAAATACTCAACAAAAGAAATTAAAAAACAATATAAAGGTCTTTTATCATAAAAAAGTAATGTAAGAAATAATGGTTCAATAATATTAATATATCAAACAATAAAACTTTTCAATAACTAAAATTTGTTTTTGAATAATTACTCGAATAAATAGAATACAAATAAAAGAAATGAATGATGATAAAAATTTATCTGTAAATAGTGATTTTGGCTCTCCTATTGCTTTCTTGTATTGTGATACTAGGATCAATTATTATAAGCTTATGCATTACGTAATATTTATGTATACATCTATTGCCTAAATCATCCTCTACCTAAATCAACACATCTAAGCATGTTTTTTACTATCTTGAGCCATGTACTAATACTTGGCATGCTTCACCTTGTGTATTGATTAGTCATAACAAGACTAATAAGCCTTATCTATGCCTAACTGAGTTATTTTTATAGAAAAATTAAATGCCTTCCATTATTTAATGGTTACAATTTTTATTTAAAATTTTTGCACTTAGAGTTTAAAATTTAATTGTTTTAAATAAATTAAAAATTTGTACCTTTTTGTTACAAATTTATTATGGTTATCATGACAAGAATATTTTTTAAATAAGATATAGAGTTAAAGTTTATTGTTTTATGTATTCTATTATATTTATTTGTTTTATGTGTGTTAGTAATTTTGAAATTATTTTATGCGTAACACTAACTTTGTTTAAGTTATAATATCATGAAAGGATTTTTAATTTTATGTTGCGTCAATAAGTCAATTTTGTCATTATAATATTTAGCTAATGTTATGTATTTTTAATTTTTATGTTGGTAATAATTTTTGGTTTAATTATTTATTTCAAAATATTTTTTAAAAATATAACTGCCTTTAATAAATTTTAACAAATTTTTGATAATACACTTGACTGAAAAATTCATTCATTGTACATTGTATTTAATGTCTTTTTCAACTGCCAATTTTGTATTTCATTTCCCTTACAAATGTGTTGGATGTTTTAAAACATAAGCTTCTTATTTTTAGTAAACAATTGATACCACTGCTATTAAATCCAAATTATTTCATTATACATTTTTTCTTAATTTTTATGTATCCTACATAAAACAAATTGATGTTTCACTTTTTCTAAATAGTCATAAGTGTTTTGCAATTTTTAAATTAACAAAAGAGTTCAATAATTTAAAGATTTCCACATTAAATGATTATTTTTAAATCTTGTTATTGTAGTTGCTTAATGTATGAATTTTCATGGCTATGTTGTCAATATAATTTACAAAGCTCATATCTTGAATTTTATGTATTATAACCATTATTATTGTTGGGATATTATGTTTATAATTTTTATTTTAAATTTTTTTGCATCAAGCATTATACAACAGATTTAAAAATTTGTTGTTTTGTAACATTGTATTTTTTGTGTTTTTATACTTGTATATTATTTAACTTTGTTGCCTTTTTTTCATTTTTTAATTCTTACTGTGTCATTGTTCAAAAATATTAACATGATATTAAAAAAAATAAACTCATAACTTATATAATAATAATTTTTAATAATTATTTTAAAAGTTTTATTTACTATCATATTTGATTAGATTATAACATTAAAAAAAATTAATGTATAAAACAAAGGGCCTTGGTTTTCTTTTTTAAGATACATTTCTTAACTTATAATATTTTATTTTGAGTTGTTGTACTATTATGAAAAATTTTACTTATTTCCTTAATTTCATAATTGTATTTAAATTAAAGCCACTTCATGTTTATTGTCCAAAAAAAATATAATTATCAAATGTTTTGCATTTTATCAAGCTATTTTAAAAGTTTTCTCTGATAATTAAAAATAAGGAAAACTCTTGTCATTAAATTTCTAACAAAAAATGGTATATTTTTTGATAAATAGCTCAAGAGTTCATGCGTTGAATAACTTTCCATTATATAGAATATTAAAAAACAAATAAATAAAAAATTAGACTTCATTATTAGTAAATATTTAGAAGTATTAAAGTGCATTTAAATTTTTTCTTAAAAAAAATGAAGTATCATTAAAAACATTAAAAATATGACAATTTATACAAAACTTCATATAAAAAAAATATAATTGTAATGAAAAATAATATAAGAAATTAAAAATTATTTACAAATTCCATAGAGAAAAAATTGAGGTGACTTTGTTTTATGTGTTTAGCAAATATCATAGAAGTTATTTTTTTGGATTTATGAACAAAAAATAAATAATAATGCAATATGTTAAAATGATTTAATAGAGTGAGAATTATCATAAAAAATACTTATATGTACAAAAAATAAAATATTTTGAGATGATAAAAAAATGTTACAACTACAAATAACTTTAAATATTTAAAATATAAAATAAGATTTTATAATACAAAAAAACATAAATACTAACAAAAAAGATTATAAATATCACAATTGAAATAAAATCGAGATAAATATGTCTACTTCTTCAATGAGTAAAATATATGAAAAATGGACAATACTAACATAAATCATATTTAGATAGCATTTCTTACCTTGTTATTTTAATATTATTTTAAAGTTGAAACTATAAGAAATATATTCAACATTAAGAAGAAATACGTGTGACATAATCATGAGTTTTCACTTTGTCTATCATCACAACATCAATTGGAGGTTATATAAGATAGTTACCATTAATTTATTATTTTATTTATTTTTTCAAGCATTTTCCCTTGTTTATTTTAGATGTTTTTAATTATATTTATATATTTATTTTCCATCAATAAATTTGTGGACACCTTCTATTTTCATAACAATTAGCTTTTTAAATTTTTACTATATTAATATTTTTTTTGTAAGTTTAAAGTTTTAGCATCTTTTGTTTACAATGTGGTGTTTTTAGCTTGCAGTATGAAAAGATTTTTTTTCCAAGTGTTATGTAAATCATTTATATTTTTAATGTATTAATATTTAATTATATTGGTGATATTTTTTTAAAATTTTTAATATTACTTTACTTGTCATGTTTATATTTTAAATTTAATTATTTATTAGAATTACAATTTTCAGGTATGGTGGTTATTCTAAAAAAGTCAATTATTTTGTAAATTGATACCAAGCACCAAATGGTATGATATTGCACAATATTGAATATTTTAATGTTTACATGAAAGTAATTTTTTATGTTTTCAAAAGTTTTTATTATGAAATATTTTTTTATTTTTAAAACTTAATATATTGTGATCCCTTGTGCTATGTTTTTTGCAATAACACAATATGCAATATTAGAAACTATTTTGTTTCTTAAATCAAATTTAGCCTAATATAAACATCATAATATTTCTTGTGTGCTACATTGAGTGATTGACATTATGTTGTCTTTTTGAAGCCAAATGGCAAGTATCTTTGAAGTACATTTGTTTGATGTGACAATGAGAGATATCATCTTATGATAAAGGTATCAATATAATAAATTTGTCTATTACATCATTTTTTAGCATATCATAACTAGTTGATGAATCATCACAATGGCTATCATTATTTTCCAATTTGAAGGTATGTATTTCACAACAAAACAAATTAATAATTAAATTTTTTCTTATATTTTATTTTATTTATAATACATGTTATATATATTTTCTATCTTTAATATTGTTTTCAGTAAGTTTGTTTTAATAAAATATTTTATTTATCTATTTTGAAAATTTCATTCTAAAATTAAATACTATGATTTATTTGTCCTTTTAATTTTTTTATATTTGGTATATATAATTAAATATTTGAAATAAGTGTTAATGCTCACGATATTATTTTTGTGAAATAATTCATAGTATTTTAATATTACATATTTGACGTGAAAGTTTTTAATATACATTACTTATTTGTTATTAAAATGAAGTTGGACGTAAAACAAGAAAAAATATGTTTATTTATTATGTATAAAATTTAGAATTTTTAAAAATTCTATGTATCAATATTTATATTTTTATTTTATTAATAACTATAAATGTTTTAATTTTATCATGTACAAATATATTTCTCAACACTGTAATAGTAAAACAACATATTTTGATGTATTACACATAATTTTAATTGTCATTATTTTTTATTTAATTGAAAGTTTTTTTATTTTTACACTTGTTTCATTGTGGTGAGGTCATAATTCTTGAATTTCTCTAAAAAATTATTACATATGTTTTGCATTTCAGGAACAATTATATCGAATAGCCTATTCATTAGGTTTAATTTTTATTATTTATTCCAATTATATTTGTGCTATTACAATACTTGTATTGTTGTATACAATATTATGGTTTTTATTGTTTTGTTTTTTTTAAATTTTAATAACCTTTAGTTTAACAAGAATAGTTTGCAATATTTATTAGGATAAAATTTGTTGCTTATTTAGAAATTTTTTAAAATATTTAATTATGCTGACAATTATATGTATGACTTCTGCGTTTGCTTCTTAATTCATTTTATTTTTGTCAGTTTAGTTATTATATTGGCAAAAATATGACATCTTAATTAAAATATCAATAGTCTATTTGTTTCTTAATTATTGCAAGTATTTAAAGTTAGAATAAACGATTTCTCAATAAATGTATAATGTAACGTTATTAGCTTCTCTTAAATTAAAACATAGAATTTGAAACCTTTGGTGCATCTATTATTAGATCGCTTTCATTTTGTTATTTTTTGAATACCTATATTTTTTTTACAAAGTGGTATTGGATTGTTATTTATAGATTTTAAGCTATGTAGTATCTTTTTGTTTACATTTGAATTTTGTGCTTTGCCATTGTTATTGTTTTTTACTTTGGTTACATAATTTTTTTTTATTTTAAAAGCAAAACTAGTTGACATGTGTTTTAGAGATCTTATTTTATTTTAAAAGAAATAATTTTTCTGAAATGAAATGCAAATAATTTCATGTTTTTTATACAGTTTCAAATTACTTAAATAATTTAGTTGTTATACCATTGAATATTTTAGATCACTTAATGAATTATAGCTCTCCATACACTATTTAATTCACCATATCATTGTATACAAATTATATTTTTATTAAAATTTTTTTTTCAAATATTTATAAATAATTTTTTTTTCAAATATTTATAAATAATTTTTTTTTCTATTTTTTGATGGAGGAATAATCCCATTTTCTTAAAAAAATTCATTATAATATCTCATAAATTAAAAAATTTTAAAAATTTATGCCACAAAATGCAAATAATTCTGAGCTGCAAAGTTTTTTTAATGTTTGACAAAAGCAAAGCAAATCTTTTAATAAGAACATAATAAATTTTAACGTCGAGAAAACTCACATAAATCTTCAAAGATATTTGAGTTTGCAAGCCTTATGTTTTCAATAATGTAAAATAATTTAATCAATGAAAATTAGGAAACTTAAATCTATTACATATTTTTCATAATGTGAAATGTTGAATATTTGAAATAAAATTATTTGTGTAACATATCAAATAAATTTATGCACTATTCAAGACATTTGAAAATATGACAACAAAAATATATATTATTACAAAATTTCATCAGCAACGCTTTGATAAACTTTGAAAAAAAAATATATTATTTTAAAAAAAATGAAAAGAATGCCTAATTAAAAAAGGAAAGTTAAGAATACGAAAAATTATTTCAAATCTTTAAAATAATATTAAAATTTTGTACTAATGCAAGGAATATCAAGCAAAAAAATAAAAAAAAATTAAAATAGTCATGATATATTAAATAAGTTTAAAATCAAAAATAAGAAGAATTCACTATTGCAAAAATATGTAAAATATATTTTCACTAATAAAAAAAATATTTTGAACTAAGAATAAACATATTCTCATAAAAAAGACTTCTCCACAATAATACATACAAATGATCCAACATTTTTAATCATTAATCAAAACAAAACACTAAATCATAAAAAAAAAATTCATTATATGTACGCAATGGTCCTCCTAGTACAGAAATTAATGCAATGCAAAGAAACAGAAAAGCTAATTAATATGGTCATAAACCATCTAAATATCCAACAAAACATCATTAGTTATGAAATAATATTTACATTTTTGTTACAAGCTTACAACATCCATTTACTTGTTATTTATTTTTGTCTATTAATTAAGTTGACAATTTTTGTCATAAAACTTTTCATTTAATCCAATGAAAAAGGTTTTTTAGCAAGTTCGTTATGGAACTTTTTAATAACATTTATAGTATTTCATTACACTTCTAGATATTTGTATTTTTAAATCTTTTTATTTTAATTTTTATTATAATTTTAAATTTTCCTAAATTAAATAATTTAGAAATACTTTTCTAAAATTTTGTGTAAATTCACAAAATAATTTATATATTCATTATGATTGGGTTACTTTTTTTCCTTGTATTTCTCTATTATTTATATGAGAAACTATAATTTTTCATAAGTTAATTCTTTAATGTGATACAATATTTGTAAAATAATTATGCTTTTTTATTTATAATAACTCATTTATAAATATATGATTAATATATGATACTTAATTTTGAAGCTTTGCTATGTTTGTAAACCAAACAACCACTTGCTAAAAAGCTATTTAAATAAATCTATACAATTTAGATTGTCTTTTATCTCAATAATTTTATATACTTTTCTTCTTTAAATTTGTTTATAAAATTTGCTTTTTCACTTAATATTCAAACAAGACAAAATTTTTTGGATTTTTTTCTTGATTAATTTATATTTTTCTATTATTAATTATTCTTCCCTTTTACGATATAGTTTTATATTTTTTAGATACATCATAAAGTATCTTTTCATTAGCATTTGTTGAATAATTTTGATATATTATATAATAAAAAGCATTTATTTAATAAAATATCTGATCAATATATCATAGAAATATTAGTTTGAAATTTAAAGTAAATCGCTAAAGATAAATTTCTACTTTTTTCATTACTTTTGCTATTTTATTTAATAATATAGATGTTTTTAATTACTTTTGCTATTTTGTTTTAAAATATAGATGCCGTATTGGAATTGGTAAGTTCTTTTTTTATTAATATTTCGAAGTCTTCACTTTTGACTTAATTGTAAATAATTTATTTTATTTTCAATGATTTATTATATTTTTTTAGTTAAATTGCTGTAAACATAAAATTTATCTTTATTTATTGATGAAAAAGAAAAAGAAATTTTTACAATTTATTAAAAAATATTTTAAGATTTTAAAAGAAGAAAAAAATGTTTTGTTGACAGAAATAGTAAAACAATTAAGATAATTTAAGATTTCTAATATATGAGTTATATACTCAACTTGTAAACAAACTTTGAAATGATACAAAAGATATAATGTAACATATGAGAATAAAGAATCAAATTCAGCATTCTAACAAAACATTTGAATAAACTATAATTGTGAAAAAAAAATTAAACTATCAATATTCCCATCATTACATAGTGAGAATGTGCATCTTTGCACTTAACAAAATATTAAATACTAAAAAAGCAAACCTAAAAATGTTAGTAGTATATGGAATGATACAAATTTAAAAACTTAAAAAACATTCATAATATTGCTTTACTAACTAATGATAAGCACAAATATTTTAAAAAATAACACTAATATAAATTATTTGAACATCAAAATCAACTATATTACATGTTGAACAATACCTAAAATTTTAAAATAAGAACAATTAATAAATTAAAATATTTTCAAGAATTATAAATTATTAACAAAAAGTATCTCTTTATTAAAAATAAGGCAAAAATGTTTTTATAAATTAAAAAAGGCAAGTTCTTATGAAAAGGATAAAAAGGTACCACAACAAAGAGAAGAACTATACAAGACAACTTAGATATTCGATCAAGTCTACTGTACTATCAATAATATAAATAATGTTCTGCTATGCATAATGCATCTTTTTATCTAAATATACAAATTGGAAGTGATCAATGTTATGTAGTGTGGACAAATGTTGAAGCATGCTATGAAGTAAATAAGCGATCTTTATATCCATCTTGAAATTTGTATTACTTTAAAATATATATTGTACTTAACTAATGCATAAAATATATGCAACTTAGTTGCTATGAACTTAATTTTTGAATTGGTAGATTTTCTTATTAATTTCATGACTTTGTTGGGTGAATTTGTCTCCCATCATATCTTGATAATTTTTTTAATAAATATGTTTTTCACATAGCTTTTAATACATTGAGAATTCTATTATCTTAAGATTTTTTTAATAGTAGTATGAAAAAGCATCACATCCTTTGGGTGACCAACAAACTATAATATAAACAATAATTTTTTTGATATTTTGTCGAATATATTTCTTCTTTTCTTTGATACCACAAATGATAATCAACAAAATTTTTTTACTTGCTCATTTATATGATAACTACAGACATATAAATTAGTTACAATTAAGTAAGCAAAAGCTACTTGAAAAAATAACATTGCTATTATTTATTAATAAGAAGTTTTGTTCAAAATACTTCATAATATTGAATTATAATCAAACCAAAATTAGATAAATTTTTTGTGTTTACTATGTACTAATTTACATCCTTCTAATTATGTCAATTTATGAAATGAAGTAATTTGTTTTAAAACTAGTTTTAATTCTAATTATCTTTTTTTTACAAAGTCTCATTTTTAGCTACCTTTCTTAGTAAAAAATAGTATATGCTCTAAGCTAGCGTAGCAAAAGCATGCTTAAAGAACTTATTCAAGTTGTGAAAAAAAATGATTTTGGCCATTACAGATTTCAAGTAACTATGCCATCCATGAAAAACTAAAAAATTTAGAATAAATTTTATCTATTATCTTACTTGCATGAGAAGTATGATTAGAATGTATAAAAGATAATACATATAAACTTATTATCATAACTATGTGGGATGTCCATATACTTATGTATATATGATCTTCTCATATCTTTAACTTAGTATGTACCATTACATTTAAAAATGAGTCAGTAGATTGTAAAGATTTAAAACTACCAGATACCTTAACTATTGATTTATGCTTATTAACTTTTGTATTAAATAATTATTGACCTTTCTTATATTCTATAAATAAATATCAACCTTATTTTTAGTACAACAAAAAAGAGCTCCACATTCATAACGTTTCTCTTTTATTTTTTTAATATTTTTAAATAAAATTTTTATATTCTTTACAAACATAAAATTAATTATTGAGCCAAATTTGTTTCGAGAAATTTTCATTCAACTTACTTAAAATGTACTTTCTTCTTCTATTTCTTTTTAAGTTATCACACAAAAATTCCTTCATTGTTTTCTTCCTTCACATATACTAACCTCTTTTGACCCACTCAAATCCTTTTTCAATATCTTCTTTTCTTAGTCCCTTTCTTTTGACCTATCTTCCCAAATGATTATTCATATGTTGTTTCTCATGCAAATTTCAAAACTTGTGGCTAAACTTAAAATTCTTTTAAATCAAAAAATATTTAAAGTACAATTGACATACGGGTGTCTAACATTGACTGACATGTACATATTTCCTGGTGTCACCTCAGTTAGCATTTGAATAAGAACTATTTCAATATATTAAGGAAGTGGTATGGCAAAAGCTAGGCTTTGATCACTTGTCATTTTTTAAGAACCACTCCTCATTTAAGCTTTGTTTATCTATAATTGCAATTGCATTGCTTTCATAATGTTTTATTACAAAAAGTTCCAACAATATTTTCCTTTATATCCTCTCATGTGGCAAACCTTATTATGGCTGTGAGATATGATAAGTCTTATCAAATAGCTAATAAAAGTTTAGAATTAGTTCAAAACAATGATAAAATATAAACTAAGACCCCAAGCAAGACATATCCTAATCAATAGCACAACTAATCATAATAGTTGGACAAATCCTCTTAAACCAATAGCATGAAGCAAATCTTAGAAGAAAAAAGGACAATAAGAAAAGACAAGACACATGAATGATTTAAAACAAAGAAACTTTAGAAGACATAAGAACCTTAAAAGATATGATCTTTCTAATAAATTTAAGATATCCATAAGAGAAATCATATGGTAGAAGAAGGCATATGCCTTCTTAAAAGTTAGACTAAAATAGTCATCTAGATATGTGTAGTAAGGAGAAAAGACCTAAGAGATATTGAGATTAGAGTATATCCTTAATGTGAAACTATATGCTCCAACTTTTGATGATAGTTATGATCCCGATGACTACTTTGACTAAAAAACTAATATGGATGATCATGTTGACTAACACAAAATAAGTGAGCAAATAATATCAATTGATTAAGACTACATTCTATGTATTATCTGTGGGTTTCTCGAAAACATAGAGTAATAATATACTAATAATTATAAAGACATATCCTAAACATGGATAAATCTTAAGGTTAAGTGATACAATAGATTTATTTTAATAACTTATACCATCAAAATATAAGATCAATAGTAAACATTTTCTCAATGTAGTGGATCCATTAAAATGTACATTAATAAGTTTTAGAATTATAGACTTAGGTGTGATATAAATGAACCAGAGAAATGGATATATATTTTTGATGTTTAACTTAAGGAATGTTAATACCATAGAGAAATCCTATATTATAGCTAAAAAGATTTAAAAAACTAAAAGTTTTTATTTTAAGAGAAACGACAATCCAATTCCTCAAAAGGCCTGCACCATCATTTCTAAACACACTCATACTCGCACTTTATCTACCCCATCCACCATAGTATTTAAACTTTTGAAACATACGTTAACATACACTTCTTAATACCCCTTCTTTAAGCCAACACACCTAATTTCAAATTATCTATTTCAGGAGTCATATAAAGGGACATATAGATGTAAACTATCCAAAGCATTAATGACTATGAACCTAGAGGGTGTTAAGAATATAAAGAGTTAAAATAAGAAAAAAAATGTTTGATGGGGATGTTGAGCTACAATTTAAAAAACATGAAAAATTTCATAGTTAGACCCACCACCCTTACAAACCTACAATTGTAACAACATTTAAAGCTCACCAATTTCTTTAACACTAACAAAACATTGAGGAACAAATTTTTTGGATAATCATAGATAATGGTTGGTGCAATAATGCAGTATCTCTTATGGCTATTAAATAATCAAGAGCTTCTTTATGGGAAAGTTCAAACTCCTACTCTATGTAATGCACAGATAAAACCTCTTTCCTATTAAGCAATGGTGTTATGTGTTGTCGAATTTGGCTAATAGTAGCGACGAGGGTTTATATGATGTACCTATGTAAGTAGCTCATGTTATCCTAAGAAGATAATGGCATTCTAATGAGGATGTAACTTTGAGAGGTAAGACAAATTTTTGTTCTTTTATTTATGAAGAAAAAACCATCAAATTGCTCCAACTTATGAAAGAACTTAATCACTTAAGCCTAAACAATATATGGAAAATTCTAAGCCCATAAATAAAGAAAAAGGAAAGACAAATAATTTAACATTCAATACACCACCTTAAGTTAGTGGATTCTTGATAAATGAGACTTACTTTGGTTTCTTAAAATTGAAGAGTTAGCCACTACTTTACTAGACCTACCATCTATTATATAGGCTCATAATAAAAAGATAATATATTTTATTTATTTTATTCCTTTGCCAGTGGACTTTGAAATTTCTATCTTTACTAAAATGTCTTTATTACCTATAATAACAACAAGCAAATTAATTTAAACAGTGAAATGTAAAGGAAACTAACAGAAGCTCGAAGAAAAGTTAGAGAATTTTATTAAAGAGACTATGTTATAATTATAGTTATTTAAAAATAGTTTCTTATCATAGCTTATAAGAAATTAGAAGTTTATGAAGCTAGAGATTCTAAGAATATTCAAAAACTTGGAACCAATACATATGCATAGGATTTTCTAGATGAATATGAGATTAAGGTAACCTTTAACATTAACAATTTAGTCTTCTATAGTGTACTACATCTAATAGCTAGCACTCATTTTGAGTTTCACTCTCTTATGTTGAGTAAATTTGTCCTTCCACTGCATAAACCTTGAGAGAAAGGAAAATATGAAAGAAATTTTAGATAATGAGAAAATTTTAGCCAAAGATTGTAAACATAAAAATATTTTACTGTATTGGAAGGCAAACATCCAATTAATAACTCCTAGCATACTTATCAAGACCTACAACATACTACCTCACACCTGCAAGAAGACTAACAATGCCAATCACCTCAATTGATGACATCGAGCTAAGGTGTCATTGTCCTATGAAGGATCACATAGAAGAATCAAGAATTATGCCACAAATACATTCTTTGGCATCACATAAGTTCTGCGTGTCCATAGGTCTAAGATCTAGTTCAAAATTGCTCAAAACGTTTAAAATTTAATTTTTTATTGACTTCGTGACCTACTACCATTCACCCCATTTGTCACCATCACTAACACTGTCAACAGCCACTGTGACTACCCAAGCTAACTCGTGCACCCACATGACCCCCATTGGCTTGAGAACATAGTTTGAGCCATGCTTGAAATGTGTTGATTAGTCACCATGGATGTTAAATAATGACAAGAGCACCAATCAACTAGTCCCACAAACCCATTATGTTCTACAATACCTAAGCTTATTAAAAAATCTGGCTAATAGCTCTGTGATGTCTCTCGCCCTGTCATTGTTTCGCCCACTATCTCATCTCTTGTCATTATTACCACTCAAAAATGCACAACTAGTTTTGAAACTCTTTAATTCAATTAAGTTTTTAACATTTTCTATTTTTTAATTTTTTTTAAAAAAACATTATTTATGAACATTTAAGATCTCTACAAAATGCAGTTGTTTTTAAGGCCGTAGGGAATGAAAAATTATGAAATAGATTTATTTTGTTTGTGCTTTCACTATAGTGAACAAAGTGTGTGTGTGCACAACTCAGTTTGAGAGATTCGAACGTCACTTGTGACAGAGAATGATCAAAAGTGAGAGATGTTCCAGCAAGAGAATTGATAATAAATTCACTTATGAGAGACATGGATCAAAAGTTGTTAACTAAACAAATTCTTACCTTCATCAACACCTCAAGGTTTTCCATTAACCCAAATCACCAAAACATCGCCCTTTTACAACTTTGGAGCTTCAAATATTAAGACTTACATAACAACAACACATCCACAACAAAAAAGATGTGCCTTTTCAATGATATTTATTTTTTAGATTGTAATCAATAGTTAACATCATTTTTTCTATTATACTAGTCCATAAAGAGTTTATTTTAAATTTTCAATTTTATATGCATGAAATTCAAGATGACCAAAATTATTTAGCTATATTTTTTCCTTAATACCAAAGTTTTTGTCACTTACTGAATTTAACAATCTTGATCACAACTTTAGAATACTAATCTTTGAGCGGGTCTAAAATAACACACACTACTTTACCTAAATTAGTGCATAGTATTTTTCCATATTTCCTAACAATCAATTAGGCATCTTTAGCATTATAGGCTAAATTTTTGTACCCTAATAGAAGTCTAAATTTATCATACATAAGTAATAAAAATACTTATAAAAACTCAATCATTTAATTAGAAGTTGAACTTCTCTTTTTGAATCATTGTGCTAATTAATTTATATATAAATTTATCTTGTGTTTTTTATTACACAATGTTAAAAAGATTTTTTATTAGTTCACATATTTGTTTATTAAAAATTTAAAATGAGTGGCCATTCCAATCTTCCAACTTAGATAACATTTGTCAAAAAAAGTGTAACGTTCAATTACACGAAGCACAGTTACACAGACTTTTAAAAACATTAATTCGAGTAATGGATCAAAAAGATGATTTTTTCCTACTAGAAACAAATTCTTCTCTTACTCCTATTGAATATTGATTCACAAAAGTTCACAAGAAGTGGCCAAATTACTAAGAATAATGTTTTTGGAACCTTAGTGAATATTTAAAAAAAATTCTTTGAAGTAGTATCGTTAATAAACTTATGTACATATTTAAAAGTTATTTTGAGAAAATGTTAATTTTATTTGAAACGCATTACCCTAATTTTAATAAAAAAGCTTTGTTTAAATTATGAAAAAAATCAACAAAAATATAAAATGTATGCAAACATGTTTTGGGTAACTCAACTTAAAATGAAGCCTATATCTTTCCTTGACAAAAACCATGAAAAATCACAACTAATATAAATCATTTTGCCAAAAAATGTGAACGTAAGATCTTAAGATCTTTATAACTAAATAATAGAAACATGTTGCTATGATATTTCAAGAAAAAATATTAGCAATATTATAAAATAGTTTAAAAAAATTAAAGTTAATTCAAATAGAAATCTTATGCTCTGGGTGGACCTAACTAAACACAAGTGTTTTATTTTAACCAAATAGAAATAATGAAAATTAAACACTAAATTTATTTGAGAAGAATGTAGGGATTTTTTGTTTCACGAGTGAAGGATGTAGAATAATGAAGCAATGATGAACACCGAGTGCAAAGAGCATGAATGTCCTGAATTTGGATTTTTTTTTTATTTTGTTAAACTTTTATCAGTCAATTTAGTTCAATAATTCACATATATATAGCAATTTTCTAATGTCTAAAAACATTTGCTGAGGTAAAATATTCTTCATTACTAATTTATTTAAATGTCCTCGATACAATTTTAATTACTAAATTATAAAAATCCTAATGGCTCAAAACAACGGATAGATGTGCAGTTGCTTGGGAACAGTCAGTTGAAAGGCTCCTAGACGATTGGATCTTGAAAATATCTCGAGTTGTTGAATAATATTAAATCAATATTTTTAAGAAATTAGGATTTGATTTTGTCCTTTGATTTGGGAGTTATATACTTGACACAATAAGTGCAGCTAAATAAATTCTAGCACTATGCACTAACTTAAATCTTTTTGTTCTTGTTAGAAATAAGTTTTTTCGGGTTACCTTAATTATATTATATTATTTTTACTAATTAATTATTATAATTCAAATACACTTGCTATTATTAGTTTTTGAAACATGATTTTCAAATATATGATAAAGAATAAAACAATTATTTAGGCAATCAATATAAGATCAAGATTTTAGAATGTTTCAAGATTTTAGAATGCTAATAATTTTTTTTTAAAAAATAATTTATATAAAGTTTTACTTTGCATTCCTTGTATAAATGATTTTAATAAAAATTAATTTTTTTTAAAAAAAAATATCTAAAATTAAGTTGAAGATATATTTGTTAACTATTTATAACATCGATAGAGATGATCTTCACGAGATTTAATCTTAGCTTTTCTTTCTTTTTAAATTCTCCCTAAAGTATTAGCATCAATTATTTTTTAATTTGGAAATCTACTCAAAGAGCTTTAATAGTAATTCTTTGAATTTACTATCATGAAACAAAATACCATGAGTAAGTGTCATTAACATAAACAACCATCCAATACTCTATGAAATAATCAACAAACTAAAAACTATCTATTGAAAGTGAGATTTTTTCCATTCTTCAAAATTTTTAGACCATTACAACACTTTATGGGATCATTTGTTCTTCACTTGAAATACAAAGTTTATCGCTCTGAGGGCTTTATCATTCCAAAACTCCCCTTATAGTGTACTTTATTAGTGAAAATATAATATTCAATATTACGTGTCATATATGACATTCATATAAACTTTGATTATTATTAAATTATTTTGAATATTAAATTTATTATTATGAGACTCACCTTTTTCCTTACAAAACCTTTTATCAACAAACGGAAAAATACTTTAAACCATTAAATACACCATGAAAGGATTGTAAAATTGTCGACTATAATTTGATAGTGACATTTTCTCCCTTTTATAAAAGTTTTGGACTATTACATCCATTTAAGGGATCATTTGGTATCCACTGGCAAGAACAAGTCTCATTTACCTGAAAGCTTTACCATCTTAAAAATCCTCTTACAATGTACTTTTCTAGTGAAAGCATAATTAAGAATATTAAATTCCTTATGTGACATATATATTGGCTCCAACCATTATTAAAGAAGCCTTCTATATTCACTTCATAAAGTTTGTACCTTGAACTTCCTTAAAGGCACTTCTAGAATTATTTGATTTGTGTTCCTCTTCTTATCCTTTACAATTATTAGTTGCATTCATCTTAAAATTATCCTCATCTGGTACATATAACTTTTTGTTAGAAATCCCTTGAGATAAAACCTTCTAAAGATCTTTATTTCTTCCACAATCTATTGCAAATGACTTCAAAAAATGTTTTGAACAAATTCACAAAAAACTACTTCAAGTGCTATTTATTTAAGTAAAACATTCAAATATTTCTAGCAACATCTTGTGCTTTATTTTTTATACATAATAATGCCATCATAATTAAGTTGATATTATGTTAATAAGTTTTTGTATTTCTTTTTATGAAATCAACTTCCACTTAAAGTAGAATTACTATTTACATTTCATTTTCATTTATTCTACCACTTCTCATCAATATTATTAGTTCATTCAAATAACACTCTTTGTGATCTTATACAAAAATATCCGTATGGAATTCCCATTTCATGATGTTCAATAACTGTTAAATAAATCAAAAGTTCATTAGATATTTTGCAAACTTCCATACATATTTGAATTTAAACATTTAAATTAAAAATTTTTTTGGGATGCCTCCAATGCATCTCTTCCTCTGCTTACCAAGTAGCTACTAGTTGTATAACTTGTCCATTGTACACTAAAGATGAGATGCTCATCTTCTTTAGTTTCTTGATTTCCCATGTTAAGAACACCATTGACCTTTCATGATGAAATAATTTAAGATGCAACACAATGTTGGTTTCAACATATTTACATATATATGTTGTTTATTAAAAAGTGTTATTAAGATTGAAAAAGGAATAACAAGAGTAAATCTATTCTTTTTGAGTTCATGTTTCAATGATATGGATCTCAATAATGGTTTCTAAAATCACGTTTATATTATTAGGAAGAGTATTGTTAGTTTATTCATGCTAGTATAATGATCATGAACACATCTTGTTATATATAATGCAATGTAAGGTGTCATCTCTAAGATGGACTAAAAATTTTTAATCTAAGAAAATCAATTAAAATTTGAACACATATTGTAGTTACCTAAACCAAATTAATTCTTAGGTGTTTAATATATTCTCTTTCATTGACTTTTATTTTGAGTCTACAAATGAGGTGTTAAAGATTACTGGTATATCAAATGCCTAATTCATTTTCTATTTTAAATATGAGAAATATGAAAAGTAAATGAAAATACAACTTAAATATAATTAGTAGATCATCATTCAAAAAATAAAATGGTTATAGAATTTTATCAATTTAAATATAATTTTATGATCGTTTTTAGCAAGTTTGGCAAGACTACAATAGTAGTAATATGAAGGGATTTGTTATGTAAAGAAATAAAAATTATTGTTTTGCATAAAAATCCTAACTAACAAAATCCTAAAGGAAAAGACAAAAATGTTCTTTTTACATAAAACTAAGTAACAGAAATTTCTTGTCAAAATTATCAAAATATGAAATACTGAATATCGTAGCATTCCAATTATGTAACATTTAGAAAAAAAAGGGACATATCATTACCAACATATGACATAAGCAAAACTAAAATTTAAAATAATTGAGAAAAAACTAAACATAATTAAAAACATAACATATAATATTACAAACATATTCTTAGCGCAACATCAATAAAATATGCCAAGAAAACATATTTTTCCCAAAAAAAGTTAAAATTAAACTTTGTTTAGAGTAAAAATTTTAAAAGAGTAGATGTTAAAAAGTATCTAAAAATCACAAAATTTGTATATACAATTTGTAATAAAACATAACACATTTGTATATACAAAAAAATGAAACTTGAAGTTTTTGCTTACAATTAATCTCCAACCTACTCACATTTACAAGTTTAGCTAAAACCCTTACTTTTATGAGCTCAACCCCAACTCAATTTTTTTACAAGATTAAACAAAACTCGGGCTTTGGCAAATGTTGTGCTTCAAAACCTTAGAGAAAATGAAAAATATAGTAAGATAAAAAAGTTATGATAAATTTGTATGGTTTCTTGTATTTGTCAATTCATGAAACAAGGAAAAATAAACTTAAATTCAAGAAAGGAAATGAAAATTTGGAAAATTAGATGTGCAAGACAAACCTGGAAATTTTTTACGATTTTTTGTAGGGAAGTCATAATTGGTTTGTGCGGAATTTATGCCGATAAAATATGGAGTAGTGACTTATTAAGAACTCAGCGATTGATCTTGGTCATTTGATCATGTCAGATGAGATCTAGACTATTTGCTTTAACAACTGGATAATTGGGAGCTTCAAAAACCAAGAAGAAGACAAAAAGAAAGACAATCGTCCGATGAATTTGGACAAGAACAAAACCGTTACCTGAATCTATCAATTATATCAGTTGAAAAATTAACATCTAATCAGATCATCAAAAGAAGGATTAGATCAATTAAGATAGTAGTTTAAAGGTGGAGGAGATCCATATCGTATGAGCAAAAATACACAATTGGACGATGCTGAATGAAATCGATTTTTAATGTAGATAGGCACAAGGCTTTAGTCCCATATTTGTAGGAAATGAGGGATATTTAGAATTTATAGGCATTTGTGTAGAGTTGTTATGTAGAGCGAAAATGGCAAGTAGCTCCCCCTTGTGCATTTGGAAATTCAACCCTTGAGCATACATAACATATAGGTTTATAATAAAGGCAAACCCAGATGTATAAGTTTTTCTTGTATCCAACTCGATCAAATGCCTTACCCCATTCGATTAAGGATTCATTGTTAGGCTGAACGGGCTGGACATGACTTTCCTAACCCAAGGCTTGCTAGTGCTTCGCTGGTCGGGCTTGTCTGGCTTGAGAGCTTCACACATCGGCTAAAGTTGGGATGTACTGGAAATTTTTTTTTATTATTAAAATTTTAACAAAATTGATTTGTTTAGTTCAAACAAGGTTTGGCAAACAAAATAATATGAAATTTTACATATATAAAATTTAATCAAGAAAAAGATTATGGATTCAAAATGACATTTTCAAACCAAGGAGATGATTAAATATAAATAGAAATTCATATGAAATGAAAGAGGCTTTAAAATCAATAAGTTAATATTCTAAAAAACTTATCAAAGCTTAATACACATGACTTCAATCATTAGAACTTGCTGAACAATCTAAAGTGCTTTTAAGACCACTAATTTCCCATCTTTTAAGGACCATGACTTGTTCATTAGAAACTACACTTCATTCACACTAAAAAAGTTAATTGAAATAGCATTCTAAATATTTAAGGCTAGAATCATCAAACATAAAAGACAACCTAACATATAAGAAAGAAATATTATACCAAAGATTTAATTTACTCTTATTACATAAACATGGAGATTAATGAAGGAAGAAAGATGGTAAATGGAAGCAAGTGTAGCTTATGCCTTTTGTTATTTGAGTCTACCTGTAAATTAGAGCTTCACAATGATGATAACAAATGTTAAAATGCAAATTAAATATTTTAATTTCATAATGACATTTTTTAGTTAACAATATGAATCCATTAAACAAACCAACAAACATATCAATTTAACCTTCTCTCATTAGTACAAATGAAACTTTGTAGCTATATAAATACTCTCCACAAACTTTTAAACCATCTTACCCAAAAGTGAAAGTGACATTTCTTGGAGAAAAGGAAAGCCCAGCCAACAAAGGTAAAGAGCCTCTTCCATCTCAACCATGGGCTTTATTTAACATGATTTCATGGTGCAGACCAATATTACATGTCAACACTACTTATTTACTTTTAATGGACTTATGTTCAAATATTCCAATTGTTTAAATACGTTCACAATTATCTTTTTATGTTAGAAATTAGTGTTCACTTTCTTATGAGAATATTTTTTAAATATATTTTGCACAAGGTCCTTACCATTTTAAGTGTATCATTTTCTTAATGATTTTTTTAATGTTTTGAAATGTTTAATTTTATTTGCAATGAGAATTTTGTTTAGCATGTATTATCAAGAAACATTTTCCAAGTATTTATTATAAATAATATTTTATATTAATGACATCTCTTTTTCGCATGATATAAAATTTTTATGCTTATCATTAAAAACTATAAGCTAAAATTAAATATTTTTATAACTTTTTCTTTTCTTGTATAACTTCTTTATGATACTTCTAATAACTATAAAACTCATTGAAAATAAGGATTTTTGTATATGTTCTATGCGTATATACAAAAAATTAGTATTTAACATGTTATTGATATAGTTCTAAGGTTCTTGGATTTTTCATTATCTAAATAACTTTATATATGTTTGGTTTCCTTATTATTTTTATTTGCACTAACAAATTTTTTCTTATGACAATTCTAAATTATTTTTAAATAATTGTTTTATTTCTTTAATATTTAATAGTTTTTCATATGGATCACATAATATCCATGGCATTGGCCACCTATCCCTCATGACTCAAGTTTAAGTTTAGTTGATAACAATATTAGTAAAGTAACCACCTAAAAAGTTTGACAAGTCGATTATAATACATTAATGTTATGTAACATATAGACAACACTTAAGTGAATTTGAGATTAATTTATAAGCTTAAAATGAAGTCCAATTGTACCTCAAATCAAGTTAATACAATATCATATTTGAAGCAATAAGTGAGCACAAAATAACTATTCAACAAAAGATCATGATCATTCATGATACTAAGACAAACTTTCAATTGGCAAAAGAAATGCAAAATGAATTTAGAAAGAAGGGTTTAGGCTTGAAAGAAAGAAAGATCCTTCGCAATGTCAAAAAATCGAGAACAATTTCAGGAAAACTTAATGTGTGGATATTTGCCAAAATTCATCTTATATGATTCAATTTGTGTGCACCATGTTTTTAAAAATTTGTTAAGGACATCATTTGAATGTTTTCACACTTCACTAACAAAATAATTTTACAATGTTCTCAAAATCCAACTAGTCCAATGGCAGCGGACATGTACTATAGAAAATTTATTACGCACACACACACAAAGATGTAAGGAACCTCGACTATTTGATAAGCAAGCATAAATCCAGGGTGCATCTAACATATGTCCATGAACCTCGTCTAGAATAAAGAAACATTTGTTCAAATAATTCTACAAACCTACACAACAAAACAATTGATAGTACGTTGTTATACATGTACATAAAGTCAGGAGAAATGCACATAAACAAGACAACGCATAATGACACAATTCCTAGCATAAAGTATACCTAGCGCAATAGAAATTATTAATCACTTTTAAATATGATTGTTTTGGTAACAATAAATTTGCATGGCTAGTAGATGTTCTTACATTATTTGTAAGCCTATCCATGAAAGTTTAATGTTAAATTTACAATTGGAAGGGATTAAATTTATTCTAAGAAAGCAAAACTATTCTAATTCTTTTATAACTATAGTTGAATAAAACATTTTCTTCATTCTACATAAATTTCTTAATCCAATCAAATACTACCATTCCTTCAATAAAGTTAATTTTATGACATTTAACTATTTCAAAACCCTTGCCAACATTAATTGCTTACAACTACTTACTAGAGGTTTTGAAGAAGTAAAGTACATTGTTGTACGTAATTTCCTAATCATCCTCTTGCATCAACAAAGTTTGTGAGAATGTTTTGTTTTATTTTTCATATGTTATACATATGACCCACATTTTATAGAATCTTATGTACTATGCTTAAAGCTTGTTTTTTAGAGTTATAACTTTCTTGGGTTTTAGTTACAAAAGCAGCCATTTTTGTAAAGGATGAGCCTCACCCACAATGTCTCAAGATAGTTGGATTTCACATTGTAACAGGGCAACCTAGATTATGTTCAAACATGCAAAAAATACAAGGAGTAGTGCACTGGCACAAGGAAAAACACACTCAAGGTGAGGTCGTGTGTTTACCTTTTCAAAATAACATGTCATGCCTTCTCAACTTGCTATGCAATGGTTCACTTTGGTAGAAACTAAATTAACTAACATTCTCTTGGTATTTCTTCGTTTCTACCAATATTCTTTTCTTGTTTTCACTTACCAAGAATCTGATTTCTATTGCCCCTACAAGTTGGATTTTTTGGGACGAATAAATATTAACATAAACAATCTACTAACTTTGCAAACATGTAATGTAAGATCTTTAGATCACAGCACAAATTTTTTTTGAGTGCAATAGTTTTTAGGGACAATCAAAGCAAATAGTCTTGGTAAGATACTTATTATGGTCATCAGTTAATATTTTTGATGTCCAAAAACCATTCAATCATCTGTTGACACATTTGGGCTATCAATTATCGATTCTTTTTATTTAAAGCTAAGATATTGCTGAAATTATATTATAGTCTCAACTTTAATGAAAGAAGGTGAAAAGGATCCAAACAATGGTGCGATTTTGTCGATGCCTTTGTTTGTTACCCAACACTGACCATATCAAAGTTAATAGCATACATCGACCATATTTTTTGAAATAGATCAATGAACATGCCTTTAAGGTCTAATTTCGATCATCAGCTCATATGACCAACAAATGGCCCAAGATCTACAACATTCTGCTTACTCATGGGGACCAACTTAAAAGTAGCAAACTTTGTATGACCCCCAAACAAAACTAGATCTACTAATGCTATACTTAGTTACCATCACACTTTGTTATGCACTCAACTAGATCTGATTCATGAGAATATTTACGTCACATTGACCTGCGTGGTTCATCATTGACACATCAACTCAAATTTGACCAAGCCATCATCAACAAAACAACAGTCTGTTGACTAGATCCACAACACATGTACTTGGATTTTACCTGCAACATATTTGATGGCATGCCAATTCACTTATTTAATCCACAAAACACCAACACAAATTGATTTCAATGACCCATGTAAACCTGGCTAATAAAAAAATGGATATACAATTTTCTACAATGATAGTTTCACCACTGTTTGGATCATGGAAACCTTGGGAAAAAATAATAACTTTCTAGAAACCTATTTTCCAATACCTTTGACCAAAGCTTTGGTAATTACCTTATACAAAGTATATTTTTTGAAACAAAAAAGGTAGATATTCAAAATGATTTTCGGTATGAGCTAGTCACATAAATTTTACATTTAAATTTCTTTGTTTTTCTAGATGGGCTTTTTATAAAATGGGAGGCATACCCTTTTAAAGAGATGATCCTTACATGTGCGAAATTCTAGTTTTTCGATTATGCCTTGTTGAGGTCTAGGCTTAATTACAATGAGAACTCTGACTTGCTGAATCATCTAAGCTTCAATATTAGGAGGAAGTGTGCGAAGATTAAGCGATGGGATAGTGTACACGTTCACATATAACTCTACTATTTTGCATTTTTTTGGATGTTGCATAATGGTTCAATTTTACTTTGATTTTTCTTTTACATCATTGATTCACTTTTGTTATGTTTTTTTCTTTTCACTTTGACACTTAATGTTTTCTTAGATTTCTACTACTATTTATTGTCACCTTCTTTGAAATTCTCAATTCAACTTTTTGTTTTCTTTGAATCGTCTTTATGTACATGTTAATTCATTACTCCATCTTTATTATATTGCTTATTAATGTTTCTAAAAGGCTTTTAATCTACAACAATGTGAGATTTATATTTTTCTTTCCATATATCAAAATTGGTTTTGTAAAACCACTTTCCAAATACCCTTTCTTTGCGCCACTAAATTGGTAATTAGCTTAGCATAAGAAATGAACCCTACATTGTTCTAGGTTCCTTCTTGACTAAAGTTTCCTTGAATAGCATTCCCATGTGTGTTTCCTTTCAAGGTTTCTCATGCTCATCATCTCATCTTCTTTATTCTTAATATTTGTAGGCTAATCTTTAAAATGCTTATTACAGATTGTACCATTAGTTAAGCATGTAATCTTGTTATAAAACTTTGTTATACTAGTGTTTGTAATGTTAATAGCAAAGCAATGCTAAACTAAACATTCTTTTTAATTTTCTCTTATTAGCACCTAATCTTATTAAAGTAATAAAGCTCGAACAAGGGAGTTTTTTTCCTTTTTCCTAAAGGGCACAATTTATACACATGATATCATGTAGAACATGTCACATAGAACACTCACACATCAACCAAGTACAAGTGACCCTTTAAGATCGATTAACTAGAATACAAACTTTCGAAAACAAGCTAGAGAAATATTGTGTTTGTATAATAGAACAAGAAAAAGCTAAAAATAAGCCCACATTTTCAAACTTAATATTGTCACCCAGTCTAACCAAATACCTCTTATAACCAACCTGTGTCAATACTAAGATAATGATGGTAACAAACACATAAAGTCTATAAAATGTGACATTCTCACCTTTGAAGGTATCATAAATGTTAAAAATTCCTTTGAATCAAAAGTTTCCTTGGACCATTACTTTTAATGGTTTAAACTTAATCATAAACAAAGCCATTTTTTGGACAAATAAAACTTGGGAAACAAACAACTATCTATAAAAATCATAGAAACTTATTTTTAACAATGGGATCGCCACTCATCAAAAAATATATTCCTCTCTTAAAAAAATCACTTACTTGACCAATGACATGCCCAAAAAATGGAGGAAAGTATGTTATTGAGTGCATTACTCATTTTGATCAGTACATTTGTGCTTTGGTATTAATGTAGACCCTTTGGTCTACCCATCTAGATTTTGAGTTGGGTTTATTGATATATTTAGGGAGAGCTTTTCTTGCAAAATATTAACACCTTAGAAGAGTCCTGTAGGAATTCTAGTAACTATGAAACCTAGAAATATTTATCAAATTAAAACTGTTGAAGCATCAACCAAGTTAAACTTCAAGCTGATTAACACCAGGTGCTCGACAAGTAGTGTACCAAAACATACCACTCCATGCTCTTCATATCCTCAAACTTGCAATGAATCCCAACCAACTGATCAATCAATCACCCAAGTAATGACAAGAAGCTTTATGGAGGAAGACTATTATGGGGAATTGAACCAATGAAAAAATTAGAAATGAAAGAATATGCTTCATAATCCTATGTAACCAATGAATACTACAATGAGAATTATGAGAACAACATTGATGACACCAGGCCTTTATAGTCATAAGAAGCACCTTCCCCTAACCAAAGGGAAGTAATGATTGAAGATATACCTCCATTTTTCAAATCTTTGTCAAGCATAGAGGAAAGGTTTATAAATATATAATAGAAGTGGAAATTAAATCAATGTCATTTCTATAAATGGCATATCATACCTCACTCAATGCATCATATAACACCTAAACCAATACTCTTTTTTTATTAACAAAATATGCATGTGTGTCAAGAAAAAAATGAGTTATAGTAGATAAACTTGGCCAATAATTTCGAATATATTTTATGTGATGCTGTTCCTATGTTAGTATGAAGTATCATCTTATTATGACCTTGGTGATATAACCATTATGTCTTTATTGCTAGAAAAACCAATAGCTACACATTTATACATCATAGTTGAAAATTTTGACATACACCCATCAACACCTAAAGACCATGTCCAAACTATCAAAAACCACCAAAAATGCTAAATAAGAAAATCCGATCTATGTCTCATGGTAATGTAGATAAAGAATTTATTGATAGAACTTTCATTTGTGCCCTAGTAGTAACTTATATAGCAATACCTATGATCATAGAATCCATTTTATTTAGCTATCTAAAAATTTTTACAAATGATCCTGAAACTTTACAACCTCTTCATGAAATTCAATAAAATGTAGATCTCATACTATGTACTAGTTTACAAAATTTGTCACATTACGGGATGAATCCTTTTAAATATCAAGACCTGAATTGATAAGAGCAAGGACGATTAGACCAAGGGTTCATTTGAGAAAGCAATAATCCATGTGTTGTTCTTATCCCTCATGCCCTAAAAAGGAATGCTTAATGGAGAATTTGCTTCCAAAATAGGGAAATTAACAAAATGAAGCATAGTATAATTCCTTATCCCTTGCATGGATGAACTTTGGGACAAAACCAAAGGATCCACTATTTTATCAAAACATTATTAAAAAAGGCCAAAGGCAAAAAGATAGAATTTTTGGAGCCTTAAGATTCCTTGCACTTAAGTTTTTTCCCTGTTAAACCATTTTTACACTTTTTATGCAATTACAATTACATTTTAGATGTTGAACTAATTTATTATGTTATAATTCTTATTTCTAGGTACTTCAACATTCTAATTGTACAAATATTTTTTGTAGATTTGTGGTGCAAAAAATTTTTAAACCTACAAATTTTCTATTTGCTTGATGACATTTTAAGTTTTTAATCTTCAATTTTTAACTTAAACTATGAAGTTTTGTTTACAATTACTCTTAAAAAATATTTGTTACTAATGTAATATGTAAAACTTTTGAGAATTTTAATTATTCCATTACACTAACCAAAAAATTTCTTCTACTTTTACATTTTTTATTCTTACCACTAAAATTCTTCTTAGTTAATTATTGTTAAAATGAAAAACAATATTTTTCATACCTAAAATGTTTTTCCAAAAAAACTTATAAAATATCAATATTAACAATAAAACACTTTTCATATACTTAAGCTTTAATATTTAGCTCATTTATTTAGAAAATTAGTTTTGACATGGTTTTCTTAATGAATAAAAAATTTCAATTACTTATTCACATGAATAATGCAATATATTTTTTTGTTATTTATACAATTTTTTTTACATTAAAATGTTATAATTTGTTATCGGTATTTTAATTTTTATCTTTTTATTGTTTATAATTTACATTTGAATCATATAACTTCTGTGCTCTCAATTATGAATATTGTTATTGTCAATACATTTTTGTAGTTGCAATATTTTATCTTTTACAATAAGTTCTTTCGAAATTACTTTTTTAAAAAAATTAGCCATTTCACAAAGCTAGTATTAAAATTTAACCTTTTTTTGGTTAAGATATTTACCTCTGTTTTATAACTTCATAGATTAGAAAGTTGCATGCAATATTAAAATTTTAAATTTTTTTCAATTCCAAAACTCTACAAAGCCCTCGTCAAATTGGAGGGGGCATAATATTCCTATCTTGAGTAGTATGTGCAATGATATTGCAAAAAATGGACTTTAGAGAAGGAGAGATCATACTCTATAAAATATTGTTTCTTTTGCAACGATATTTTAAAATTTTAATTTTTTTTAAAACTTATGTCATTTTTATAATACTAGTTTTAAAATTTTACATTTTTGTCAAGGTATTTACCATTCTTTTATAGAGATTTTAAATTTTCTTTAAATAATAGGAAACTATATGTAGTATAAAAGATCTTAAGTTTTCTTAAAGTAAAATTTATTTTCACTCAAATTTACATAATTCTTTTCTTTTTCGAAAGTATTTGTCAAGTTAGCACAGCAAAGGTTTTATCAATCTATTTCATTTTTATTGTATTTATATTTACAATTTTTTTCACCCTTTTTCAAAAACATAATTTCTACTCTTGTACTTTTATCAAGTGCAAAATATTGATATTTGAGTGTTAAGCAATTTATTAGGTGTATTAAGTGTCATTCTTTTTAATAAGTCTTGGTTAATTAAATATTTTTATATTACATATGATTTTAGTTTTTACATTTTTTCCATCGTTTCTCACAAAAGTGATATTTAGAAATGTTGCACTACTAAAAAATCATATTTTGTCATGCAACAAACAATTTTCATATCATAATATTTATTGTAAGTAAAATTTTTTCATATTATTTTACTCATTTACCATATTTACTAAAATGTTTTTAAATTTGTTTTACATATGGATCTACATTTTAAATAATTAATTATTTTTATAGTTTGTTATTAATTATACTCTTTTGTAATTTATTTATTTGTAGAGATACATTTTATGAAACTGTAACACTCAATTCTATTAACTAATTGAAATATTTTGTTATATGATTACGTTTTTTATTTGATACATGTTTTTATATTCATTAAGAAACAAGTTTGACATTTTTTTAATGGCAAGGTATTCTATTGATAATTACGCATAAAGTTATGAAAATATAAATTTGTTGCCATCCTTTGTGTAAGTACTAATTTTTTATGCTAATATGTTCCTGGCATAATTTCAAACTAACGCATAATTTGCATAATAATGATTATTTCAAAGTATTTTATTACTTTGCCTTATTGATACCAATTTTGCATACAAATATATTTTATTACTGTGTTATAACATTAATTTTTTTAACATTCTACTAATATATAATATTTTAAGTTTTTGCTTTATTACACCATTATACAAGTACTATTTAGATCTTTTTGTTGGCAAAATTTCTTCTAAAAACTAGGATTCTATTTTACTATTTAGTTATCTTTTATTATGATTTTTTCTCTTGTTCTTATTATGATTTTATTAAGCTTTAAATGACCAGTTTTTAAAAATGTTTGATATGTAATTTTTGCATTTACTTTTGTTCATCATAGTGTACTACTTTTATTACTTTATCATTTATAATACAAGTTTTTCAAATATTTTATTTTGCCTAAATACTTTTATGGGTTAATATTTGCACAAATAATTTCCAATTATAAATAAAATAAATTATTTCAAAGTAAAATTTTAAATTTTCTAACTAATAACCTATAAGACTTTTTTTTAACATTGTTCCAATATTTTAAAAGCCTTTATATAATATAAATTTTTTTAAAATTTAAATTATATTTTTAATTTAATTTCCTTGGTTTTTTGCATTATATTAATTCAATTTAAATAGTTTTTTTCCAATATTTTTCTATAAAAGAAAAATGAAATATTTTGGATAACTAAATATTTATTTATAATTGGTGAAAAAACTCTTTTAGTCATAAAGAAAGAAAATTAAAATTTGTATAAACTTTATATATAAATATAAATATACAAAACACTTTGATTATTTAAAAATATTAAATATTTAATTTATTACACTACTATTCAAAAGTAACTTTCTAAGAAATGCTATAATATGTTCTTATGGGAGAATAATCCATTAAAGAAACAAAATGAATCTTGTACATAAAATTTTAAGTTAATTTTAATTACGAAAAAAAAAATATTTTGCATCCAAAATAATAGAATTATAAAAATGTAATAATGATACTATAAAATTTTGAAAATAAAAAAAATCACAACAGCTATTAAGCATTTAAATTGTTAAAATTAAATTATATAAATAGTAAACTATCTTGCAATTCCAAAAATTATAAGAAAGCCTTGAAAATAGTATTTTAATGATGAATAAGAATAATGTAAATTATTCTTCTATTTAATTAAAATATAAAAATATACACAATAAAACATAAGATAATATATATTAAAAAATATTTTAATTATAAAAAATTTCAAAATATATCAAAAAGAAAATCATACAAAAATTAAATTAATTGATGATGAATTGTTAAAAATATCAAATACTAAATAGTTTGAAATATTGAAAAGACAATGTATCAATAAAGCATTTGTCATACTAAAAAAATTATGAAAAATATTTTGTATCAATTAATGAAGTGAGAATGATATTTTAAATTGATTACTACAAAGCATTTATCTCTAAGTTCACTATTATTAAAGATCCAATTTAAGAAGCAAAAATTAATCCTTAATAAATAATAATAATGCAAAGCAAAAAAAACTCTAAAATTCAGTTGCACTATGATTGATGAAAGTAATCTCAGATGTGCATATGCCTTCACCACATCCATCTTAAGAATGATTAAAATTTTAGGTTTGGTGAACATATCGATCTGATACATTTCTAGTCTACTAAAATATTAGTTATCCACATTTTGAGTAACGTTTTAAATTTACTATTAAATATATTTTTACATTTTTTCTACATATATTTGTATATGAGTTATGCACATTATTTTTAAAGATTTAGTTATTCTTTTATCATAATTATTTTTTATATATTTTTAATTCTTTGAAAAAAATTTAAATTAATAAGATGTCTTCCGTTTCATTAGTGATGAATAACATTAATGTATTTTATAATTCTACATATTTTATCTTTTTCTAATTTTATTTTAAAGTTTTGTTAAGTTAACATAACTTTTTAAAAAACTGTAGTTTCTTATGTTAGCATTACTTATTCATGATATTTGCATTAATAAAATTTCTTCAATTATAATAAAGTTTTTGTGCATTACATATTTTGTATAAAAAGATTTACATGTTATTAAAATAGTTATGGATATTTGCTATTTTCTTTGTAATCACTTTAAACATTTTTTATCAACTATGATACTCTAATTTTCAATGAATTGCTTTAACATAATTATGAACATTTTAGGAAAAAATTTAAATTTGATAATTGTGAGTGCTTTAACCATTTTAGTATTTTGTGGTTCGTTATTTGTATTCCATAATATCATTTCATTCTATTATTTTGAAGCTTTTGTTGTTATATCATACATTTGCAAATGTATTAAATGAATGATTGCATTAATATGTTATGTAACTCATTTTTTAATATTATGAAATTTTCGCTGAGACATATTTTCTTTTTTATGTTATATGTATTTGTTAATATACAATGCCATTATGCTTTAAAGTTATTTTGACATAAAATTTTTTCAGTACTTTTAGTATAATGTTTTTTAAATTTAAGATATACAAATTCTTATTTTAAATGCAACTTTTTTCAATGTAATATTCATAAAATTTATGCATTATTATTTTTTTTATTATCTATGTGGTTTTGTTAGTTTTGAAACTTTTATTTGACATTAATTTTTTTAATGATTGTACTTTTTAAATATTAAATTATTGATATTTAATGCATATTATTTCTTATATTTTTTAATTTTTTAATTTTTCTTTCTTTTAATTTTTATACTTGAAGTACAATTTTTCTACTTCTCTATTTTGTTATATTTTCTAATTCCTTTAAAGACATTTAAAGGTAATACTTAACAGTAATTGTCCAAGTGAATTATTAAGGTAATCGATCATTAGACTAGCTGTCATCTTGTTCTTTTCATAAATTCATGAAAACAAGTCCTAAACAATTAATAATCATGTGTTTTGATGCTTATTTTAAATTATTTCACTACAGATGTACATTTCTATATTACTTCTATCTTGTGGTTCAAGAACAATGAATTGTTCAAAAAAAAGTTATTAATTATCTACTAGATGTTTAGATGGTTGACATAATTTTGATATGTTCAATCCATGTTTGAAATCTGATAAAACTTTCTGTTTATAGGATACGATAATCATTTGAGTCTTTTCAAAAGTCATATGGTAGACATTACCTCACCCAACCATGGGCATCTGGAAATTGAACTGCCTATCAAGTTCGCAAAAAGAGAGCAAATTTCAGTAACTTTATCATTTTGATTAGTTGAGAGACAACAAAAGATAGACAGATCGGAACCAAAAGGTTGACCATACCTTGATGAAATTGAAGCTCTCTTTCTTTTGACAAAAGGGAAATCAAAACAATGAAAGCCAACAACAATTTTCTTAAGAAGGTTAAACCCCAACTTGAAGAGAAAAAGGAGAAGTATCTCATTAGCCAAAAACATATTTGAACACCTTCCTCAATGATTCTCTATTAAACCTTATTAAATTTTGATTCATTCCGGGTGCTTTCATACACCTTTTGAATTCATTAAAAAGTGAAAATTGAATGAAGTTTGTCATAGCTCCAATAATTACTCACCTACTACCATCAAGTCAGTGTTAATCCTAATCGTCCAACAAGGATTTCATAACCAAAAAAAAGTTGTGACTTATTGGAAGATGCACTTTAAACAAAATTCACTGAAGTATCAATTTGAGTCATTAGGTCTTTGTTAATAATTTTTTTGCAAATTTCAATTTTTAAAATAAACTAATTTTATTTTGTTTTAAAAGAAAAAATAAAATTGGAAAATTTAGAAATAATAATAAAGTATAACAAGTTTTGATGATGCAACTCAAATTGAAGCTTACGTGAAGCCCAAAAAAGACAAATAAAAAAATCAAAGCAATTAGTATCAGTCTTTCACAAATAGACAACTCTCTCTAAAATAAGGTAGAATAAAAGGGCTATAATAGTATTTCAATGAAATTAAACAAGTAGAAAAAAAACTGCAACAACAATTATGAATTTGATGGTTATGGCAATATTTTGTTTGTGAAAATATTAAAAAAATACAAATGAATTAAGCTTTTCCTTGAGTGAAAGAATAAAATAATAAAAAAATTTCTTATTGGGGAAGATAGGAGAGTTTAGAGTTCAAAGAATGAGGGATATAATGAATAGAAGTAATGATTGACAGTAGCTGTTAAGACTTAAAATTTGTAGCATGAACAAATTCTTGATTCTTTCAACAATTTTTTAATATTAAAAAATACAGTATTTATAAACATATTATGAGTAAAAAATAATTACCAAACAATCCTATAAGTTGTCATGAGTAGAATATCTCAAATTCAATAAATGTTCAAAAATAGCAGTTTACAATAAATAATGCATTTGGGAGGCCCAACGGTGTTTACAAAATAACTCTAACCATTAATTGATTGTCATCAGTACTTTCCAAATCTAGGATTTATCAATTTCAATAAGTACAGAATGATTGATTTTAATATTTGATTGTTAGATGTAAAAAGTTATTTTGTTAGTAAAAGGTAAATAATAGCCATGTGATAGATTTTAATATAAACTATCAAATCAAAAAATTATTTAATTGAACCAAGGTAAATTATTCATGCACGATTGATTTTAATCCAAACTATTGCATTATAAAAATGTAATAATTAACAAGACTGAAATTGACGTAGTTTAGAAATGGTATAAAAGTTTGACCATTCAATCTTGAAAATTGCATGACTGAATTATTGGATATAAATTTATACATTTTTGAAAGATGGATGAATTTTTTAATGTTTAATCACCAAAATTGTTTGATCAGGCTATGGACTTGGGTCAATTTGTTTTAGCAAGGTAAACAAATTTTAGATTATTTATTGTTGCCAAAATCAAATGTTGCACATCCACTTCAACTTTTTTGAAGTCATAAATGTAAAACAAATTTGAAGTTTTTGACACACATGGCTTACTTCCACACGAGATAATATTATATAACCCTTACTTGTGAATATACAATCATAAAAAAATAAGAGTTTCATTACCCCTAGTTTGCTTCGAAGATCAAGGCTCTTACTTACTAATAAATTGCATAACGAGTTTGATAGTGATTCTATGACTTGGTAGTGTAACATATGAGTTCAATAGTCAAGCCTAAAAAATATAAAATTAGGAAAGTTAAGGCTTAAGTTAGTTATAAAAAGCTTATTTTTAAAATTTATTTTTTGCATCTTTGGAAAAATGATTTCAAAGATATGATCAAGATATGATGACTTCTAAGAAGACTATAGTTTGGAGTCATCTATTTCTTAAGTTAGTTAATTTAAAATAAAATTATAAGGATGATGAAATTTTTATTTTTTTACATCTTGTAAAATTTTTTTAATCATGTTTAATATATTAATAAAAATAAAAAATTAAATTTCTAAAATTAAACTAATAATGAATCTCATTGTAATTTTTCACTCCAATGAAAAGAATCTTTACAAGATTTTAAATTTACTCTTACTTTGATTAACATAAACATTAGCACAATAACTTGTGTTTAACTCCATAATTATTATGTTAAAGGGCATGCAACTATGTTGTTTACAAACATATTTAATTGAATACTTTGCGTCAACTTGATTTCAATTCTCATTGGATTAACATTAAACCTTTTGTTAATTAAACTTTTTAGATTTTTACTATTCACTATTATTTATCTATATGTTTCGTCGTCCACTCTTACAAATGGAGATTGACATTTCATCTTACATAAAGATTGTGCAAAGTGATGCCCCTTATCATGAATAAGATGAATGTAATTTTTTGTGTCACATGAGTATCATGTGATTAGTACAAGAATTCTAACCAAAAGTAGTAGAAGACATACTCTGGATGAGAAATTACTTTATTAAGAGCTCTATCAATTAGCTGCAACATTTGAAAGTTCAGCTATTCTAAAGCATTGCCTCCAACACTCATTTACTTGTCTTTATTTTTTTATTAAACAGTGAATAATTTAATTAAGCTCTATAATAGACTGATGAATCAACTCTAGAGACGTGTGATATAAAATAATTAACAAAAAAATTAATAAAGCACATGAAAAATTTTTAATTATCAAAATATTACGTAACAACTAAGTGTTCGACATAATTAATATGAAAAACAATAAAGTTTCTAAATAATTAAAATTTTATCAACAAAAAACTTCTTAGCTCCCTTTTTTCTTTGTCTTATCGCCTATTATGATCCATTATTATATGCTTATGCAATACTTAATATGTATGCACTCTATCAATATGTAAATCATCCTCTAACTCAATCTATATTTTTAAACATATTTTTCACACTTGTGAATCTTGTATTAGTAGTTCTCATGCATTTCTTTGTGTACTAAATAGTCTCAACATAACTCTTACATTATCTATGTCAACAAAATAAATTTTATAAGGGAAATAATCATCTTCCATTGTTTAATGCTTGCACTATTTATTTAAAAATTTGTACAATTAGATTACAATGTTTTATTCTTTTAAATAAATTAATAATTTGCATCTTTTTTTAAAATTTATTATGCTTGGGATGATGGGAATAATTTTTTGTAAATAATTATACATAGTTTTTAATGTTTTAAGTGTTCTACAATCATGATTGTTCTATTTATGTTAGTAATTTTGAAAATTTAATATTTGTAACATTAAGAATGTTTAACTTGTAATATCATGAAATTTTTTTTGTGATTATGTGACACAAATAATTCATTTATTTCATTAGAATAATTATATTATTTTCATGTATTTAAAATTTTAATGCAAGAAAATTTGTCTTTTTGAGTTGCTCATTTATTTTAATTATTTTAAATGTAAGGATTTTTTATTTTCTAATAAGTTATTTTTTTACAACCATTAATGAACAAGCTCCTTCATTAAAAATCATATTTTATATTTTATTTTTTAAATAAATAATAATATCGGATTATCAAAAGATTTATGGCAACAAATAAATCCTAATATTTGAAGTATAATGAAAAAGTTTTTGTTATACTTATAAGGTCATAAATAGCCAACAAAAATGACTAATATGATATTTCAAATAAAAATGGGATAAATATGATTGCTTCTAATGACTAAAAAATATAAAAAATAGTGCATCATAATCTTAAATAATATTTTCGTTAAATTATTTCAAAATAGGCACTAATTATATAAAATATACTTAACATTTTAAAGTATATTGTATTAATTTATAGTTTCAAGTCACATTATTTAGCGTATAATAATATATTTTTATTCATTGTAACATAAAGAAAACCATTTTTACAAAATATGTCATAATTTTTAAAATTTTAAAAAGTCCATTATGTTATTGTTTTTCTTATCTACATAATTTTATTTAAACTAAAACTATTTAAAAAATCTTAGCCAAAGGGTATTACTTTTTTAATTTTTTTCTAAAATTTTTAATAATGTTTATATGACAATAAAAAATTATGATAAACAAATAAAAAACTTATTAAATTAAAATTTCTAACATGAAACATTTGTACATAAACCGCTAAAAAATGAAAGTACATGCTTTGTATAAAATTGATGTGTCATTCTAAACATACAAAATATCGCAATAAATATAAATACATTTTAGGCTAATACAAAATAATTGTAATAACAAATAACTTCAAAATATCAAAAAATTATTAGCCACATTCTATTGACAAATAGGCAAGGTTTTATATGATCAATGTTCAAACAAATATTGCAAAATCTTTTTTTCGATTAAAGAAAAAGAAAAACATTAACATAAAATATTTAAACTGCTCAAAAGAATAAGCATTATGCAAAAAAGTTCTTAGAAGCATAAAATATAAACTTTTATGAGATAATAAAAAAATTACAATAATTAAAAAAACTCTGAATATTTAAAGTATAACATATAACTTTTTGTTTTACAAATTAAAACATAAATAACTAACAATAAATGATCAGTATGACATTTCAAATAAACATGGGATAAATATGTCTAGTTTTAATGATCAAATGATATGACAAAAAGGTGATTACATTCTTAAATCATATTTATATAGATTATTAATTAAATTATTAACATAATTTTAGATTAGAGAATAATAGTATAAAATACTCTCAAATTTAAAAAAACTGCCAAGTAACATAAGCATGAGCCCTTATGTATCTCATATGTGATAGATAATTTACATACGATGATGACCTCTAATTTATTATTATTATTTATTTTTTCATGCACCTCTTCTCATCATTTTGGATTTTTAATTAAATTTAAATTTTATTTACCTTCAATAAAAATTTTGTGCATCTTTTATAACCATAACTTTTAGCATTTTAAAATATTCACTATATTATAATTTTTGTATATTTTTTAATTTTTAACATCTTTTATTTATATTGTGATTGTTTTTAACTTGAATTTAGAACTGATTTATTATTCATGTATTATGCAAGTAATTTATATTTATTTCATGTATTAATATTTTATCATATTGATTATAATTTTTTAAGTTTTAATATTTTTTTACTTGTCATATTTTCAGTTTAATTTTATTATTTGTCAAAATTACAATTTTTGAGCTATGTCTTTTTATTTTTGTAAAGTCATTTATTTTTTAAATTCCATTGAAACACATAAGTTTTTGGTATTAAACAATTTTAAAAATTTTGAATGTTTATGTGAATGTAATTTTTTTCAGTTTTTTAAAAACATTTTAAATGTGAAAGTTGTTTTGTTATTATAAAGACTTTAAATTTTTTGATCTTACGTGCTATGTTTTTGGGGCAATGACATATCATGATAATTCTACAAATTATTTTTTTATTACTTCAAACTTTTTCATGACAAGCACTCCAACATTTCTTTAGTTTAAAAAAATTCAATAAAAAATAAAAAAATTCATAATGTAAACTAAAGTTATATCAGAAACAAATCTAACATAAAATATTAAAAATTTAGTAACAATAAATAAATATTATGATAAGCAAATATATATTAAAAAATAATACAAATAAAAACTTTTAGAGACTTGCATTGTAAATATCGAAAATTCTTAAAACAATTTGCATAATTTATAGTGATGCAAAGCACATAAATTTAAAAAAGTAAAAAACTAAAAAAAATACAGAAATAAACGTAGAAACAAGTAAAGTATTCAAAATTAAAAATATAAGAGAGCTTCGATTTATATTAGAAAATATTATAATAATAAAGGTATGACGAATTTGTTATTTCAAATGAAATAAACAGAAAGAAATTTATAACCAATGACGAAGAGTAAATAAAATAGAGCACCACAATAATAACATTACACATACAGAAGTTAAATTATTAATCTCTTCGCAAACATTAAACATATTTTAACTTTTATTATAATTATAGTTGTCATAAACAAACATATTGTTGTGCTAAGATTTATTTTTTTATTTAACATTTCATAAACATGATTTCAAATGAACAATAACTTATTGTGCATTTATTTCTTTGAACTTATTAACATCAATTTTGTTTAATTTAAATATCTCGTTATGTCGATAAGCTTGTTTGCTTTTCCGTAAAACAATTTTTATTTTTTATCTTCTTTTATAAATAATGTTATTTGTTTTTATTCTAATATTATAATTATTTTATTAAAATTTTTTAAATTTTTAATAACATACTTGTTAAGAAATATTTTTAATATTATCAATATTCTAATATCCAAATTATTTGATCTTCATAGTTGTTTAGTTTTACTTAAATTTCAATATTTTTATTTTATCTCAAGAATGTAATAAGTGGTTTAAAATTCACAAAGAATTGTTTATAATTTGCTAATGAAAGTCTTTTTAAAGAAACCATTAATATTGTAGTTAAATTTAGATGTTACCCTAAACGTAAATACATTTAAAACTTTAATGAAGTTAATAATTTGTAACAATATAGCAATGGACATAAATTATCAAAAATATTGAGTAATGCGAGCTTCATATTGATGCAAGTTTTAAAAATATATGCCATAATGATGAAATAAAAATAATTGTTAAAATGAAATATTAAAGTAATGAAATTTATGTAGCAAAAATCTATTATATATTTTCAGTAACATAAAATATTTAACTTTCAAATTTTTGAAGTAAATTACTCTTAATACCTAAATTGATATGTTGTAATGAGAAGGAAATGCCAAGCCTTCCACATGTCCAGCAAAACATCATCAATCAGATGGTATTATTCACTTTTTTTCATACCTACACATTTTATTTGCATGTTATTTATTTTACAATATTAATTAATTATATGATATTTTTTTATAAAATTATTTAGCTAATACATTGTGAAAAGTTTTTAATATTTTAGCATTCCTTTTTGCTATTGGATATTTGAATTTTTAAATATTTAACTTTTTAAAAAAATTATAATATGAATTTTTACTAAATTAAGGTATTTAGAAGTCCTTTTGTTAATCTTTTATGTAAATATACAAAATATATTATGAGTTAATTATATTGATGTTTCTATTTTTTTTATTTTGAATTGTTTTTGTGCACATAATATAATTGCTCTTATTTTAATTATTTGAAATAATATATTAATTTTTTAAAATATCTATGTTTTTTCTTTTTAACATGAGAATTTTTTAGTAACATTTATTATTTTGGTTTAAATTTAATTATTTAAGTTTGAATTTTATTTTTGTATTTGGAGATTAAAAGAGTTTAACTAATATGTTTATTAGTAATGCACATGTCAAAACAAAATTAAAGTTTACTACACATAAATTTGAACAATTAACACAAGCTTTTGGACATCATGTTCACACATTTCCAATACTAGACAATTTAAAAATTTTATTATTTGATAATTTTATATGTTTTTAATTTTTCATATTATTTATTTAAATGTTGATTTGTACTTTTTAGTTCTCAATATTTTAAATTTTTAAAAGAGCAAATATTTTTATATTATTTGATAATTCTATATGTTTTTAATTTTTCATATTATTTATTTAAATTTTGACTTGTACTTTTTAGTTCTCAATATTTTAAATTTTTAATATTATATTTGTGAATTACATGACATTTATACTTAAAATTATTAAATACTTCTATATCAAAATATGTTATAATTGGAATTGTCCTCATATTAAATTTTTTATACACTATAATAATAATTTTGAACATTAAAAAATTAACTTCTAATATTTTTATCAAATTAGTGAATTTTTTCTTTTATTTTTTAAACACATTATGGTAACATTTTTTCATTATTATACAATTTCCTATTGCTTACATATTTAGAAGTTCTTTTTTCTAAATAGATATCGAATGTTTTACGTTATTATAATTATTTGTTCTTATAAGTATGCATAATTTTTTTTTTCTTTTTCTGATTTCACAAGAATAATTTCTTCTTATAATTTTATTTTAGTCTTTTGTTGTTTAAAACTGCACAAACATGTTTATCAACTTTAAGCTATTTAAAAAACTTTTGACTAATTATACTTAAATTGGAAAATTGATTGAGTCGATTCATTATTTCTAAGATTTTAAACTTTTATTCACTACGAGACTTTTTTTTACCTATGAAACATTTTTGTATTTGGCTAGTTTACATTTAAAAAACTCAAAAGTTATACCATCAAGTTGGCCATTTTTATTGTTAGTTTATGTTAATTATTTGTTTTATTGGGTTGAACAAGGTTATATTATTAATAATAATGCAATTATTATTGAATAATATAAGTATTTTTAATATTTTTGTAACTTAATGATTTTTAAAAATTATTATTTAATATTTTATAATTCATTTTAAGCAAACTTGTTTTTCAATTATAAAAAATTATTAAAGCTATTTAAAATGAAAAACTTTTTCATGGTATATAATTTTGAATTTTTATTATTTTTCGTAAAAGGTATTTTTGAAATTTTATTCAATTAATTTTACATATTAAGGAAATTTAATTAATATTGCATGATATTTTTGAAATTTTTTTCATATTTAATTACATTTTTCTATACCTTTTTAGGGCATAATGTCATTGAATTAAATTATATTTTTTTCACTAATATATTATATAATAAAAAAAATTTCTTATATCATATTTTATTAAAATATTAAGTTCATTCTTTTGAACACTAAAATTCTTTTAATTAAGATAATTTTTATTTTATTCTGCATACGTAAATTTTCATTCAAAAAAGCATTCAATACATTATTTTTCCTTTTTGTTTGCTATAAATATTTCACCAAATCTATTTTAAATTTTTAAATATTTTATGGTCATATTAACATTCTTCTGATATGACTATGTTCTTATAATTGCAAGAAAATGATTGGTTAAATTTTTTGCATAAAGTTTTGATTTATTTTTTTTGCTTTAAATGTGTAATTATTGTTATAGTTATATTTTATTTCATTGTCCAAAACTTGTTATATCTATATCAACAAATTTCTTATGTTTATAATTAAAAAACACTTCTTAATAACATATTTTGAATGATTTTTTAAAATTTAAAATTTTTATAATCATATAAATTTTCTTATATTGAAACATTTTCATTAATGAAATATTATTTATTATTTAATCACTTCAAAATAATTTATAAAATATTTTGTATATAATCTTCAATAATTTTAGTGCATCTTTCTTTAGATGGTTTTTCATTTTGTGTGCTTTTCATAATATTTCTTTTTAAGCATATATTTGTTTTGCACGTTTAATTATAATATTTTTCCTATGATGTTCTTAGTTTTCACTTTTTTTTTTATCCCTTTTGCATTTTTAATCTTTTTTTTATTTTCTTCTCAATAATATATCATTTGTTATTAATTATAACTATTACTTTTAAGAACTTGTTTTGTGAAAAAGTTTTTCTTTATTTTCTTCTCAATAATATCTCATATTGTATGTTGCATTTTTTTATATAGCAAAGTGACGAATTTTTCTTTGTCAATGGTACAATATCATTGCTTCAACAAACAATTATATTTTTTCATAACATTTATATTCTAATTCAAAATAGATAAGATATTTGTTGTTTTATTGGCTGTGTACAGCTATAATTTCCCTAAATATATATAACATAAATGAAAATGATGTTCCATTTATTTAAATATAATATACTATTATTAATAGAAGACTTTCTTAAAGTTCATTCCGCCACTTTTGCTTTGCAGTTATTAGTAAACTAGAATATTTAACATTATTGCATTACTACATTTAACTAAGAATTTTTTTCTGCAATTAAAATACACAAAATATTTAGGGCATAAATATAAGTTTTAAAATATATTTAAGAAACTTTAATTCATTAAGATTAATGCATAAATTTGCCTGTGAAAAATAACTTCGGGTGTCGCACAACAATAATAAAAAATCAATATATAAAAGTCAATAAAAATGTCAGTATTATTAAAAAAGAAAAATGAGAACTATATTAACTATATCAGAAAATTATGAAACACTAAAATGTGAAAAAAATCAAAAATCATTTGCCATTTCAATTTATCAACTTAATTGAATAAATTATCAAAAATAAATTGAAGCGTCATCAAGTGAAGAAAAAACAACAAATTTAATTAAAAATAAAGTTTCAATGGTAAACTAAAAGGACGAAAGAAATGAAAATAATATGATTTACCAAATGTATATGAAATTTGAATTATTTGCATAGTTTTTCAAGTTATTTTATTATACATAAAAAATATGAAATTTAGAATAAATATGATCTTTAATCTTGCATGCTTGTGAAGCAAGATTAGGTTATCTGAAATAATACATGTAAACTTGTTATAACGATGTGAGATGCCCTTATACCTATGTCATAATTGTAACAAAACATACCTAGTAAGTGCTTTTACATTTAAAATTGAGAAAGTGAAGTGCAACAATTTTTAATTACTAAACTCCTTAACAAATGATGTATGCTCATTAACTTTTGTACTAAATAATTATCGGCCATTTAATATTCCATAAATAAGTATCGATTTTATTTTTAGTTTGATAAAAAGGACATCCATATTCAGAAGTTTCTCTTTTAATTTTTTTTATATTTTTGAAATAAAATTTTATTTTTTACAAATTTAAAATAATTGTTGAGCCAATTTTTTTTTAAAGTAAATTACTTCTTTCTCACTTAAGCTGTACTTTCTTTCCTTTTTCTTCTTTTTTAGTTATCATGCAAAAAAAGGCCTCATCATTTTCCTCCTTCACATATGCTAGCCATCTTTGACTCGTGCAAATTTCATAAGAGATTTCTAAACTCAAGATTCTATTATATTCAAAAGTATTCAAAGCCCATTTGATAATGGATCATCTAACATTAACTCATCAAAACACATTCAGTGGTGTTACACCAGTTCTATAAGTCCATCAGTGCAAGATTTTTTTGAAATTCTTTAAAGTTAAATTATAATATTGATTTTGCTGACATTCACAATATGCTATACCTTTTTTTCACCGTTGTTGTCAACAATCACTACTATCACACAAGCTGACAACAACACCATGCAACTCGAATTGACTTGGAACATTTTTTAGCCACACTTGAGCCAGCTCAACCCATTAGTTCTGTAAACTATTCTATTTAACTTCACCAATGCATACTCAAAATTTAGATTAACAACTTTCTCATGCTGCTTAACCAACCATTGTTCAATCTATTATTTCACCACACATCATTACCACTAACCGAAATGCATGGTTAGGTTTTTTAAAAAATGCAATTAATGAACCTCTGAGGACATTCTTTTGTACAAACTACATTTGCTATAATAGAATATCATATCATATTATCATTGCATTGATTTGCATAATATCTTGATTGATGTGGCATGTGATGATGAAGGTGTATAGTTTCTCAATGTTTCTCGACTAGTATAATGGGGTGAATATAAGTTGAAACATTAAAAAAGTTTGAACTTGTGAAGATCTGTTATTGTATTATTCATACTTGAGAAATTTTACTAACAAATTAAGAATTCATATATAGGTTTTGAAAGTAAGAAAACATTTTGATTCAATTTTGTGAGATGTTTGAAAAAAAAATCAATAAATTTTTGTTGTTAATTTTTTAGTCCAATTTAACCCTCTTTGTATGTTAAAGTCAAAAATTTTCATCAACTTAATTTTTTTATTTTTTGTTGGGATATAATATTTCATTTTAGATAAATTAAAATAGTATTTTGTTTATTATGAATAATTTTTATTCCTATTCTATAGACAATGTTTTGAAGATTCAAAACATAAAATGATGTGAACTAACTTATATACCTTCATAGACTTTATTTTAGTTAGTTAGTTATGTGAATGATTTTGAAAATTCTAAATTTATAAATATTCAAAAGAAATTTTGTAAAAGTTTTGTTCTAGTTCTAATTAAGACATTTTTATTGAAATGTCAAAATAACTTACTAATTGCTAGTCGAATGGAATAATGTAAGCTTTATTTATATTGAATTTTTTTTCTCTTTTTAAAATAAATTTCAACACTAATATATGATTAATTGTTATCACAAATAAGATTTTTTACCAACATACTACCCGTATATTTAAGGTTATTAATAAATTTTTTATTTCTTTTTTATTGTAATTATGTACATTTGTTTGTGTGAAAATTTTCTATTCTTTTACATTTTTACATATTTTATTCATGAATTTTTTAATATATTTTAACCCATTTTAATATTTTTAGGTTTAAATAACTTCATAATTTTTAAATATTTTATCCATTTCTAATTAAACGACCATTTTAATATTGAATCATTCTATTTTTTCAAATTTTTGCATTTCTTTTACTAAAGTGATAGAATTAGTGCATTTTTATGGTGAAATTTTGCAATATAATAATTATCTTCTTTCATAGTTCAATATTTATCTTATTTTATCATTTTTCTTATCCTATTCAAGGAATTCCTTTATCATGCGTATGCTATTAAAACTATTTTCCATTGACTTCAAGTAGAAATATAGTTAAAAATTCTAATAATTCATTAACATGACGACTTTTTCATATTTTATTTCAATAGTTTAAATATTTTATCACATAATAATTTTTTTGCTATAATTATTTATTTCTTCTAGAAGTATTATGTTTGACAAATTTATGTTTTTGAAAATGTTTTTTGTAAACATGTTAGAAACTTTTACTTTATAAAATATTTATTGTACTAGTACCATCGTAATTTATACATTTTTAGTCCATACTATGCATTTTAGTTCATTTGTAAAGTTTTAATTATTATTGTAATTTTGAGCTAAAATATTGCAATATCAACTTTTTTTTAATTATAGTTAATTGTTTTAGAAGTGCTACTTTTCCACAAAAATTTTTATCATCATGTAACTATAAGAATTCTGTTAATATATAATGCTCATTCTATTGGTCATTTAAAACGATTTTATTACCTAAATAATTTATAAATTTTAATATTTTTTGAAAATTACATATTTTTCATGATTAAATTATTAAAAAAATTCATTTAGCATGGCATGTTGTTTTTAGGAAATTATATTTAAATGCATTTTAATTTTTTTAACTTGAATTTTATATTTGCACGACACATTCAAATTATGTTGTATTTATATACTTTTTTTTTTCAATTTTCAATGATTGTTTAGAGTTATCTTACAATAAAGAATTAAGATATTAAATACACTTTATTGAGTAGTTATTTTTTAGAAGTTTTTTCTTTTTATAAAAAATTGTAAATACTTAATTTTATGAGATACTTTTTAATTATTTTTCATATAATTTAAAGTTTTAATTACCTTGACATAATTTTATATTCTTTTTAATGTATTCTATTTACATCAACTATCTTTCTACTCTTATATGTTACCTAAATGAAGTTTACATTCCATCTTTTAAGAGATATAATATTTTATAATCTCTAATTTTTTTAATATCTTTTATTTTTCTCGAGCATATTTTAAAATAAAAGATAGCTATAAATCTTTAAACAAATAAATATTGTCAATTAGTTGGAAGAAAAATTTATAACAAATGGTAAAATAAGAAATCAATGAAATTAAGAAATTAATAAAATAGTTATAAATTTCAAAAACTTATTAAAAAAATAAATTTATTTATAAAAGTTATCCAAAATAAATTAATGTATCATTCAAGAGTATGACATATGCCATTGTAACTAAAAATAAAATATTATAAATTCATATAAAATAATAAAATACTTTTGATCAACAAAAAAATGCCACAAAGTTAACAAAAAATATAACAATCAAAACAATATAATTAAAAAATTATTGAGGAATTAATAAAATAAAATAGTTAATATTATGAAATACCTATATCATTAAAATAATTTGCATAATATCTCATCAATCATGGAATATGTGCAGCAAAAAATAAACAATTTTGTGTGATGTAATAGTAATGAATACCTAAAACTTAGAAAAGAAATTAAAAAAGTTCTATAAATTCATTAATTAAGAAACATATTATCATAAACTTAAAAAAAATTTGGAAAAAATTATAAAAATGTCAACATGATAGCTCAACATTACAAAAAAATAATGATCCAATCTCAATTACTTTTTTTAATGTTGATCAAGTAATAAAGGTGGAATATGTGCTCCATAATCTTTCTACACCTCATCTATCCAAACATTAGTCATAAGAATTCGATGTGGAAAGGCATTTTATGGTCTTAAGCCCTCTCTATATCATCTAGAACCTTCATTACAGATGAGGTGATTGTACCTATTTGTAGCATTCATGCATTATTTATTTATCTATTTTATGCTTTATTTTTAATAATTTAATTATATTTTAATTAATTTTCTTTTAATTTTAAAATTTATTTCATAATACAATAGTTTTTGTTAACAAAATTATAGATAGTTTTTCATAAATTAAGCATTCAATTATCATAATTATTTTTATATTTTTATAATCTTTTTATTTTTCATTATAGCAACAATTTTTTCTTTTGCTTACATTGTTGCCCAACTTCATAATGAACTGTGTCAATATATAAAAAAATTTAATATATTTTTATAATTGTCATGTATCTATCTTTTTTAACATTTTTTTAAAACTTATCACATTTTATTTAGCAATATTTTTTTATATTTTTGTAATATTATAGAGTTATTCAATATTATTAATATCAACATTAATATCTTGAAAGAATAATTAGTACTCCAAAAATATATTTTTTATTTTAGAATTGGCTCTTTTGATATCAAATAATACCAAGCAGAATGCTATTAAATTACCCATCATAAGTTAGTGATCATATCTAACAATTCATTGAGTTAGACCACTTTGCATTGTTTGTAATCAAATGTTTTATCCATTGAATCTAGGTCATGTGATTTGCAAATTGCTATTTTATTAACAAGTAGTTAGACTACAAAAATTGTTTGTTAGTATCTTTTAATTAAGTTTTATTAAAAATGTTCATATTACTTTTATCAATTTTCTTAATACATGACTACTTTTCATTGAATGGGATACAAATTTTATTTGAAGAAGTCTTGTGATGTCCAACAGTTTACACATTGTAACGTCACAAAAATAAATCAATTCTTGTTCAATCTCTTATAAAACTAAATTGGACAATTTATTTGTCATTATAATGCATGTTTTTGTTTGTGTTACACGTTATTCTTTCAAGTAATTATTATGATGCTTAGTACTACTAAAATATAAATTCAAAAAGACTAGTTTGTCATTCATTAATGAAAATCATTTAGAAAATTTAAAACTCATTTCATGAAGATAAGTTCTTCTTTTTATACAATTATATATACTTATTTGGCAACAAAGTAACTTACTTTTACTTAACAATATTATTTTTAATTAATATTTTAGAGTGAAAGGTTTAAAGATTATCACTATTTAAGTATAATAGAAATTTTAAAATTATTAAAAAATACGTAATATGATTTTAAAAGTTAGTTGTGTAATTAAATTTAAAAATTTTCAAAAGCAATTATTCTAATAAATCTTAATCATCAATTCATTTTTGTTATTCTGATCAAGATGATTTTTATTCTCATGTCACCAACAAAGCTCTCAATTTCATGTATTTGTAAAGGTTTTGATTTTTCACTTTCAAACTTTTATTTTTTTAACTCTTTTAATGATATTTTCACTAAATTTAATGTTTAGTAATTTTTTATTATATAAATGATTTATTCTTATAAATTGGGGGCATATTTACAATTTTCGTAATTTTTTACTATCTCTATGATTGTCACAATTATAAATTTTTTGACTCTTAAGTTACCTTTCATGATTACATATTTAGATGAAATATATAGAACTTTGTAACAATTGATTTAAATATTTGAAATTTTTATCAATCTAAATAACTTTTTTTATTATATTTAAATAAATTTTTAATGTAGAAGATATTTCAAATTGAAAATGATTTCATGTTTTGTCTAGTTTCATTTTTCTTTAGTAAAAACTGATATTTTCTATTACCATAATTAAAAGATCCATTTTTCTATGTACCACACATTTCTCTTATGCTATAATTTTATTATATGTTACATTAAGATTGTTATGAAGCTAATTATAAATAAAAAAAGATTCAAAGTCATAATACAGATATAGAGTTTAGTATTTCAAATGAGAATTATGTCTATGGTTTCTTACTTTTCATACCGATTCATATCTTTCATTTACGTTATATTGTAATGCATAGTAATTCTAATGGAGACCTTATTGAAATGAAATCCAAACTTCATTAGAATCAGGTCAACAAGGTATATCCATTTTGGAGTTCATTTTTTTTATTTTCAAATTTTTTGTTTTATATCATTTTGAATGATTTATGAGACATTGGATTTTGTACAAGATTTGATAATGAAGTTTGTTTTTAGAATAGAGATTATGCATTAAAAGCTTTCACAATAATGGATGTCACTCTCAATTTCCTTCCTAGCTTGTACTATAATTTTCTTGTATAGTTTATCACTTTTCTTTAATATTTAATCTTTTAGTTTACTTTATTACAATGTACGTCTAAATCTCCTCATGTGTGTCCCTTACAATATTTTGAATTGGCTATTTTAGATTGTTTCAATATTTTTTATTTCAATTTTATCATATTTTTACTTAATATTAATATAATTATTTTTATTATTTAGTTTTATTTAATTTTTAAATTCATAGTGTTCCAAATGTGGTCCTATTGGGAAAAAAAAACAAAGGTAATTGGACACCTTTAAATGAGCAATATTCAATTTTATATTTTTTAATTATTTTTTTTAATCTTTTCATGCTTTTTGAATCATTTCTATTAGTGTCATATTCTATGATTTAGAATGTTACACTTGATCTCCTTAGTATTTTGCAGCACAACTTTCTCATACAACTCATCTTATTTTTTCAAAAGCTTTATTTTTGTTTAATTTTATTAACACTAAAACTTTTATTGTGTTACCATTATGTTGCTTTTATTTGGCTATATTATATTACTTTAATTAATCTTACTTTAGCTTTAATATATATATATATACACATAATATTATATTTATAATTTATTATTTATTATGCTTATTTATTATGAAAATTTTTAGTAATTTTAATAAGAACCAATGAAGATCAAGCAAATTATATTTGAAACATTTCCACAAGCCCTATCTAATTAAATATTTAGTTTTATATGTTTAAATATTTTATTTTTAAAAGTTTTAGCATGTATTACAAGACATTTTTGCTCATACCTTTTTTTGATCATTATGTTTGTTACACTTAGTCTCTTATGTATGACGAAATACAGTTGTGTCATACAATTGATCTCATTTATTCAAATTTTTTTGTTGATTTTCTTACATTTTAATCTTCAATTTGTGTCACTTTTAGAAACAATAAATTTTTATTTAATTTTTTTAAGTGGTTTATTATTTTCTATACTTGTCTATTTTGGTAATTTGTAGTAATTCCAAACAAGGTTATATCCATGCCAAACAAAACTTTTTTTGGCTCATCTCAATAAGCCCTTTTCATTGAAATATTTTTTTAGATTTTTAAATATTTTTCTACAATTTTTGACATGTTTATGTGATATTTTTATTTGTGCCTGTTTTGATGATTGTGGATGTTAGACTCAACTTTCTTTGTATCTTTGAATCAAACTTTCTTTTCTAATTTATCTCATTTTTTAAATTATTTCACTTTTATTTGGTCAAATTACTATTTAACTATAAATCTTATAGTGTTTTACCTTTACATGACCTTAATTAAGCTATATTATATCGTTTTAAGTTATCTTTTTTTAACTATAACATGTTTTAACTTAATATTAAAATAATAACTTATTATTATTTGTCCTTATTTACTTTGATAATTGATAATAGTTCTAGATAAATTCTGATCAAAATGAAACAAGTATCATTTGACTCAGTATGCTCAATCTATCAAAATATTAAATTTTATATTTTTAAATCTTTTTTTTAATTTGAGCATGTTTTATAGAACATTTCGATTTGTGCCTAATTTGATGAGTGAAGGTGTTATACTTGAACTCTTTAGTATCTAAAAATATATTATTCTCCTACAATTTATCTCATTTCTTCAACATTTGCACTTTAATTAGGCTATATGACTTTGTAAATCGAAATCTCCCCTCAAGTAACCTTCACATCACTTTAATTTTGTTACATTATATTAAAAAGACTTATTTCATTTCATCCAATATATATATATATATATATATTTACATTAGATTGCAAAAAAATTTATTATTACTTATACTTGCTTACCTTATTAATTTCTCAATAATTCTTTCTAAGTTATGATCTTATCAAAAATAGTACTGTTGGACTCATCGTGATGAGCTCAATCTAATTAAATATTAATTTTCAATATTTTTAAATATTATTTTTTAATTTTCCCTCACTTTATGAGATGTTTTTGAACCTTAGTTTCCTAGAATTTAACTTTCTTATACAACCTATCAAATTTAGTCTTATTTTTCAATTTTATTTTGTTATATTTCTATGTAACTCTATATCTTGTCTCATGAGGCATTTATATTTCATTGATCTTGATACCTTACAATTCTTAAACTTATTTCAGTTGATTTTGAATTTATATTTAATTTAGTAATAAGCAGTATTTCCGAACAAGGAGTCATCGAGACAATACAAATGTCATTGTGTCCCTATCGATGACCTCTATCTAATTAAATATTAATTTTTTATATTATTAGCTATTTTATTTTTTATTATTTTTTGTATTATTTGAAAGATATTTTAAATCATAATTAATTTTATGATGCTTGATGTTACACTCCATCCTCTTTGTAACTTTGATTTCAATTTTCATATAAAATTTTTTCTACACCATCAAATATTTTTCTTTGAGTTCTTTATATTATTAGGAGACTATAAATTTCCTCTGATGCTACTTCTACATCACCTTGATTTTGTTATAGGATAAGGAATCAATTTAACTCACTTAGGTTCATTATACATTCACATAAAACTATAATAACAATAATTAATAATTACTTATGCTTATTTAGTTTTGTAATATGCCATAATTTTGAATGAGATCTAATCAAGATGAAATAAAACTTTTTGAGTCTCTCGACCAACTACATCGAATTAAAATTCATTTTTTTAATGTTTTAATTTTTATGCTTATGATTGTTTTTATGAGACATTTTAATTTGTACAAAATTTAATGATTAAAGATTTTACTCTAGATCTCCTTACTATTTTAAAATTTAACTTTCATACATCATTTATCTTATTTCTTCAAATTTTTTACTTTAATTTCTTTATATAACTTTGTAACTCTGAATCTCTTTTTGTGTGATATTAAAATTGCTTTGATTTGATTCTGCTATAATTCTTCAATTTATCTCTTTTTTTACCATCTATTTGCTGCTAAATTTATTTTATATAATTAAATAATTTTTTTTCCAACATTTTGATGAGATATGATGAATTTTTATTTTTACTTAATTAATAAACAAGGATGTTACACTTGGTCTCTAACGTCACTTGGAAAGCAACTTTCTTATATATTTTACATCTTTTTCTCAACTACATTTTCATTTTGTTGTATCACTATGTTACTCGAAATATTATCTCATCTTTCCTTTACATTGCTTTGATTTGGTTATATTGCATTATTTAAAATTTTAACATTTAAGCTTTAATATTTATTTTCTAAGTATTAAAATAAAAATTTATAATTTTATTTGTAATTCCTTTGCATATTCACTATAATTCCATACATAGTTGAATTGTGACAAAATAAAAATTTTTTGATTCGCCTTCATAAGCTCTATCAAAATAAGTATTTATTTTCTAGTGGTTTTGCACACTTTATAGGAAATTTTCAATTTGTAGTTGATTTGATTGTCAAGAATGTTACGCTCGATCTCATTAATATTTTGTAGTATAACTCTCTCGTGTAATGCATTTCATTTCTACGATTTGTTTGTTTTAATTTTTTATATTGGTTTTGTTTAAATTTATCTCATTTTCTATTTAATATATATCTTCTTAATATATCAACAATAATTTTTTATTTATGCTTATTAAATTTATTAATTCTCAATAATTTTAAATCAAGTCAAATAGAGAAAATTATCCTTATGGGACTTATCTTGAGAAGTTCTCTATGAAATAAAATATTTATTAATATATTTTGTAATATTTTATTTTAAAGAGTTTTTCTATTTTTTATTAGATATTTTTTTGTACCAAATTTGATGATTAAGGACATCACATTTGATCTCTTTTGTATGCAGAAATGAGACTTTGTCATAAACTATATCTCTTTTGTTTAAATATTTTTCTTTGATTTGGTTATTTTATTATATAACTCTAAATTTCCTCTAGTGTTACATTTACATCACTTGATTTAATTATGTTATATTGTTTCATTTTAAATAATTTTTTCTTGAATATATATTTATTTGATTAATATTAAAACAATATTTTGAGATTATTAATGCTCATTTGTTTTTCTAATTTGTAGCAATTCCAAATAAGTTGCATTGTAGATGAAAGCGACATCTTTAGACTCATCAAGAGAAGTTTTATCAAATTAAATATTTATTTCTATAATTTTAAAGAATTTTATTTTATAATATTTTAGTATATTTTTAAGATATTTTTTTGTTTTTTATTTGATAATTGAGGATGTTATAATCAATCTCTTTTATATGTTGCAATGCAGTATTCTCATAAATAATTAAATATTTTTTTTAGGGGTTTTAGTGTTCATTAACGATATATTTTGATTACTACTTGATTTATTGATCAAGATGTTTCATTTAGTCAGCATTGGATCTTGGAATGCAACATACGTATACGTATTTTTTATTCATTAAATTATTTTTATTGATTTGTATATATTTCTTTATAACTCTACATCTCTTCTCATATGACCTTTGCATCAATTTAATCTTGTTCTACTAAATTCACACAATTTAGTATTTTTTGTGTTGATATACTTTGGTACTTGCGACAATTTCAAACAAGGTCAAATTGAGAAGAACCAAATATTATGAAACTTATCTCAGTAAACTCTGTCATCATAAGTGTTCATTTTTTTACATTTTTCAACATTGTTTTTGAAGTTTTGCTTTCTTTATGAGACACTTCAATTTATACTAGATTTAACGATCAATGGTATTACACTCAATCTTGTTTGTTTTTTGGAATAGAAGTTTTCAGTAAAACTTTTCTTTATTTTTTAAATGTTTTACCTTGATTTGGTTATATTACTTTAGAACTCTAATTCATCTCTTATTCTATCTTTTCTTCTATTTCAATTGGCAATGTTTTAATTCCATAGGTAAACTTATTTTAACAATGAGATATATTTACGAAATCTCAAATAAAAATTTATTATTATTTACACTTATATACTTTCACAATTAGAAATTCGAAACAAGGTCTCGTCAAGTTGCAATAAACATCATTGGACTCACGTAAATGATCTCTATCCCACTAAGTAATTAATTCTATATTTGAATATATTTTATTGTTTATTTATTTGGTATAGCTTCGAAGGCATTTCAATTTGTACTTAGTTAGATGATCGAGAATGTTAAACTAGACATCCTTATTATCTTAGAATTCATCATTCTCATAAAAATTATCTCATTTTTGTAGTTTTTTAGTTCAGTTTGGTTAGATTACTTCACAACACTAAATGTCTTCTAGGTCACAATTTACATCACCTTCATTTAGGTATATGCATTGCATCAATTTGTCTAATTTAAGCTTTTACATATGTTTACCTAATTTTAAAATAATAATTTATTATTACTTATACTTCTTTTCTTTTGTAATTCCTAGTAATTCCAAATGAGGTACGATCAAGACTAACCAAATAGATGTTGAACTCGTCTCAACAACTATAAACAATTTAATATTCTTTTTTAGTATTTTTTAATATTTTATTCTTTAAATTTTCTTAATTTTTTACGAGTTACCCTGATTTTTACCTTATATGATAAACGAACATATTACACATGACCTTGTTTGTATATTAGATATTATTTTCTCATACAATGTATCACGTTTCTTAAAAATGTTCTCTTTCATTTGAATATCTTATTACGCAACTCTAAGTCTCTTATCGTATGACATATTCATCACTTTAATTGGGTTGTTTTACATTGATTCATTTTATTTTTTAGGCTTTAATGTATATTTACTTACATTCATGGAATAAGTTTTTTTTATTTATACTATTTTAAAATTATAATTTTTAGTAAATGTAAATGAGGTATGAATAAAAAAATTTAAATGTCACTAGACTTATCCCTATGAGTTATATTGAATAAAATAATATTTTTATATTATTTAATATTTTATTTTTAAAAAAATATTTTGTCATTTTAGGAGAACTCAATTTGTTCCTGATTAGATGATTAAGGATGTTACTGTCGATATCCTAGGTATCTTTGAATGTAATTGTCCTTCACATTTTTTTCCATTTTTCAAATGTTTTAGTTTGTATTTGTTACTTTGCTTTAAAAGTTTACATGTCCTCTCTTGACATGATTATATCAACTTGATTTAATTATATTAGATTACTTTAATTTTGATATTTTTAAATATTTAAATTTGTATGGTTTTGATGCACTTTATGTGACCTTCAATTACTATAGGGTTTCATGATTAAGAATGCTATACTTTATCTATTTAGTAGCTTGGAAATTAACTTTAATGTCAAAAGTATCCAATTTTTGCAAATTGTTTTTCTTTTATTTTGTTTGATTACAGCATAATTTTAAATCTCTTCTCATGTGACTTCTATATCATTTTGACTTTGTTATATTACATTGATTCAATTTAATTAATTTTACTTATAATATATATTTATTTAATGTTAAAATAATACTTTATTATTATTTATGATTAATTATTTGTTAAATTTGTTGTAATTTTAAGCATTGTATTTCAGATGAAACAAAAATGGTCTAATTTGAATTTTGATTTACTGCTTATCTATATCTAATTAAATATTTATTTTAATATTTTTGATCATTTATTTTTCTAAGATTTTGGCATGCTCTAAGTTTAATTTTTAATTACTCTTTATTTGGTAACTAAAGATGTTGCACTCATTAGCAATAGTACTTTGGAGTAAAACTTTCTTGAACTTTTCCAAATATCATTTAATGTTTTTTTTCTTGATTTAAATATATTACTATGTAACTCTAATTATTTCCTATTATGACCCATATATCACTTTAATAAGCTTATATTATAATGATTAACTTATCTTGTTTAAGTTTTAAAATATATTTACCAAATATTTAAATTATAACTTATTATTATTCATGCTCATTTACATAGTAATTTCAAATAAAGTCTAATCAAGAAGAAATAAATGTTTTTAGACTCATCTTAACATGCTCTAAGAACATAAATATTTGTTTCTATATTTTTAGATATTTTAATTTCTAAAGATATGACATACTTTAGGAGTCATTTTTGTTGATAACTTAATCGATGATTAATGATGTAGCACTTGATGATGTTACAATTTTAAATACTTGATATGATAAATAGGGTTTTTGAGGCACTATCGTTACTTTTGGTTCCTTCTCCATATAATTTAACTATTCTTTTTTAAAATAGTATTATTTTTAATAATTAGTTATTACAATTATAATATAATGTTTTTTAAAACTTATTGAGAAATTACTAAGATATTATAAGAAAAAATTGTTCTCAAAATAGTCAATGAGGATTTATTAACTTTTTGAGAGCCTAATTATTTTAAGATGATTAATTTAATTAAAATTTTGTTTTGATATTTGTAACAAATATTTATAACAAGATTAACATTGTAATTTAGATAAAATAAAAAAAAAGCTAAAATTTAATTCAAAATATATCTCTTGATGGTTTGTCACTCAAGCCAAAATGATCTTCGTGTGATTTTACATATACACATCTTCTTATTTAAGCTCCTGCATGGACATGAGCATCACTACTTAAAATCTGAAATTTTATTTAATTAAACATATTAGAAATAATTAAGGTTTGTTATCGTCAAACATACAAGATTTGTTTGGTTCATATTGATGAGTTTTATCTTATTAAATATTCATTTTTTATATTTTTTAAATGTTTAATTTTCTTTTTTTTTTACATATTTTATGAGATATTTCATTTGTACCAAATTTCATGATCAAAGATGTTACACTCAATCTTTTTTGTATCTTGGAATAAACTTTCCATTAGATTTTTTTCTAATTTATTCAAAATATTTTCTTTGATTTTATTATATTACTATGTAATGCTATTTCTCCTCTTGAATAACCTTTACATCACTTTGAATTAGCTTTAATACATTGATTCCTACATTAATATCGTTTCATTTGTCATTAAAATAATTATTTCTTACAACATATGCTTATCTATTTTGTAATAATCCAAAAACAATTTTGATTAACATGAAGCAAATATCATTGGATTCATATTAGTGAGCTCTATCAAAGTTAAATTCAGATTTTATACATTAACTATTTTGTTTTGATTTTTGCCCTATATTATGAGTCTTTGATTCATACATGATTAGATCATCAAGAGTGTTATACTAGATCTCCTTAGTAGCTTATAATTCAAAGTTGACATATAATTTATTTAGTTTTTTCATGTGTTCCATTAAAACTTTATTATATGACTATGAAACTATAATTCTCCACTTGTGTGACCTTTAGAAAACTTTTGTTTTGTTATACCTTATTGCTTTAATTTATCTTATTTCAACTTCAATATTTATTTATTTTAATTTTAAAAAAATTAATATAATTTATGGTTTTTTATTTGGGTAATTCATAGTAATCCAAAATAAGGTCTGACTAAGATGAAAAAAATGTCAATTAATGTAACTCAATGAACTCTATCTAAAAAAATATTCATTTTCCATATATTTAAATATTATTTTGTAATATTTTTGAATACTTTATAAGAAAGTTTAATTTATGCCTTATTTTATAGCCAAAGATATTACATGATAACTCCTATGTGTCTTGGAATTTTACATTCCCAACAACTTTTCTCATTTTTTTACAATCCTTTGTTTTGATTTAGCTATAAATCATCTCTTATATTGCTTTCACAAGGCTTTTTTTGGTTATATTACATTACTTTACTTTATCAATTTTAGCTTTAATATATAGTTAATATAAAATTTCTTTTATGATTTATGTTTATTTACTTTGGTATATCATAATAATTGTAAATTTTGTTCTATCGAGAGCAAATAAATGTCATTATACTCATCTCAAAGTGATATATCCTATCAAAGATTTAATTTTAAACTTTTAAATATTTTAATTTCAATGGTTTTGAAATGATTTATGAGAAATTTTGATTTGTACAAAATTTAATAATCGTGAGTGTTAAACTTGATCACCTCAACACCTGGAACATTAGTTTTCTTGTATAATTGGTACATTTGTTAATATTTTTCACATTGATTTGCTTTTATTTTTTTGTTTAAATTTACCTCATTTTAACATTAGTAAATACGTGCTTAATATTAAAGACATTTCTTATTATATACTTCTATTTATATTTGTAATTCACATTTAACTCTTGTCAAGGTATGATTGAGATTAAATAGACATCATAGAACTCAATTCAATGGGCTCTATCTATTGAAATATTAATTTATATATTTCTAGATATTTTCTCTTATAAGATCATTGCCTACTTTGTGAGTTGTTTTCATTCAAACTTTAATTGATGATTGAAGCTACTACCTTCGATCTGCTTAGAATCATGCAATGCAACATCGTCAAATAAATGAACTCATTTTCCAAAGCTTTTTTTACTTGAATTTGTTATTGTACCACGTAATACTACATCTCATCTCATGTGACTTTTTGATCAAAATGATTTGGTTATATTATTTTTCTTTAATTAATGCCATTTCAACTTTAATAAATACATACATAATATAACAATAACAATTTATTAATTTTTATGCTCATTTATTTTTGAAAATTGAAGTAGTTTAAAATTAAGACTATTAGAGATGAAACAAATGTTATTGGACCAGATACGTTAAGCACTATTCAACTAAATCTTATTTTTATATTTCAAAATACTCTATTTTTTTATGGCTCTGACATGTTTTATGAGACAATATTATTCGTACTTGATTTGATGATAAAGGATGTTAAACCTTTTGGTTCAATGCTCTTGATTTATCTCATTTGTAAAACATTTTTGCTTCGATTTTTTTAAATTATCATATAACTCTAAATCTCTTATTATGTGACATCTGCTTATCTTTGATTTTGTTAAATTACATTAATTAAATTTGTAGTATTTTTTCTTTGATAAATATTTAATTTATATTAAAATAATAATTTTTTTAATTTATTCTTATTTATTTTGGTAATGTTTAGTAATTAAATGTCTGATTAAGAAGAAACAAATGTTGTTACACACAACCAGATGAGTTCTATGGAATTAAATATTAATTTATATATTTTCAAATATATTTTCTCTATGGTTTAAAATTTCCAAAGAAGCCATTCTAATTTGTGCCGAGTTTGATGATTGAAGATAATGCATTCGAGATCTTTTGCATCTCAGAACACAACTTTCCATATATTATTTGTCATTTCATCCAAAGTTTTATTTTTGAATTGGATTTTTCTGTAATTATAGACTTTTTCTTATGTGACCTAAAAATTTTCTAAAGTTTGTTGTATTACATTGCTTCAATTTATTTAATTTTAGTTTAAACATATCTTTAGTTATTATTAAAACAATAATTTATATTTCTTCATTGTTATTTACATTAGCACTTTGTAGTAATTTTAAAGTAGGTCTAATAAAAAAATGTCAATTGACTCATCTCGATGTGCTCCTTGAAATAAAATATTTATTTCTATGTTTAGAAATATTTTATTTTCTTTTCTTTAGCCTTGCTTTTGATTCATACATGAATTGATGATTAGTGATGCTACACTCAATCTCTTTGCTATCCTTTTTAATTTATCACATGTTTTTAGATTTTTTTATTTTGTTTGATTATATTACTAAGTAGCTTAAATTTCCAGTTGTGTGATCTTTAAATCGCTATGATTTAGATATATTACATTGTCTAAATTTATCATTTCAAAACTTTAATATATATTAACTTAACTTTAAAAAATAATGATTTTAATTACTTATGTTAATCAAAGTTTGTAGTAATTCAAAACGATGTCCAATTGAGATGAAGCTAATGTTATTGAACTAGCCTCAAAAAGCCTTATCAATTAAATATAAATTTTTATATTTATAAATATTTCATTTTCTATGGTTTTAGACTATTTTAAGAGAAATTTTGATTCAAACTTGATTTCATGATTAATAATATTATGCTCAATCTAATGAGTGCCTTGGAATGCAACTTTTCCATATAATGTATAGCATTTTTTAAATTTTTTTCACTGATTTCATTATATTACTATGTAATACAAAATCTTTTCTCTTATGACATTTATGTCATTATAATTTTGATTTTATTAGTGTTCTTTAATTTTTCTTATCTTTGCTTTAATATATATTTATTTTAATATTAAATAAGTAATGTATTATTATTTAGGATTATTTAATTTTCTAATTAGTATTAATTAAAAATGCGGCCTAACTGAGAAGATATAAAAGTTGTTGGATAGATTTTGATGGCTCTATCCCATTAGAAATTCATATTTAAAATTGTTAATATTTTAATTTCTAGCATTTTTATAATATTTATAAGAGATTAAGATTCATACCTTATTTGATGATTGAGGATGTTATACTTAGTTGTTTTTGAATTTTAAAACGTACTTTCATGTATAAGTTCTCTCATTTCTTTAAATTTCGCACTTTCATTTTGTTATATTTATTGCAACACTAAATTTTTTATTATTCGACTAGTTCTTTTGTTTGATTTCGTTATATTACATTCCTTTAATTTATCCAATTTTATCTATAAAATAATATATTATTGTTATTTTTTATTTACTTGGTAATTCTTTGTAATTCCAAATGCATTTTGATGAGATAGAACAATCATCACTTCAATCAATTCGATGAGCAATATCTTATTACATATTCATTATTGCAATTTTAATTTTTTTCTTTAGGTTTGGCATGATTTTTTTGGTATTTCTATTCATACCTTCAGTGACAATCGAGGATTTACCCTCGATCTATTTTAAATATTAGAAGGAAACATTTTATGTAATTTATTTTATTTATTCAATTTTTTCAAATTGATATATCACACTCAGCTTTAATATATTTTTTTGAATATTGAGAAACAATTGACTATCATTTATGCTAATTTATTCTTATAATTCTCGATAACATTAAATTTGGTCTAGTTGAGAGAAGAAAAACATTGTTAGACTCATCTTGATGAGCTTTACACAATTTAATATTCACTTTTTTGTCCTCTTAAAATGTTTAGTTTTGGGTCTTGTATGCTTTACAAGATTTTGACATTCACACATGAACTTATTGTAAAAAATTTTACACTTGATCTCTTTAACATGTTGTTATAGGCTTTCCCATAAAATTTGTCTAAGTTTTTCACAATTTGCTTTTTTATTTTGCATTTATGCTACATATCTACATCTCTTGTGTGACATTTACAATTCGGCATTTTTGTTATAATACGGAGCTTCAATTTACCTTATTTTGGCTTTAAGATATATTTACTAAAATTTAAATAATAATTTACAAGTTTTTATGTTTATTTCTTTATAAATTTGAAAAAATTTCATATGAGAATTAATTGAGACGAAACAACTATCATGGAGCTTGCTCGATGAGGTTTATCGAATTAATCATTCATTTCTTTGTGGATAAATATTTTATTTTTTGAAGTAAAAGAAACTTTTGCAAGACATTTAGATTACTATCTAATTTAATGAATAAAGATAGTGCACTTGATATACTTAAGTGCCTTGCAAAACAATATTCCCTTGTAATTTTTCGCATTTGTTTAAGTTTTTGACATTAATTTTGTTATATAGCTTTGCAACTCTAAATCTCTTCTTATGTGACCTTTACATTACTTTGATTTGGATATATTACATTGATTCAATTTTTCTTTTTTTAGCTTTAATATATATTTTTTAACATTAAAATAATTTTTTGTTGATACTTTTACTTATATAATTTTATAATTCAAAGTAATTCTAAAGGAGGTCTAATTGAGAGGTCTATCCATTTTAGTATTCATTTTTATATTTTCAAATTCTTTATTTTATAAAGTTTGATAGGCTTAATGAGACATTTAAAATCTTACAACTTTGATAACAAAGGATGTATAGGAATTAGGGATTAGGCATTCCAAGCTTTGATAATAAAGGATGCCACTCTTAATCTCCTTACTAGCATGTAATGCAACTTTTTATTATAATCTACATAATTCTTCAATTTGTTTGCTTTTGGATTGCTATATTACCACGTAAACCTTAATCTCCTCATGTGTGTCATTTACAATTTTTTGTTTTCGTTATTTCAAATTGTTTCAATATTTTTCATTTCGACTTCAACATATATTTACTTCTAATTAAAGTATTAATTATGTACTATTTATTCTACTTTAACTTGGAAATTGATAGTATTCTAAATGTGGTCTTATTGACATAATGAAAAGGTCATTATGCTCATGTTAATGAGAAATATTCAATTTTATATTTTTAAATTTTTTCCTTTTGCAGTATTTGCATGAGTTTTTGATATTTCTATTTGTATCTTATTCCATGATTAGGATGTCACACTTGATCTCCTTAGTATCTTGCAATACAACTTTCTCGTACAATCTATCTCCTTTATTCAAAAACATTACTTTGGTTTGGTTTTTTTTATGTAACACTAAATCTCCTCTTGTATGACCATTATACCTCTTTTATTTGTGTGTGTTATATTACATCAATTCATCCTATTTTGGCTTTAATTACAAGTTATTATTTTATTTTTTTATTTGTTAGGGAAACTTTTAGTAATCCCAATAAGATCTAATAAAGATGAAAATAAAATTTGAAACAACTACACAAGCTTTATCTAATTAAATATTTATTTTTATATTTTTAAATATTTTATTTTCAAATATTTTGTCTTATTTTATGAGACAATTTTATTGATTCCTTTTTTGGTGATTATGCTTGTTACACTTGATCTCTTTACAACATTTAATTTATCTCATGTTTAGTAGTAATAAAATTTCTTTAATTAGAAAAAATAATTTGTTATTTTTTACACTATCAATTTGTAGTAATTCTGGACAATGTTTGATTCACATGAAACAAACATTTTTTGGCTTATCATAACAAGCTCTATCCATCAAAATATATGATTTAATATTTTTAAATATTTTATTTTCATAAAGTTTTACATATATATGACATATTTTGATTTATATTATTTTATGATGGACAATATTACACTAAACTTCCATTTTATGTTTGAATCAAACATTCTCATATCATGTGTTTGATTTTTTCAAATATTTTGCCTTTTTTAGACAAATAACTACTTAACACTAAATCTTTTAGTAGGTGACCTTTACATTGGGTTATATTACAATGTTTCAAATTAACACTTTTAACTAGCATATATTTTTACTTAATATTAAAATAATAATTTATTATTATTTATGCTTATTAATTTGATAATTCATAGTAATTTTAAACAAAGTCTAATCAAGATAAAAGTAATATCATTAGACTATCTCGATAGACTCTATCTAATAAAATATTAAATTTATATTTTTAGATATTTTTTTTATTTTTAGCATGCTTTATAAAATATTTCATTTTGTACTTATCATAAGTTAACATATTACACTTATCTCTTTAATGTCTAGAAATGTATTATTCTTCTACATTTAATCTCACTTCCTCAAGATTTTCATTTAGATTATGAAATATGACAATGTAAATCCAAATCTTCTCTCGAGTAACCCTGACGTCACCTTGATTTTTTTATATCATATTAATTCAATTTATCTTGTTTCCTCTATAATATGAATTTTCATACTATTGCAAATTTTTTTAATTATTTATACTTATTTATTTCGATAATTTCTCAATAATACTTACTAAGTTTTATTATAGTTTAGAATAATATCGTAAGGCTCATCTCGATTACCTCAATCTAATTAAATATTCATTTTTTATATTTTAAATATAATATTTTTTACCTAATTTAATGAGCGAGGATGCTACACATGATGACATTAGTTCTCAAAAATTCAACTTTCTTGTACAATTTATCCAATTTATTCTTATTTTGCACTTTGATTTTGTTAATTTACCATGTAACACTATGTCTTCTCTAGTGTGACTTTTATATTTCCATGGTTTGGATAACTATATTTCTTAAACATATTCCGTTCATTTTTTAATTTATATTCAGTTTAGTAATTAGTAAAAATTCCAAACGTGGTCTCATCAAGATAATACAAAATTCATTATAGTCCTCTCAAAAAGCTTTATTGTTCAATATTAATTTCATTATTTTCAAATATTTTTATTTTTATTATTGTTTATATGATTTGAGAAATGTTTTCATTCATAATTATTTTGATGAACTATCTGTTACACTCCACCCTTTTTGTATATTTTATTTCAATTTTCATATAAATTTATCTCACATAATCAAATATTTTCTTTGAGCTGGTTGTATTGTTATGCAACATCAAATCTCCTCTGATGTGTCTTTTACATCTCTTTGATTTTGATACAATATAATGCTTTAATATATTTCAATTTAGGTTTAATATATATTCACTTATAGTATTATAATAATGATAATTACTTATGCCTATTTAGTTCTCTGATATGCCATAATTTCGAACAATATCTAATCAAGATGAAATGAAACTTGTTGGACTCAACTTGATTGACTACATTGAATTAAACATTCATTTTTTTTAAATTATTTAGCATTTTATTTTCAAACATTTTGATGAGTTTTATGATGCATTTCCATTCATACATAATTATACAATCAAGGAAGTTGCATTTGATCTCCAAAGTATCTTAGAATGTAACTTTCTTTATATTTTATCTCATCTCTTTAAATATTTCTCTTTGGTTTTGTTGTGTTACTATGTTACTCAAAATATTCTCTCAACTTACCATTACATCGCCTTGATTTGGTTAAATTATATTATTTAAAATTTTAATATTTCCGCATTAATATTTATTTGCTTAGTATTAAAATAATAATATATTTTTTTATTTATAATTACTTTGTTCATTTAGTATAATTCCAAACATTGTTAACCTATGACACACTAAAATTTTGGATTTGTCTTGGCAAGCTCTATTAAAGTAAATATTCATTTTCTTTTGTTTGGATATTTTATTTTCAAAAGCTTTAGCACACTTTATGGGATATTTTTAGTTTGTACCTGATTTGACGATCGAGGAGGTTACACTCAATGTCATTAATATTTTTCGAAGTACAACTCTCTCGTAAAGTGATTCTTATTTCTACAATTATTTTCTTTGATTTTCTTATATTACTTTCATTAATTTTATCTTAGTTGTTGTTTAATATAAATATTTTTAATATTTAAAAAATATTGTTTTGTTTATTTGTGCTTGTTAAATTTAGTAATTCATAATAGCTTCAAATCACATCAAATAAAGACAATACAATTGTTGTTGGACTTATTTCAACAAGCTCAATATCAAATAAAAATATTCATTAATATATTTTTTAATCTTTTATTTTCACGATGTTTTTTTTCATTTTTATCAGATATTATTTTGTATCTAATTTGATCGTTGTGGATATCACACTCCATCTACTTAGTTTATTTAATAAAACTTCCTTTATATTATTATCTCTTATTTGTAAAAATGTTTTATTTTGATTTGGCAATTTTATTATATAACTCTAAATTTCTTCTCATTTTACATTACTTGATTTACTTGCATTATAATGTTTCAATTTGAATAATTTTTGTATTAATGTATATTTTATTAATGTTAAAATAATATGTTACAATTATTAATGCTCATTTGTTTTTTTTTAATTTATTACAATTCCAAATAAGTTATTTTTAAGATGAAATTGAGATCATTGCACTCATCTTGACAAGTTTTATACAACAAAATATTTTTTTCATTTTCAAATTATTTTTTATAATACTTTTTAATTTGTAATTTTTTAAAATTTGTTTTAATAATTTGACTGATTACTTGTTAGAAAATTAAGGATGTTATTATCAATATCCATTATATCTTTCAATGGTACATTCTCATAGAATTTATCTCACTTCACTAATTTTTTCTCATTAGTTTGGTTATATTACTATATAACTTTAGTGTTTTCTTGTGTGATATTTTTGTTGATTTGATTTCATTATATTTTTTTACTTCATTTTACCTTGTTTTTTCTTCAATTTAAATTATGAATTATTAAAAAAAATATTTTATTCTTATTTTATATTATCTAATATATTAATTCATTATAATTCCAAATGTGTTCAAATTTAGAAGAAACAAACATTATTAGAATCATCTTGACAAGATATATTCAATTAAATTTTTATTTTTATAATTTTGAATGATCATTTTCTATAGTTTTTGCTTTCCATATGAGGCATTTTAATTTGTACAAAATTTATCAATCCGAGGATATTACACTGAACAATTTAGTATCTTAGAATATAACTTTCTCCTCTTGTGTAATATTTATATCACTTTGATTGTGTCATATTACATTGCTTTAGTTATCAAATTTGAGCATTAATAACTTTTAACTTATTATTAAAATAATAATTTTCTATTATTTGTGCAAATTTACTTAGTTTATTTGTAATAATTAAACATGAGGCCTATTCTATTTGAATCTAAGATTTTTTGTTCATCTTTACGAGATTTATTGAGTAAAAAGTTTATTATATATATATTCATATATACATATATATTATGGAATTTGTAGCCTTTATAAGATATTTCGATTCGTAGCTCATTTAATGATAAATGATATTACACTAAATCTACTTAGTATTTTAGAATACAAATTTCTTATTTAATTTATCTCATTTCTTCTAAGTTCTGGCTTTCATTTGGCTATATTACTATAAAACTCTAAGTTTTTTGTCAAGTAAGATTTTTATTACTTTGTTGTTGTTATATTTTAATACATTAATTTATCTTATTTCAATATTAATTTACATTAACTTATTATTTTTATATTAACATACTATTATTTGTATTATTTATTTTGTTATTTAGTATTAATTCAAAAAAATATGATTAAGAGAAAATAATTATCATAGGACTTATCTTGAACTGGGTTATCATACCAAATATTCATTTCTATTTTTTAAGTATTTTTTTCTAGAGTTTTGGTATGCCATACAAGACATTTTCATTAGGACCATATTTGGCAAAAAAGAATATTATACTCAATGTCCTTAGTGTGTTAGATTATAACGTTCATATAAACTTTATCATTTTTTTGAAATATTCTTGCTCTAATTTTGTCATATTGCTATGTAACTCTTAATCTTCTCTCACTTGATCTTTACACAAGGTTAATTTTTTTAATTACATTATTTTGATGTATATCACTTCAATTTTAATAAAATTTAAATAAAATTACAATAAAAATTTATGTTATTTGTGTTTATTTATTTTTTTAATTTTGAATAATTTCGAATGAGCATTGATTGAGATGAATGAAACATCACTAGACTCATATCGAGGAGTTTTATCAAATTAAATGTTCTTTTTTAAATTCTTTATGTTTACCTCACTTCAATGTTAATATATATATCTATATATTACTTAATATTGAAATAATGATTTGTTATTATTTATATTTATTAATTATGGTGATACTTAGTAAGTGCAAAGGAGGTTCAACTAAGAAAGCATTTCAAAGTGCTCGATTAGATGCGCTCTGTCTTATAAAATATTTAATTTTTAAGTACTTTATTTTTTAAGATTTTGGCATGCTTTGTGAGACATTTTTGCTGGTACCTTATTTGAGGATAGATGATGTTATAATCAATCTATATAGTATATGTTAATGTATCAATTTTATACTATTATCTCACTTAATAAAATGTTTTATTTTTATTTGGCCATCTCATTTAAAATAAATTATATATTTTTAGTATTAAAATTATATTATTTTTTTAATTTCTTATTTATTTATGTAATTCATAGTAATTCTAAAAAAGTTCAATTGAAATATAAGAGAGGTTGCATGACTTGTCCTGATAAGCTTTATGTATTTAAAATTTTTTATGTCTTTAAATATTTATTTTGTAGAATTTTTCCATGCTTTATTATGAAATATTTAAATTTGTAACTTATTTATGATCGATAATGTTGTTTTAAATTGCTTTAGTATATTGGAAGCAACTTTTCCATGTAATTTTATCTTATTTATTCAAATATTTTGCTTTGATTTTACTATGTCACTATAATGTTTAATTTCTTCTCTTGTGACCTTCACAACACTATGATTTGATTCTATTAAATTGCATCAAGTTTTCTCATTTAAACTTTAATATATATTTTCTTAGTATTCAAATAATAATTTATAATTTTTTATGTTATTTGTTTTTTAAATTCAAAATAACTATGAATGAAATCCATTGGTCACAAGAGAAATGCTGCTAGATTTGTGTCCATATACTCTATATAGTAAGGCTTTCATTTTTATATTTTAAAATTATTTGTTATCCTAGATTTTGGCATACTATTTTTGTGATTGTTTTTTATACTAGATTTAATGATTGAGGAAAAATAAACATTAACAGGTCTTCTCATTGAGCTTTATCGGTTTAAATTTTTATTTTATATTTTAAATTTTTTATTTCCATATGTTTTCATGCTTTGCGATATATTTTAATTTGTCTAATATTTGATTATGTAGGATGTTACACTCGGTCTCCTTAGCATCTTTGAATAAACAATTTGTATATAATGTTCTAATTTCATAAAAGTGTTTTAATTAAATTGAGTACAATATTATGTTACAATATTCTCTTTTTGTTTGACTTGTACATAACTTTGTTTTGGATAAATTACTTTGCTTAGATTTATCTCATTTCAAGTTTTATACATAATTACTTCAAAGTAAAATACTAATTTATTATTATTTGTTTATATTTATGATTTTTTTCTTAGTTAATCAAAACACGTTCTAGTTATGATGAAACATATGTCTGTGGACTAGTTTGATAAGCTTTATCTAATAAAAAAAGTTTTTTTTTTATTTTTAGTGCTTTAGTAAAACTAATATGTTATTTTTATTGAAACCTTATCTTACAAATTAGGTTGTTGCACTCGATCTCTTTAGTGCCTTCGAATGTAATTTTTTATTATTATTTATCTAATTTATTTAAAAGTTTTGCATTGACTTGCTTTCTTTGTTATGTGACTCTACATCTCCTCTTATTTGACTTTTATATCACCATGATTTCATTATAATAGACTACTTCAATTTATGTCATTTCTACATTATTATTTATTTACTTAATCTTAAAAAAATATTTTAATGTATTTTAATTTATTATGGTAATTCATTGAATTTCAAAGGATGTTATCGTAATCAAATAACCTCCACGGGCTTGGATTGATGAGATCTATTTAGTTACAAATTAATTTTAAATATTTAAATATTTTTTCTAGGATTTTGAATTATTTAAGGACATATTTTCATTCATTTCTAATTTTATAATTAAGAAAGTGACATTTTCAACCCTTTTTATGTTTAAATTTGACTATCTGGTATAAATTATCTCACTTGCTCTTATATTCTCCATCATTTTGCTATATTTCTATGTAACTCTTTTGATTTAACATTTCATTATTTTGAATTAATTATATTGCATATCATTAATTTGTCTCATATTCGCTTTCACATATATTTATTTCATATTAAAATAGTATTTTTTATTGGTTATGTTAATTTAATTTAGCAATCCATTAAAATTCTAAATGATGTCAAATGGAGATGAAAAAAATACCATTAGAACTATCTTGATGAAGCCAATCTTATTAATTATTTTTTATAACTTTAAAAATCTTATTATTTAAGGTATATGAGATTTTTTGATTCATATCGGAATTAATAATTGAGAACATTACACTAAATGATCTTTTTCCTTATAATGTAGCTTTCTCATATAATTTATTTCATTTTGTCAAAGTTTTTACTTCAATTTTGTTGTATTACAATGAAACGGTAAATTTTCTTTTCTGAGACCTTTACATAACTCTGATTTGATTACATTACATTGCCTCATTTTATCTTATTCTTATTTAATATAAATTAACTTATTATTTATCATATTTTTTTAAATTCATAATAACTCAAATTAAAGGACAATCCAAATTAAATTGGATGAGCTATAGTTAATTGAATAATAATTTTTTATTATTTTTAAATTATCTTCTTTTGTAGCTATTAACACTTTACGATATATTTTGAATTATTTTTAATTTTATGATGAAAAAGGTTGTATTTAATCTACTTTGTATGTGGAATGCAACTTTTCTCCAAAATCTATGTAGTTCATGAAATTTTTCATTTTAATTTTGTTGTATTAATATGTAATTTTACATCTCCACTCATGCGACTTTTACATCATTTTTATTTAGTACTATTTTTTTCAATTTTTTCCTATTTAATTTTTAATAAATATTTACTTAATTTTAAATTTAATAAGTTATTACTACTGATGTTTATCTTTTTATGATCATGTTTTCTAATACCAAATGATCTTCGATCAAGGGGAGACATGTCATCAAATGTGAAATGTCAAAGTACTCCAAATTTATATTTTTTTATATCATAAAAAAGTTTATTTTCTTGAGATTTGTCATATTTTTTGAGACATTTTGATTCATAAATTATTTGATGACCATTGTTGCCCTAGTTGGTCTCATCCATATCTTGGAATGCAACTTTCCAATAAATTATATGGCATTTGCTAAAAATTTTTTATTTTATTTTGTTATATTACTACGTGAATCCAAATCTTTACTGTGTGACTTTTACATTGTTTCTTTTTGTTGTATTACATTACGTCAATTTATCCAATTCAACCTCTGATGAATATCTATTTAATATGAAAATAATAATTTATTATTATTATTAATGGTTATTTTCTATGATAATTTAAAATAATTTAAAACATAGTCTATCGAGGAAAAACAAACAAATTAGACCTTTTTAATAGGCTTTATCTTATTAAATATTTGTTTTTATGTTTTTAAATATTTTATTTACTACAATTTTATTATTGATTCATACTTTATTGATCAAGGATGCTGCGATTCATCATCTAATTGACTTGGAATGCAACAAGCCCATAAACTTTGTTCATTTCATTAAAATTTTCAATTTGATTTTGACATATTGGGATACTTTTGTTTGTCTCAATTTAGCATTGGTATATTTTTAGAGAGAATTAAAAATAATAATTAACTATTATTTAGTCTTATTTAATTTTTTAATTTATAGAAAATCAAAATGAAGTCTAGTCAAGATGAAATAAATGTCATTAGATTCATCTTGAAGTGCAACTTTCCTATATTATTTATCTTATTGCTTATAGTTTTTGCTTTTGTTTGTTCTTTTACTTTGAAACACTTAATGTCTAAATTATATTAATCTTTTATGAGATCTTTTAATTCATACCTTATTTTATAACGAAATTGTTATACTAAATTTTTGTGAGTCTCATGTTATGAAAATTTCTATTAAATTTATCTTATTTTCAATTTTTTTTCCTATATTTGGTCACATAGCATTGATTTAGTTTTTCACATTTTTGTATTAAAATATGATTTCTTTATTAAAAAAATAGATTATTATTATTATATTTTTTTACTAAGTTAATTATTAATAATTCCAAACGAAGTCATATCCAAATGAAACAAACATCATGGTGCTATTCTAGACTAGTTATATATTATTAAATTATGTTTTTTTTGTTCTTAAATATTTCTCTTTCTAATGTTATTTGCTTTTTTTATGAGATATTTTGTTTGTGATTGTCAAAGATGTTACACTTAATTTCCTTAGTATCTTGGAATGCAACTTTACAATATAATTTATCTCATTACTTATACTTTTTGGCCTTTGTTTGTTGTTCTATGTTGAAACACTTATTCTGCTTTCATGGGACCATTGCATCACTATGATTTGGTTTTATTATATTATTTTCATTTATCTCATTTAAGTTTTGCTATGTGTTTACTTATAATCAAAAAAATAATTTAATTTTCTTTTTGTTTATTAATTTCATTACTTAGTACTAATTCCATTTAAGGTTAGATTGAAATGAAACAAATATAGTTTGACTCATCGAATGTTCACTAGCAAAATAAAGCATCAATTTTATATTTTTAGTTATTTTATTTTCTTGGAGATTTGGGATACATCATGAGATGTTCTTATTAGTAACATATTTGAAAATCTATGATGTTTAACTCAAACTTCTTAGTATCATTGACTACATACCACTTTTCTCTCCCTTTTATTTTCTCTCTCTATTTGTTAACTTTATCTTTTATGTTATCATATCCCTATCTCCTTCATTCTTTATATTATTTCTCATAACTCTTTATTTTCTCACTCACTTTCTCTCTATATCTAAGATCATTTTAATTTTTATAGCTTAGTCTCTCTCATTTTCATTTTATGTCTCAATTAGCATGGTTTCTATTTTCTTCTTTGTCATAATCTCTATCTTCGCTCTCCTTTTATTATCTCTCTTCTTTCTACTCTTCTTACTTTTTCTCTTCTTTTTATATCTTTTTACATCTCCTATTACCCTTCTCTAGCTCTCACATTATTTATGGTTACATTTCTCTTTTTATTTCTATCTCTACCTCTCATGAAATATGCTTCACCTTTCTCTCCCTATGTATTTATTTGCCTCTTTACCTTATTTTAATCTTTGTATTAATCTAATTCATTATCGTTGTCTTGGTTTCTTGTTTTGGCTCTTCACTCTCCCTCATGTCCTTACATATTTCTCTTACATATCAACTTCATTATTCATGAAATCAATTTATCATGGCTTCGCTCTTCTTACTAAATTCTTATAACTTATTTCTATAATATTTTTCTTTCTATCTCTCTTGATTTAATACTTTATGACTTAGTTCACTCTTCCTTTCTATTCAGTCTATTTCTTCAACCATCAGTCTTATTTATCTTATCATTTCTCTACACTTTCTCTCTTCCATCTATCTCCTCTCTTACAACTCTCATATGCGCTTTGTTTTCTCTCTTTTACCATTATATTTTTCCCTTTCTATGACTATTTTTTCCTCTTATTATTTTTCTCTCTCTTATTGTCCCTCTATCTTTTTGTCACTTATCTCTCACAAATTAGCTTTTTTCCACTATAATTTGCATTTTTCATTATCTCTATTTCCTTTCTCTTATTTATCTCACATCTTTATCTCTTTATCTTTTCTATTTTCTCCATCTTTTTTTTCCCTTTGCTTTTTCTATTACTTATATATTTGTCTCTGTATCTTATATTTTCATTATCTCTTCATGTTTCTATTTCCAAATGTCTACTCTTAATCTCAAACTTTATTTATATCTCTACTACTCAATCTCTTTATTAACTTTCCTTTTTCACTCTGCTCTCTCTTCCCTTCTATATGTCTTTTTATCAATTTTTTATTTGACATCTTTTTGTCATTGTCTATGTCAAATTTTTTATCTTTCATTCTAGCATACTATTTTCTCTCCCCTCGCTTCCTTACTTTCTTTTTTTCATTAAATATTTTTCTTGATAACTCTTTATTTTCTTTTTTTCTCTTGCCCTCTTTCCACTAAATTTTACATATGACTTCCCTTTCCCTTCTCCTACTACATCCTGTCAATATATATCGCTCTATTTTGTTTCTCATTTATATAAAACTTTTCATTTTTTTACTCAGGTTCTATCTCCCTTTTTTTTCTAACACTCTTTTTACTATATCTTTTATCTTACTTTCACTTTCTGTCCATCCCTACATCTCTTTGTTTCGTTCTATTCTAACAGATATTATCTAATCTTATGAACTCTTCCCTGATGTTCTCCTTATCAATCCATTTTATTTTATCAATTAATGCTCGCATACTAAGTTTTCTCTCACTCAAATGGATTATCCCTTTCTTGATTTACCTCAGTCCCATGTTCTCTTTCTCTCTTTGTTCTTTTATTTTTTTCTTTTTTCTCTCCCATCTTCGTATATCAATCTCATTTGCTCATTTTGTTTCTCACCATATCATACATTCTCTACTTGCTATTTATCTGCCATTATTATTTTTCTCTTTTCTCACATTCTTCTCCAATTTTATTTGACCATATATTTTCTCTACCTACATTGATTCTCCCATCTCCCATACTTCTTAATATTTATTATATATCTCTGTCTTTCTCTTTTTTAAAAGAAGTATAGTAAAGAATAAAAACATTAATTATTATTGTATTAAAATAAGGAAAATCATCAATAAATTTTAAGAGTTATCAAAATCACTTTTAATTAAAAAGACAAATTCTTATAAATAGTATTTAGTATTATAAAAAAAAAATTTCTAAATTGAAATAGATATGACAAAGTTATTTAGAATAAAATAATTACATTATAGTTTTAATAAATAATATTAATTTTAAATTATAAAGAAAAAAACCTTTTTAGACCATTTGTTAAAAAATAAAAATAAAATGTTTAATTCATTCTAATGGCTTTAACTATACTAATAGTCTTATTCTTATATTATTAATTTGAATTACAAAGTTAATTTATTAGCATTCTAAATTAGTAGTAAATAAGAAGAATATTTAATGAAGTTAAGAAAAAACAAATAATAATGAATAGTAAAAATATAAAAGGATAATCATAAATGTTGTTATTAAATATTTTAAACAAGAATTTGTAGTTGTTTTTTTAATAAGTAATATCCCTATTTTTTTCCTCGTGTTGTTTTTCTTCTTATTCGACTTTATCTGTTTCTTCTTATACCTTTTATTCTTGTACTTGTTCATGAAATTTTTATGTTTTATATTTTGTTGTTTATCTCATTTTCTTCTTTTATTCCTTGTCCTTCAAATTGTAATTCTCTTACTCTAGCTCATTTTAATGTTCTTAGTTTTCTTCTTCTTCTTATCAATAATGATTTAATAATAACTCCTTATTCTTAGTTTCTATTTCACAATCACATTACTAATTTTTTAGAGAACATAGAAAATAAAAAGTGGTAGAGGAAATTCTTTTTAATTTTTTTGATAGTATTCGTTTCAAAAATGATTTTAAATAATAATACTATAACGTAATAATTTATTATATTAATTTAAAATCTATTAGTCCTAATTTGTGATTGATAAAAATATGAAATAGTAACATAAAAAGTTACACCCTTTCTTTTTTTTATTTTTGCTTTAGAATGTGATGTTATTTATTGTTTCTTAAGTTTTATTAGAATAGTCTTTACAAAATTTACAAAAAATGAACAAAATATATTTTTGTTACCATATTATAATGTTTAGAATAAAATTATTTATAATTGTTATCATAGGTTAAACTTTTTGAAAAATTTATCTTGATGTTACTCCTAATAGTTTTTAGATATAATTTTAAAAAATGTTAGACTAAATTATAAGATATAACATTAATAGTTTGATTGTCATTATATCCTTTAAAATGCAATCAATATTCTTAAAATAAATGTTTTAGGATAACATAACTACTACAATAATAATTGTTGACATTAACTTTTTTTTATGTGTAAAAAAATTAAAGATACAATTAACCTATGAATAGCATATTAATATATAGATGATACCTATAACAATTTTTATTAGTGTATGGTAGTACTAGTAAATATTATTCCACTCATGCCCTTAAGCTACAATTAATAAAAACTACTTTTTATTGATAATAACAACAATAATTTAGAATTAGGTATATAAATAAGTAATAATTATTAAGTGCAGAAAAGGTACTAAATTTAAATATTAATTTTACAATGAAATATTTTTAGTAGTCATAAATTAAAATTAATTTTATTAACTTATTATTTTATATTAAGAACATTTAACATGTATTTTTGTTAACAAAATTAACACTAATTTCTAAGGAGAAAAAATGAAAAGGGAAGAAACTAAATTTTAAGAAAAAAACATTGTAATAGTTCATTACTAATAAATAAATTTTCAAAAGAAGTTTAATGGTAATTAGTAATGATTACAATTATTAAAAAAATTATTTAATGGTTATTCTTTTTTAAAAAAATATTTTTTACAACAATAAATGATATTTTAAAAGAATTTTTAATAATTATTACTAAAAATATTTTTTTAATATTTCCACCTCATAGTATAATCAACTTATCGGATTATTAATTTATTCTTTATGTTCTACTTTTCATTGTCTTTATTTAACTTTATTCTTCATTTCTCTCTTTATTTATTTCCCTTTATCAATTACTATTTTACTCAAAGTTACCATTTGTCTCTCACAAAACATTTGTGCCATTCCCTATGACATTCTTTTTGATTGCTCATTGTCCTTTTGCCAAAAAAAAATTTCTTTTTCTTATTCTTCTCACACTTGTTATTTCATTCTTTCTTTCTCCTCCTTGACTTCTTTTCCATTTTAGCATTTGATGTATGCCACTTTTTAAAAGTCTCTTTCAATTGCTTTCTTTCTATTTCTCTATTTTTCTATCTTATAATCTTTCAAATTGTCTTGCTCTTTATCTTGTTTCTCATTTGTCTCTAAATAAAAAGCTCCATTAATTACTATTTCTAGTCTCTCTCACCTTCTTATCTCTTCTTATCTCCTCTCAAACTATAAATAATAAACTTAGTCTCTCTCTTTCTATTGTCTCACCTTCTCATCTTTGTGACATTTTTCTCTCTTCTCATATCACTTATATTATCTAATTTTTATTATCTCTTTCTATTCTTTGAGCTATTTGTTCTCTTTACAACTTTGTGCTATCTCTATTGCACTTTAACTTCATCCATTTCTTCTATCATCCTTAATCTATTCTCAAAATTCAAACTTGTCTCACTATTTTCTCTCTCGTGACCCTCATCACTGCTTGAGTTCTCTCACTTTCCATTCTTTCTTTGTGCTTTTAATGACCTGTATCTCTATGTTTTCACTCTTTCAATTTGATACACACTATATCATATAATGAATTTTTTATCTCTCTTTGTCACTTTATCCATTATTGTCCTACTTTCCAAATTCCCTTTTAACACTTATTCTAAACCATCTCTGTTTTACTCTCATTTGTTCAATCTATCTTTACTCTTTCTTATTAATCGTCATAGCTATGCCTTTCTTCTCCCACTCTACTATATCTTAGTCCATGTCTTTTATTTTCTATTGTTGTCTTCTCATTCTATGCTTCCCTCTACCACATTTCTCTATTTCTCTTCTCCATTCTTACAACTTCCTTTAGTTGTCTCACAACCTTCTCTCCATTTCAATCTCTTTCATTCTTTCCCTTTATCTATATGTTCCATGCTGCCATTCCTTTACTCTTTTTATCTTTGTCCTGTCTCTATCACCTATTCCATCTCTCTCTTTGTCTCTCTTTCTATGTAATCTTCTATCCCTTCTGGTGCTCCCTCTTTCCTTTCTGCTCTATTTGTATTCTATCTCACTCACCTCACTTTTTTGTCTATTGATTTCTTATTCTTTCATTCTTTTTTTCACTACATTTCTTTCTTTCATTATTGTATATTTCCCCCCTTTATCTCTATAAATTCAACTTTCTTTCACTAACTTGTGCTCTCTTCTTATCCTTTTCCTTATGAATTCCTTCTCGATCTCTCTCTTCCCCCTCTAAACCCTATCTCAAACTTTATCTCTTCCTTTCTTTTTTAAAAGTCATTATTTATTACTTAATATTAATTTTTATTAAAAGTACTTTTCATTAATTAGTAATTCTTTTCTTATAATGTTTTTTATTATCTTTATACCATTACTTGATTGTTATAAATAATTATTTTTTATAACTTTTCATTATCTCTCTCCAGCTCACCTATTAATCTCCACTATTCCCTTTTTTGTCACCTCTTTATCTCTTTTCTCTCACCCACCTTTATCTATTCTCCCTCTTTTCTCCTTATATGACACCATTCTTCTTAATATCTCAAAGGCTTCTTCTAATTCTATTTCTATATTCCTTTCATAATACTTTATCACCATCATTATCGTTAATCTGCTTCATTGAACTCTCTCTTTGATAATCCTCTTTCATTTGTTCTTTTTGTTTCTTTTCCTCTCTATCATTCCCCTTGTAGATATTTGTTTTCTCTTTGTTTTTCTCATTTCATCTCTCCTAATCATATTACATTTATCTTCTTATATATATATATATATATAGATATGTATATATGGATTTTAATTTTTTTATATCATTTTTTCTTTCTATCACTTTTCTCTTTATCTCTCAATTTTCAATTATCTCTCATTTTTCCCTTCACATTATCTTTTATCTATACATATCTTAATCTTATTCAATCTCTCTCTCATTTTCTACTCCTTTTTCTTCTCTTTTTTCTTTTACACTATTGTTCTCTCTCTATCCCATTCACTTTATATCATTTAGTTGTTCTCTCGTTTTTGCTCCTTTGTTTCTATGCCTCAATTTATATCTTCCCCTTTATCACATTCTTTGTAATTGTCTCTACCTTTCCTTTCCCATTATTTTCTCACTTCTTTGTTGATAGTTTCTTTCTTTTAATTCTCCATTTTTAACATTGTATATCTGCTCTTCATCTTGCTACGACACACATTGTTTATGTTTGAATGTCTTTTTTATCTTTGCCTCTGCCTCTTATATTGTATCCTACATTTTGCTTCTCCCAATGAATTTATTTGCCTATTTACTCTTCTATCTTTTTGTATTACCCTAATTCTTTCTCCTTATGTTTCTTTCTCTTGATGAACCTTCACTATCCGACATCTCCTTAACTCTTTTCTCTTATCATAACCTCCTTCTCCTTAACTCATTATTTCTCATTCTATTATACATTTATTTATTTTCTTTAGATTTATCCTCTCTTTTCTCTTCCCTTTAAATATATTTATCTTAATCCCATTATCTCTTGCACTTCATACCTCTTTATCTTTTTTATCCTTATTCTTCTATAATGATCTTAATTTCTCTCAACACTTTATCTCTCTTCATTTCTCCTCTCATTTCTCCTTATGACTCTTGCTATCACACTTGTTTATCCTATCTTTTCCCCTCAGTTTCTCTCTTTCCTTAAACTCTTACATTATATCTCTCATATGATCGTTATTAAGTCTCACTCCTTAAGTCAATATTTTTGGTCTCTTTATCTCCCACTTTGTTTAACTCTCTTATTATCCCACTCTTTCTATGTTTCTTCTCTCTTACACTATAATTTCACCACTAACGTTTTCTTTAATTCTCTTAGTCACCTTTCCTATATGTAACTCCTATCTCTTTTTCCTTTTCTCTTCTCTATCTTGCTCTATCTCTTTACATTTCTTCTTTCAACTTTCCTATTGTCTAGCTTTCTTATGCCTTCAATATCTCTTGATGTCTCTATCACTAAATTCCTCCTCTAATGAGGAATATATTTCAAACTTTTGCTATATTTTTATCTATGGAACACTCTTTTACCTTACTTATTCACCTGGCTTTCATTACCCCTTTACATCCCACACTCTACCTCTCTTCCTAGTCTCACTTCATTTGATCATGCTCTCCCTCATTATTATCCTCTTCGCAATCTTTACCTTACTCTTTTCTTTTTAAAACTTATTCCTCACTTTATTCTTTTGCCTATATTTTTTTCTTTTCTAACTCTTTCTTTCTGTCCTTCTCTAACTCTCTCCACTAAATCTTTTCAATCACTTTCCCTTCCCTCGTGTCTCTCTTCTTCTCTTCTCAATATATGTCATTTAATATCTATCTCACATATATAAAAATTTTAGCTATCTTTTCACTCTATCATTTTTTGTCTCTATTTAATTTCTATCTCTAATGGGCTACATATTACTTTTGCTTTAGGTTGCTCAATTCCACACAAACTCCTTCTAAAAATCTCTTTTTCTTTCTCTATATAATCCTATTATCTCTCAACTCACTCTCTCTTTCATTATCTCCTCTTTATCAATTAGCCCTATTTTATTAATTGATGCAGCCTCCCACTTGTTTCCCTTACTCTCACCCCTAATTATTATCTCTTTCTTATTCTACATTTCTCCCTCATTGATGTTCTCTCTCCTCACCCCTTTATTTGTTTTTTCTCTTTACAATTACTACTTTCAACTCCTTTAGTTATTTTATTTACACTTAAAATTTTTCATATTCTATTAGGCCTTTTTTTTTGTTTCTTCTTTTACTTTAAGTTTTTTATTTTTATGATTCGCTTCTTCTAGTTCATTTTGTTTCCACATTTTCTTTTTCTTCCTCATATATTTATATCCCAATATCAAAAAAATTTTCTATCACAAAATATTTAGGCCTCTATCCATTACATTATTTACCATAGCCTCTCTAATCTTTTTCCTAAACCTGCCTGTGCTTCTTTCATGGTCTTCACCTTATTTGTTCATTTTTTATTATGTCTCCCTCCTTATTAGTCCTCTTTATCGTTCGATTAGTGTGCTTTTAAAATTATTACATTGCATTACTATCACTTCTTCGTCATCTCCCATTCCCTTTGTATCTCTTCTTAAGCTACACATCGTTCACTGTGTCTCTCTTCCATATATCACTTTCTCTTCTATGCAATTTTCCTCCCTTCTGATATCTCTTTTTTTACATCATTCTCATAATCTATAGCACATTTTAGTTGTATCTTCTCTTTGTATCTTTGAACTATCTCCTTTACAACTATCTCACATGTCAATCCTTTTCCTCTCGTGTCCTTAAACTCATTTCTCTATCTCTCTTTCTCAGCATTTCCTCATCCATCTCTCTCCTCACTTTCTCACTTCCCTTACATCACTTTGTTACCATGGGCAATGTCTCACTCGTTTCTTTATCTTTGTCTCCCTATTTTTTCTATCTCTACAAGACAATGACCCTATTGCCTTTTTGTCGATCTCTCCATCATTATCTACCTTCTTCAACACACTCTCTAATCGATCTTTGTTTTCCTCTCACTCACTCATCTTGTTTTCACTCTAATACTCTTCTCTCTTACTTATTAATCATAGTTGTGTTTCTCATATCATTTTTATTTACCTTTATCAATGACTTTCTTTATCTCTCAATGCCTCCTTATTTTGTTCTCCTTCTCTTCGCCTTATTTTTCTGTCCAACTTCTCCTTTTTTACAACTTACCCATTCTCTCCAGACTTTCTCTCTAATTTTGGAACATTTCTCCTTCTTTCTTGTTTTTCTTTCATTAACTTTGTTGATGAATTACTCTCTTTCTTTATCTCATCTCTCAATGACCTATTTCATCTTTAACAATGCCACCTTGAATTTTTTTCTTCTCTCACTTCTTTTACCACATCTTTCATCTATCTTCTCTCTCAAATTCATCCTCCTCATTGTTTTGTCTCTTGTTCTTTTACTCTTACATTGTCTCCTTTCACTTTGAACTCTTTGCTCTTTATTATCTATTTCTCCCCTATTGTCCCTACAAATCTAACTTTTATTCTTTTGCTTGTTTTCTCTCCTTCTCTCTTCTTCAATCATCTGCATTTCTTTTTCTTTCCCTTTTTCCTATAAGAATCAATCACAAAATCTATCTTCATTCACTTTCAATCTCATCCTGTTAATCTCTTTCTCTCACTTTTTTGTCTGTTGTTTCATTCCTTTCTTTATCTCTCCTAAATCTTCTTTCCTTCTTCCCATCTTTCTTCCTTCCTAAGGAACTTTTAATTCTGGTTGTCTCTTCCATTACTAATTATGAATCACGAAAGTAATCAACTTTCCTTATCATTTAGTTTCATTAAACTTTCATTCATATTATTCACTCCTACTTGTTACCCTTTTTTCTCCTCTTCCTTATCATTGTTCCTCTAGGATTTTGCCCTCACTTTTTCTACTTTTTATCTCTTTCTCTTTCTTTATCAATCTCATAATAATTTATTTTTCTTTATCTTGTTTATCTCTTCATGATCCTTGCCTCTCTCTCCTTTTTGTTTCTTTGTTGCACTTTATATATTTCTCTTTCCATTTATATCTTCTTAAAAATCTTTTTTCTCACCCTTTTGCCATCTTAGTTCACATTTTCTTTTAAGTAAATTATTTTGCTTCTATTTCCCACTTCTCCTTATTTTGTATCTCTTTTTTTGCACTCTTTTTCACTCTCTATGACCCTATGACTTAATATCCTTTTATTCGTCCCTCAACTTTGCTATTTTTATTTTTATCTTAATGTACATAATCTCTCTATATTGTATTCTTAATTGTTGCCTTTATCTTCTCTCTATTATCGCTCTTCTTTCTTGCTCTTCTCCTTACATTATTCATCTTGTTTGTTTTATCTCTCTACTTATACTTCTTTCCTTGTCAATCCTTTATGTTTTCTTGTCTATTTAATCTCAATTGCTTCTTTTATTATATATTCTATCCTTCGCTTCTCCTTCGATATTTATTTACCTGTTTACTTCTTTGTCTTTATGTATTACACTAATTCTTTTTCTTTGACTTTCTTTCACTTGATCACTTTTCCCTCCCCATGACTTGATCGCTATCTGTCATGTCAACCTCCTCATTTCCTTATTCCTTCTTATTCTACAACCTTCCTAGTTTCTTTGCCTGTTTATTCCTTTGCTGCTTTTCTCTTTAATATCATTAATCCCATTCCTACTATCTCTTTGTCTTAATCACGCTTAATGTTCTATATGCATCATTTTTTATCTCTCTAATAATTTTTATTAATCTTTTATCACTCCATTCTCTCTTCCACTTACTTCTCTCTATTTCTTGTATTATTACTCTTCTATTTCATCATTTTTGTGCCAAACATCTCTCCTCACTCATCTCTTATCTTACATCTCTTTTATACTATTCATTACTTCTATCTGCCAACTATTTTTTTTTCTATCTATCTATCTATCTCTCTCTAAATTCTTCTTTATTCATTTAACTTTTGTTGTCAAACTATCTCAAATTAGTCTCCTTTTTGTCACACTCACTTTTTCAACATTCTAACTTCATCTTTCCACTTTCTCTATCTCCTTTTTATTATACATTTTGCATCTTTATCTCCTTATCCTCTCTCTTCTCAATATTGCTCTATTTTTTTTCTCATCACTAGTCTATTGGTTGCCTCTCTTTTTCTTATACCTTCAAATCTCTTCATGTCCCCTCTTTAATGCATTCTTTCTCATAAGGTATCTTCCTAACGTTCTCTTTATTTCACTATGACTCAATCTCTCTTTTACTTTAAAAATTTTTATCTCATTTATATCCAACTCTTCACTTATCTCAACTTTCCATCATTTTTATATCTCTTTATTTTCTTTTTTTAAGACTTCCATACTTCTCACTCTTTTATCTTACTCTCTTCCACACATTTTGCTTCTCTCTTTGTCTATGTCTCTTAACCAATTCTATCTAAACTTACTCTCTCTTCCATTATCTCCATATTATCACTCCACAAACTAATTATATAAATTGATGCTTCCTCCACTTATTCCTTTTGAAATAGTCTATGATTGTCGTTTCTTCCTCAAAACTGACCCTCTTTCTCTTTTTCTTTGCACATTTACTTTTTTTCTCTCTCTATCTCCCTTATGTTCTTATAATAATCTCCTTTATCTCTTTTCCTTATGAATATGATCTCACTTTATCATTCACTCTCTTTCTTATAATTTAGCTCCTATTATTATTTAGAATTCTCTCTTCGTGTTCTTTATTTCTATTTAACTATAAATACCTGAGGCCAACATTCTTTATCTATTTCCATTTACTTTCCTAACCCCTCTACAGCACATTATATCACCTTTCCTTATTCACTTATCTCTAACCACACTCTCTCTCATTATTGTTCTCTCCTCTGACTTTGGGTTACTCATTTCTCCTTAAACTTTGTTCCTTACTCTAGTCTATTTTGTGTAAATCATTTTCCTTCTAATACTTCCTTTCCATTTTGTCTCTCTCACTCTCACCATTAAATCATTTTAACCACTTTCCTTTCTTATCTCTCTTTCAATTCGTAATTTATGTCTCTCAATTTTTATCTTGTCTATATCAAAGTTTTAGCTATCTTTTCCCTAAATAATTTTTATGCCTCTTTAATTTCCTTCTCGAAAGCACAACATAGTACATTCTATCTATCATGCTCGTTTACACACCCTTTCCTACCTTAAATCTCTTTGTTTGTCACTCTTTAAACCTATCCTCTCTTATTATGCTCTCTCGTTTGTTATCTCCACCTTATAAATCCACCATCTTATTTTATAAATTAATGTTTTCTCTTTGTCATTTCTTGTGCTCTTACACTCAGTTATAATCCATTTCTTTTCTACCACACTCCCTCTCTCACTTTCTCACTTTTCACTCTTTTATTTGTTTTTTCTTTTTTCCTCTCCACTCTTCATATATCAATCTCTTTTATCATTTTCTATTGCTCATTCTTACTCCTTTACTCTATTATGCATTCTCTCTCTTACAATCTATCTATTATTATTATTATATTTCTATTTTCTCTTCATCTTCTCTATTTCTTTTTTCTAAATATATCTTTTCACTTTGTTTCTCACCTCCCTCATCTTTCTTTCTTTTTAATCTCTTTCAATCCCTATCTATTTCCATATCATTTATTGTTTGCCTACTTTTAATATCTTATTTTGTAAAAACATAAAGAAAAAGATTTAGAAACATGATAAGAATCATGACAAAAATGATAAGATAAACTTAATAAAAGTAGTAAACTAAAGTACAAAAATTATTAATTATTACAATATTAAAATTTATAAAATATTCAATAACTCATAATAAAAATAAAAATATCTTGTAAATAATAAGAAGAGAAACTGAATTTTTTACTAATATTAAAAATTTTAATATTAATTGAAAAATATATAATAAATTTTTAGAATAAAATAATTATTATTATGTTAAAAAAATAATTTTTTGTAGTTAGAATGAATAATAAAATCTATTACAAAAGTGTTATTTAACAATTTTTATAAAATAATTAATGTTTCATAGTAAATGAAGCAACACTTTTATAATTATTCTTAGATTATTAACAATAAATATTATTTTAAATTATTATTATTATAAATAGAAATAATATAAATATTACATTATGAATTTTAAAATAATAATAAATGAAAAATAAAAAATATTATAATCATTAATAGCATATTTAAAAATTTAAAAATACTATCTTTGTTCTTATCAATTATAAATATTTTTATTCATCTTTCTTTTATTGTTTTTGGTCTTCTTTCACCTCATTTGTTTCTTGCAGCTCCATTTATTATCCTATTTACACTTCAAATAATTTATATATAATTTTTAATATTTTTTTTATTTATTTTTTCATTCTAATTGTTTTTGCTTTTAACATTTCTCATCTTCTGGTTCATCTTTGTGCCCTACATTTTTTTTATTCTTCTTATTATGGATGATCTTTTTCATAATTACACCTTCAAGGTTCCCTTTCTTATTCAGATTATTTTTTAAAGAATATATAAAACAAAAAAAAGAAGAAAAGAGAATTATTGCTACTTATTTTGACAATTTTTTTAAAACATAATATTAGTTATGTTTCTTAAAAAATAATGTTTCTCGACATTCATAAGTACTTATATTTTTTTTATTTCATCATTATCTCCTTACGTAGTTTCTATTAATGTTCCTTCCATTTTCATTTTTTGCAATATATATCTTTATTTGTGTAGATATCTCTCTTATTCTCCCTTTCCATGCCTTTTCGCTTCGTCTGTCTTCTCTCTGTTGACTAAATCTTTAACTCTGCAAAACTTTTCTCTCCCTTTAATGTCACCCTTCTTTCTTACTTTTCTCTATTTTTCCCTACTTCTATATCTTTATATATTTTCCTCTTATTCTTCTTTACCAATCACATTACTTATATTTGTATGTCTTATTTTACATTTATCTCTACTTTTTGTGTAGTATAGTACACCTTTCCTTTCCATATGTACTTATTTTCCTCTTTACCTATTTTGTCTATTTGTGTTAGTCTAATTTGTTATCATTGTCTTTCTTTCCAACGATGACACTTCAGCCCCCTCACCTACTTCTTTAGCTTTAATCTAAATTTCCTCATTCACTCATAATTTCTCATTCCATTATATCTCCCACTATTATTTATCAATTTATCCTCCCTTTTGTCTTCTTTCTAATTACATCTAACTCATTCCTATCATTTCTTGCTCTCCATCTCTCTTTATCATCTCTAACCATCATTGTCTTATCTCCCTTCTAATTTCACTTATCCTTTTATGACTCTCCTCTCTCTTTTCTTTATTTCTCTTACTATACACATATCAATGCTATATTTCCATCCCTCTTTCTAAAATTCATCAATCTTCTCTTATATCTCTGCTTGTTCTTTATTTCTTTTCCTCATACCACTTTATTTATGTTCTCTATTTATGTCTATGTCCCTCTTTACTTATTTTCTCATTGTTAATCTAACTTTGCCTCTTCTCTCGTACACGTTATCTTTTCAACACCATGTCTTCCTATTTTTGTTATCTTTATTTCCTTTATCATAATTTTCTCAAATCATGATCTCTTTAGTTAGCCTCTCTTTATTTAGCTGTCTTCTTACATTATGTTATCTGAACTTGCTCTTCTTTACTCATGTCCTACTCATCACTCCAACTTCTTTTTCATGACTTGATTCTTCATCCCTCTTCTCTCGCATAATAATTATCTTTTTCATGCTTTAGCTCAATCTCTAACTCTCTTTCATTCTCTTTTCTTTTTTATTTCTTTTTTCTTTCTCTTTTGTTTTTTATCTCTTTATATCAACCTCTTTTATCTTTCCCTCTCATTGGCTCTATGACTTTATCATGCATCATTTCTCTTGCCATTTATCACCCATTTTTATTTATCTCTTTTCTCTAAGTCTTTCTATCTCTATTTAACCATGTATATTCTATATTTACTTTGTATATCATTTCTATGATATTTTTATTTTCTCTTTATTTCATTCTTTCCTTTTTTGTTATCTTTTCGTATTTCTATCAATAATTACATATTTAAAAAGAAAATTAAAAATAGAATTTGAAAAAAATGAAATGAGTCAAATGAAGAATAATGTGACTAAAAATATTAAAAATATTAAAATAAAATTAAAAAAATTATTAACTAATATTCCTATAAAAATAAGGAAACTTTTAATGATTATCAAAATTACTTGAAATTATGATGAAGATTAGTTATAACTTATGATTACTACAACAACACAAAATAGTTACAATTTGAAATAGGTACAACGTATTTTATTAGACTAAAATATTTACAATTTATTACAAAAAATAGAATTTTCCTATTGAAATTAAAATGAATAATTAAATTCATTATACCAATCATAATTAAAAATTACTATAATATAATTATTATATAATAAAATTTATAATAATATGTTAGTTCTATTTTATTAAATTATTAAAAATGAATTAGTATTTAAAATTGTTAATAGTATTTAAAAAATATTTAAAATAAAAATTTATTTTAAAGTTTTAAAAATAATAAATATATTATTTGGAAACATTAAAAAAAATTTATTAATCATTGAGATTACTACTATTATTACTAAGTTTGAAGAAACATTTATATTTAGTTTATGATGAAGATTAGTTATAACATATTACAACAATAGTACAAAATAGTTATAATTTGAAATAGGTACAACGTATTTTACTAGAATAAAATATTTACCATTTATTGCCAAAATAGAATTTCCTATTGAAATTAAAATGGATATTTAAATTTATTGCACCAATCATAATTAAAAATTACTATAATATAATTATTATATAATTAAATTTTTAATAATATTTTAGTTCAATTTTATTAAATTATTAAAATGAATTAGTTTTTTAAATTTTTAATATTATTAACAAAATATTTAAAATAAAAAATTATTTTAAAATATTAAAAATAATAAATATATTATTGAGAAACATTAAAAAAAAATATTAATCATTAAGATTACTACTATTATTACTAAGTTTGAAGAAACATTTATATTTAGTTTATGATGAAGATTAGTTATAACTTATGATTACTACAACAATACAAAATAGTTAAAATTTGAAAAAAGTACAACATAATTGACTAGTCTAAAATATTTACAATTTATTACAAAAAAAAGAATTTTCCTATTGAAATTAAAATGAATAATTAAATTTATTGCACCAATCATAATTAAAAATTACTATAACAAAATTATTATATAATAAAATTATAATAATATTTTAGTTCAATTTTATTAAATTATTAAAATGAATTAGTATTTTGAATTGTTAATAGTATTAAAATAATATTTAAAATTTAAAAAATAATAAATATATTATTGGGAAATATTAAAAAAATTTATTAATCATTAAAATTATTGCTATTATTACTATGTTTGAAGAAACATTTACATTTAGTTATATTTATTATTAATATTTTTTTCCATGTATTATTTTACTTCTTATTACACCAAACCCATTTCTTGTAATTCTTTGCATTCTTGTAAATGTCTTCAAAAAGTTTCTTCTTTCATTTTCATTTTTTTTCCCTTATTTTCTTTTCTCATTCTTTTTTTGTTCTTATTATAATTCCCTTCATCCTATTCATTTTTGTGTTCTACATGTTCTTATTAGGTTTTTGTTAATCCTCTTTTTATAAACACCTTCATAGTTTTGCTTTCTTAATCATATTATTGTATTTAAAAATATGAACAAAATAAAAGTAGATAAGAAACGTATTATCAACTATAGGTATTATAATTAAATAATTGATTGATTAAGTTCCAAAATATCTTTTTAACATAGAAGTAATAAGTTTTCAAAACGTTAGAGGAAAGGAATAACAAAATGTTTTTATGAGTTATTTTTGAATTGTCCTTACATTACAATTTTTAATTATTTTAATTTTCTATTAAATAATCAATTAAAAAGATTATTTTGATTTCTGATATTTTTCTTAAGGTTTAAGTTCCATATTTATAAGATTCAACTACAACGTTCATCATGAATACAATGATTATTATAATATTATAATTAAATATAATTTTTATTTAAAATAATTTAATTAGCATAAAATAATAATAATAATAATAATTTTATTCACTTATTTTGTAAGAATATTAGCATTATAATTGACAAGGTAATTGAATTTTATAATTAAATGATTATTAGGGTAATTTTTATTAGTTAAGTTCAATAGTATTTCTAACAATTGTTCTTATAACTAATTTTTAAAATATTATTAATAATAATCAATAATTGTTCAAAATAACATTTTATTATTCAATATTTTATATATAAATAAGTGTTAATTATTTAAATGAAGGATTTATTACATTAAATTTTTAATTATGTTAATAAATACTTAATTATTAATTAATAATTAATTGTAATTTAATTAAAGCATTTTAAAATTTCAAGAACAATTAATCAGAATTAGTTTTAAAGTAGTTATCTCTCATTTTTATGAGGATTTTAAAAGTGAAAGAATAACTATTATAAGAATCATTATAATAGTTATTCATAATTAATAAAAGTTATTCTAAAGAATAATGAAGGTAATTAATAATTATTACAACTATTACGAAAATGATATAAAATTGGTTCTTGTTAAAAAGTATCACTTTTTATAACAATATATAATAGTTTGAATGCTATATGAAGAAATATTCTCCCTTTCTCTTTATATATTCCCTTTGCCCATCAATTTTGTGTCACTCCTATATTTTTTTCTCTTTCAAAACATTTGTTCCTCTCTCTCAAACATTCATTCACAGCCATTATCTTCTATTTCCAACAACTCTCTTTTTCATTCTTGCTCTTCTCCTTCCATCACTTGTTCTTTCCATATTTCTTATCTCTTTCTTCTTTGGTTCTATGTCATTTGATGTCTATCTGTTTTAAGACTCACTTTCCATTTGTTCATTATTCTCTTCTTCTTTGCATCTTTGTCTCACTCTTTCTTTTTTCTCTGACTTTCTAAATAGCCTTCTCTATCAATGCACTTCATTTTCTCTATTACTCATCAAACTCCTTTACATCCTAATTTATTTTTTGTCCTCTCAAGCTACAAGTCAATAAGCCTCCTCGTCTAGATAAAAATCTCTTATTTATCAATTTCTTCTTCCTTTCTCATGCAACTTTTTGGTCTCATTCTTATCGTCTCTCTTTCTTAACATATCTTCTCTTTGTACTTTCTATCATGTCTTTGCCCTCGTCTTGACTTTTTCTTAATTTCTTCCCTCAATCATAGCTTATTATTTTCTCCCACATTTGTCTATTAAATTTTTCACTTCCCTCATTTTTTTATCTCATTCATCCATTCATTTGCCTTTATATGGTTCTCACACGCTCTATTTGTTTTCTTGTCTAATGAACTATGCCTTTTTTGCCTCTATTTATCTTAAGTTTTTTTCCCTACTCTTTTTTTCTTTTCTCTTATATTCTTTCTCTACATTTCATATTTTCTTCATCTTTAAATTTTCCCTCCATCTCCCTTCTCATCATCTCTGTCAAACTCTCTTTTTAGGAAAGCTTCACTTTTCTATTACTATCTTCCTCTAAGTCCCCATATCCCATTTTCATCTTCAACTCTACTTTTACATTTGTATATCTCTCCTTACTATCTCTTCTCCTTTTACATCTCCACCACTCTGTAAATCATTTTCCTTCTCTTAGTGATCCCTTGCTCTCACTCTCTTTATTCCCTTTTTTATTTATTTAGAGGCACTCTCTTTCCTTCATTTTGACACTCGCTTTCTTTAAATTTAATCTCTTTCATCAATATCATGCTTTCTTTCTTATCACATTTCTTTCATTTATCTCTCTCATAGTCTCAATTCTCCTTATACCAATCTCTTCCATCTTAACATCTATCCCTCCACATGTTTGTCAATCCCATCTATCTATCTCTCCATTCCCTATTTTCTGTTTGTCTAAATCTTCCTCTTTGTTTTTAAATCTCTCTTCATTTTGTCGTAGTAGTTCCTTTGAGGATGAGACAGAAGAAAAAAAAAGAAAAATATCATATTATTATAATTATTTTATTTATTTAGTTTGTTCTTTTGAATCATTTTTTAATTATTTTTTAATATTTCATTTTTATTTATTCATATATTGTTTTAGTTACTTCCATTACATTTATTTATTCATTTCTTCTATATTTTCACATATTTAATTCATTTTTAAGGCATCTTTTTATCCTTTTTGCCTTATTCATCTTCTTTGCTTGAAACTGTGAAAACTCAATTCCTAGTTCTTCTCACTTTTGTAGATTTCATTTGTGTATTATCAGATTAAGAAGGATCTTGAACTAAATAGGTTTTCGACCTTATAAATTGCTAATGACAAAACCTTTTCTTTGTCTAATTTGGCTTAATTTTGCTAATTCTAAATAGATCAAAGTCCGTTTATTAACTCTATTCCTTTCTATCTCCTATTGTTCTAGCACCCCTTAAATTTTTTGTTTTCCCAATGATGAACGTATACATAGAAGTATCTCTCAATAACTAAACAGTGTTTTTTCACACAATCACACTTCTCCAATCCCCAATCCCTCTACATATGTCAACATTTTATGAAAACATAATCAAAAGCATAGGACAAAAAAAATTATGAGAACCTTTACCCACTATTGAGATTGTAATTTCTAATAAGAGTGCCTTGTTGAGAAAAACACCCTCATGATGAAATGATAATGTAAACTCTATAGCTCTTATTTCTTCTTTCACATAATTTCTTATTGCACAAATCACTCCAATTCACTAATTCATTTGAACAGACTACACCCAATTGTATTTGGTTCACCATATATTTATAAGTTGGGAGAAATGTGTGCTCAAGGTCAAATAAGGCATGTAGTCATAGTGAACATTGAAACTAAAACTTAATTTTTAGATTCTCTCTGTATGTTCAAATTTATACATTTTATTTCTCTATCACTTCTACTTTTTATGTCTCCTATAAACTATATCTATCTCGCTCTATCGTATTGTCCTATCAAAATCTCCATCATCTTACTATCACTTTTCTCACTTCACATTGATGTTCTTCATTCTCACCACTCATTTAATCTATTTAACTCTCTTTCTTACATCCCTCTTATTTTGTGTGCTCCTTACCACTTTTTGTTTCTCTCCATCACTCTCCTCTATAACTCTCTTTCTCTCTCTCATTTGCTTTATCTCTCTCAAATAACACCTTTAACAATTTATGCCTTAGTCTCTCTTCTCTTCTCTTTAATTAGGTCTATCACATCTCACGATCTACTACTTATTCTCTAACGTTATCTTCTCCTTTTATCATTCCTTTGCATCATACACATTGCCTTATTTATTTATTCCTTTATTCTCTCTTCTTCTTAATTGTCCCATTATCTAATTATTATCTCCCTCATCTCTCTAAACTTATGTTCTCTCTCCTCTATTATCTTATCTATTTTAAGATCCCTTTTGCCTCTATTTGTTTATTAATCTATCTTTCTATACCACGCTTTGGATCTCTATCTCCGTTTTTGCCTCCTTTATGTATATGTCTATCATATTTTCTTCATCCTTCTCTCCTCTATCATATTCTATCTCCTCTATCTCCCTTTTTTAAATATTCTCTCTTTTCTTTTGTACTATATCTTTCTCCACACTCTTATCTCTCTATCATCTCTATCACTTGTTGCCCTTCTATTCTTTATTTTGCTTTATCACTTTCTTCCATTAAAGTTTATTCCCTCTTTTCTCTTTTTTTGTCTTGTCCTACTTGTCTGTCGTTGTTTGTCTCTATATCCCTCCACTTTCACTGTCTAAAAGTCTCCCTCTCCCCATCTCATTGACTTCCTCTTCCTCTCTCTCACTCTGTATCTATTGTACTACTCTACCTCTTAAAATTGTTTTTATTTTATGCCACTTTTTATCTCCCTTATTCTTTTCTCCCCACTCTTTCAACTCTTACTCTCTCTATTTCTCCTTTTTTCCTCTTCAATCTTTATATGATAATCCATCTATTTAGTTCTTCGTTAATCATTTTCTATTACCCATTATATCCCTAATTTTATTCTCTATCTATCTAACATACATGCCTCTCTACCACTATTTATATTTGTGTTTTTTTATGTCTCTTTGTTTTTCAATCTCTTATTTATGTTTCTCTATTAGTCCTTATATTTACTTTAATTCTCTATCATCCATCTAACTGTCCAAATGTTATCCTTTTTTAACATCTCTAATTATTCTTATAAATCTAATATCCATTTCCCTAACATCTCAAGCTTCCTCTTATTCACTTAGTCTCTTTCTTTTACAAAACTCTTTCTTCTTTCTTGTTCTCTTTTAATATCTCTTCTTAGATATATCTCTTTCTCCCCTTAAGCTTTGTCTTTTCTCTACCACTGTCTTCTATCACTCTTATACTAACTCAACCCCATTTGCGCTTTTCTTTTCTCTTCCTAAATCTCTTATCCTCAACTCTCAATCTCTTAGTTTTTCTCACTCATCTTCTTTTCACATCGTTCACTCTCTTATCTTGCCTATTGTAAGGTTTCACTTGCCTGTCTCTTTCTCTTTCTTCACTTTCTTTACATACTTCTCTTAGTATTTTCTCATTATCTTTTCCTTCTTCTCTTTCTCTTCTTCCATCATTCTTTAATATCCCACAATCTTTTTGCTTGAAGAGTCTTTTTCACTCCACCTCTTCACTTCAACTTCTTAGTCTTTTCATTTTTTTGCTTTCTCTCTGTAAACCTTTAACTTAATCTGTCTTTTAATTTTCTCCTAAAATTCTTTTCTCTTATTATCTTTCTTTTCTCACTCTCAGTTTACTTTCTAAGTTACTTTCCTTTCTCTTCCCTTGCATACTTTATCTCACTTTCATTCTCTTCTCTTTTAATCTCCTCTCTTTTATGTAATCTTTCTATTTTCCTCTCCATCTCTTCATTCTATGTAACTCAAACACTTACACTCTTAGTCCTACTCTATCTTTCTTTTTTTTCTCTCTATCTAATTTTCATCTATTTCACTTTGCATTATCCCTTTGTCTTGTACATTCCCTATTTCATCTCTCTTCAGTGCTCAATCTATGTTCTCTTTTTTTAATCCCTTTTTCTCTCTTTTATAAGTCATCTTCCTTTCCATTTTATTTTATTTTTTAGTAGACATATACTATTACTAACAATTGGAGGTACTACAAAGTGTCAAAACTACCTTGATGTGGTGTACACATACATGATGTGTAAACTACAATGATTAGTTTTGCAATATGTTAATAGATTACTTGAATAGCTTGTGTTATATTTGTCTACAAACTATTTCTCTATGACAAGTGTTCATTCAAAATATACTGATTTGCCTTTCTCCAAAAATAAAATAAAGTCAACATGCTACACAAGATTCATATACACTATTTTATTTGATGCCATTCATGGTATCACCTTGTATAGCAACATTGAATAAAAAAAATGATTTGTACCAATTGCAAGTCATTCCAATGTGAACTGATAATCAACTATGCTAAAGTGAAAGACTAGATGAATAATTGATTGATAACTTCCTAAGAAATAAATGGAAGGCACATTTTCGAAAAAACCAAGTTTAGTATCGAAACAAAAATAGTTTGGAGAAGAGCTAAGAATCTCAATAAGATCTACTAAAATATAAATAGTGTTCGCTCTTATTTTTGTTATGGAAAATGAAACTAACATTATCTAAATCGATGTTTTTGAGAGTAGTATCAAGGAAGTCTCATTTGTAAAAACATGTCCTTTTAACTTAAAAATTCAAATAAATAAATGCTCTAAAGTGCGCTAACAAGAATTGGAATGAAATTTGGTAAAATTATGAAAGCCATATTGTACATTCAAGTGAGATAATTTTATTATCATTGAATTTAACATTATTATGACAATCCATATAGATGGTGGGATCTTAGCCATCAATGATGATTGAAAACAATGAAATTGAGCATTTTCTAATTTATTATAGCCATGAATTGAGATGATAAAAGATGGCCAATCCAAGAATGTTTCTACATTTGCATTGTATGTTTAGTAAGTTTGGGCTACATATTGTCGCTCCATTTGTGTTTATTTTCAATTTAAAGTGAGTGATATAACTATCACATTGTTTGCTACACTAAATAAAAATTTTCTAATATTATTTTATTCTTTCTAGAAATACAAAAAGGAATAAGAATAATGGATAGATGATGTGATCACATGAGCACCTAATGAGAATTAGGTTTTATGAGCCTTATTATTATGATTATACTAATGATTTTTTTAATGTTTCATGGACACGTTATGGTTAGAATTATTTAACATAAAAATGATGATATTAGCTCAATGTTTTTATCTTTAGGTGTCAAACTCCTTTATTGTTCAAAGTAGAGATGATATGATGATTGGATATATGGTTGCATTGACAACAGAGCTCGTAATGAAATGTAATGTTGTCAAGCTCAATCTATGCTATTATATAGTTTCTACCACTATATTTTAAACAATTTTAAATCAATGTCAAGAAGGCAGCCATAGTTGAAAAATGATCAGTAGAAGGGGTGAAGGCATGATTTACATTATCATCATGATCTCCAATGAAACCACTTATATTACTAGTACCATTTTTGTTGTTCCTACATATATTTAATTGCACTAGTTACATGATGAAGCACTTTGATAAATTGTTTTACACATTCTAACTTTCATTAGTTTAAAAGTTGAGTGAAAACCTTTTACATAAAATTATTGTTCACCTTACCTAATACTAAATTACATCGGAACCTTTGAAAATTATTGTAGCATTAAACAAATGGTGTTTGTAATGGGAGCATTAGATTCATAATTTCTTCATACACCCTTCTACTTCTTGACTTCCAAATATTTTAGCATATTGTAAGTGATACTATTATAATCTTCCAAATATTATAAAATTTTTTCAAGAATAAAACAATTTATGTGTTTAAAGTTCCATTATTATCAAGGGCCTAAAAGTAGATGCTTAAAACAAGTCACTTATCCATATTCTCTAATATGAAAAATGAAGCATATTCCATGAGTCTTATTCGATGACCCTTTCACTACCACACCAAAGTTCTTCTATAATTAGTTTGGGGCAAGAGTGATTTTTTAGTTAGCACTTTAAGATTCAATTTTGTTGATTACACCAAAATTATATACCTTAGCTTTCTTAATCCTATCACATTTTCTTCCAATACATAATTTTATCTATTGTCTTTATGAATCTAATGCTAACAAAAAGAGCAAATTCAACAAACTTTAGCAATTTTTTTCATTACCATTGTCTTTAAACTTTTAGTTTGTAGAACTTGCTCTTTTGTTCATTTAGCTATTATTCTCCCATCCAAAATGAAATGAAAAAGTAATTCTTATAAGAATTGTAACAAAAATTTTTCATAGTCAAGAAACCCTACTCTTAAAAAGTTAAAAATTAAAAATTAATTACTATAATTAATAATTATCATATTTTGATCAATAATATTATAAAATTATTTTTTCAAAAAAACTAACATTTTTATTGTAGTAATAATAAAATAAATAACATAATTTGTGAATAACATTTATAAAACAAAATCTATTTGTTACTTATTTTTCATATAATTGTGTTGAAAAAACGAGATTATTCAATTTTTTTTTGTTCATTATTCTTCTTCTTTCACATGGTTTTTTTGACCTCTCCTTTGCCTTATTTCTTTCTTATCACATTGTTTGTTTCCATGTCCTCTACATCAATTTACCATACTCTCACTCTTCCTCTTTACTTTCTTCTCAAACTAGTTGTCTCTATCTTTCACATTCTCCTTTCAAAGAACCTTCATTTTCTCAATAGTCTCTCACTTCTTTATCACTTTTAACACTTTCATGTCTCCCTCTTTGTCTCATCTCACACTTTCCTTGTGTGCTCTTCTATTTCAAACCATGTGCATGTCTCTATACCTTGACTACTACCTTAGTCTCTTACACTCTTAATTGCACATTATCTCCATTTTTACGTATTTATTTTTTTTTATTTCTAGTTTAATTTGCCTTATAACTCTTTATAATTTATTATTGTTATCCATTGTTCATGTTTTGACTCTTTACAACATATCTAACTTTAATTCCTATCAAGCTCTCTCTCATTTGCTCAGTCTCACTCTCCTTTATTTCTCCCTCTCATCTCTTTCCTTTATTTCTATCTATTCACAACTCCCTTTATAGACTTATATCTCACATTATCTCTAACTCTTTGTGAACCTTTATTTTTCTCTCTGGCTTTTCATCTATCTCTCGAAGGCTCTCTTTAGTTCATTGTTCCTTTCTTCAATCCTCCACACTTTACTCTCCTTGTCTTGCACATTTCATTCTCATCACTCTGTCCACATTTGTTGTCTTCCCTCTCTAACTCTCTTGTATGCTTTGTATTATCTCATTAACTTTGATCCATTTTGCCCTTGTTTCTATCTCAATATTAATTGTAATTGAAGGAAAAGTATGAAAGAATTAATTTTTCATAATATTTAAAAAAACTAAATTTGTTATGAAAATAATAGCTATAATTCTTAAGATTGGAAAATAACATTTTTTTAATAATTTTTTAATTAATAAAATTCTTCTTATTCTCGTTTTTTTCTTTTTCTTCTTGATTTACTATGTTTCTCTTCATTACCTCCTTGTTCCACTGACTATTTTTGTTTATTGAACTTATTGGTATTTTTTATTTTTCAGCTTTTTCTTCTTCTTCTTTTCTCATGTGTTGTTTCACTGCTCATTGAATTTTTCTTATCATCTTACTTATTCTCATTCTCATTTAACACTTGCTCATGTTCTTATTCTTCTTAACATAATATTATCTTTATAATGAATTCTTTTTCAAGATTTTTTATTTTAATTATAAATGATTCTTTAAGAATTAGAAAGGTAAAATAATATATTTTATTACTTACTTTATAATTTCCTTATAATAACGTTTTCATATTTAAAAAAATAATAATTCATAAGTTTAATGTTCTTCTTATTATTCCTTTTATTTAATTCCAATTAACTAGTAGTACTCATATCCTTTATATTGTTTTTTCTTTTTTATTTTTTATCTCATATTCTTCTCATATTTTTTCTCCTAATGGTTAATATTCCAACTTTTTATTTCTTAAATTTATTATGTCATTATTCTCTTGCTCACCTCATATTCAACTACTTTTACTTTGTTTATAATAATTTTAACAAAGTTCCTCTCCTCTTCTAATACATCATCAATTTCTTTTTTCTTCTTTTCCTTGAATTCTATGATACTAAGGGGATCTATTGTAACATTTTTGATAATCAAATAGTTGTAAATAAAAATGACTAATCAAGCAAATGAAAAATCTAAAATATTAAAACATAAAAATATTAGATTGAATATTTAATTAGTTGGAGCTTGATTAGATTAGTCTAACAATGACATTTTTTAGCTCAATTGGAAACCATTTTGAATTATTTATAATTACAAAAGTATATAGAATATTAAAAAATAAAATCATCTTTTAATTATAATAAAATCCATATTAAGTGGAAAAATGAGATAAATTAAACAATATGATATAACCAAATCAAATGCATGTAAAAGGTCACATCACATGAGATATAGTGTTACATATGAACATAACCTAATCGAAGTGAGAAATTTGAAAAAATGAGATTAGTTAAATGAAAAAGTAGAATTCTAAGATATTGTAAGTTCATGAATAACATTCTAGATCATAAAACTGGTTCTAATAAAAATGCATTTGAAATACCAAAAAATTCTTTAAAATGAAATATTTAAAAATATAAAAAAATTATTATTTGTATATTAAGAAACTAATATTATGGTTAAAATGAGATAATTTAAAGCATTATAATACAATGGAATTAAAGGAATGTAAAAGTAACATGGAGGAAAATTAGAGTTTCTTGGTAAGATAACAAAATCAAAGCTAAAAATCTTAAGAAATGAGATAAATCGTGATTGAATTTTCACTTTAAGATACTAAGGAGATTTAGCATAACATTCTTGACTATCAAAATCTAGAAAATAATATATTTTAAAAATCAATATATAAATGAATATTAAATTAGATAGTAATCGTAAAAATGAGTACAATGATATTTGTTTCATCTTTATTGGAGCTCTTTTAGAATTATAGTGAATGTAAAAATAAAATAAATATAAATAACACTAAGTTATTTTTTTTAGTATTGTATATATATATAATATATATATTAAAACCTAAATGATGTAGATCTGAGCAACATAATGTAACATAATCAAATATATGTGTGATTGACACGAGAGGAGACTTAAGGTTATATAATAATATAATTCAAGCAAAGAAAAAATTTGAAGAAATGAGATAAATTATTTGGGATAAGTAAATTCCAATACACTATGGAGATCATGCGTAAAACCCTTGAATTAAGTTTGATTCAAACTAAACTAGTTAAACATAAAAAAATGAATAATTAAGTTGATAATTTTCATTGAAAGATGTCCAATGAAGTTTATTTGTCACCATCAAAACTCATCTTGGATTATTATCACTTTCTAACACAAACTAAAATAAATAATGGTAATTTATCACATTCATCATTTTTAAATATATAATAAAGATGAAATGAGATAAATTAAAGGAATATAATATAACCAAATAAAAGAGATATAATGGTCAAATGAGTAGAGATTTAAAATTACATAGAAATATAAACAAAAAAAAGAATTTTTTTTGTGAAATGAGATAAATTCTATTAAAAAGTTGCATTCCAAGATATAAAGAAAATATATTATAAAGCACTTGATTATAAAATAATGATGAATGAAAACATCTTATAAAACATGTTAGAACCCAAAAGAGTAAGATATTTTAAAAAATAAAAAATAAATATTTAATTACATAATGTTTGGTGATGCAAATCAAACAAAGTTTACTTCATCTCATTCTAACTTTATTTTGAATGACTACTAATTATCATTTTAAATGAACTTAATAATAAGATATAATTATTTTAATATTAAATAAAATGAGGCAAATTTAATTGATTTAATATAATAAAATCAAATACATATAAAGGTCACACAAGAGAACAATTAGAGTTACATAATAATAAAACCAAATCTAAACCGCAAAAGTTGCCAAAACGAGATAAATTATATGAGAATATTTCGTTCCAAGCATAACAAGAATGAACATGAAATTTTCAATCATCAAAATAGGTATGAATCAAAATGTCCGATAAACTATGAAATTACCAAAAAACACAAAACACTTAAAAATATATAAAAAAATTATGTAACTGGATAGAGCTTCTTGAGGCTAGTACAACATTTGTTTCAATCTGATCCAACCTTGTTTCGAATTACTATGAATTAGAAAACAAGTAAACATAAATAATTATTAATTATTATACTAATATTATGCAACTATATAATATAGTTAAAATAAGATAACTTAAAGAAATATAATATAATCAAATCAATGACATGTAAACTTCAAAGGAGTGAAGTAGAGTTAAATAGTAATATAACCAAAATAAAGCAAAACACATGAAGAATTGTGATAAATCATGAAAGAAAATTAAATAAAAAATTTTAAAAATATCAAGCCAAACATTCTAAATTGTTAAATGAGACATAAGTCAAAATGCGTGTTAAAAAGTTCTAGAACTCTAGAAAATAAAATATTCTATAAATATAAAAAAAAATTTAATTAGATAGAGCATGATGAGATGAGTCAATTAACATTTATTATATCTCGATCAAATCTCATTTGGAACTATTGCAAAATAACAAATTAAAAAATCAAAAATAAAATTAATTTACTATTTTAAAATTAAGTAAATATATTTTGGAGAATAAAATATGATAAATTGATATATTCTAACATAACAAAATTAAGTCAGAACTAAAATTATACGATAAGGGATTTGGAGTTGCATGTCAATTTAAGAAAATAAAAGTAAAAAATTTGAAGAAATGAGGCAAATATTTTTTAGAATTTGCATTCTCAAAAAAATTAGGAGATCAAGAGTAACATTCTCAATTATCAAATTAAGATCAATTCAAAATGGCACATTAAGCATTCCAACATCTTAGAAAACAAAATATTTAAACAAATAAAAGAAAAATTATTTATTTGGATAAAAATCATCTTGGCTAGTCCATAATGTTTTTTGTTGTAATTAAACCACATTTGGATTTGCTACAGATTACTAAGGAAAATAAGTGTAAGTAATATCAAATTGATATTTAATATTTAAGCATATACTAAAGCTAAAATAAGATAAATTAAAGCAACATAATTTAACAAAATCATAGTAATGTATAAATCATATTAGAGGATATTTAGAGTTACATAGTTATATAACAAAATCAAAGTGAAAAAATTAAAAAATATGAGATAAATTATAAGAAAAGTTTGCACTATAATATACTAAGGAGATTTATTATAATAGCCTTTATCATCTGTCCATTTTTGTTGTTATTTCTATTTTCTCTCTTATATCTTTTCCATCTTTTGCTTTCTCTCCGATACAATGTCCCCTCTCTCTCTCCTTATTTATCATTTAGCTCTCTACCTTAATCTCTATTTCTCTCTTTCTCTTTCTGTCTCTCTTTTTCTCCCAATATTTTACACTATCACTTTTTGGTCCTATCATTTCTATCAACCATATTTTCTCGTTTTGCCTCCCCTTCTCTTCCCTCTTCCACTTTTATTTCTTCGATTATCTCTCTACATACCATTTAACCTAACACTTCTCTCTTTCCCTTGCTTTCTCTCTCTTCTCACAATTTTTTTGAAACCTTCTTTTTAAGAAATCATGTCTTTTCTTATATTGTCTTGCTCTGAATCCCCATTTCCCATTTTATCTCCATTTGTCTTCTTATTCTTTTAATTCTCTAGTTATCGTCTCATCTCTTATTACATCTCTACCGCTCATTCAACAATTTTTCTCTTGAAGCTCCTTTCCTCTCTCTCCCCCTTTATTTAACTAAAAGATTTCTCTTTCTCTCTACCTCTTTCCTTTGCATTGACACTCTTTTTCTCTTTCTAATCCCTTTTATCAATATCATAATTTATCTCTTATCTCCCTTTATCTCTCTACTTTTTATTATCATCTCCTTGCCTCAAATCTCCTTTTACCTCTCTTTCTCCCTCAACATATATCCCTTCAGATGTTTGTCACTTTCTTAATCTCTATCTCTCCATTCTCGATTTTCTCCTTCTCTTAATCTTGCTCTTTGTTCTTATATCTTTAATTTTTATTTATTTTATTATAGTATTTTACAAGATGAGAAAGTGTAAAAAAGGAGAAAATTTATCATCATATTTATTCATTTAATTTTTCATTTGTAATTCATTTTTATTTTTTTAATATTTCATTTCTATTTGACCACATATTCTTTTAAGATATTTCTTTCAATTTATTTATTTTTATATTCTCACCAATTTAATTCCTTTGTAATACATCTCTATCCCTTTTTTGTCTTAGGGGTTTCCTCTTGTTCTGTTAAACCTAACCAAACAAAATTACTAATTCTACTTTCTCTACACATTTATGCACGTATCTGGAGATTGGAATTGATTTGGATTTGAAGCCCTATCTTGCACCTTATAAATACCTAATGACCAAACCCATTTCTTCGACCAATTTTGCTTCATTTTGCAAATCTGGAACTGGTCAAACTCGATTTGTTAATTTTTCTCTTTCCCTTTCTTATTACTGTAGAATCATCTCCCATTCACCAAAATGAGCGTTTTTCACACGCTCACACTTCTTCCCTCCTTATGCACATAGCAATAGTTTTCGAAAACACAAACAATAACAAAGGAGAAAATGAAATGGATGGGAATCCTTCCTCACTAATTAAATTAGAATGTTTAACAAGATTGTCTTGTTCTTCAAACTCCCTCCTTACAAAAAGGCTATGCAAACTTCTATGCTCTTGGTTCTCCTTTCCCATAATTCTTTATTTCCCAAATCATTCTAGTTCTAATTTCTTTAAATTTGTTCCACCCAATTCCATTTGGATTGCCACAAATTATAAGATAGGAGAAACATTTGCACAAGATCAACTATGGCATTATTATTGAATTCTCTTACATGAAACTAGATAGTGCATGTAGTCAAGTAGAATCTCAAAAAACAAAACTCTATTTTTAGATTATATCTATAGCCACGACTTATTAAATGGACGGAAAACAATTCCCAATAGCAAGGTCAGAACAAAAGCACACACAACTGTGGGTACAACTTGAGGGGGTCGTGGAAGAAAGGGATGGAAATAAACTCAAGAACTTCTAAACTCATGATGACACTAACTATGAACAAGATTTGCACGACGGCTATAAATGTGCTACCCTCATTGCATTAAATATGGGTTCCCTTGGTTCGAAATCTTATTCATTTTGTAGTTATGGAATATACAATTCTAATTTATTTTATTGTTCTGGCATTGATGGTTCTATTTCAATACAGTTTTGGAAAAGGTTATTTGATGATGCTCCTCATATTCAGATAATGAATGGTTGTCATACTCCAAATTCAAAATATAAGGAAATAGTTATAGGGATGTTGAATCAAAATAAAGCAAGATTTTCATTGGAAACAAACGATTTGATTGAAATCCAAATGGAGATAGAAGACCTCACGATGAAGTTCAATGAGCAATCTCTTTTTAAGACGGCACCTAATGTCATCAAGTTATTAATTCGTCAGCGGCTATGGAATATCTCAAGACAAGTCTTCAAGAAAAGGAGGATATAGAATTGCTATATGAATTTGGTCACTATACTTTAGAAGCTTTAATAGTTCATGTGCTAGGTATGGTCTTTCACACATTTGACTTTCTCGTAGCTGTTCGTGTAGCTACCTCGATAGAACAACTAGAGTCCTCTGTCCGGATTCAATCTAAATTTTTTCAATCACGTAGGATTCAAACTAGCATTAATACGGAGTTTGATGTTCATGAAGTTCAAAAGCAAAAGTTTGGTGTCAGGAAAGAACGTTGCAAATTGAATCAAAAGTATCCTATCGGTTCCGGTAGAGTCCAATTTATGATAAATAGGGGTGTGATAACTTTGAGTAATTTGACGGATTGACAAAATGGGAAATTGACTTCGGTGATGCACCGGGCCCGGGGCACAATTTGGGGAAAGAATCTGAGGAAATACATATTCAGAAGTTCCCTATATTGGGCCGCCATGGGGAACAGTGAAGAGGGGGCCCCAGCCCCTGTTTAGCCAATGGCTTTTTTTGTCTTTGGGTGCCTCTTCAGGCTTCTTTCCATTCTGTCTTATCCCCAGGTAGGTTAGTGACCAAGAGATTCTGTGTTGAAGAAATAACCAATGCTATTTTTGCTCTTGGGGGAATCAAGTTGGTATTTGAGTAGGGGCATTCTATTCTTTTTCACTATTCTTTTTCAACTCTGATTGAACAAGGTTTTTCCTCTCTTTTCTCAAGCTTGAGTCACAATAGCTATAAGTTCAAGCAAGAGAGTCCGTCTTTCTTTGTGAAATGGCCGAATGAGTCACGCCCATATAAAGGATCACTCCCTCATTTGGCTCAAGAGAAGCAAAGGAAAGAGAAGAGCGGCATAAGCATCAGATGGAGTGGGCATCAGCCCCGTTGTTGGAGGAAGAAGCCCTTCTATTGACCATGGAATCAATTTGAGGAAGGACTACTAGTAGGTAGCTGGGAGCTGTTCTTCAACTAAAAGGGAGCGAGAATCAAAAGAACTTCTGAGCCCAGGGTGAGACTAGGCCGCTGGTGAACTGCTGGAGTTAGGGCAAAATCCGAACTCAGAATGCTATGGGGCACGAGCGAGACGAGTTGAATCAAACTGCGACCCATACTGAAAGTGGGTTTCCAATCAATAATGAACAAATGTCTTTTTTCTGAAGTGAAAAAACACGGCTTGAGTATTCGTATTCTGCTAAGCAGCCCGATTTCTGAATGAGGAGCAAAACAAGAACTACTCAAAGTCAAAGAAAAGCATTCTAGTTGGAAGAGATGGAGGGTTCCCCTACGAATTAAATGAGGAAACACTTTTTTGTTCATTCAGAACGGTGTAGCCTATATAAGGAGCGAAGCGCTGTTCCCATCACAGCTAATATGTCGGCTTTGACTATAGTACTATAACTAACAAAATTGTCATTGTTCGTAGCTCATTCTAATTCCTTTGTGACAACAGTCGATAAGCAAGCAGCTTCTATTCGTCTAATAAGAAGAATGCGGTGCTTCTTCCTTATTTAAGGAAAGTGAGGCACAAGCAAAGTCTAATGGGGGTTGGATTCTGCTTTCACTAATGAACGAGGAGTTGTTCCTAGTGAAAAGGAATTTCTAGAGTCAGATTCCATAAATGGGCATAGAGCTCCAATAGCAAAGACCGGTAATACCACTTCTAAAAGAATCATCTTACTTATCTTATGAGGGAGCGCTGAAAACCTCGGTAGATGACCTTGGCTCCGAAGGAGATGTTTGCTTGACCAGCCTTCCAAGAGTTATTGGAGTGGTCATGTGTGTCTGCTCACTCGCAGGGTAGCTTCTTGAGTACTGTCGATGGTCTCCAAAACCCGATGTCGTAGGTTCAAATCGTACAAAGCGTGATTCCATTTTTCTAATGACAATTAGAATATAATACAATGAACTAAAAAAAAGTCGAATTTCCACTAGAATTGGACCTCCTAAAAGAAGGAGGTCCATAAAAACACGAAATGTTACTCAATCAAAAATCCAACTGATCACCCCATCAGTATTGTATGCAGTTCTCAATAATGAAATATGCAGTTCCCAATAATCCTATGAAAGTAATAGGATTTAGACCTAAGACAATTCCAAATAGAAAAACTTCAATCATATATGTTTTGTTGACTTTAGGTAATCAACAAAAAGGTTAGGTCTATTCCTAAATCTGAATTTGAATTATCTGTGAATCTCAATGACCAGGAATTTGCCATTGATGCTGAAAGAAACCATAGAATACTCAAAATCATATATTTAGGGAGGCCTTGATTTTTGTCAATTGTTTATGTGATTTCATTCATTTCCAATAAGTCATGTCTGGTTCAACCGAATAAAAAGAGCTGGGGTTATAGTCGAACTAGCCAGTAGAAAACCGAAATACCTAGTTCAAATTGGCATAAAAGAGCTCAATTAGATATGTTCTTTCTTCGACTTAAGAATCAAAATCTATTCTATACTATTTTTGATTTTCGATTGAGAAGATTTTTGATTTTGGATACTAATCGAAACTGCGTTGCAGTGCTAGAGGAAGGATAGTTATACTGATTAGGTCTACTCTCAATATGCCTTTGGTATAAAATGGACGATCTCACAATGATTCAATATCAGTAATTATTTACTAATTCCATCTTTTACGGGACCTTCCTTCCCTCCTTTTTTTGAATGTACAAGACTAGAAAAGTACCCCCCCACTTTTTGTATACCTTTAGGAGAAAAAGGCACACAGCTCCTTATTAGACCCCCCTCTTTTTGTACACCTTTAAGAGAAAACTTATCCTAAGGGCCGCAACTTTGTGTACACTTTTAGGAGATGACCAAATCTAGAGACCTGTCTCTAGAACAAACGTGCATAATGGCTTGCATTGTCCATGTCTAGAGGGACATATGCCCAAAAGGGTTGGCAGCCACGGCTTATTATAGGGCTGGAAAAGAATTTCCAATAGTAAGGTCAGAGCGAAAACACACAAAACTATGGGTACAAGTTGTGGGGGTTCGTGGAAGAAAGGGATTGAATGGATGAACGAACCCGTGCTTAGCAAAGAGCTGGGAAAAAGGGGGAAAAAGAACAGTCAATGTCCCCTACAGAGGGGGCCCGCTTCAGGTTACCATGGTCGAAACTGTTGGTCCTTGCTCGCAATTTTTCTTTTTCTTCTTCTTTCTTTTTTTTCTTCATTTCCACTAAGCTGCTCAAATTACTCAAAGTTATCACATCCCTCTCAATCATAAATTGGACTCTGCCGGAACTGATGTGACACTTTTGATTCAATTTGGAATGTCTTTTCCTGACACCAGACTTCTGCTTCTAAATTTCATGAACATCAAACTTCGTATTAATGCTAGTTTGAATCCTACGTGATTGAAACAATTTAGATTGAATCCGAACAGATGACTCTAGTTGTTCTATCAAGGTAGCTACACGAACAGCTGAGAGAAAGTTAAGTGTGTGAAAGACCAAACCTAGCACATGAACTATTAAAGCTTCTAAAGTATAGTGACCAAATTCATATAACAATTCTATATTCTCCTTTTCTTGAAGACTTGTCTTGAGACATTCCATTGCCATGACTCGATCCTGATGAATTAAGAACTTGATGACATTAGGTACCATCTTAAAAAGAGATTTCTTATCGAACCTCATTGTCAGATCTTCTATCTCCAACTGTATTTCTTTCAAATCGTTTGTTTCCAATGGAAATCTTGCTTTATTTTGGTTCAACATCCCAATAATCATTTCCTTATGTTATGAATTTGGAGTATGACAACCATTCACTATCTGAATCTAAGGAGCATCATCAAATAACCGCTCCCAAAATTGTATCGAAATAGAACCATCAATCCCAGAACTACAAAATGAATTAGAACCATATATCCCAGAACTAAAAAATGAATAAGATTTTGAACCAAGAGAAGCCATATTTAATGCAATGGGGGGGGTGGGGGCAGGACATTTATAGCCGTTGCGCAAGGCTTGTTCATAGTTAGTGTCATCATGAGTTTATTTCTGTCCCTTTCTTCCACAACCCCCCTCAAGTTGTACCCACAGTTTTGTGTACTTTTGTTCTGACCTTACTATTGGGAATTCTTTTTCAGCCCTATAATAAGTTGTGGCCGCCAACCTTTTTGGACATATGTGAGAGTTTGTCATACGTTCCTCTAGACATGGACAATGCAAGCCATTATGCACCTTTGTTGTAGAGATAGGCCTCTTGATTTGGGTCTTCTACAAAAGGTGTACACAAATGTGTGGCCCTTAGGATATGTTTTCTCCTAAAGGTGTACAAAAAGAGGGGAGTCTAATATGGAGCTGTGTACCTTTTTCTCCTTAAGGTATACAAAAAGTGGGTGGTACTTTTACCCCCCACTTTTTGTACACCTTTATGAGAAAAAGGTACACAAAAAGTGGGGGATACAAATGGATTGGACTTTCATTTTCTTGCTTGATCCCTAAGTCACTTTCATAGGCTAGCAATATTCTAACGTGAATCGTTCGTCAGAATTGGTATGATACATTGAATTTCAATTTCAAAGATTTGAAAAATAGTTTTGTTGATCATTTGGAATGGAAAAGTACCCCCCACTTTTTGTACACTTTTTGGAGAAAAAGGTGAACAACTCCTTAAAGTACTCCCCACTTTTTGTACACCTTTAGGAGAAAAAGCCACACTATGTAATATTATATCTCTCTCACTCTTACTCTTTGTCTATTCCTTCAACTATAACTATCTCTATCTATCAGATTCTCTATCATAATCTCTATCGTCTTTCTCTAACTATTCTCAAGAAATATTTATGTTCTTTTCTCACTTTCAATTCATTGCTCATTCAATATCATATAACTATCTCTTGCTTACCATTCCTTTTTTGTGTGCTCTTTTTTTGGTCCTCTCGTCCTCTTCTCATTCTTTAGGTAAATCACATTCTCACAATTAATTGCTCATTTTTCAATGCATTCTTCTCCCATCATCTTTCCTATCTCACCACATATTCTCATTTGTTTGTCCCTTTGTTCCTTAATTCATTTTCTAACACAATTGTTTCCCATGTTCTCATTCTTCTTCTTCTTAATCTTTTTTCAAAATGAATTGTTATCATGCTTTTTTAGATTTAATCCTCTATTTCTTTTAAAATTTAAGAAATAAAAAAAAAATAAAAACATTTTTATTGCTTATTCTTATAATGTCCTTAAAATAATTGTTTTTATTTAATAATTAATAAATTAATGATTTTAATTTCCATCATAATTCTTTGCATTTAATTACTATAAATTATCAACACTCTTATCCTTATTATTTTCTTCCTGTTGCCCATTTTATATTTTCTTATTTTCTTTAACATCTCTCCCCATCACCTTTCTATTATTCCAATGATAAACCCACACATAGTATCATCTCTCACCCACTAAATTGAGACTTTTCACATAGTCACACTTCTCCTCTTCTTATGCAAGTGGCAATAGTTTATGACAATCAAAACAATAGCAAAAAGACAACAACAAATTGTTGAGAATCATTCCTCGCCAATGACATTGGAATATTTATTAAGTGTGCCATATTAATCAAATGTCCTCCTCACAAATTGCTCATGAAAACTTCTATGCTCTTGGTTCTCTATTCCTATAGTTTCTTATTGCCCAAATCACTATAATTCAATAATTTCTCTAAACTTGTTGCACCAATTTACATTTTGATTGCCACATGTTTTTAAGTTGGAAAAAAATGTTCTTAAGGTCAAGTAGGGCATTGTTATTGCAATCTCCTACATGAGACTTGATAAGTGCATGTAGTCATAAGGAATGTTAGAAAAAAAAACTCTATTTTTGATTCTCTTTATATATGTTCCACTATATATAATATTTTGTCTCTCACTCCTCCTTTTTGTCTCTTAAACTATATATATCTCTCTTTATCTCATTTTCTATCATAATTGTGATCATCATGCTCTAACTATTTTTGCTCAACATTCATGTTTTTTACTCTCTTTTACTTCAACACATTCCTAATACCTTCTAACACTCTCTTCTTTACCACTATCTTATTTTGCATGCCCTTCATGTTGTATCTCTTTTTCTCTATCCTCTCAAGCTCCCTCTCATTCATTCTATCTCTCTTATATATATCCCCCCTGACTCTTTATTTCTTTCATCTACGTCTTCTCATCTCGTTCTTTAGTTGTACAATATTAACACCACCTTTTACTAATTATCCAGCTTTTTCTTCTCCCTCCAACTTTTTTGTCTCTCTTACATATCATCTCATTTATTTGCCCCTTTATTCTCTAATTCTCCTTCTCTTATAATTTTTTTTGTCATTATTCTTTTTCATCTCATTCTTAATCTTGTGTTCATAATGAATTCATGATTTTAAAATTTAAACCTAGTTTTCTATTCAAAAATTTCAAAAGAATGAAAAATAAAATATTTCTATAACTTAGTTTTATATTGTCCTTATAATAAATTTTTTATTACTTGATGATTAACAAATTCTTTATTTTAATGCACTTTATTTTTTGCATTTAATTCTTATTAATTAACAACACTCATATCCTTCTTTTTAATGTTTTCTTCTTATTACACGTCTTATATTTTTTCATATTCTTTCACTTTATAATCTTAATATTCCAACCTTTTGTTTTATTCATTTTATTGTTGCTGTTATTCTCTTACTCTACTCTTGTTCAACATCTTTTGCTTCATTTTAACTATGTTACATATTGTTCTTTCCTTCTAATACGTCTTCAATTTTTTTTCCTTCTTTTCTTTATATTCATTTTCTAAAACTTGGTATTTTTGGTTGCAAGATTTTTGTCTGTTTATTCACTTTAATAATAAAAAAATAAATAGTAGAAAAAAATACTTTTATTATTTCTTCTATCAATGTTATAAATATAATATTTTTAAATATTATTATAATTTAATATTTTAAAACATTAATTACAAAAATATTATTTTTCCATAATAAGTTCTAACTACAATATAACACAAATAAATGACGTTTTTATTAAATAACAATTGATTTTAATATTTACATCATATTCTTGTGATATCATTAATTACCATACCTTCTTTTAGGTCTAAATCTCCAAAGGGTAAATTTCTATGATGTTGAAAGATATGCTAAAACTTATTTTATCACATAGATAGTTCAGATAGGGTTAGCTTTGAATAATATATCCATACAAGAGCCTAAAAATAGGTGTTATAAGTTTAGAATAAAAACTCATAAGACCACTACATTGGTAAGAACTTCCCAAAATCAAAGGAATTGTACTAAAGTTTAGCATAAGAGATCTTAACATAAAGTAAAAGTGGTTTAAACAATACACACCTAATGACTCAAATTAGTGGTGAAGTGGCATGGTACACATATAACTCATGCTCATAAGAAGAAAAAGAAGAAATCATTGTCATGTACACTAAAAAGAAACTTGGATGCATTAGTTAAGTTTACCAAAATTTGAAATAAAATGGTGAATAACTTTTCTGGTGAGTTACTAATACTATAAATGTTCAATAGTGGGCCAAGATTTTGCTTATTGAACCTTCATCATGCTTATCCATGGCACTTCTAGGATCATACTATTAGATTATTTGCACACAATAAGGTGAAATAAAAAAAGCTTAGTAGCACATTGTTACTATTAAAAATTTTATCTCAAACAACATGGTGAGCATGTTTATTTATAAAGGCCACAAGAGTGCAATAATAATTTTCCTAACTTAAGAAATCTAAAAGATGTATTTTTGAATTCTAAAAAAATTAAAATTTCATAAATTACCACAATTTACAAAAGATATAATATGAATTTCACCAAGAAAAACTAAAAAATGGCCTAAAAAATACAATAATTGTCGTAAGTAGTTTTCTTGAAGGTTGTGCTTTTTGGGTGGTTGTAACAATAACTGGTGAGGAAGCATGTGGCGTAGTTGGTGTGGTGCTGACTGATTCATGTGTGATGCTTTTGGTCCAACTTTGATGAGTGACATGATTGGGGTGGATTGGGTGGAGAGGCACGTGATGTTTTACATCTGACTTTTAGGTCAGTGTAGTTTAGCGATAGTCAATAGAGGTTGTTAAGTTGATGCATTTATGGATAAAGTCTATGTAGGCCAATCAAATTATCATGAATCTAAGTCATTGTGGATCATGCAGACAATGTCTTCTACTTTAATAACTGGGTTAATGTTTGGAAATGGTAACAAGAAAGACACTAAGTAAATTTTAGGCCTTCGATGGTGAGATTATTGACAACATTTTACATCCACAAAATTATGGTTGACTGAAGGCAACACTTATGCTGATAACTCTTTGTTAAAAAGACACTTTAACTAAATTGTTAAGATTCAAAAAAAAATTTCCAATTTTGTCAAGATTTAATGTTATGTCAAACAAATTATCTATGCTTACAATTGGTGAAATAAAAAGATTTTTTCTTAGCTAGATATTTCTTTTCCTCTAATATACTTGGGATGGTCATAACATGACTTGATTATTTCATGTGAGGTTGTCTTAGACTTTATGTTGAATAAGATTTTTTTAATGGTGAGTTATCAAACATTATTTTTGATGGGAAGATTGGAAGTACTCACTTTAAGCCATAAAAATGGCTTGGTTCATTTGGGTCATAGTTTAGCTAATAAGAATCACTAGGATTTGGAAAAGTGCTTATTGTTCAGGATATTTTTTATTAGTAGTTATTGTCTTGGTCATATTATTAATCTCATGATTCACTTAAAATTGGATAAAGACTCTTGGGTGGACCACTAGAAAGTGATGCTTTAAATTAGCAAAGTTGGAGTAGCCTAAAGAAAGGAGTTGTTAGTAATTTAAATGAAAACTTGGTATTATAAATCAAACCTTTAAGAATTAAATGAAACATTAGCATGCCTTAGATAATGCCATTGAAGCTTAGTTGAAACCATAGAATAGACTAGATAGGACCTTTATGGTTCACATGAAACCTGAAGATACCCAACATAAGAGATAATAATTTAAATGAAACCTTATAGTACCTTAGATAACATATTTGGGTGATTATGAGAAGTTATAAGTTCCTTAGATCTAGATATTATGTTTTAAAAGGAATCACAGATTACATAGATAATTAAATTAGAATTTTTTAAGGAAGCCCTTACATACATTAGGAAATGTAAGTAATAATGAAATAAAAGCAAAAACACATGGGGATTCTTTAAGTATGCTTCCTCAAAGGCCTTAAATAACGGAGACTCTTCATCAAACCATATGTTATTATTTTGTAAGTTAGAGAGCCTTGTCTTAGACATTGAATTAATATTAGGCTTAGTGATGGGGCCAGATATTCTAATGATATTCTCTAAATCTAAAGCATGACATAGATTGTTAGGTAAGACAATTAGTGAACATTTTTAATCACTTAGAAGAAGAGTTGACTCCCATGATAGTAGCTATAGAATTTATATGGCTCCAGTTTGCTAATTAAGAATTAAAGTTAGTAGTGGAAGTCTGTCAATTAGGGTTTAAAAGATTAGTTATGGCAATATTAATGTGACTAATGATTAAAGCTAAGATTTAGGTTTTAGTTAAAGCTAAAGTTGTGGCCCAATTAAGCTTAGAAGTCTTACATATGATGATAGGCATGGTTAACATCAAACATTGTTTATTTGTGCTACATCTTATCATGGTAACATGCCTTTGATGGTCTAAGACCAACGTTAAAATGTTTATATGACAGACAAATCACTTTATATTCATTATTAGGCTTTGGGGAAACCCTACATTTACTCTTAGAGTTGGTAAAAGTGGGTTGGATTAAGATCATGATGTCTAACTAGAGGATCTTTGTTAAGATAAAATTTATGGATGCAACACTGCTTAGTTTTGGTCCCTCAAGCTCAAGATGTATAGAGTTTTGTAAAGATGGTCAGATTAGTGATCAATGATTAATAGATAATTTGCTTAGTTTAAAAGAGAGAGCTATTCCACTTGACCAGTTGCTCCAATTAGTTGCATCATAAACTCACTCATTACATTAGCTTAGTGATCTAGCATGCATCTATTCACATATATGATCATTATATTAATTTTATACTAGCTTATTTATTAGATATAGAACCACACCACAACATATTTTAAGGATTACTTATTGAGTTCAAACCCACTATTTTTTTATTTTGTTATGTAGAATTAAGGATATAATAACTTTCTTATGAGTTGGAGATTATGGCTATCTTATTGGTCATCTAGATATTCATTAGCTCTATTTAATTCTTTTACTTTTGTAGTAGTGATGTTGGTTCTTTTGAAGGATATCAGGTTGTGTTAGGCGTTACTTTAAGACATTGATATTTGCATCTTGTATTGTCTCTTATGATGGACTTGGTTTGTGGATATTATCATTTGAACATATGGCTATGTATGCTTTTCATTATACATTCTTTTTTATTGTGTAAAAATAAGTATATATCAATTACCTAAGCTTGGGTGAATTAGTCCCTGATTTATTCGTTAGCTCTAAGAGTCCTTAATAATAGCATGTACTCCCATACTAGCTTATACTTTTATAAGGCCCAAAACTATGCTCTTTCAAGCATTCCATCAAGAATATGAAAGCCATAATCACCTCAGAATCCTTCTAGAGTTTTTTGTTGGTCTTAATCTTTCACTTTACAAGACATAATCATGACATGTCTCAAGCCATATTTGAGGCTTAGTCACAAGAATTCCATTGGTTTGGCTATGTTTCTAAGTGTTATTCTAAAGTTTATGGCCTAAGACAAAGTCTAATTTGCATAAGCTAGAATTTTATGTGTTTCTCAAGAAGTTCTTGCAATAGATATTTAAGTTCTATTCATTTTGTGATATTCAAGTTCAAATTATGTGATATCTTTCTTAACCAAGTTTTTATGTATTATATGCAAATTACTAGTCTAAAACTTCAATGTAATAGCATGGATTTTCGTTTACTTTTAGCATAAATTCTCACTTCTAATAACTTAACAAACAAAGATGTGATAAAACATTAAAATAGATATCCACCAACAAAGGAAGTGAAGTATTCTTATAAATTACCCTAGTATTCTTAGTTTGCATAAAATAAAAGAAGAACCTAGTAGATCAAAGTATTCACTTGTTATCAATTTCAAAACAATTCTATCATCTCCCAATTAAAGAATTATTTGAATCATCAATTTGCTATTTAAAATTTTGAATATTAGATGACATTCTCCATGCTAACCACTAGCTTATTTTGTATTATATTGATGCAGCCAACAAATTATTTCAATTCAACTTACTTTCAACTATAATAACAAATATTCAAAACCAATGTTTTGATTTCACAAATGGATCAATTAGGAATTTCTACTTTGCAAGAACGTGTTTGTCAGGTTCCATCTTATATTCTCATGTATGATTTTTGTAAAGAATCCACAATTATTTTGGCAATAGTTTACAACAACATAAATAGAAGTCCATAATGAGCTCACAAATTACTTGAAGTCATAGGTAAAAGAAATTTATCATCACATTAAAAATTTCATAGAAAAGGGTTTAAATGATAACTTCCTTAGTCACTCTCTACATGACATAATAACTTTGTAATATGGTGATATTTATCTTTATATATATTTTAACTGCATTTAATGCACAATGTCAAGTATCATTATCCATTGTAATCTTAATAGAGGACTTTTCTCTTTCAAGGTTTTCATTCCACTTCTTTCACACATATAAAACTTCTTCCTACTATACTTTCTCTTATTTGGTCTCCTTTCATGTTCTTATGGCTTAATGGTTTCCTAAAACCTATCAAAACCACATAATATGAATCCTTATATAATGGGAGTTTCCTAACTACTGAGAAGGGTTTCATCTTAAGCACCAAGCTCACACAAATAAAGGGTGAAAATTCCTTAATTTCATGAATTTCATGCACATCTTTATTTTAATATAACCATGGTTTTATTTTGCTAAAAAGGATGTAAATCTTTCACTCCAAGTTATTTATCTTAATGTTATCAAGAATTCCTATAATACATCATCTCAAAAAAGAAAACATTCATATTAAAACTGTCCTCACTTCTACCAAACTTAAATGTTCAAGATTCAAAATTCGAATACAAAGTTTCTTAACATTCAAAATTTAAATACATTTCCATTAAAAATTAAAATTTTAAATAACCTAAAGAGGAAACATGCCATGATTAAGGTACAATTAAGTAGAAAGAATGGTAGCGTGGCATCATTCCTACCTTAATTTAAATTTCATTGTAAAATTTGGACAATTTTAGTAGCCATTTGTGTGCATTTTAGCCTTAGCATCTCTAGTGGTTTTATGATATACGTATATCCCCTTCTTATTTCATGATAGTTTTATAGGTCTACGTATTCCCTACTGAGCTTTTCAGCTCACCCTCTCTTATATTATTATAGGTTGAAAAAGATAGGAGTCATTTTGAGCCAATATTGGGATCAATGGTCTTAGTTCATCTAATGGATGACATTTCTTCTTGAATTATTTTTAATTAGCGATAGTTGAGCTATTACTTGTATTCTTTATTATTTCTTATACATATTGATGTACATTTGATTGTAATAGATTATTATTTATAGAATTTCATATCTATAATTTTATATTTATTTTAGATTGGAGTTGACATATAAGGTTATTTCAATATTTCATTTTTATGATTTTTATATTCTTGTTGATAGATATTGATATTTGCATGTTATATGATTACGTTGGTACTAAAAACATGTATGGCTATATTTGTAAGTTTATTGTTTGATATGTGAATTTGGTTGCATTAAGTAGTTTAAGAAAATTGCTAAAACCAAGTGTGTTGTCCATAACCTCTCAAGATAATAAAAACTGAGAAACAATTCTATTAATATTTTGTTAAAGTTGCAGTGAATAGAGACTTGATCATTAATGAATGGAGATGGTGAGGCAAAACAGTAGAATAGGTTATGACGTCATTAGAAGAGCAATACGAAAAATTTGTTATAGTTGAAAAAATAATTAAGTGGGCTAAGTCACAAGAAAATTTAATTTGTTGCAATGCTTAAGATGAAATATATTAGAAACAAAAAGAAGAATATAGAAGGTAGAGGGAATGGGACTTGAACTCCAAATACTTTCACTTAATCATCATGGAAAAAATACCTAAGCTTTCTATCTATAAGAAAAAATAGTAGAAGATACTAGATTAATGAAGCAGATCAGTCAAGTATGGAGGCTATTCAAGATTTTGAAGACTTATTATCCCAGTTTGATGTGAATTAACAAAACATAAATTGTTGAAATAATTAATGGTTAGCAAAAGGTAGCAATCTCATACTAATTAATATGTCCTAAATTCTATAACAACTCACTTCATAATAGTGTTAGAACTACCTAAATGAATTAGAAAATCACCAATGAAAAACTTGACAAAAAATGTCCTTGCAACCCCATTAAGTGGTTTGAAATGGCCATTGAAAAACTCTTATAAAAAAATTCTTATCAACCTCTTCCACTTTAATTGAACTGCTCAAAAGAAATAACCAAACTAGTAGTGGAAACTAGTCTAGGAATAAAGAATTTTCAACAAGAATTAAGGTGTTTGCATGCAAAATATGATGGTTGTTCTTTAATTAACCCACAATGTAAGAAAATTTGTGAGAACCAACTACAAGAATAACCTAGAAAATTTGCAAGAAATATCAAATTGTGAGTAATTTCTTTACATTGTGTGGAAAGTTTAAGGCACATTCTTTCACTCAGGAAAAAGAATTGTTGGGTGATACTAACATGCAAAAATTTGTTTGATCCCTCTAATATGCAAGAAACATCAGCTCAGAGCTCAGCTAAGGCTTATTATATGTTATGTGGTTATTATTGAGTAGATTTCAATTCAAATAATTAATAGATTGGATAAATCTTATTCATGATCTATATTCTTTTATAATACATATTTAATCAAATTCCATCTTTTCCCCCTACAATTATGATGTTTGGGTTTTAATTGCCTTCTAAATGACTTTTTTATGATCATTAAGATTATCTCATCTACCTCTTTAAGTCTTACACAACTACTGATAGTCCGTAAAAATAGTTTGTGTAAAATTTGGGTTGGACAACAAATAACATCATGACATTGTATAGTACAATTTAGTCATTGTGGTGTTTGAAAAATCCTTCCCAACTTAGTTTATTAGCATTAAGCCACCCTATAATAATTTATTACTAGATGTCAAAGGCACGGATGATGGGTTACTTTAAAGAAAAAATTTCATGTTTAATACTATTGATTAATTTTTCTTTACTCACCTATAGAGTGTATTTATATCATCCCCTCACTATGTTAATAGTAAGACAATGTCAATTATTTCCAATTTGGAATGTTCCTTCTTGTGCATAGCAATGAAGTATATGTTCTTATTAGAAGGTGATAAGTTAATTTGGAATTTTTATATTTTCTTCTAATAAATTTTAAAGAATTGCTAACTCAATGCAAATGTGGAAATGATTGAACAGTGAAAATAATTAAGACATCAAGCAATTTTTGTAGTCTCCTAATCGTGCTTGAAGAAACTTGTGATGCTAGTTTCATAAAGAAGTTTGCCAAAAGTTGAAAATAATTGACATTGGAAGTAGTCCTTGTACTTGTGAATGAGAATATCTACGTACATCATATCACACATAGCTAAAAGGTTTATGTTTGCTAAAAGGTCTATCTCAATAGACTCAAGCATTTGTGACAAAGTTTAACAACCATTTCCTTTTATTATTAAAATTGTGAATTTTGAATGGACAAGGAAATGAATTAGTGAGCTTATTCTTGAGGGCAAACATAAGGTTTAACAAAATTCAAGAGTTGTTAATATAAATCAATATATTGCATCGTGGTCTTTCAATATAAAAAATAATTTGAAAATTAGCCATAAACTAGTTTAAGAAAATTGGAATAATTTTGAAGGCCTCCAATTAGTGTAACGTATAGATTGAGAATGAAGTTAATTTTTGGAGTCATGATTATGAGCAATTTCTTATGGAATTTGATGAATATATCACATTTGTGATAACAAGATTTACTAACACTATTGACATATTGGCAAGCATGAGTGAAATGCTTTCCAATATAAAACATATGTGCAAGATTTTTGGACCAAAAGTAGTATGATCCTTTGGGCACTACAATTAAGTTACCATGGATGTTCCTATTATTTCACTTGAAGAATCCATGGGTTTGCAACTTAGAAATGAAATGGTTCATGCATGAAGAAAACTAGAAAAATTATTTATAAAAATGGAGAAATCAAAAAATAAGTAAGGGCCAACAAATTTGTAATCTATTTCCACTAATGGCTGCCTCAATCAGCAAAGGATTATATTTCTTATTTCTAAATCGTGTTACAATTAGGAGATTCTATATTAATAAGAAACTAAAGTAGAAGATGATGCAAAATGATGAAGTAGGTTTGATAGATTACGTAAGGACTGACATTCATCGTGGTTACCTTATAAATAAAGTTAGTGTTGAAAATTTAAAACAATAGAGAAAATAGAAGTATATGTGGATTACTTGGATTAGCTATTTAATCCTCCCTAAGGGAAGAAGAGAAAAAAGCTATTGGCTTATGGTAGTACATAGAGACATTGTGTATGCTTTTAATGATAATGAGATATAATCTTCCTCTATTGTTATGAGAAGTAATACATTGAACTTTTTCTTAAATATAATAAATTTGTCTCTAGTGTAATAAGTTGAAAAAAGATCAACAAATTACTAGGTCTTATGTGAACATTTAAATCACAACATTGTCACTTATTTAATTGTAATAAAAACGATTATAGTGTAATAATTGATGTGATAATTCAGAAAAACACTTCATGCACTTTGCCACATTTTATTCCTTTGATCTAGTCATCCATTCATGCCATCATATGGTGCCAATATCAAATATAACTATATTTTGAAACACAAACACATTACATCTCATTGCAAGATTAAAAGCAATATTCACTTCAAGTTTGAAGGTATATTTTGACAAGACGAGATTGTTTAAATACAGCTTCTATTAGGACAGCTCAATCTAAAAGGATTTAGGTCCTAAAATCTAATAGGTGGTTAACGTTTGCAACCATTCCTTCCATCCAAGACTAGAGATGCTATGTGGAATTTTGATAGTTATTTCTTAAGAATATGATTTTAGTCACTCTTATGTATTCATCCATTTGAAGTACTATGATGGTGTTGAAGTTACACTTAATATGATGGTGTTGAAGTAATATGATTAGTGCGAGGCTTTTAGCATAATCATCATATCATTAGACAATTATGTGACTTTATGTTCTGCATTATTTTTAATTTAAAGAATTTATTATTAGTTGAAATAATAAACTCATCAATGTATCATTAAGAAATTATAATACTCATGCACTACATTTCAAAATTATTAAAACAAGTTGATTAGAATGCAATACATCATGAGTGAACAGTGTTGATTTGTGGCATAGATTATTATGCCCTCTTAGCTTATTAACAATTAAGAAAATCACAAAGTATTATTTTATTAGGTGCCTACCATGTCCTTGTTGGAATGATGAGTATATGTGTATGCATTACAAATGAGAAAGACAGCACAAAACCTCAACTTAATCGATAAAGCATGTGATTACAAGATGACAATTGGAGTTATTGCACTTATAATTATTTGGAAACCTATTCATCTTCATAATCTTGGATGAACAAAATATAGTTTTATAGTAATTGATAAGTATTAATGAATTCCTTTTATGCTGTTCAATAACAAGAGAAGAGGCATAATAATCGCTTATATAATTAGTCAATGAATTGTAAGAGTAGCATAACTTACCCTTGCATTTATTAGATGTAACCAAGTAGAAGAATGTAAAAGCAATTATTTATAGAATCTAAAAATTTCTCATCATCTAGAACATCTCCAAAAAAGAGGTAAGTGAGAGAAGAAATAGAATATTAAATGACATTCTAAAGTGGCAGACTTATAAAACCTTTATCTTATATTTTCTCTTATGAATTATTATTTGATAAAAACATAAAACTATCTCAGGTTGTCATTTCTTTTAAATACTTATTTTTATTAAATGGTAAAAGAGTTATGAAAGCATGATTCTATGTCTAATGATGTAGTTTTTGTGGGATGATACATGAATATCAAGTCACATAGAGTACTAAATAAGAGAACTAAAATTATAAAGGAAACTATTCATGTGAGGTTTTAGGAGTCTCTTTGTTGTTCATATTGAAGTCAAATTCTATTTGATAAAATTAAGAAGCGTAATGAACTAAGGGTTGATCATGAACCAATAGATAACAAAATTAAAGGGGACATTATAAAAGGACTTGATTGAAAAAATTTAAGAGAATATGTAGACCACGAATGTGAAGCTTTATAAAGGGATTATTTGTTAATTTTTTTACCTTAAACCTAATTTGTCTAGATTTGTGTTTAGTATATAATTGTGTGCAAGATTTTAAAATAATTAAAAGAAATCCCATATACAAGTTATGAAGAAAACTTTTAAATACCTATTGAAACCAAAAATTTATTCCTATAATATAATAGATGTGGAATGGTTTTTGACTTACTTACCCAGACATATGTTCATTTTTCTTGGAGTATGACTGAAAAAAGAGAGTTCATCTATTACATTTTTAGTTTCATGAAAACACACTGATTTTATTGGCTAGAAATAAGAGAATTTTTTTTCAATTTGTAATTAAAATAAAAAACATATTTGTTAATACTTGTGCAACTCAAGTTCCTTTCATACAGAAAAAAACTTTGAGATTATCACTTGCAATTCATCATTGTATAGGTCTATTGTCACATTGCTAGTGTTATATGCTCATAAAAGGATCTAGTTCAACATTCCTACACAAAATAACGACATTCAGGACAACATCGACTGAGATATTGTAGAAAAGAAGAACAATACTCTAGTTTTTTCCACCTAGTGCTCAATTCATAGAAATCTTTGGAAAACCTTTACAATTAACACACTCAAATGAATTTGACTAACCCTTAGAATTCACAACTCATTGTTTTAATACTAAAGTTTGTTGAAATTTTATTGTATTATTGTTGCACATCTTTTCAACTATTTGCATCCATTCATGTGTAGATCATTAGCATAGTTTTCAATTAATAAAGTTTATGTAATCATTAGCTAGGGCAAATTGATTGCCCTATGCCTTATGAGGTTTGATTAGAAAACCACCAAGTAAATTCTTTTCTAATAATTTATTGAAGATGTACTTAATCTAGAATAAAATCTTAATGAATGGAAAAAAAACTTAAACCATATGTAATGAAAGTTAAGTTATTTGTGGTATTGTTGAACAACATCAGAAAGCCCCCTAGCCATGGAGCCAATAAATTCACTTCTAGGTGTAGTGGTTGGCCATAAATAGCTCTCATCTACTATTTAAGCTTTACTTATTACTTCATGGCACAGAGGATCATATTCCTCCATCTGAATTATAACATGTTAATCTTCTCTCTAATGAGCCAAAGAAGTGAATAAAGAAAAATTAATAATGTAAGTTTGATGCATATATAGTTAAACAAATCTAAGACTAAAACAAAACTTGTGTTCCATGAAATAAACTAGACAAAAACCTTTAATTGCTACTCATTTTTCATTTTTATAAAATGATGTACCTTATCATAGTAGTGCGATCTACATTCCTTCTCTATGCCCTCATTGATAAATAGTTGGTATTGTTTATCAAATGTGCAGTATGGTTCCATCATATTACTATGACCACCATTCCACTTAAAAAACTAGTTATGTTGTTACCATATACATCACACTAGCAACCATTAGAAACTAATGAGGCAACTTGTTATTTTGCATATTCAACCATTTCGTGAATCACGAATATGATAGCATATCATGAACATTATGCAATGAAGGCTTGAAATGGCTTGCAAAAAAATGTATTTATAGTAGAATCATACATAAATGATCTAATATCATATGTGAATAATTGACACAAACCTAGAACTAGACAAAATTATCTTAAGTACATATGATAATGATTTTCAAATTATACACATGCAATAAATTTCTCTTATAGATAATAATTCAATGCTAAATAGCACATACCATTGTACTAGCATAATCATACGATAATAGTTCTACAAAGTACATAAAAAATGCAAAAGAGTTACAAGTTTCTGAAAACATTCATTCTTCATAGATGATCCACTTTTTAGATGTGTATGATCCTTAAATAGCTTGTACATTTGTGAGTGTTAAAGGGACTATATTTGCACAATTATCATGTCTGTAGATGGCAATGATTTGAAAACCAAAACATTTTTATTACTATATGTGATGTATGTGCATTATCCTTTACAATATCAAATATCATATGAGATGTGTTTCCCATAATAAAAATACACGTGTAGTGCATGTAGTTCATTATATGTTTCATTTTATTCACTCATCACTAGTTTATGAGTCTTAAATCATAAGAACATGAACTCAAAATGCATTACTAATAGCTAGTTAATCACTTTTTAAAAGAATTTTAACCATGATAACATATAAAATTTTGTTTTAATTAGTTACAAAATATAAATAACCTGTCTTACAATTTAAAATAAGCTAATATTTCCATTTTCTTATTGTTAAAAGGAAAAACGAGATGCTAGCTATTCCAATTATGTGAATTTTATGGGATATCATCTTTAGCTAATTCTTACTCATCTTCAATTTGATCCTTTACATATTTCAATATGGTTGGTAAAATCTTCACTCACATTTAAGAACAACTTCATATTATTATTATAATGTATAGGATTTCTTTCTTAGTAAATTTAAAAGGTGTTATAACAAACTTGTCTAGTTGCCTTTGTAACAACTCAATTAAGTTTATTTTGACTCCCTTTTGTGAAAGCCGTTGTAACCCATGTAGGTATTCTTGTTACACTAGGGTCATATAGTACTGGTAGATAGCCATTATCACTCAAATGGACTAGTTATAGCATTATAAGACATTGTGACACTAAACGTTAGACATGTATTTAACAAATGAATTTTTTATGTATTCAAACATGACATTCATCTTACAATTTGAAGGAATGTTATGTACATTTTTACAATGAAGTCATAAAGTGATAAGATAAAATTGAGTCATATTAGAATCATACATAAATGTTCCAATAACGTATATGTACAATTAACAAAAGTTTAGAACTATGATAAATTATCACAATTACAACAAAAATTATCTACACAACATACACATATGTGATACATTTATCCTAAACAGCACAAATCATTGCTACAAAAGTGAATACCATTATACTGGCATAATAAAACAATCGTAATTATATACGATGCCTAAAATTCCTAATGTGTTGTAGGTTTTTATAATATTTCATTGTAATTGGATTACCAACTTTTATGATGTGCACAATAATTAAAGAGACCATACATATGTGAGTCGTAGGGGGATTATACCAGTATAATTTTGATTATTGATAAACCTGATATTATTTTTAAGTAATGTGTGATGGGTATTCGTCATACTTTATAATGTCCTATATCATTCTTGTATGATAATCTTTACATAACAAAAATATATGTTCTATAAGAAATTCTTTGGGTGAGCCATTTTATTCACTTATCACCAATTTATGGATGTTTAATTATAATAGAATGAACACAAAATTGTATTACTAATAACTTGTTGCTCACTTTGTTAAAAAAAATTTTAAATAATTAGAACTTCTAAAATCGGTTTTAATTAATTAATAAATCTACATAACATGAATTTTAACTAGGAATAAGCTAATATTTCCATTTATTTGTCATTAAAGGTAAGAATAGGTGCACTTGTAGATATGAAAAGTAAATTCTTTATTAATACAACATGATGAAGATGATTTTATCCCATTGCAAACTTGGAGATTTAATAGAAGTGCAAGGAGAGTTTTTTTTATATGTCATGTTTAAAGGGATACAAAGCAACTAACCATTCGAAAAAATTCAAGGTAAAATAAAAATAAATGGATAATACCCTTTTGTGAGACAAAAAAGTTATCATGAACATCAGATCAACCTCTCTCCTCAACCATATAATTATTTACAACAATATCACACAAGTGGTCCTATTACAACAAACATCATAGGAATAGAAGTTACCACTCTTGGCTATGTCATTTTGATTTGAACATCTTATATGGAATTTTTCCAACAATATCAAGGTGCTTAAGAAAGGAAGCATGCAATGTCATAAATTATATGATTATGAACAATTCATTCATTTTCTCTGTAATAGTCTAGTGGCAAACTATTCATTTGCTATGCATTAGTGTATGCTAAGTGTATAAGAGTAGAGAGTAGCAAAATATAGAACAATTTAACCTTAATTGTGATAGATCACATATTCCCATTTGTCATAGAGAAAGACATTTAATTTTATTGATACCATGAATGAATATAATGGCTCTTCCATTCCCCCCTTTGTTGTAATGAAGGGTCTAAAGATTGCACAAACCAATGTCACATGAAGGACCTACCTCTCTTTGGTTTAACCTTTTGCTATGATGGAAATAGAAAATGAAATGGGCCTTGAGATGGCATGAGAAAATTCTAGTAAATAAGTTTTGGATCAAAAAAATCCAATAAAAAATGAAAAAGAGGTCCAAATCACTCACAGGTACAACTTTAATGCCTAAAATATCATGAATCAAGACCAAAAGAATTCATGTCCAAAAAAGTGGTCCATGTGGTCCACATTTTATAGAGTAGGAGAGAGTAATTTTTCATTTTTAACAAACCATGTTATAAAAGAAATAGCTTTAAAATTGAGTAGGTTGATGGAATGCCAAAAATTGTGAACTAAATTAACATTGACATAGTAACATCTTATACATCACATAAACCTTCTATTTGAAGGCATATTAGTCCTATTTAGACTCTTAATCATGCTAGTGTTCACTCATTTACTTCTCATTAGTTTCTAAAATCTTTACCATCACAAGGATAAGCAATAGCTAACACTTGTTTATGAAATATTTTAGTTATTTTTTTAGTTCAAGTTATTTGTATCTACAAATTGTTTAATCATTTTAAGATCGATTGACACCTTTTCAAATATTTTAATCTTGAAATTCAGTAGATGACATCTGTATAGCAGTTATATAATTCCATCAATATAAAATGCTGTTGAAAATGATTCTAAAACACATTAAATTGAGTTTTGCACTTTTATTAGCTACATAATATCTATAAATACATATCATCATTGTTGCCTTCATCGATAGCTTTACCATTAATTGTAGTGACTCTTATGCCTTACTTAACTCATGCTAACCCATAAAATTAGTTCATCCTTTAGAACTAAATTGACTCATCATCCTATGTCACCTATCAAGATGGGTAGATTTGATTCATGAAAATTCCTAACCAGTGAAAATGAATTGACCCATAAGACACCTCTCACCTATGCCACATTGATCATGTTACTAACTACCTCAGCAATTATAAGACAATAACATGGAACATTTTGTAACTTTTGAAGCAACATTGTTCGGAAGAATTCAAAGTATTTCCTTTATAATTTTTGCTAGCTTTTGGAATTCTAAAATGTCCTTTAGAATTCCAAACTTTATGACATTATATTCCTGAGTGTTTTTTATTCCTATGTTATAAAATTACAATAACAACCTTGAGTTCTCTATAAAAAAGGATACTTAGTGTATTGTACATAACGTAATGTTTTATAGAGGTAAAGAACTGCTACTACTAATCTTATTTTATATAATTGGTTTTTTTTTCAAATAATTTTATGGTGTGATTTCGAAGATGTCCTAGGAAGGAGAGTGACATGAAAAAAGGGGAGAGCCAAATCTTTTATCCCACATTCAACATAGCCACAAAAATACTAATTTCTTAACCACTTTATTTCAACTTTCAAAAAATTTACTTATCGCATCTAACTTTCTAGTTTTTATATGTTACTATATGATATCTTCTTTGCCATTTTAAAACCTCCACTTGTGTGTGTACGTTGCCACTTCACCACCAGCATTAGCACATTTTTTGTGGGTTGTTAAACCCACCTTGTTTTTGGTTGAGATCCCTTATATAAAAAATTAGTACATGTAGTTGGCTTAAAAAAGTTTTTAGTTATCCAATTATCCTAAAATATTTAATCTAAATATAAATTACCTTAGATAAACAATTGTGTGGCTATATTACTTGAACTAAATATTTCTCAATTGTCCATGAGCCAAAAAGGTTTTTATTATGTCATCCATCATTAATGTGGTTTTAAAGCATGGTTAGTTTTAGAAATTTACATTAATTTTAATTTATCATTAAATAATTATATTTTTATTCTATGTCATTATTATTAATTACTAGAGGTTATTAAATATATAAATAAATGAATAATATTTTTCTAAGTTTGAAGCTATAAGAATTCTTTATTTATATGGCATTTTGTTGTTACAAACTAGGATTTATTTGATTTTCCCCTTCCTTATATTCCAATCTATAAACTTTGTTTCCATCCTATTAGTTTATTACCACTAAGTTAGACACTTAATATAAAATATCTAATTTTAATTTAGCACAACCACCATAGCCCTATTGATACAATGTGGAAATCAAGAACTAACTCGTTCATTTTGAGAGCTAAGAGCAACCTTACAAACATGCGTAGGTACATTGGAACAACATAGAAATAATAGATTGGGTGGAAATAGTAGTTCTAGTTGATTTATGAAAAGTCACATCAAAGTTGGGCAAATCTCTTCTAAAAATGAACCTAATCGATTGGGACATCATCATAGTTATTCCACTACTCTACATACTTGTGATAGAAAATAGGCTTTGTATGATGATCATCAAGTTAACATGGCTAAAATAAATGCTCTTACAATTGAAGATTCTCTTATGAGATAAATATTTACCCAGTACTTCTTAAAATGAACATTTGGATAAATGGCAAAATATACCCCAAGGATCAACGATGATTGATGAATATAATTCTAAATTTGAGGAATATATGGTCAAATGTTGTGTCCAATGATTAGATAAAATTGTATTTTCTCAATTTTGAGCAAAGCACATGGAGTCTATTCAAGTTTAGTTATTTTTTAGAAGTACTACTAGTTTACAAAATGGATATAAAGTGGCTTAAGATGCATGAAACCCTAAGAGGAGTAATTTCTCATAATGTCAAACTAATACCAGTAATTCGACTATTCTTACTACTTATAGTCCATATGCAACCGATGCCCCACCAAAAATGCCCCTAACACATCAAATCCAACTCACAGAAATTGTTTACTTGTTCTAGAGTTGATTGTTATTATTGCCACAAAAGACGGAAGGGTTATAGCCTATTGTCCTATGAGATCCCTACACATATTTTAGAGAAGTAGTAGGAATTCTTGAATTTTGGGATGAAAAGGTTATACAACAACATAAGAGAACAAAGAAGAATTAAGATATTATGTTATAGCCTTTGCTATATTGAACCACCCCTGGCTATTATAAGATTTAGTGTGATTACATTAGAACCATTTGAATATTGGCTATGAATTGACATCTTTAGTGCCTTCATTAGAGCTAAAGACCAATCTTATAAGATTGTTCTAAATAGTAGTAGCTATATAAATGTCATAGACACAAAACTACTCAATAGAAAGGTTTCATACTCACAGACAATCCCAACCCACAGATCATATCTTACATTATAGGAAATTATGATGTCATTGTAGCTTAGGATTTTTATAGCCTTATCTTGGGAAGACCTTGATTATATAATAAAGATAATGCCAAAAATTGAAGATCCAATGGATGTACTTTCAAGTAAAAAGGAATGAAGATCACGATATACCTCTTGCATCTTTTAAAAAATATTTCTAACAAAAATATTTCAAAAGGGAAGGATAAAGAAAAAAGAAAATTACCAAGTATCATTTTACTAATCAAGATTGATGAGGGATATACGACATTTTGTGGTTATCTAGTTTGTGGCACTTAGCTTAGACCTTATTAGTTTGCCAACCCCACTAGCATAGCCCAACCCTTATTAGATGAATTTGTAGACATATCTATTAAACACATACTAGAAAAACTCTCATATTTGAGGGATATTTAACCTATTATAGATCTACTTTATAATGCATTAAAACCATATTTATCACATCACCATAAAAATCCATTAGTTCAAGTAAAACTTACATTTATATCAACTTATTGTCTAGAAATAGATGAATAAAAAGAAGTTCAACAAACATTAGTCCATCCTTTTTGTAGCCTAATAGTAGAACATGTTTCAACTTAGGATCTTTTATTATCAACTATTGAATTTACTAATCAAATAACAAATTCGAGACCATTAACTTTTTTTTGGAAATCATGCTTTCCACTTTATTTGATTCATTTGTCTTATGATTTTTATAATATTGGGTCTATTGAGTCCTTTGCTCATCATGTTTCATCATTACATAAAAACTTCTTAAAAAATTTAGCTTAAATGATTAAATATATAAACAACTAGTAGATGTTAGTATATAACCTAGAAAATTTTGTGACGATGATTATATGATGATCAACATTTTTCAAAGAGATTCTCATTGAGAACCCTTAGAAAAATACATGCCCATGGGTTTAAAATTTAGAGTTTTCATAAAACTAAATATCAAATCATTTAACTTTTATTAAATCAAAGGTTATTGAATAAGTACTACCTTTAAATTTTAGGATCTTTAATCATATATGGAACCATTACTAACACCTAGTGACCCTTTTGGGCCTTGATAATCATTATCAAGTGAACCAATCCCACCAAAACATTTAACTCAATCTATTGAGTTAAGAGATAAAGTGGATTGAATTTTAGATTATCAAATTATTTTTTCATAGAGATCAAGCACAATATAGATGTTTAGTACACTGGCATAGTCATCCTACATGCAACAACACTAGGACTACAATGAAGGAGCTTTAGTTCCTAAACCTAGAGATGTTGGAGTTTTATAAGATACTTCACTCTTGCACTATGGAGTTGAGCACTTCCCATTTTTAGAGGATGTAGTAACATCCTATACATAATACAGAGGTTCCACTTAGACGCATAAACCTATTTAGACTCAAAACTATACCAAGGTCGACTTTACTATATCTCAATAGTCTTTATTATCATTACAAAGTGGGATCAATAACTACTGACCTTTTTTATTGCACATTTAGTTTAATCTTCATTAAATTTGCATATTATTTTGTATCTACACATTGATTTCTATCTTTTAAAGATTAATTAATAACTTTTCATATATTTTTAGTTTAAATTTAGTATATGATATGTGTGCAATAGTCTTCTAATCTCATTGGTACAAAATTTGGTGAAAAGGGACTTTAAAAAAGCTTAAAATAAAGTTTTAGACTTTTTCATTGTCATTCACCATCATATGTCATTGCTATTGCCATCATCAACTACCATTTTTACTAGTGGTGTCAACCTGTATGGCCCGTTTACTTGCATTCAACTTTAGAACTCATTCATCTGCTAGACTCACACCATCTTATCAACCCATGTTGCTTCTTCAACATGCATAAACTTGATCAATAAATATGACTGACCCATCAACATGTGTCAACTCTTTAATTTGTGCTAATTCAATGTAACCTTTGAAGAGCTAATAGCATAGCCTACTTCATCACCACTAGTTGGACCATCATTTAAAATGCATAGGCATGTTTGGGAGTACTTTAATTAATACTTTTGTATGTTTTCAATGAAATGTTTTTAGTAGAATTCAAAGTATTTATTTTTTAATTTATAGTGAAATTTGAATTTCTAAAATATCCTTTTGAATTCTAAAATAATTTCTTAGTATTTCAATTTATCTTTTAATATTCATATGTTAGAAAATTACTATGTTTTTATGTTCTTATAAAAGGGATGCACACTATTTTGTACATAAGGTAATTTTTTATTAAAGTAATGACGTGTTGCTTGCTAACCTTCTTTGATATGAGTATATTGTGTGTACATAATCAAATAGTGTGATTATAAAGGTACTCTAGCAAGGCAAGCATGAGGCTCAAAATGGGATGTGCAAACCCTTTATGAAACATTCACACGACTTTCAACACTGCAGATGTTACTAACCACTTTATTTCAACTTATGAGAAATTTGCTTATTACATCCAACCATCTTGCTTGTGCATGTGACCGTGTGATTTCTTTTTTGACATTATAAGAACCCAACTTGCATATGTACCTTACCACTTCACCACAAACGTGAATAATTTAGCATGAGTTGTTAAAACAACCTTTATATTCAGTTAAGATCCCTTCTGTGAAATATTAATATAAATCCATGGCTTCTAAGAAAATTTCTTTCTTTCTTGGTTATTCTTTACTTTTTTGTTGTAAATAAAAGAACCTATTGTTAGCTCTCCTATGGGTATATTTCTTGTACATAAGCACTTATCAATTGTCTAATAACAAAAATAATTGATGCTAAATCAATCATTTAGCAAACTCTTTTAATTAATTAGGGTGACTTAATGTAGAGAAAGAATTTCTAGTAGACAATTTAGGTTGGAAAGGGTTGGATTAATTAAATCAAAAGGCTCAAAGAGGGAGGAAGGAAGGTTAAATTCTTTCAACTTTTTGTTAAAGATAAAATGTCTAAGCTTAACATTTGTGTCGCTAAAGCATCAAATGAGAAAATATTAACTAGATAAGACAAACTTCAAGAGGTACCTGTCAATTTTGTTTAAGCACTACACTAGTTTAAGAAGGTTACTTTAGATGTATAATTTCTAGGTAACATACCTATGTTAATATCTTAAGAAGACAACCATTTAGTCATGAAAAAGGTCACAATGGAGGTGATTGAAGAAGTAGTATTTAAATTAGACAAAGATATGGCACCTTTTTTGAGTTGCTTTAATTATCGTTTGTTCACAAAATACTAAAAAATTACAATTTATGATGTACTACACGCTACACAGGACTTTATCACTAAAAATTTCAATTCTAAAGGGACACATTTGTGAACTTATTTTTGATTTCTAAGATAGAGATTTCAACATAATCTAAGGTCTTTAAGCTATTTTGTGTATGTATGTTTGTTGAGAAAATACTACACAATCTACTAGAAAATAAGCTGCATATATTATTTCTAAGAATCACATCTCTTGAATAAGTTGTTTTTGCTGAACGGAGGGAAATTTATGATAATATACTTTTAGGCAAAGAATTAATGGCTCTCAAAAAGAAAGTTAGATGTAGGAAGTACATTCTCAACCTAGTCATAAAAAAGTGCATTGGATAGCTTGTCAAGTGGTTTCAAAGATATATGATATTAGACACATTCCATTTCTTAACTTAAATGAATGGTTGATCCAAAACAGTATAAGCAACTCATAGTTCTCTGTCAAAGTCAATGGCGTTATTAGTAGATTTTTCTACCCGTCGGTCGAGTTAGAAAAAGAAAACCCAATCTCTCCATTACTATGAAACTCGAAATTCACCTCTCGTTTGACCTTAACAACACTTTGATTTGATTTTATTACAATGCAACAACTTAATTCATTTCAATTTTATTTTACAATTTCTTTATATTAAAATAATAATTATTATCTATTCTTATATTGTTTTGTTATTAGTAGTAATTCTTATGGAGGTCTCATCAAGATGAAGCAAAACTTTGCTTTAAACTCAACTAGTCAAAACTCACCTAACTAAATATTTATTTTTTGTTTTATAAATATTTTATTTTTAAGATTTTGCACACTTTATGATACCTTTAAATTCATATCTTATTTGAAGATCAAATATGTTATACTTCAGCTCTTTAATAATTTGGAATGGAATGTTCCAACAAAATTTATCTCGTTTCTTCAAAAGTTTTTCTTAATTACATATATTATTTTGTAACTCTTAACTCTTCTCTCATGTAACCTTTTTATGTCTTTCATTTTTTTTATATTACATTACTTAAATTTATGTCATCAGATTTTTAATTTATATTTACTTAATATTAAAATTATAATTTTTATAACTTATAATTATTACTCTACATATTTTTATTAGTGTGAAATATATTTAATCAAGACAAAAAACACAATTCAAATCCTCTCATAGAACTCTATCTAATATATATTTAATTTTGCTTCAAATATTTTATTTTCTAGAGTTTTTCTATACTTCACGATTCATTTCAATTCATACATAAATTGATGATAAAGGATGGAACACTTTATCTCCTTAATTTCTATGGGTAAAACTTTTCCTATATAACTTTAAAGTTTAAAGTTTTTACATTTATTTTATTATATTGCTATATTACTTTAAATCACATCCCATTTAACCTTTACATAATTTTCTTTTTTGTTATATTAGTTCTCTTTAATTTACATAACTTTAAAATTAATATATATTCACATAATTTGAAATAATAATTAACTATTATTTATACTCATCTAGTTTTTTTAATTCATATTAACTCCAAAGAAAGTCTTATTGCAATGAAATATCGAACTTCATATGACTCATCTTTTTGAACTCTTTGTATTTAGATATTCATTTTTATATTTCTAAATATTTTAGTTTTTTAAGATTTTATCACACATTAATTTTTATATTTTTAAATATTTTTTAATTTTCTAGGTAGCTTATAATATAATTATCTTTTTAAATTTATCTCGTTTCTTCAAATAATTTTTTTAAAAATTTGATTATGCTACTTTGTAACTCTATTTCACCTCTCATTTCATCTTAAAAGTCCTTTGAATGGATTTTACTACGATTCATCAACATAATTCATTTCAATTTCATTACACATTATCCTAATACAAAAATAATAATTAAGTATTACCTATGTCTATATTATTTTGTTATTTGCAATAATACATAAATAGGTTTGGTCGGGATGGAACTAAACCTTTTTAAACTCATTTAGTCAAAATGTATCAAAATAAATATTTATTTTTTGTATTTGTAAATGTTTTACTTTTTTCGATTTTTGCACACTTCATGACACCTTTAAATTCATGTCTTATTTGAAGATTAAGTACATTATGTCTCAGCTCTTTTATAACTTGGAATTGAATTTTCCCAAACAAATAATCTCTTTTCTTCAAAACTTTTTCTTTCAATTTCTTATATTATTATCTAACTCTTAGCTCTTCTCTCAAGTAACTATTTCATGTCCTTCATTTTGTGTTGTTAAATTATTTAAATTTATCTCATCATAATTTTATTTTGTATTTATTAAATATAAAAATTATAATATATTATTATTTATACTTATTCCTCTGTAATTTTTTATTAATTCTAAACAATGTTTAATCAAAACAAAAAAAATTATTCGACTCTTCTCACAGAGCTTTCTAATTAGGTATTTAATTTGGTATTTTTCAAATATTTTATTTTCGACAGTTTTTCTTCCTTCATGATTCATTTCAATTCATACATGAATTAGCGTTGAAGGATGAAACACTTTATCTACTTAATTTGTATGAGTAGAAAGTTTCCCATATAATTTATATCGATTGTTCATATTTTTTACTTCGATTTTCTTATATTGCTAAAATTACTCTTTGTCACATTTCTTATAACTTTTACATCATTTTTTTGTTATAGTAGAACTCTTTAATTTAATTAACTTGAACATTTATTTATATTCACGTTATTTGAAATAATAATTTATTTTTATTTATACTTATTTAATTTTGTAATTTATAATAACTCCAAAAAAGTCTTATCAAGATGAAAAAACAAACTTAACATCACTATGTTATTGGACTCTATGCATTTAAATATTCATTTTTATATTTCTAAATTTTTTTTTTAAGATTTTAACACACTTCAATTTTTATAGTTTTAAGTATTTTTTTTATTGATTTGATCTTCTAAGTATCTTAGAATGTAATGTTCACCTAAAATTTGTCTCATTTCTTCAAATCTTCTATTTGAATTTTTTTGCACTCCTATTAAATTAAAATTCACCTATCACTTCACATTATCATCCTTTCGATTTGATTATATTATAATGCTTCAACTTAATTAAATTTTATTATAAGCTTTTGTAATTCTAAAAAGTAATTTAGTATATTTATTCCTATATTTGTTTTTTATTTTTTGTAATTCATAGAGAGGTCTGATCTAGATGAAACAAAACTTTGTTAAATATAATTAGTCTAAACTCATTTACTTAAATATTTATGTTTGCATTTTTAAATTTTTTTAGGATTTTGGCACACTTTAAGATAGCCTTAAATTCATAGCTTATTTGAAGATCAAGTCCATTATGCTTTAGCTCTTTAACAACTTGGAATGAAACTTTGCCATATAATTTATATCATTTCTTTAAAATGTTTTCTTTATATTTCTTATATTATTTGTAACTCTTAACTCTTCCCTCAAGAAACTTTTTCATGCCTTTCATTTTATTATGTTGCATTATTTAAATTTATATAATTTAAATCTATATTTATTTAATATTAAAATTATAATTTATTATTATTTATACTTATTACTAGACAAATGTTTATTACTTCCAAAAAAGGTTTAATCAAGACAAAAGGGCATCATTGGACCCCTCTAATAGAGCTATGTCTAATTGAGTACTCAATTTTTTATTTTTAAAATATTTTATTTTCTAGACTTTTTCCATGCTTCATGATTCATGACAATAAAGTATGCTCCTTAATTTCTATGAGAAAAAATTTTCCCACATAATTTATATCATTTATTTAAATTTTTTTGTTTGATTTTGTTATATTTTTATATTACCCAAAATAACATCTCTTATAACCTTTACATCATTTTATTTTAGTTATATTACATCTCCTTAATTTACTTAACATTAAAATTTATATATATTCACATAATTTATAAAACAATTTTTTATTATTTATACTTATTTAATTTATTAACTCATAATAACTCAAAAAAATGTCTTATCAAGATGAAATAACAAACTTCATATGAGTCATCTTGCTAAACTTTGTGCATTTAAATATTCAATTTTAAATTTTGTAAATATTATATTTTTTAAGATTTTAGCACACATTATTAGATATTTTGATTATGGAAGTTTGAATCTAAATATAACAACAAGAATGAGTGTGACATTATTCATCTTCAAATTAGCTATGAATTTAAATAACTCATAAAAAAGGGAAAACTTTAAAAAATAATATATTTAAAAAATATTAAAAATATATATTCTTAGATAAAGATTATCAAGACGAGAAAATAGTGTTTATTGTGTCTAAATATGACTTGTCTAAAATAAGCTTGAATAACCAAAGCAAATAAGCATAAATAATAATAAATTGTTATTTTACTATCAAGTGAATATTTGTTAAAGCTAAAATTTGAAAACTTGGCCTAATGTGATATAACTAAATCAAATAGTTATTAAAGTCATATTAGAGTGCAGCTATAGCTTCAAAGGAATTTAGTCAAATTAGAGCTAAAAAATTAATGATCTGAGATAAATGTTACAAAAACAATTGTATTTCAAATTAATAAGAAGATAATGTATGACATTATTAAGAAAATTTAGTACAAATTAAAATGCTATATAAAACATGCCAAAATCTTAGAAAATAGAATAATTAAAAAGTATGATAATAAAAATTAAATTTCAAAAAACTTATTGATATGACCTCATGGGTATTGTTTCATTTTTATCGAACATCGATTAAATATACTATGAATTACAAAATTGAAAAAAGAGTAAAAAATAAAAAAAAATATTTTTATGCACTGTAAATATATAATAAAGTTAACCAAAATTAAGGCAATGTAATATAACCATATTAAAAAAAATTAAGGTCACGTGAGAGTTAATTTAAAGACATATAATAAAATCAAAAAATCGAAGAAAAAAATTTGAAATAATATAATATATTTAATTCAAAACTATGTTAAGTGTTATTAGAGACATCAAGTATAGCATGCTAAAAAGTTTGTTTTGTCTCAATCAAATTTCTTTTAGAGTTAGAACAAATTATAGAATTAAATAATAAAAAATAATAATAAATTATTATTTTAATGACAAGTTAATTTACATTGAAGTTTAAGTGAAATAACTTTAAATAAGAAAATATAACCAAATAAAAGAAGTTAATGTCCCTTGAGAATAGAATTATAGTTTTATAGTAATATAATAAATTCAAAATGAAAAAGTTGAAAAAAATGTAAACATAATATAAAAAATTTGCATTCCAAAATATTAGGTGATAAGTTGTAACACCTTTAATCATAAAAGAAGATAAGAAGTGAAATGTCCCAACAAGTCTTTGAAAATCAAAGTCAAACAAAAAATTTAAAAAAATAAAAAAGAATATTTAAATTGGCAGAGCTAGTTGAGATGGGTTGAGCTACATTTTGTTGCCTTGATAAGGCCTGAGTTGGGATTAAGAAAAATTTCAAAATTAAGACAGCATAATAAATAAACAATATTAGTTTAATATAAAGTAAATTTATGTCAAAGTTAAAATAAGTTAAATTAAAGCAATTTAAAATAACCAAAACAAAGTAAGGTAATTGTAATATAAAAAGAGAATTATTGTCGCATAGTAATATACCAAAATCAAAAAAAAAATCTTTAAGAAATGAAATATATTTTATGAGACTTGCAATCCAAGATGCAAACATGATTGAGTGTACATCCTCAATCACAAAATAATATTAAATGTTACATTTAAATATACCAAAAAAGATATATGTAAGTGCTAATAAAATTTGTTCAAATTGATTACAATAGAAAAGTAAAAATCATAAATAAATCTAAATTAATATGTCAATATTAAGTAAATAAATAATAAAATAAGAATGAGATAAATTAAAGCAATATAATTTTTCTAAATCAAAGTGATTTAAAAGTAACACAAAAGGTGATTAGAGTTACATATTAATTTAAACAAATCAATCAAAAACATTTAGCCAAATGAGATAAATTTAATAGAATGACTGCATTCCATGATATAAATGTGATTGAGAGTAACATTCTTGATGGACAAATAAACTGTCATGTAAAGAATGCTAAAGCTTGATTGAATAAAACATTCAAAAATGGCAAAATCAATATTTAATTTGAAAGAGCTAATTGAGATGACTCCAAAAATATTGATTTCATCTCAATCAAACTATTTTTAAAATTACTGTGAATTTTGAAATTAATTAAGAAAAATTAACAATAAATTATAATTTTCTTTTTATGCAAAAAAGTGTTAAAGCCAAAATGAAGTGAATTAAAGCTATGTAATATAACAAAATAAAAGTGATTTAAATTTCTCATAAGATGAGATTTAGAGTACCATTGTAATATGATTAAACCAATGTAAAAAATTTGAACAAATGACATAAATGATAGTTTTCAAATTATGTAAATAAATATTAAAGATAAATTAAAATAATGTAATTTATGATATTTTGATTTGTACCTTATTTAACTATTAATGTTATACACTTGATCTCGACGACATCTTTGAATACAATTTTGTCATATAATTTATCTAATTTCTTCTTTTTTTTCTTTGTTTTTTTACATTACTATGTAATTGAAATCTGTACACCTGGAGCCTTTAAAATGCTTTGATTTTCTTGTATTATGTTGCTTAAATTTATTTCATTTATGTTTTAATATATTTTTAATTAATATTAAACAATAAATTATTATTTATTTATTTTGATAATTCATTGAAATTACAAATAAGATCTAATTGAGGTGAAACAAAAAGATAATTGGATTGAACTCAACATGTTTTATGTTACTAAATATTCATTTATTTAAATTTTTGACACACTTTAATTGATATTTTGATTTGTTGAAGATTTAATAATCGATAACATTACATCGAACTTCTTAGTATGTTGGAATTCAGCTTTACTATATTGTCTCATTTATTTTGATATTTTTTTTTATTTGGTTGTATTACTATGAATGTGTAGCTCTCCTATCATGTGACCTTGACTTTCCCTTAATTTTATTATACAAGTTTACTTAAAGTTTTATCATTTTAACTTTAATATATATTTACTTAATAGTTAAAAAAAATATAACTATATACACTTATTTATTTTTGTAATTTATTGTAACTTCTCACAAAGTACCATCAAGAACATAAGAACGTCGTTGAACTCATCTCAATGAGCTCTTTCAAATTTTATTTTGATTTTTTATTCTTATATATTCTATTTTATAAGATTTTGGCATTCTTTAAGAGATATTTTGATTCATATCTTATTTGAAAATTGATGATGTTACACTCTATCGCCTTCAAATCTATGATTACATCTTTCTTATAAAATTTATTTGATTTCGTCTAAGTTTTTCTTTGATATTTTAGATTGCTATTTTAACTTAAAGTTCTACATGTCTAGCCTTTACATTGCTTTCATATGGGTGCATTTTGTTCCTTCAATTTATCATGTTTTAGATTAAAAATATACTTACTAAATATTAAAAAAAAATTTATTATTATTACTACATATTTAACTTGGTAATTTGAAGTAAATATAAACAATATCTTATCGAAATGAAAACAAGGTCATTTGACTAGTTGTGAGGAGCTCTAGTTAAATAAACATTAATTTTTTTAATATTTTTTAATTTAATTTTCTTTGTTTTTGGCCTAGTTTAGGAGAGACTTTGATTTATACTTGATTTGATGATAGAAGTTACACTCGATCTCTTTAGTAACCTGGAACTCAACTTTTTCTACAATTTGTCGTAGTTTCTTGACATGTTTTCCTTCGGTTTGGCAATGTTCCCTATAATTCTAAATTTCTTCTCATACCACCATTACATCACTTAATTTCATTGCACTCTTCTCGATGTGTTTTGCCAAATTGAATATTTTATTTTTTATAATTTTAAATATTTTTCTTTCTAAAGATTTTTATGTATTATAAGATATTTCGAATTATACTTAATTTAATAATCAGGGATGTCAAACTTGATCTCATTATTATCTTCAAATGCAACTATCTAGATGCATTTATCTTATTTCTACAAATTTTTTCTTTGAATTTGTTATAGTAATATGGAAGACTAATTCTCCATTAATGTGACTTTTACATTGCTTTGATTTGGTTATATTTGAATGCATCAATTTATCTCATATCAACTTTAATATATATTTAATTAATATTTAAATAATAATTTACTATTACTCATGCTTGTTTCCTTTAAAAATTTGTAGTAGTTCCAAATGAGGTTTTATCTAGATGTGAAAAAAATAATTGGACTCACATTAACGAGCTCAATATAAGTAAATATTTATGTTCAAATTTTTCAATTTTTCTAGGTTTTCATAACACTTTACATGGCATGTCAAATCAATCCTATTTTTATAGTTAAGGATATCATACTTGATTTTCATAGTATATTTTAATGCAATATTTCTACATAATTTATCTCATTTGTTTTGAGTTCTTGTTTAATTTTTTTGTTTTAGTATGGAAATCTTATTCTCCTCTTGTGTGATCTTTACATTAGTTTGATTTAGTTATATTATAATATTAAAATTTATTTTATTGTTAGATTTAATATATTTATTTACTTAATATTAAAATAATATTATTATTTCTATTTATTTAAAATTTAAACTCTTCATAATACAGAACAATGTTTAATCTAGAGGGAACAATGTCAATGATCTTATCTCAATGATATTTATGAAAATAAATATTATTTTATGTATTCTTAAATATTTCATTTTCTAGAATTTTTGTTGGAATGAAGAGATATCTATATTCCAACTTTGTTTTATATCGAAGATTTTACCCTCGATTTTCTTAATATTTTTAATTCAAATATTAAAAATAAATTGTTTTAAATTTATTCAATTTTTATTTTTTGGTCATATTGCTATGAAGCTCTAACTCTACTCTCCTATTATGTTTACTTTACTTTGATTTTATTTTATTATTTTAGTTTAATTTATAAATTTTTAAATTTAGTAGATATCTACTTAATATTAAAAAAATATTATTTTTTAAGCTTATTGATTTTTATGATTGACATTAATTTAAGATGATGTTCAATTGAGAGGAAAATATATTGGACTCATTTTGACAAGTATTATCTAATTAAATATTCATTGTTATATCTTTAAATACTTTTTCTTAGATTTTAGCATGCTTTAAGAGACATTTTCATTCATCATTTATTTGATGATCAATAATGCTATACTCCAATCTACTTAGAATCTTAAAATTAAATTTTCTTCAATACTTTATCTTATTTCTTCAACATTTTTTCTTTTATTTAGTTATATTGATATTAAACTCTTATTTTATCCTTATGTGAACTCTGTTTTATATTGATTTGAGTATATTATATTACTTAAATATATCTCATTTGAACTAAATTATATATTTATATTACATTAAAAAAATTATTAATTTTTCTTATTTACTTTGATAACTCATTGTAATTACAAATGAGGCCCAATAGAGAAAAAATAAGCACCATTAGAGTCATCTTGCTTGGTAGTAATTCCGAATGAGATTTAATCAAGATGAAATAATCATAAGGAATCAACGATGCATGTTCTAGACTACTATCTCATCACGTAATTTGACACTTCCTTAGAAGAAGTCCAATAAATTGTTGTTACTCTTTCATTGCGATGATGGAATCAGAATTCCATGAAGGACTTCCTGCTAGTATTGTGAAGCCGACGCAAGGTGAGACAGGGGGTTATGGGTCTTTTAGTGAGCTCAACAACTGTATAGACATCTACTAGGTGAGTCACACTATGATCTCCTATGATGACTTATAAATTAGTAGGACTCATGCACCATAAGATCCTTGGCACATGATCGAAAAGTTGACTATATAGAGTCTATCATTCACTTAACTAGTTAGTATGACACTAGGAATCACAAACAATTCATGGCACTCCCTACTTTATGAAACCATGTGTATGATCTCCTATTGATCTTGAATAGGCATGTGGTGCTAAACAAGACAAAAAATTCGTAAGAGTCTGACCATCTTGTATATTTTACTAAGCTAACTTTTCTTGGTGGGCTATCATCAAAGGTTCACTACATGATAATTTATGCCATTATAAATGTAGATCAAGAAACATCATTTCATATTGTTGCTCTTCCATTGTCTATTGGGTTCATTTGACGTCTCTTATAACCTTAACTTTTCATCTATGAAAAGCCTAGAGGTTTCACTAAAACTATAATTATCTATCTAGATCATTTAGAGTTTTATAGTGACCTTAATAACTACCTACGCTAACCTAGGGTCTCTAATAAACCATAACTAGCTTACTTATAAATCATTGCTAAACTCTTGTAGACTATATTAAAAACCAATTGAGCACCACTAAAGCTCCAGATTCTTTGATGAATTACTTAATATAAAAGAACTTTTTTACAATCCTTCTTTCTCATGACTTCAACTAATGGCTCTCAAGCTTGATGGAAAACTTTGAGCTACCAAACCCATCAAAAAGCCTTTCATTAGCCACATATAATGCTTCCTAAAGTACCATATAGAACATTAATTATTATCCTAATAACCTAATTTAGAGCTATTAATATCTTATCAAACATTATAAACAAGGTTAAAGTTTACCCTAAGTCCAACAAAACCAATAACCCTCTTCAGCACCCTTAACACCTCTTCGAAGGCAAAAATTGAGCTATGTTTTTCAACTAGCCCTCACCCATGGTCTAACCAAGAGTCTTATCAAATCATTACTTTAAATTTGTTGTTTCCAATGACTTACTAACTACTTGATATCCTTAATCAATCTTAATTTTTAACTTTTTTCGTTGAGCAAAAGTTGTAGTCTATTTGAATTATTTTATCTTAATATATGCATGGTTATTAGACATACCAAATGGCCATTCAAGGTTTGTTCAAAACATAACTTACTTTTAACTCTTATTAGTGCTACTTGGATTCTTAACATTATCTAATGTTTAATTTTCAAGCTTTAGGTATCCAAATTTTAAATAAAGAAATACTAAGACTTAAATTCTAATGCATTAAAAACAATTATTAGGTTCCTTTAGGCAACTACAATAGCCCATAGACTTAGTTTGAGTTAGTAAATCTACTACTTAGCTTTTACAATTTTTAATTACTTATATCATCTTCATTGTGACAAAAAAAAATTCAAAGCTTAGATTTCTTCTATGATCCACCAAAGCCACCCAAGGTTCCTTACAAGTAGCCCAAGTGCCACCCTTTCCATAGGAGCTATCTGAAGTGCTTTCAAGGGTCTCTACCAACATTTTAAGCTAACCATTGGCCCATACCACTAAGACCCAAAGGTGTAACCCTGGTTTATTGCCCCTCATTCTTGCAAAATATCACATCTATGTCTTGGTTATCCTGTACGATAAATATTATTTGTGTTGAACTTGTTTCTTGGCTTCACTTAAAAATGTAGTCACTAAGTTCTTAAGCTTATATTACCACCATCTTGCCGTTATCTAATTTCAATTTAGAAACAAACTTAGTATGATAATTCTCAATCTCCATCGTATACATAAAATAATGATATTTCAAAGTATTATATATTTTGTGAATGTAGAAAATCAAAAACATTACCTCAAATTTAAAATTTTAAATATGACAATCTCTTTATGCACTCATGATTTGCTTAAATTAGAGCATAATTGAAAAAGTTTCAGCATTGATGTTCAAGAAATATTTCTACCATGAATTTCTTATTGCAATGTAAATCAAAAGATCAATTTAGCCTTTCTCAATATCACATGTTGTCGCAAAATTTAGAAAAGAAATCTCAACATTAAGGTTGCATTTTTGTTGGAATCCTATTTTATTTATGGAGTAGTCGTCCCATAAAAAGTTTGGCTTTCATTAGTAATCATGGTTCCTTCTCATGTTCACAAAATTTTAAATCTTTTAGCACAATTAGATAACAAAAAGATGCATTTAGCACCAAAAATAGTAACATCATGAACACTTTAGAAATTTTAAATCTCAATTTCATCATTCAAACCCACAAGATTACCACATAAAATTCACTTTCATTTAGATTACCACATAACTCTAAATATCCTCTCATTTAGTTTTTACATCTCTTTAATTTGGCAATATTATATTACTTCAATTTATCATATTAAACCTTTAGTATGTATTTACATAAAATTAAAAATTATTAGATTTTAATATTTATGCTTATTCACTTTGTCAATTTTTTTAAAATTGTAAATGAGATTGACTGAGATGAAACAAATGTCATTAGACTAGTCTCAATGAGCTTTATAAAAATGAATAATCATTTTTTATATTTTTTCTAAATTATTTTTATTAACAGTTTGGCACATTTTGAGATATATTATGATTCATGCCTAATTTAACAAACAATGATGTTATAGTAGATTCCCATTGAATCTTTCAATGCAACTTGCACACTTTATCTCATTTCTTCAAAGATTTTACTTTAATTTAGTTATATGGGGTATTCAACTCTAAGTCAATACTCATTTAACCTTTTCATTGAATTGATATGGTTTTATTAGCCTGCTTAAATTTATCTCAACAGCAATTTAATATATATTTACTTAATAATAAAATAATAATTTTTTAATATTTACTTTTACATACTTTAGTAATATAGAGTAATGCTAAATGATTCCAATATGACCTAGAAAATATCATTTGACTCAACTTAATGAATTTTATAAAATTAAATATTAATTTTTATTCTTTTAATTTCAGTCATTTTGAATTATACTTATTTTATGATCGAGGTGTTTACACATGATCTCTTTAAAATCTTGGAATGTAACACTCTAATATAATTTACCTATTTTATTAAAACTTTTTGCTATTAATTTTGTTATAATATTATCAAACTCAAATTCCCTTTCTTTGTGACACTTAAGTTGTTTCAATTTGGTTATAGTACATTAGTTCAAGTTAACCTATCAAAGCTTTCACATATATGTACTTAATATTAAAATAACAATATATTTTTAATTATTCTTTTCTATTTTACTAACTTGGAGCAGATGTTGGCATGTTTTGTTCGAGATAAAATAAACATTATTAGACTAATCAAACCAGCTATCTAATTAAATTTTCAATAATAAATTTTGTATATTTAGTTTTCTAGGGCAATATTATGCTTTAGGAAAAATTTTAATTTGTAACATATTTGATGAATAGGGTTGTCATACAAGATCTTTCCAATAACTTGAAATGCAACTTTCAAGTATGATTTATCTTATTTAATAATTTTTTTTTTATTTTTGTTATATTACTATAAAAAAACTATTTCTCCTCTCATCTCAGCTTTATCTCGATTTGATTATGCTCTATTAAATTACATTATTTGATCTATGTTTTTCTTTGTTATGTAATTATATTTTAAAATAATAATTTATTTTTATTTATGCCATTTTATTTTGGTAATTTTGAGTAATATCAGACCTAGATTGAATAGGAAAAACGATGTTGCACTCATTTGCAAGACCTTAGCAAATTAAATGTTCATTCTTTAATTTTAAAATATTATATTTCTTATAACTTTAACATGTTTTTTAAAAAAATTTTGGTTCATTCCTAATTTAATGATTGAAGATTTATTCTAGTTTTCATTAGTTTCTTGGAATGCAGCTTTCGCATACAATCTATTTCATTTCTTCAAGTTTTCTCACTTTTATTTGCATATATTTTTATATAGCTGTAATACCCTATTTTGTGGCCTTAACATCATTTTGGTTTGTTTATGTTACATAATTTTAGTTTATCTCATTTAAACTTCAATATATATTAATTAACATTAAAATAATAATATTTTATACGTAATTCTTACTTACTTTTGTAATTCACAATAGTTCTAAATGAAGTTCGATCGAAATAAAACATTGTTAGATAGTTTACGGCTAGTGATTGCCTTTGAAATATTAATTTTTATGGTTTTGGCTATTTTATGTTTAGGCTTTTTGCATGCATTACTTAACCTTTTCGTCATGCTTGAATTTTTTATCAAGTATGTTACACCTGATCTCCTTCATATCTTAGAATTTGGCTTTCTCTTATAATTTGTATAATTTCTTTAAATGTTTCCCTTCAATTTTGTTTCATCACTCAATAACTCTACAACTCAACTAATTTGAACTTTATAATTCTTTAATTTTATTTTGTTTCATTTATTCAATTAATTTTTCTTCTACATTAATATACAAATATATCTAACCAACATTGAAAAAACAATTGATGTTTTTATGCTTATTTTCTTTGTTATTTGGTAGTTATTCGAAGAATTGAGTAATAAAATATAAACAACTCATCCTTGGACTTCGTTGGAGTTTATCTATGACTTTGGCAAGCTTTATATGATATTTTAATTTTTATCTATTTTGATGTTTGACAATATTACTTTAAATCACTCAAGTATCCTAGAATGTAAGTTTCTTATATAATTTCTTATATTTAATTCATTTCATGTTTTAAAAAGTTATGATTCAATTGCATTATATTATTATGACACTAAAAGTTTTCTTATTGTGTGATGTTTGCATCATTTTTAATTGGTTATATTACAGTTTCCCAACTTGTCTCAATTTAATTTTATTATATATTTAGTTAATATTAAAAGATTGTATTTCAAGAAAAAATGTATTTGGTCATAGAAATTAAAATTAAGGTCAAGTGGTTTTGAAAAAGCATAATTGGATACATCCCAATAAGATATCTAGTTAGATATTCTATTTTATATTTCTAGATATTTTATTTCTAGTGTTTTGTAAAACATTCTAAGATGTTTTGATTGGTTACATATTTCAAAATCAAGGATGTTACCCTTGGTCTCTCTAGTATCCTGTAATATAACTCTCATGTATAATTTATCTCTTTTATCAAATTTTTTCTTTTTATGATTTTATTAGTATGTTATTATAAATGTCCTATCATGTAGCTTTACATCACTTCAATTTGGTAACATTATATTGCTTTAATTTTTCTCATTTTTCCTTTTTCTAATATTTACATAAAATTTAATATAATAATTTGTTATTATTTAAACTTTCTTTAATGTTGTCATTCTTGACAACTTAAAAGGTGGTTCAAGTGACACTAAACAAATGTCGTGTCCTCTTCTCAATGTCCTTTATCCAACAAGATATTGATTTTTAATTTTTTAAAACTATTTTTTCTATAGTTTTGCACTCTTTGAGGCAATTTTTTAGTAGCTTGTTTAACAATAGAGGATACTACATGACTTCTCCCTAAAATATTGAAATGTAACTTTCTTATAAAATTGATATCATCTTATCAAATTTTTGACAATAATTTCGGAAATTGTTATCTAACTCTAGTTCTCCTCTTACAAAACCTTTACATTGCCTTTATTATTTTATATTACATGACTATAATTTTTCTCTTTTAAGCTTTAATGCACATTTTAAAAATGTTAGAATGATAATTTCTTTTCATTTTTTCGTTTTGATAAATAAATTTCATTTCAAACAAAGTCTAATCTAGAAGGGAAAAGCATAATTGGACTCATTTCAACGACCTCTATTGAACTAAATCTTCTTTTATCTACTTTTATATTTTTTTTTCTAGGGTTTTTGCATTCTTTATAAAAAGTTTGAATAATGCTTATGTTAATGATTGATGATAATAAACTTAATCACTGTAGCACCTTCAAAAGCAACACTTTCAAAAAATGTATATCATTTAATTATTTTTTTCATTTCGTTTAAATACAATGTAACTTTAAAACTCCTTACATGTGATGTTTATGATTCAACTTGCCTGTATTACATTTCTTACATTTATGTTATTTTGGCTTTAATATATACTTGCTAAATAAAAAAATAATGACATATTTTTCTATATGGTTATTTACTTTGAAAATTAAAGGAACTCTTGAATGAGGTCAAATGATATGAAACAAATGTTGCTAAACTAACCTCAAATTACCTCTTCAATATAATCTTTACAAGACATTTTCTTTTATTACATATTTAATGACATAAGATGTAATACTAAATCAACTTATCTTGTATTGCAATTTTCCTATATTATTTTCTAATTTTTACAAATTGTTTGCATTGGATTAATCAAATTTTTATATAACTCAGACCCCTCTCTCATATCACCTTTACATATTTTTATTTTGATTATTTATATTATCATAATTTTCCTACTTTAGATTTATTATTTATTTTCTAAATATAAAAATAAATATTTATTATAATTTAAGGTTATTTAAATTGGTAATGCAAGGTAATTTCGAACCAAGTATGATCAAAACCAAATAGATATCAATTGACTCATCTCAATAAGCATGATATAATTAAAAAAAGATTTTTTTACATTTATAAATTTTATTTTAATCATTTCAGCATGACTTATAAGTTATTTCGATTCAAACCTGATTTCATGATTGATTATACTACACTCGTTCTCTTTATTACCTTTTCAACTTTTATATATAATTTATCTCTTTTCTTCAAATGTTTTACTCTATTAAGGTTATATTAGAAAGGCACTACATATCAACTCTCTTTTGACCAATACACAATTTTATTTTCTATATTAGACTGCAATAATTTATCTTATTTGAACTTTAATATTTATTTCGATGATGTCAAAATAAAACATATTATTATTCATGCTTATTTAATTTGATGTAATTCTAATTAAGGATTAATGAAGATAAAGCAAAAGTCGTTTGACTCATCTTGATGATTACTAAATCATTAAATATTCAATTATATATATATATATATATATATATATATATATATATATATATATATATATAATGAGGTATCTTTTAGTAAATAGTCACATTATTTGAGATATTTCAATTCATTTCAGATTTCATAATCGATGATGTTACACAAAATCTCTTTAGTTTCACTAAATGTAACTTATTTATAGAATTTTTCTTATTTTTCCAATTTTTTATTTCATTCGACAATGTTATTACTTATCTCAAATTATCCCCTCATGTGACTTTATATCACTCAACTTTGGTTATGTTACATTGAGTTAATTAACTTTATTTTTTCTTTTTTATATATTTATTTAACAAAAGAAACTACTTATTTTTAAAATGATTATTTTATTTTTGTTATTCATAGTGATCCAAAAGGATGTTTGATCCAAATAAAATAAAAGTTATTAGGCACATCTCAAAGAGTTCTATCCAATTTAACATTTATAATTATATTTTTAAATCTTTTTTCAATCAATGGTATTACACTCAATCTTCTTTATATCTTTGAATGCAAGTTTCTCTTATAATATGTTTCACTTCTTCAAAACTTTTGCTTTAATTTGGTTATATTAGATTCAACCAGCTTATTTTATTTCAACTTTAACGTATATTTACTTAATTTTAAAATAATAATTTCCTATGTTTTATGCTCATTTACATTAAAGATTTGAGATAATTTAATGCAATGCCTTACTAAGATGAAATAAAGGTCATTAGACTCATCTTGTTGAGGTCTATCTAATTAAATAATTATTTTTTCTATTTTCAATTACTTTTGTAATATTTATTTAACTTTTTAATTCATATTTCATTTGGCAATCGAGGATGCTATACATAATGTGCTTAGTATTTTGGAAGAAAACTTTCTCATATAATTTATCTATTTTCTTCAAATGTTTTTTTTTTGTTATAATACTACATATCTCTATATATTGTAGCCTATGACTCATACAATGCCTAATTTAACTACATTATAGTTCTTCAATTTAATATACTTAAATTTTACTAAATATTTAATAAAATTTGAAGTAATAATTTATTACTATTTATATTCATATACTTTGGCAATTTAAAGCCTTTATGAATGAGTTTAGATCTGGATGAATCAATTTTCTTTGGACACATCTTGATGAGTTCTATCTAATTAAATATTCATTTTAAACTTTTAAATATTTTATTTTCTATGGCTTTGTCATGCTTTACAACATATTTTAATTTATACATGATTCGATGATAAAGGATATTACAACACTTGTTTTGTGTCCTAGAGTGGGACTTTCCTATCAAATGTATCTCATTTGAGCTTTATTATACATTCACATAACTTTAAAATAATAAATTTTTTTAGTTATTCTTATTTATTTGGATATTTTGCATTAATTCCAAAAGAAGCCCTACAAAAAAATAACCCTATTTGGACTGATCTTGTGGACATTAATCTAACCAAACATTTATTTTTTAATGTTTCGAATAATTTATTCTTGATGACTTTAGCATGCTTCATAAGTTATTTTTATTGGTATCTTATTTAATAATCAAGTATATTATTCTAGATTCCTTATCTTGGAATTCCATTTCTTCTATAACTTAGTTTATTTCTTCAACATTTTTTCATGTATTTTGTTATATTATTATGTAACTCAATCTTTTATTACTTGGACCTTTATAACTTTATTTTAGTTGTAATACATTATTTCAATTTCAATAATTTGAACTTTAATATATATTTACTTGATAATAAAATAATAATTTTTATTAATTATGCTAATTAACATTGCATATTTAAGGTAATTTCAAATATGGTCTCATTAGGATGAAACAAATATCATTGCTATATTTTATGAGTCATTTTGATTAGTTTCTTATTTGATGATAACGGTTGTTACACTCAATATCTTTAGTTCCTTATAGAACAATTTCCGACACAATTTGATCATTTCTTCCAAATTGCTGCTTTGATTTAGTTATATATTACTATAAAGCTCTTGTTCTCCTCACGTGTAACATTTACATGACCTTGATCAGGCAAAATTACTTGCTTTTTTTTCATATTTTCTCATTTTAAATTTATCATATATTTATTTATAATAAAATGTTATTTTTTTATTTTTATTTGTTATTTATCAATACTTTGTAATAAAAATTGATGTCCAATGAAGATGAAACTAATGTCATTGGACTTATCTTTATGAACTCTATCCAATTAAATATTTATTTTTTAATTTTAAATTTTTTTACGTTTTGATGTTTCATAATGCTTTATGAGAATATTTGAGTCCTTCATGAGTTGAGATCGAGGGTCTTACACTCCATGTCTTTGGTGTATATATTAGGATACAACATACTAATGCAACTTGCCTTATTTTTTTTCAAATTCGTTCTCTTGTGTCATTTATGATTCTTTACTTTGGGTTTATTATATATTTTTTAATTTATCTCATCTCAACTTAAAAATATATTTACTGAATATTTAATTAATGATTCATAATGATTTATAATGATTTATGCTTATTTATTTTTGTAACTTATTTTAATTCTAAAACATGACTAATTAAAAAAAATGCCTTTAAGCTCATCTCAATAAACATTATCTATTTGGATAATCATTTTTAGTTTTTAAAATTTCATTTTCTTATGTTTTGACATGTTTTTGGAGACACTAATTCATACTCGATGATTAAAGATACCATAGTCAAAGATCATAATTTGTCACTATATCACTTTCTCATAAAATTTATATCATTTCTTCAAAAATGTTAGTTTGATTTTATTGTATCACTATGTTACACTAAATGCCATCTCATATGACCATTACATCACTTGAATCTTATTTTATTACATTTCTTTAATTTACCTCATTTTAACATTAATATATGTTTAATTAAAATTAAAAGAATAATTTATTACTATTTATAAAAATTTAGTTTAATAATTATTCTATTTTCAATCTAATGAGACAAAAAAACATTGGACTTACTTTCATGAGCATTATTTAATTATAGTGTCAATTTTATTTTTTTAAACATTTTAATTTTAAAGCTTTACGTACACTTTACAAGATATTTTTATTCATACTAGATTTGTTAATCAGGATTATTACACTCGATCTCCTTAGTTTATTAAAATGCAATATTGTCAATGAATCTATCTTATTTGTTTTTAAATTTAATTTGTATTTGTTATATTAATATGTAACACACAGTCTACTCTAATGTGACCCTTTCATAGATTTAATATCATTATAATACATTTCTTTAATTTACTTGTTTTTGTTATATTGTATGTTTACTTAATATTAAAAATATAATTTATTAATTTTTAAGATTATTCACTTTGGTATTATGTAATAATTCTTAATTAGTTTCGATCGAGACTAGACAAATATGATTGAACTCATATAGACGATCTCTATTTAACTAAATATATATTTCTATATTTTTAAATATTTTTATTTTTTTATACATTCGTCACACTTTAATAGTCATTTTGATTTATACAGATTTGATGACCAAGGATTTTATTTCATCTCTTTTAAAACTTGGAGTGCAACATTCTTGCATAGTCTATCTTATTTATCGATGTCTTTCTCTTTAATTTTTTTTGGTACAAGAAAACTCTTATCCTCATCATATGTGGCCTTTACATGACTTTGCTTTCATCATACTACAATACTTCTTTTTAATTAATTTTAGTTTTAATATAAGTTTTGTTAATATTAAATTCTTAATTTTTTGTATTTTCATTTTAGTCATTCCTAGTAGTTCCTAGATAGTTCTAGTTGGGACTGAACAAATGTTTTTGGATAATTCTAATCAAACTTTTTCTTACAAAGTAGTCATTTTAATTTTTTTTTATATTTTTTTGCTTTAATACCTAGTATAACTACTTCTTATTTTTATCTTGTTGGATGATCATAGATGTTACATTTTATATCTTTAGTATCTTGGAATGCAATGTTCTCATAGAATTTATCCTATTTATTTGAATGTTTTTCTTTTATTTTGCTGTATTACTATGAATCACACATTCTTCTCTTATGTGTCCATATTTATTCGCTTATGCTATCGTACATTGCTTCAATTCATCTAATATCATCTTTATTATATTGTTTTATATTTTAGAACAAAAATTTTTTATTATGTATGTTTATTTATTTTGTAGTTCATGGTAATTTCAAAAAGTCCATTCGTGGCAAAAAATGTTTTTGATTCATCAAGGCAAGCTCAATCCAATAAATATTTATCATTGAATTTTTAAATATCCCATTTTCTATGGCTTTGGTATGTATTATTGGCTTTTGTTTAGTACCCAATTTTAGAATTGAGCATTTTACTCTATCTTTTATCTTAGAACGTAAATTTCTATTATAATTTATCATCTTTCTTAAAAAGTTTTCCTTCTATTTGCTTATATAGCCATGTAACTCTTATAACCTAGCCTATAGACCTCCTATCACTTTAATTTAGTTATAGTACATTCTTTCATTTTGTATCGATTTACTTTTAACATATATTTACAAAATATTAAAAACACAATTTGTTATTACTTAAGTTATTTATTTTTCTAGTGAATAGTAACTCCAAATGTAGTTTAATTATTCACTCACCTCAAGGACCACTCTACATTTTAGTATATACTTTAATTTTTATATTCCTATGTTTACCATTCTCTTTAAGAAATTTAAATTAGTACTTTATTTGATGATTGGAGGCATCATACTTTATCTCCTTAGTTATTGGAAGGCAACTTTCTTCTACAATTTGTCTTCTTTATTCATTATTTTTTCTTTAGTTTAGTTTATTTACAAAGCAACTCTAAATCTAATCTTATGTAATCCTTACATCATTTTTATTTAATTATATATTATAATGTTTTTTATTTTATATTAGATTTACCATATATTTATTGGAAAATTAAAAATAATTTTTTTTATTATTTATGCTTATGTAATTTGTTAATTTATTGTAATTTTAAATAAGATTTGATTGAGAAAACATAGTTGGATTTGTTTAAATGGGATCTCTTTAATTATATATTCATGTCTATAATTTTTTAAAGCTTTGTTTATTTAATTACATATTCATCCAACTAATTATAATCTAGTTTATCTCACTTTCAATAAATGAAATAAATTTTACAAAAATATTTCTTTCTAAGATAATGAAGAGATCGATAGAAGAAATCCTAATTTCCAAATTTGGTACAAATCAAAATGTCTCATAAAACATGCAACACTTTACAAATTAAAATAATTAATAATATAAATAAATATATAATTGGATGAAATCTCTTTTGCATGATATCCATCAAACCTCCTTTAAAATTATTCCAATTACCAAAGTAATTAGACATAAATAACAACAAATTTAAACTTTATTATTAAGAAAATATATATTAAAAATAAAATATGATAAATTATATTAATGTAATATATTGAAATCAAAGGAAAGTAAAGGTTAAATGATAGTGGAATTAGGGTTTGATGTTAATATGATAAAATAAAAGTTGAGTTTAGAGATACTAAAGAGACTATGTGGAACATCCTCCATCAAATTTGGTATGAATAAAAATGACTCATAAAATATTTAAACTCCTAGCAAAATAAATATTTACTAATATAAGAAAAATTTTGTGTATAGATAAGGCTCATGAAGATCATTCAAATTACGTTTGCTGCACATCGATCAAAACTTGCATGTAACGACTATGAACTAAAAAACTAAATAAGCATAAACAATAACAAACTTTTACCTTAATATTATGAAAATATATGTTAAATATATGATGTGATAAATTAACGAAATATAAATCAAAAAAGAAAATTTGAAAAAATGAATAAAATTACATTGTAAAGTTACATTCAAAGATAGTAAAAAGATCAAGGGTAAAGTCTTTGATCATGAAATAATGTACGAATAAAACTTTCTCGTGCGGCTTGTGAAAACCCTAGATGATAACTTTTAAAAAAATCAAATATCTTTTAATTTATTAAAAATCACCATGATGTGTCCAACAAGGTTTTCCTTATTTGTACCAATCTTAGATTAGAATTACCACAAATTGTCAAAAAAAAAACTTATATAAGAATAAACTATTGTTTTAATTGTTAAATATTATGTATTAAAAGCTAAAATCAGATAAATTGATAATTATTCTATCTTCATCACAAGCCATTAAGAATTACTATGAGTTATTAATGTAAAAAAAGATATGTAATAATTATAAAGTATTACTTTAATATGAAGTAAACATATCTTAAAGCTAAAATCAGATAAATTTAAGCTATTTAACATAAGAAATCAAAGTAGCATAGAAGATACAAGATAAGAGAATTTGTGTTTCATAGTGCTTTAACCAAATAAAAATAGAATATTTAAAGAAAATGTTATAAATGGTACATAAAAGTTACTTTCTATGATATTAAGGAGTTCAATAGTAACATCCTCAGTTCTAAAGTCACAAATGAATCAAAATATATTGTAAAGCTTTTCAAAGCCTTAATAATAAAATATTTGTAACTTTTCAATTTGTCTTAGTTATATTACATTGTAATTCTAGATGTTTATTTCATGTGGCATTTACATTGCTTTTATTTACTTATATTATATTGGCCAAGTTATTTAATTTTAGTTTAATATATATTTATAAAAAAATAAAAAAAGTATTATTTTTTATTCTTATTTAATTTTTTTAAATAATTTCAAATAATGTTTCATCAAGAAGAAACAACTATCGTTAAGCTTTTTTGGACTAGCTTTATCAAATCAAATATTCAATTTTGTTAATTTTAGATATTATATTTCTTGGTGTTTTAGCCCATGCTAGTTGATATTTTGATTCATATATAACATATTTATAAAGGAGACTATAGCTGATCTCCTAAGTATCTTGTAATAAAACTTTATGGTATAATTTATCTAGTTATTTCAAAATTTTATTTTGATTATGTCATATTTTTAAATCATTTCCATATTTTTTAATATATTCAATTTGAAACTAATTTAATGGTTGATGGTTTTATTCATTACCTATTTATTATCTTGAAATTTAAATTTCTCGTACAATTTATGTCATTTATTCAAATATTTTTCTTTGAATTTGTTATCATCTTATTAAACTCTAGTTCACCACTTATGTGACCTTTAAATCAAATTTATTTGATTATATTTTATTTCTTCAATTTATTACATTGAAGTTTTAATATATATTCACATAATGTTAAAATATAATTTAATATTATTTATGTTTATTTAATTTAGTAATTCAAGGTAATTTCAAATGACATCTAATCTTAAATGAATTGTTGTTGTTGGACTATCTTGAGGATATCCATCCATCTAAATAAACATTTTGAAAATTTTAAAAAAATATTTTTTCACTTTAGCATGTTTTACAACTTATTTCAATTCTTTGATGATTTGATTTTGGAAGTCATTACTCTATGTTCCTTAGTATATAGGAAAGATATGTTTCTAATAATTTATCTCAATTCGTCAACTTTTTCACTTTGATTTGGTTATTATATCATTTAACTCAATCTTTTGTCATGTGTCCTTGCATATCTTCCATTCAATTGAATTACATGATTTCAGTTTATCTTGTTTATGCTTTATTACATATTTACTTAATATTGAAACAAAACTTTTTCTTATTTATATTCAAACAAAGTTTGGTTGAGATGAAATTATCATAGTTGTACTCGTATCACATAACTTATTAAATATTAAATTACATATTTAATAATATTTTAAATTTTATGATTTTGGTATGTCTATATGGAATTTTGATTAGTACCTAATTTGATGATTGAGGATATTGCATTCAATCTCCTTAGTATCTTAGAATGGAAGTTTCCTAAACAAATTAACATATTTCTTCAAATATTTTGCTTTGAATTGCTTATATTATGATGAATCTCTAATTCTCCTGTTGTTTAACTTCTACATCATTTTATTATGATAAATTATGTTATATCAATTTATGTCATGTCAATATTCATATATATTTACTTTCAATTAAAATAACATTTTACAATCATTTAGTTTTTTTTTATTTAGTAATTCACCATAAATCCAAACATTATCCATTGGAGGCAAAACTTATGTCACCTGACTCGTTATCACAAGATCTATTTATCAAATATTTATTTATATATTTTGAAATGCATTAATTTTTAACATGTTTTTGTGATTTATAAGAAATTTTTATTTTTAAAAAATTTGAAGATCGAGAATGCTACACTCCATTTCTTTAGTATCTTGCAATGCATGATTCGATAAAATTTATCTCATTTCTTCATATTTCTCTCTTTGGATTGGATATATTATAATCCAAGTCTAAACATACTCTCCTATGACAATTGCATTTTCTTTGATTTTGTTGCGCTACATTGTTTCAATTATCTCTTCTAAACATTTAAACATATTTGCATGACATTCAAATGAAAATTTTATATATTTAAGCTTAGTGGATTACATATTTTGTAGTGTTCTATTCTTAATGAACTTGATCTGAAATTTTTTTATTTTTCTTTTCTCAATTTTTTCTAGCATTTTTGCATATTTTATAGGACATTTCAATTCATAATCTATTTAACGATCGAAGATGCTACACTTGACCTGAAATATTTGTTAGAATAAACCTTTCTCATAGTACTTATTTCTTTTTCTTCAAAAAATTCACTTCCATGTAGTTATATTATCTTGCAACTCTAAATATCCTCCCGTTTAGCCTTTACATCACATTATTTTTGCTATATTACATTGCTTTAGTTCATCATATTTAGCCTTTAATATATATTTATTAAAAAATTACAAATATAATTTTTTATTATTTATTCTTATTAACTTTAATAATTTTCTATAATTTTAAAGAGATTTGATCAAAATAAAATAAAAGTCAATGGACTAGTCTTAATGTGCTTTAACAAACAAAATAATCAACTTTATATTTTTTAAATTTCATTTTCCAAGATATTTGTATATTTTAAGCGATATTATGATTTGCACCTAATTTAATGATTGCGACTAATACACTCGGTCACCTTGATATCTTTGAATGCAATTTTCTCGTATGCCTTATTTTATTTCTTCTAATTTTTACTCTAATTTAATTAATTGATATCTAACTTTAAATCTTCACTAATGTCACCTTTACATTCATTTGATATGGTTTTATTAGATTGCTTAAATTTATCTTAACTGAGATTTAATATATAATTACTTCATATTTAAATATTATTTTGTAAATTATTTATGCTTACATACATTTATAATATAAATTGATTCGAAATGTTGTTCTATAGTGACCAAGTAAATGTCATTTGACTCATGAAACAATTCCTATAAAATCAAAAAATTAATTTTATTCTTCGAAATTATCTATTTTTTATATACTTGTCATTTTTTCATCTTTTTGATTCATAATAATTTGTCAAACGAGAATGTTGCACACAATCTCTTTAAGACCTTGTAATATAAATTTACTAACTTTTTTATTTAAACTTTTTCATTTTAATTTTCTTATAATACTATGAAACTTTAATACCCATCTTATGTGTCCTTTATGTTGATTCAATTTTCTCATATTAAATCATTTCAATTTAACTCATTTAAACATCCATATATATATAAATATATATATATATATATAAATATATATATATATATATATATATATATATATATATATATATATATATATATATATATATATATATATATATATATATATATATATATATATACTTATTATTAAAATAATAATTTATTTTTTAATTTTACTTTCTTATTGTTGTAATTTGTAGTAATTGCAAAAATCTACTAGTCTACAGGAAATACACATTATTTAACTAATAAAAAACCCTATTTTATTAAATTTTCATTTTTAAATTTTAAAATATAATGCCTCTTATGGCCCTAGTATGCTTTAGAGGAACTTTTAATTTTTATCATACTTATTGAATGTGAATGTCGTATAAGATATTCTTAATATCTTAGAGTGTAACTTTCAAGTTTAATTTATCTCGTTTATTCAAAAAGTTTGCTTTAATTTTTTTATTTTACTATGACAAATTAATATTAGTATTACGAAGTAATATCAGATCAAGTCTGATTGAGATGAATAAATGTTTTTCTACTTATTTGGATGGCCTTGATCTAGTTAAATAATCATTTCTTAATTTTTTAAATCTTACATTGTTTATGACTTTAACATGTTTTACAAAAAAATTTTATTCATACCTAATTTAATAGTTGAGGATTTATTCTACTTCTCTTTAGTATCTTAAAATGCTACTATCACATACAATTTATCTCATTTCTTAAGCATATAGTTCTTTTGTTTGCTTTTATTTCTATGTAACTATAATGCCATATCATGTGGCCATAACTTCACTTTGATTTAGTGATATGACATAGTTTCAATTTGTATCATTTCGAATTTAATATATTGTTATTCTGTTAAACTAATAATATTTTATTATTAAATTTTTTTTATATTTGTAATTGTTACTAATTCCAAACAATGTTTGAATGAGATGAAACAAATAATATTGGAATCATCTTGGCTAGCTATATACATTCAAATATTTATTTTTATCATTTTCACTATTTTATTTTTAGTGTTTTTGCATGTTGTACTTGTCATTTGCATTCACATATGGTTTTGCAATCAAGGATGTTACCCTTTACCTCCTTTGTATCTTAGAATTTAACTTTTTCTTATAATTTGTATCAATTATTTAAATGTTTACCTTTAATTTGGTTATATTTAACTTAACTCTAAAACTCTACTCATTTTACATCTAAAATGCTTTAAATTTATTATATTATACTACTTTAATTAATCTAACTTTAGCATTGGTATATAAATATATTTAGTTAATATTAAAATAATAAGTACTTTTTCTAATCTTCTTTTGTTTTTTAATTAGTATTTATTTGAAGCACTATCTAATTATGTAGAAACAAATAAACCTTGAACTCCTAATGATATTTATTGTTTTTTCTTTACATGATATTTCGATTATTTTCACAGTTGATGTTTAAGCATAGTACTTTATAGTCTTAAGTATCCTAGAATATAATTCTCTCATATACTTAATCTTAACTTTTCAAATTTGTTACTCTGAATTGGTTATATTGCTTTGTTACTCAAAATCTCTCAATCTATGGCCTTTATTTTGATTTCATTTGGTTATATTGTATTGCTTCAAATTATAAAAGTTTAGCTTTAATATATATCTATTTAATAGTATAAAAAAATTATGATTAGATATGTATATTGAATTTTGTAATTATTGCTAATTGCAAATGATGCCTAATTCACATAAAATAATGTCCGTTGGACACATTCTTATAATATTTATCCCATTAAATATTCTTTTTTAAGCTTTATATATTTTACTTTTAAGTATTTTGACTCTCTTTATGAAGCATTCTTATTTGTACCTAACTTAATGATCAAGTATATTACATTCAATTACTTTAGGATATTAAAATTTAACTTTTCGTATAATTTAATTGATTTCTAAAACCTTTGTGCTTTAATTTAGTAATGTTAATATATAAATCTAAATAACCACTTGTGCGATCTTTACACAGTCTTTATTGGGCTATGTTACATTCCTACAACTTATCTAAACTAAAGCTTAATTTACATTTACTTAATATTAGAACAATAATTTTTTTTATGCAAATTTATTTAGGTATTTTATTGTAATTTGAAGAGAGGTTTGACTGTGACAACAAATTTGGTTAGATTCATCTTGACAAGTGCTATCTAATTAAATGTGAGCTTTTATTTGTTTTTTAAATATTTTATTTTCCATGGTTATTTCATTCTTTATTAAAAATTTCAATGCATGCTATGTTTATCGATCGAATAAGCTACACTTGGATCTGCATAGTATCTTAAAATGCAACTTTCTCATAAGAAATTTATCTCATTTTCTCAAATGTTTTGTTTTCATTTAGTTATATTACCATGAAACTTTAAATCTCCTCTTATGTGATTTTTAAATAGCTTTAATATTCTTCTATTATGTCCTTTTAAATAAACTAATTTAATCTTTAATATAATTTACTTAATGGTAAAATAATAGTTTACTATTACTAACTATTATTTACTTTATAATTTTTAGTAATTGAAAAAAGCTCCAATTGAGATACTTTGATTTTTATCTAATTTGATGATTAATGGTATTAAACTTGATCTTATTAGTATATTTGTAGACAACTTTTTGTCTGTAATTTATATCAATTTTCTGCAAAAGTGTTTTCATTTAATTACATTATATTTCTATGAAACTAAAATATTCTTGTTATGTGACCTTTGCATCATTTTTATTTGTTTATATCACATTTCCTTAATTTACCACATTTCCATTTTATCATATATTTAATTAATATTAAAAAACATTTTATGTTTTTATATAGTAATCATAGAATTTCCAATTGAGGGCTGATTAGGGTGAAAACATGTATTTGGATACATCTTGATAAGACAACCAATGCTCAACTAGATTTTTATACATATTTTATTTCAAGTGTTTTGTAAAACTTTCTAAGATATTTTGATATGTTACATATTTCATGATCATGAATGTTACCATTGATCTCCTTCGTATCTTAGAATGTAACCTCTCGTATAATTTACCACATTTTTCAATTTTTTTCTCTTATTTGGTTTTGCCACTTTGTAATTCGAATCCCCTCTCATGAAACCTTTGTATGACTTTGATTTAGTAATATTATATTGCATCAGTTTGCCTCACTTTTACTTTATCATATATTTACATAAAAATTAATATAATATTTTATTATGATTTGTGCTTATTTATTGTCATCATTCTTAGTAACTTAATACATGGTCTAAATGATAGAAAATAATAGTCGTTGGCCTCTTCTCGATGACATCTATCCAATTGGTTATTTATTTTTTAAAATCTTTCATTTTTTATAGTTTTAAAATGCTCTATAAGGCATTTTTTTAGTAAGTAATATAGGATATTACCCAAGTTTTCCTTAAGATATTGGAATGCAACTTGCTTATAAAATTTACGTAATCTTTTCAAAATTTTGACATTAATTTGGTATAATAATATGTAATTCTTGTTCTCCTCTTGTGAAATTTTTAAATCACCTTTATTGTGTTACATTACATTTCTATAATTTTTCTCTTATGAGGTTTAATGCATATTTACCTAATATTAAAATGAAAATGCCCTTTTAATTTTTTTAATCTTTATAATTCAAATTAATTTCAAACAATATCAACTTTAGAAGAAAAAATGTAATTAGAATCATCTTAATGAACTCTATTGAACTAAATATTCTTATCTTTACTTTTATAAATTTTTGGCTACAATTTTTGCATGCTTTATAAGAAATATTGAATAATGCTTGTGTTAATGATTGATGATGTTAAACATGGTCTCCTTAGTATCTTCAAAAGCAACATTCTCATAAAATTTATATCATGACATTAATTTGTTTTGCTTTGATTTGCTTTAAATATTATATAATTATAAAACTTCTTACATGTTATACTTATGCTTTGATTTGGTTAACTACATTACTTCAATTTTCATTATTTTAAGTTTAATATATATTTACTTAATACTAAAATAATAATTTATTATTATTTAACTTATCTTTTTAAAATTAATTGTAGTTAAGGACAAGGTTTTATGATATGAAACAAATGTTGGTAAGCTCAGCTCAACTTGATCTATGCAAATCTTTACAAGACATTTTTTGTTCATAACATATTTAACAATACAAGATGTTACACTTAATCAACTTTGTAACTAATATTGCAATTTTCCTGTACAATTTATTCTATTTCAATGAATTGTTTGCATTGGACTACTCTTATTATTATATAACTTAAAGTCTTCTCCCAAGCGACCATTACATTTCTTTATTTTGATTTAAATATATTGTCTTAATTTATCAAATTATTTAATTATTATCTATTGAGTTATTATTAAAATAATTATTTATTACTATCTAAGATTATTTACCATAGTAATGGAAAGAAATTTCAAACTAAGTTTGATCAAAACTAAAGACATACCAATTGATTCATCTTGATGGGCTTCATCTTATTAAATAAATCATTTTTTACTTTTATAGATTTTATTTTCAAGTATCGTTGCATGTTTTACAAGATATTTCAATTTAGATATGATTTCATGGTTCATGATATTGCCCTCGATCTATTTACTATTATGGAATACAAGTTTTCAATATAATTTATATCATTTCATCAAACTTCCCACACTGGTTTGGTTATATTGTAATGACACTATAAATCAACTCTGTTTTCACCTATACAATATTTTTATTTGTTATATTATATTTCATCAATTAATCATATTTGAGCTCGAATTTCTATTTACTTTATGTTAAAATGAATTTTTATTTTCATTTATTCTTATTTATTTTTGTAATTTGTTAAAATTTTAAATGATGTCCAATTAAGACAATGCAAATGTTTTTGGACTCATCTCAATGTTGACTAATCATTAAATATTTAATTATATATATAACTAGGTATTCTTTTGGTGATTTTACACATTCTTTGACATATTTCCAATGATAGTTAATTTCATAATTGAGGATGTTATACTCAATCTCATTAGTATCTAGAAATGTAAGTTTTTCATTCAATTTATCTTTTTTTATTTTTTGATTTCCTTCTATTATGTTATTATGAATCTCAAATTATGCCCTCATGTGACGTTTATATCACTTAAGTTTCATTATAATACATTGCCTAAGTTGATCATATTTTAGCCTCATTATATATTTATTTAATGTTTTAAAAATAAAGTTATTTTTATTAATGTTTGTTTGTTTTAGTAACTCATAATGATCCAAAAGGACATGTGATCCAAACGAAGCTAGGGTCATCAAATTCATTTGGAAGAGCTTTATCCAATTTAATATATACATTTGTATTTTTAGATATTTGTTTTTCAAGGTAATTGGAATGCTTTTTGAGTCATTTTAGTTCATACATAATTGAGCAATCAAGGATACTAAATTCAAATCCTCTTTATATCTTTAAACACAACTTTCTATTATAATTTATTTCGTGACTTCAAAGCTTTTGCCTTGATTTTGTTTTATTCTAAACTAAACTAAATTTATTATCATATGGCCTTTATACTATTTTTATTTAGTTATATTACATTCCAGCAACATATCTTGTTTTAGCTTTAACATATATATCTTTAATTAAAAAAATAAATATATTAAATTTTATGCTCATTTACAATATATTATAATTTAATTCAAGGTCTAATTAAAATGAAATAAATATTGCCCAACTCATCCCATCGAGCTATATCTTATTAAAAAATGACATTTCCATTTTATGTATTTTATTTTCTTTTTCTTTTGCATGTGACTTTTTGATCCATAATTGATCTGATAATTGATGATACTACTCTTAATCTACTTTGTGCTTTTGAAGGTAACTTTTTGCTATAATTTATATATTTTATTCATATTTTTTATTTTTTTATAATATTATGTAACTCTGAATGACATCCTATGTGACTGATACATCACTTATATTTAATTAGATTATAATGCTTCAATTTAATACTTTTCAATTTTACTATAGGTTAATTAAAATTAAAGTGATAATTTATTACTATTTCTACCTATTTACTTTTGGCAATTCAAATGTTCACCAATTAGGTTGGATTGAGTGGAAACAATTTCCTTTGGACCCACCTCGAAGAGCTCTATCAAATTAAATATTGTTTAAACTTTATAAATATTTTATTTTTTATGGCCTTGGCATGCTTTATGATAAATGTTTAGTTATACATGATTTGATGGTATAAGATATTACACTAGATCTATTAAATGTCTTTGAATGACTTTCCCATAAAATGTATTTAATTTGTACTGTATTATACATTGACATAATGCTAAAATAATAATTTTAAGTTAATTATGCTTATTTACTTTGGCAATTTGCACTAATTCCAAATGAAGTCCTACAAGGGAAAAACAATCCTTATTAGAATTATCTTATGGTGATCTATTTAATAAAACATATTTTTTAAATTTTTGAATAATTTTTGTCAATGATTGTAGCATGCTTTATAATTTTTCTTGGTTCATATTTTGTTTTACAACCACGAATTTTATTCTAGATCACTTGATACCTTAGAATACAACATCTATAATTTTTTTATATCTTCCAAATTTTTCATTTTATTTGGTTATATTATTATTTAACTCTAAATCTTCTCTTATCTGGCATTTAAGCTTTAATATATATATTTTTAATATTGAAGCAATACCTTATTATTAATTATGCTTATTAACATTGTTTATTTATGGTAATTTTAGACAAAGTTCGATTGAGATGAAGCAAACATCATCTGGATCATCTTGATGAGCTATACCAAATTAAAAATAAATTATATGTCTTATTTTTCTATGATTTTGGCATATTTTGTGACTTTTTTACTAGTTTAATTGATTATTAGGCTATAGCACTTGATATCCTTAGCATCTTATAATTTTTACAACATAATTTGATAATTTCTTCCAAATTTTTGCTTTCATTTGCTTATATTACTAATAAACTCCTACTCTCCTCTAATGTGACCTTTACATCACTTTGATTATACTAAATTACACCATTACATATTTTATCATTAAAACTTTAACATATATTTGCTAAATAATAAAATAATATTTTATTATTATTTATATTTTTTATTTTTTAATTCTCAGTAATTAAAAATGATGTCTTCTAGAGACAAAAATAAAGTCATTTGACATTTCTCAATGTGCTTTATTCAATTAAATATTTATTTTCTATTTTTAAATTATTTTATTTTCTTATCTTTCATAATGCTCCATGAGAAATTATCATTCATATAATGATTTGAATATTGAGGATGTTACACCCCATCTCCTTGCTCTTATGTGGTTTATCTCAACTTTTCATATTTTTTTATCATATCTCCTCTATACTGCTTTAATTTTTAGTTTATTAAAATTCTTTAGTTTATCTATTCTAAGCTTTAAAATATTTTTACTTAATATTCAATTAATAATTTATAACTATTTATGCTTATTAATTTTGTAATTCACTTTAATTTTAAACCAGGTCTAATCAAGATATGAAAATTCCATTAATCTCATCTTAATGACATCATCTCATTAGATTTTTACTTTTATTTTTTTATAATTTTATTTTCTATTGTTTTGACATATTTTTAAGATAATATAATTAACTTTCTTGTAAAATTTATATAATTTATTCAAAAATTTTGCCTTTATTTTATTATATTATATGTAACTATAAATATCCTCTCATATGAACATTACATTAGTTTGTTTTTTTACATTACACTGCTTTAATTTATCTAATTATATTTTTAATATATATCAAATTAAAATTAAAACAATCATTTATTATTATTTGTGCTTACTTATTTTTATAATTTATTGTAATTTTAAATGATATCTAATCAAGACAAAATAAACGTTAGAATTACCTTGATAAGCCTTCATCTAATAAGAGAGTCATTTTAATTATTTAGACATTTTAATTTCTAACATTTTTATATGCTTTACAAGATATTTTCACTCTTATTGGATTTTTAATCAAGGTTGTTGCACTCAATCTAATTAATTTCTCAAAATGTAATATTATCAAACAATTATTCTCAATATTTTTAATTTTTTACTTTAGTTTGCTTATATAAATATATAACTCTAAATCTACTCTCATCTTACCTTTTCGTTGATTTACAAATGTTATATCACATTGCTATAGTTTAGCAAATTTTAGTTTTAATAAAAATTTAAGTAACATTAAAATAATAATTTATTATTATTTATGCTTTTTTAATTTTTTTAATATATAATACTTCTTAATGACATTCTATCAAGACCTAGTAAACATTATTTGATTCATCTATAGAATCTCTATTGCACTTATTATTTATTCCTATATTTTGTTTATAGATTTCTCACTCTTTACTAGTCTTTTTGATTCATATAGATTTGGTAATCAAGGATGTCACAGTTGATCACCTTGGAAACTTTAAATGCAACTTTCTCATATACTTTAGCTGGTTGGACTTTTACATCACTTTGATTTCATCATACTACAATACTTAAATTTAATTAATTTTATCTTTAATATATTTTAACATAATAATAAAATTAGAATTTTTAATATTTTACTTTATTCACTCTTAGTAATTTCGAAAGACTTCTAGTTAGGATAAAACAAATGTTATTGGACAGATCTGATGAAACTCTATCTTATTAAATTTTTGTTTTGTTTTTTTACAAATTTTGTTTTCCTTTGCTTTAGCACCCTTTACAAACTTTTTTGACCTTAATTGATTTGATGATCAAGGATTTTACATTGGATATCTTTAGTATTTTTTGATGCAAATTTCTCATATAATTTATGATATTTATTTAGCATTTTTTTTCTTTTTTTTTCTTTATATTACTATGGATTACATAATCTTCCCTAGTGTTACTTTTCCATTGATTTGATTATATTAGTATTACTTTGCTTTCATCCTTCTAAAAAGATCTTTATTGTACTGTTTCTTTATTTTAAAATAATAGTTTATTATTAAGTATGGCATTTGATTAATACCTAATTTTATAATCATGCATTTTTCTCTAAATCTCCCTAGTATTTTAGAATGTAAACTTTTTTATTTTATTTTATGAAAAATTATGCTTCCTAATTTTCATAGTTTATAGTAATTCAAAATGAGGATAAATCAAAATAAAACAAACATCATCGGACTGAATTCAATGACTATTGTCCATTTAAATATTTATTTCCATATTTTAACGTTTTATATTCTTGAATTTAATTATGTTTTTTGAGACATTTGAATTAATACTTGATTTGAAGATTGAAGATGCCACATTTTATCTCCTTAGTTGTTGGAAAACAAGTTTCCTCCGTAATTTGTCTTATTTATTCTTTATTTTTACTTTGACTTAGTTTTTATGCAACTATAAATCTCACCTTATGTGAAATTAACATCATTTCAATCTAGTTAATTATTTTATTGAGTCATTTTGTCTTTTTTTTACAAGTAGTATATATTTACAAAAAAATTTAAAAATAATAATTTTTTAATATTCGTGATTATTTAATTTTGTAATTTATTATAATTCTAAACAAGATTTTATTGAGAAGAAATAAACATCGTTGCACTTATTTTGATGAGATCTATCCAATTATATATTCATTTCTATATTTTAAAATTTGTTTTATAGAATTATATATTCATCTCCAACTAATTAAATATTAATTTATCTCACTTTGAATAAATGAGATAAATTGTACAAAAAAGTTATACTCCAAGATTCTAAAGATATCGATAGATGAATCCTTGATCACAAAATTGTTTATGAATCAAAATGTCTAGCAAAGCATGTAAAACATTGGAAATTAAAGTAATTAATAATATAAAATGAATATATATCTATTGATAAGACCTCCTTTGCATTGTATTCTTCAAACCATTTAGAATTATTCAAACTATCATAGTAATTAAAAATAAATAATAGTAAAGTAATACTCAAATATTTAGAAGATGTATATTAAAACTGAAATAAGGAAAATTAAGGTTATGTAATTTATTGAAATCGAAGGAAAGTAAAGGTTACATGATAGTTGAATTAGAGCTTCATATTAATATAACAATATAAAAGGTGAGTTCCAAGATACTAAATAGACTATGTGGAACATCCACACTCATCAAATTAGGTATCAATAAAAATGACTCATAAAATATACTAAATTACAAGAGAATAAAAATTTACCAATATAAGAATAACTATGTAATTACATAATGTTCCTCAAATTAATTCAAATGACATTTGTTTTGCATCGATTGAACCCTATATGTAACCACTATAAATTACAAAACTAAATAAGAATAAATATGATTCAATTGTTAATTTAATATTAAGTAAACATATAATAAGTCTAGAATGAGATAAATTAGAACATAATAAATTGAAGAAAAAAATTAAATAACATAAATTATTTATTAAACTTAAATTCCAAGAAACTAAATAGATCAAGGGTACCATCCTTCATTATGAAATAGGGTAGAATAAAAATTTCTCATGAAGCAAGCAAAAATACTAGAAAAAAATTAAAAAGAAATTTTAATTCAATAAAAATTAGTACGATGTTTCCAACATTTATTTCATTTGTATTACTCCTAATTTAGAATTACTACAAATTATCAAAATAAAAAAAAATCTTTTATAACAGTAAACTATCATTTTAATTTTAAGTAGTTTTGTATTAAAAGCTAAAAATGAGATTTATTGAAGCAATGCAATATAACAACATCAATGCATCATAGTGGTAAAATGATGGGAGATTTATAGTTACATAATGATACAACTAAACAAAGGCCAAACATCTCATAAAATGAGATAAATAAAATAAAAAATTTCTATTACAAAATACTATGAACATCTAATATTAGATGCCAAACCACAGAAAATAAAAATATTAAAAAATGTAAAATTAATGTAATTAATAAAGCTCATTGATCCAATTTCACTAATGATTATTTTTTCTCAACAAAACCTTAATTGGAATTACTCAAAAAAACCAAAAGTAATATATAAAAATAATAATAATTTATTATTTTTAATATTATAATTATATAGAAAAGCTAAACTTAGATAAAATGATTTAATATAGTAATCCAAATTAAAAGAAAATATTTAAATAGAAGAGATAAATCATATAAGAACATTACATTCTAAGATACTGAGGAGATCTAGTGTAACATTAATGATCTCTAAATCATGTTCAAATTTATTTTTATCATAACATATGTAGAAATAATATAAAATAAAAATTGAAACTTTAATTGTAAAAAAACTTTATTAAACAATTCCAACAATATTTGTTTCATCTTCAGTGGACTACATTTGGAATTAATGCAAAATGCCAAAATTAAATTAAATTTGGAATTCACACTTAAAGAGAGCTAATGTTGCATAATAAGATAACCAAATCATCAAGAACATATGTAAGGAATAAGAAAACTTCTATAGGAAAGTAGCATTCTATGAAACTAAAAAGAGCAAGTATATATTCCTCAACCATTAAATTAAAAAGGAATCAAAATTTTTCTTAAAAAATGCCACACCAAAAACTATTTAAAATTATAGAAATCAATATTTTGTTTGTTAGAGCTCATTAAGAAAAATTGATAGTAATAAAACGAAAGTTAAATAAATTAAGGAAACATTATATAACCAAAAACATTGATGAATGTTCATGCAAAATAAGATTTTTATTTAAATAGCAATATAGCTAAATGAAAAAAGAAAATTTGAAGAAATGATGTGAAGCATACAATAATGTTACATTTCAATATACTAAATATGATTGAATGTAACATCCTTGATCATTAAATCAAGTATGAGTCATAATATCTAGTAAACCATGCCCAAAATAAAAAAAATATTTAAAAAGTATAAAATGAATACCCAATTTAATAAAGTAATTTGTGACAAGTCTAATGATATTTTCTTTAGTTTGAAAAGACATAGTCTATAATTAAAATAAATTACTAAAGTAAAAAACTAATAATAATAATAACAAATTATCATTGTGCTTTTTAAAAATATATATATATATATAAGGCTAAAATGAGATAAATTGAAGTAAAGTAATATACAATAAAATCTTTGTGATATAAGGCAACACAAGAGATGAATGGGAGCAACATAGTAATATAAGAAATCAAAGAAGAGGATTGAAGAAATAATATAATTTATGTGAAGAAGTTGCATCCTAAGAAACTAAGAATGTTTGAGTGTTGTGTTCTTGATAGTCAAATAATTTAGGAATAAAAAAAACCTTGTAAAACATACCAAAATCCCAAAAACTTAAATATATTAAAATATGTAAATAAATTTTAATTTGTTTAAGCTCTTCAGGATGAGTCCAACGACATAACTTTCATCTCATTTAGGCCTAAATTTAAATTAGTGTGAGATATAAAATAAATAATCATAACTAATAATCAATTAATATTCTTGTATTTAGTAAATATATAATAAAGTAAAAACTTAAAAAATTAAAGCAATATTGTATGCAAAATTAAAATGACGTAAACATCACAAGACCCAAGATTTAGAATTTTATTGTAATATAAAAAAATCTAAGAGAAAACTTTGAAGAAATGACGTAAATTATACCTCAAAGTTTTATTCTAAGTCAATAAAAAGATGAAAAAGAGATATTCTCAACTATTAAATTAGGTAAAAAGCAAAACCTTATAAATCATGTAGAAGTTCTAGAAAATAAAATATTTAAAACATCTAAAATAATAATTAATAATGTAAACCTAGTTTAGATAAGTCTAATTGCATTTGCTCGATCATGATCAGACTTACTTAAGAATCACTACAAATTACTAAAACAAACCAATAAAAATAGTAATATATTATTATTATTATCTTAAGATAAACTTACATAAAGGAGAAAATAATATACATTTTGGCAAAGTAATATATAATGAGTCAATGTGTTTCATTCCAAATTAAGGCAATGTAAGGTTCACATATGAAGAAATTTAAGACTAATTCAAAGAGAGACATTTGAATAGATGGCATAAATCTCTAGTAAAGTAGCATTACAAAACACATAATGATTAAGAGAAATATCCTCGATCAACAAAGTAGATATCAATTTGAATTTCTCTTAAAACTTGCCAAAGTACTAAAAAATATTGTATTTTAGTGCATTAAAACTAATATTTCATTTGATACAACTCCTTAAGATGAGTCCAACAATGTTTTTTTCGTCTCTACCAAACATTTTTTCGAATTACTTCTAATTACAAAAAGAAATAAGCATAAATAATAAGAAATTATTGTTTTAAAATTAATTAGATACATATGGAAGCTGAGATGACATAAATTTTACTAATAGAATTAACCAAAACAAAGCAAAATAATGCTCACAATAGAAAACTTTAGGGTTACATAGAAATATCACAATATTAAAACAATTAGAAGAAATGAGTTAAATTAAATTAGAAAGGCATATTCAAAGATATTGAAGAGACTAAAGGGAATATTCCTAGTCATCAAATTAGGAATGAGTCGAAATGTCTCAAAATCTATTACAAAACTCAAAAAAAGTAATTAAAATATGAAAAAAATTTAATTTGTTTCATCTTTATTATACCTCATTTGTAGTTAGTACAAATTACTAAAATAAAATAATTATAAATAATAAGAAAATTCTATTTTAATATTAAGCATAATTAAGCTAAATTAAGATTAATTGAATCATTACAATATGACCAAATAAAAGCGATGATAAGGTCACACAATAAGAGATTTAGAGTTACTTAATAATATAAAAAAACTTTGAAGATTAGTTAAATTGTCCAAAAAAAGTTACTTTACCAGATACTAAAGGGATCGAGTATGACATCCACAATCATCAAATTAGGTAAAAATTGCATCGTCTAGTAAGATATATAGAAATAAAATAAAATAAATATTTTAAAAAAACATAAAGATAATAGTATTTAATTACATAGAGCATGTTGAGATGAGTTTTAATAGCATTTCTTTCTGATCCATTATGTCCTGTTTTGAACTATTATGAATTACAAAAACTAACATAAAACTTATAATGCCTTATTTTTGGAAATAGTTGATATATATCAAAGCTAAAATCAGAAAAACTAAAAAAAAAAGTAGTATGACCAAAAAAATCATTATAAAGGAGACATTATAAGAGATTTAAAGTTACATATTAATATAACTAAATGACATTAAACAATTTGATGAAAATGAGACATTACAAAAGTGCATTTCAAAACACTAATTAGATAAAGTGTCACATGCAGAACAATCAAATTGTGTATGATCAAAATATCAAAGATAATATCCCAAAGATAGAGAAAATAAAAAAATTATAAAAATTAATTTTTAATTAAATATAAAGCATCAGTGGAGACTTATGATAATATTTTTCTCCATCAAACCTCATTCAAAATTATTATACATTCTCAAAGTAAGCATTAAAAATAATATATTATTATTTTAATACTAATTTGAAAATAATAAAAATTAAATAAGATAAATTAAATTTGTATAATATAACTAAACAAATGTGATATAAACATAACATGAGAAGAGAATTAGAATTTCATAGTTATATAACCAAGTCAAACTAACCAAATTTGAAGATATGAAATAAATTATGTGGGAAAGCTGTATTTTGACATAATATGGAGATCAATTATAAACTCTTTGATCAAGAAATGATATATGAATCAAAGTTTCTTGTAAAATATGTCAAAACCCAAGAAGTTAAAATATTTAAAAAATATACAAAAAAACATTTAATTTAAAATAACCTATTGAGATAAGTCTTATACCATTTGCTTCATCTCAATTAGATCTTATTTGAAACTACTACAAATTAAAGAAGAAATAATCATTAATAATGATAAATTATTTTTTAATATCAAGAAAAAGATATATTTAATTTGAAATGACATAAATTGAAGCAAACTACTTTCCATAAATTAATGTTATCTAAAGATCCCATGATAACAAATCCAGATATAGATACTAATAAACCAAATCAAAGAAAAAAGTTTGAAGAAATGAGATGTGTAGTTTGCAACAATTTTTTCCATGCTAGTTAGGATATCAAGTATAATAAAATCAATTATTAAATTAGATATAAATAAAAAGGTTTCATAAAATATATCAAAATTATAAAACTTAAAATATTAAAAAAACATTAAAAAAATGAATATTTAATTTAATAGTGCTTGTTGAGGTGAGACTAATAACATTTATTTTTTCTCAATTGGCCCTCATTTGGAAATTATGCAAAATTATCTTTGTAAATAAACATAAATTAAAAAAAATAATATTTTAATATTTAGTAGATATATGTCAAAGTAAAAAATCATATTAATTCATGTAATGTAACATAACTAAACCAAAGTGATGTAAAGGTAACAATAGAGGAGAATTTAACTTTAATAATAATACAACTAAGTCAAATTGATCAACTTGAATTAATGTTATAAATTGTATAGTAAGACTACTCCCCAAGATACAAAAAAGATTGAGTGTGACATCATCAATAGTCTAATTAGTTATAAACAAAACATTTTTAGAAAACATGTCTAATCAACAGAAAATAATATATATTTTAGATTATAAAAATAAATTTTAATTAGATAAAGCTAGTAAAAATGATTCCAAAGACATTTATTTCAACCCTATCAAACCTCATTTGCAATTAGTACAAAATGCAAAAGAACAAAACAAATGAAAATCAATTATTATTTTAATACAAAGTAGATATATTTTAAAGCTAAAATGTGATAAATTTAATTAATATAATATAAATAATTAAAAAGAATTGCGAAGGTCATCTGAGAGGAAAATTAGTGTTTCATAGTAATATAAATAAATAAATAAAATTAATGAAATGAGATAAACAATATATGAAAGTTACATTCTAGGATACTAAGGAGACTAATTATATTATTCCCAATCACATATGTTTACTTATAAAGTTTTTGATAAGCACTATCTAAAATTATTGTTATTAGTATACCTTAAAACTATCAGTGTTTATGTACATAGTCCTTTTTAAAAAAATCCTTTAATATTTGTCTTGGTAAGGCTCATATGAACAATTAAAAATCTCTTATGAAATTCATAGCGACTTACATATATAATTTGTGAGGTTAATGATGATAGTTTTAGATAATTTTTTTTGAAGCCAAGTCCACTACATTATATCCATTATTAAATACAAAATCACCAAATAATAGCCACCTATTTGTGGTTATTTAATGGAAAAGTCATTCTACCATAAAATGTCAAATAAGAAATTAGGTAGACAAAGATTAAATATGTATGTAGTCCGAGACCATAAAGTCATTGAGGAATATGAATTCCTTTTCTACAATATAAAGGCATCTTTTTGAAGAAATTTAAGCTAAACTTTATGGCAAGGAATATCTTTTTAGATTTCAAAATGAGGAACAAGCATAGAAAACATGAGGAGAGCACTTAGTAGCTAGTGCAGATTGCTACTAGTCAGCATGGCTATTCTCAACTATCTCCTCTACAAAACACTAGGCCAAAAACTATGGACCTAGCACAAGAAATGTAAAACCATTAAATGTATAGGTTCACATGTTACACAACTGACCTTTATAACCCATACAACTTTATTGTATTCTAGCTAAAAGCTTTAACTAGTTTATTGTTGCATGTCTAGATAAGTAGAAGTGTTTGATTCTATCATCCCTCCATTCTATTTTAAATATTATGATATTATTGAAAGGCTCTAATATTTTTATATTTGTTAAATATAGCGTATAAGGGATATTATAAGGATCAATCATTTTTAGGATTCTCAAAACTAATTTTATAATCTACATTCTAGAGTATTTCCAAGTTATATTTTGCTCAAGAAACTATATTAAAATTTTATCACCAACAACTATATTCGTTAATAATGGCACATCAATCAATTTTCTTAAAGATTATTTGTCTCCATAAATTTCACCTCTAATTTCTTCATAAAGAAGCTTGTATCTTTTTGAAAAGGAAGTATCAACTGTAGTAGAAAAAGCATAACTTCTTTATCACTATGTTTTATTGGGTTTTTTGGACCCTTAATCATGTCATATACTACATAGAATTCTCACATCTTAGTGATTGAGACTGGCTTATTAGAGCTCCTAAGATCTTAATTCTTACTTCCTTAGAATTCCATAAATTCATTCGCAAGAGCAAGATTGTATGGTGAGCTTAATGAAGTTATTTTTAGTGAAATCATTCTCAATGAAAGTCTAAAGAACATATTCTAGTCTCCATGAATATGGCAATACAATTTGTTAAGCTGCACTAGCTCTACAATAATAATCCTTGTAATTAATGTTGTACTTAAAAGTTTAGGAACATTAATTTCTTCAATAAAGGCTATGTAGTATTTTCATGATGATAAGTTTAGGATAACAAAAATAAACTTACAAGCCCTCTTCATAGGGGCATGATGAACTCTCAATGTTTCAATGATATCTGTGTCTAGTATGTTAAGAAACTAACTAGTAATCCATTTAGAGTCGAAATATTTTTTAAGAGAATTTATTTAAGTAGACTTTGTATTTTCGTAGCTAGTTTTTTGTACTTGAGAACATATTGTTATATCTTTTGTTTGAATATGAATGCATCATGGGGTATTACTTGGAATTTGATAACCTTTGTGATTCTTGCTTGACCCAGTCTTATCTCTCCATTTGCTTTTATGGTTTTTCCTATGCAAGCTTACATTCTACCCTTTTTCAACAAATTCAACATTTAACATCTTTATTTCCATTTCTAAATTAAGTTTTTCTAGTTTTGTTACTCCTTAATGTAAGAAAAATAACCTGCAAGAAAATCCGTGTTATACAAGATTAGATTATGGTCTGTCTAGTATTTCACAAATGATCCAATAAGAATTTGTGGACCTTTTTAACTAGATACTGAGATCTTGCAAATGTGAATTATAAGGAAATTTATTTAGTGTATATCAAAAAAAATTTGTTTGGAAAAATGAGAGTTTGAGTATGCCATTTCCAATGAAATATATTAGTGTCACGTTTTGTTACCCCGTAAAAACGTTTTATAGTAATTCTAGTTTAAGGCATTCCTTGGCCTTGCAATAGGTATAAGACTTTCTTTCACAGTTTATAAGGTTAATTTATGAATTTTTCTATCCATTTGTTTATTAATATTCTATTATACAGCTATTGTGGCCATTTTGGGGAGGTTTTTCCTTAATTATATAAAAGAGGTGATAAGCTAAACACTTACCTTTCCCATTTATTTTTTCAATGACTATATTATATCCATTATTAACAAGAAAATACTTAATAATAGCAACTATTTGTGGCCAACTTATTTTAAGAAATTTTATTATAAAATGCTAAGATATATTGGTAATAAATCATAAGAGTAAATTTTATTTTATATTTTAAGAAACTTCAAAGTCTTGTATGCTGCATATACATGGTAAAATTTTTGCATATGTGGACATTATTTCACTTTTATAAATTTGGCTAAAATATTTACATATGTGGCCATACTTTTTTGAAGCTTCCTTATAACTTTTCCATTTTATTATACCTAACCAAGATTCTATTCATCTATCTACTTCTTCCATTTAGTAACTATTTACATGAGATAATTATATGGGAGATATTTCTTTGACAATCTACTTCATCCTTTTTACTAACTGGATATCTTGATTATTGATATGCAATTTTCCACTTAACCTAATATTTACATATGCACAACCAAAAATTTTACCTAAATTAGGAATAAAAGAGTATGCGCAATAATGTTTTTTAAGAAAATTCTAACATCTTTTAGTATTTACAAGTTATCCCCCAGGTTTAAGATAAACATACCTATGTGACCTTGGAATTTTAGTTATCCATTCCAAATATTTAATTCTGAAATGTTAAAGAATCATTTCTTTTTTCCATCTTCTTTTTTGTAAGTATCTATGAATTTATTTTGTTTTTCAACAAGTCCATTTTTGTTTGAAATATAGCTAGTGTATTTCTTAGTCCAAAGGGCATAATTAACCATTCATAATGCCTATTAGCAACTACAAATACTGAGATGGTATACTTTCTTTATCTAATGCCACCTTCCATAATTTTGATGCTAGGTTAAATGTACTATAAATATTTCTATTATAAATTCTATGTATTGTATTTTCTTTGCTAGCTATAATATACCTATTATCTATAGCATTATCATTTGACGATTTATAATAAAATATCATTCATGCTTTTCCTCATACAATTTCACAATTTGTTTTGACTATAAATAAAGCAATTTGGTAAGGACTATAACTTTTGCTTATTAATCTTGATTGTAAATTTCTTTAATATGCATTTTGTATTCCTCAAAGTCTTTTGGTTAGACTATTTCCAAATTACTTATTGACTTGCTTTCGCTCCAATGCTTTAAAGGATCTCCTCTTATAATTTTTAGTTCATCAAATTCATGCAATGATTAATTTTAATTTTTTTTTCTTATTGTGTTAATTAATTACAAGTTATGTAGGGTTTGAAAGCATCAAATTCTTCCATTTCTTGTTTGAAGCTAAAATCAACAATTTCTTTTAATATGTTTTGACAACACTAGGGGACTAGATAATATGGTGTTAAATCATTTAAACATTATTTGCTTCTCATCTTCAAAGTCTTACTCCCTTATAAATTTCTAAAAAAATTCATTCCAATTATCATTTTTACATGGTTGAACTTATGTATTTGCCCATTTCATTAGAATAGGACACTTTTATTGATTAAATTGTTTACGGATATTGGTTATAATTTTATCAACTACTTCTTCATTTTTCTATTGTCTCTAATGTCTTACTTTGGTATGCAAGTGTTCTAGTATATTGATGAGGAATCTTTTGATTTCTACCCGATTGGATTATGCTCCAATATCTCTAAGCAAACCAAAGTGATGGTGTGACCATCTTCAAATTAAAGTGTGCAGATGATGTCAATCATTTTATTTTGTCAATATTCTATTTTTTTCAAATTCAATAACTCTTTTATGTCTAAATTATTATTTTTTAATTCTTGTTTTCTTTTATTTTATATTATGATGGCTTAAACTTTAGTTTTGAATAATTTTTAAAAATTTTACAACCTGTCTTAAGATTTTATGTCATATTATATCCTAATTTTTTTGCCCAAAACCTACATAAGTCTTGGTTACAACTTATACATATTTTTCTTTGTTTTTTTATTAAATATTTTTGACATTTTTTAAACTTTTATCTTTTTGTAATTTTGAAATCTTCAAATTCATGTTTACAATTATTTCTACTTTTCTAATTTATAAGTTTTAAATAGATATTGCTATCTTAGTATAAATTCTATTCTTTTCTACAATCATAGTTAAAAGGTCTTGGTTTACATCTTTTAGTATTACTTCTTCATCAAAACAACTATAGATATCACTATCTTATTTTGATTTATTTTTTTTAGGTTTATAATACCATAATCTTCTTTAATGTCTACTTTTGAATACATCTTTAATCTTTTTCTATTTACAAGCTTATTTTACTAGTGTTTACTGAAATAACCTATTTCTTTGTAAATAAAGCACTTGTAATTTTTTGAGGTTTTTTATGAGTTCTAAAACTTTTTAATTATTTTCACCTTAAATTACCTTATTTATAATATTTGACTCTTCATAATTGTTTCCCACATGTGCTCCCACCATGGTATGTTGGTATCATTATTTTATTTCAATAGCTAGTGATTTTACTTTCTTTATTTCCTTGTCATTCCATGTATTTATTTTTAAGATAATTTAAAATGAACATAACCCTAGAGTTGTTTTCTATGATACACTTATAACCTGCTAATTCATTACAATTTTTATTTAGTATTTTTATAGTAGTTCAGAAACCTTATTAAAACATTTACTACTTAATGTGACGTCCATAAAATGTCAACCTCTTTGTGCCACTAGATTTGAATAATCTTCACTAAAAGGTATTGTATTGTTGGAACAAGTTATTACTAATCATTCTAAATCTAGCATAGCTTGATCCTACAGAATGTGCCTATGCTTAAGATGATTTGTCAAATTTAGCTACTAACATTAGAAGGATTATATACTACTTATATAACATTTGCTAGAAATCATTGGGAATATGATAATTTTTTACAATGAAATATTCATTTTATTATTTCTCCCTGAAACATGTAAACAAATTCGACAATTTCTAGGGGTATCATGTTTTGAAATTCAATTAATGCATCTATGGCATCTCTTCCCACTTATCTAATAATTCTTACAAATTTTTAGAATCGATTCTTCCTTAAGATGAGAATCAAAAAGGGGTACCATGATGCTTCAAAACTTTTTAATATTTTAGGATTTGGAGCATTATGGCATTGAAACAAAAATTGAACATCTTAAGACTCTAAATAACCTTTTCAATCGCATCTCCAATCATAATCAAAAAATACAACATATAAATCTACTTCTTGTTCCTGTAATTATCTATTTGAATAAAACTATTCTATGGCATATTTGATAAGATATTAAAGTCCAAAGGGTTAATCATTATCTAAATCTTCTTTTAGTAGAGCAACACAATGATTAGAAATTCTAAAGCCTACCATAGCAATCGAAAAATATCTTGCCTAGTTTGGGATCTATGTTTGGTTTTGCTGTACTCAAAAGATATTTCACTCTATTCATAAACATTGTTCACTAGATACTAAATTTGATTTTATAATTTTACCTAAAATGATGCTAAAGATCTTGTGATATCTAGTTCTTTTATATCATATCTGATCTCTGGTGAGTTTCATCATTTACAAGCAAAGGTTTTGCAAATAATGAAATTCTTTTATTTAAATCATATACTATTATTTCCATGCTATTTGTTTTTTAAATAAAGATTTCTATTTGGAATTAAATAATCCATTATAAAATAATATATTTATCTTCCATTAATCATGCCTAGGTCTAAAATTTGGAATAAACTCTGTCTAAGATTACTATTATCGATATCTATTATGACTATTATTATTTTTTTTTGTCTTGTCCATTTCTTTCTACTCCATTAGCTGTTATCATAGTATGACTTATATGCTAAAAAAAGAAATTCTTTATCTATGTTACTTTGTTGTGCCATAAGAGTTATTAACTCTAAGTGAATAGTCTCATCATTTTTGTAGGCAACTTCTTGTTCATTGTAATTATTTAACAAACTTCCTTCTATTCAATTTTCCTTTCCTATATAATATTTTTTAAAGAATTAAATTTATATTTTATTCTTTAAAACTCTATAATTCTTTTTCAGCATCTACTAATACCTCTCCATCTAATGTTTTCCTTTATGATTGTTTAGCCATTTATTTAAACTATTATATTTTCTAATTTTATTATTTTCTCTACTTTTTATTTCTTTTGAGTTAACACGTTAACCAAGTTGGAAATTTACTCTTTGGTTTCTCTATTATTTGTTTCTATTCAAGAGATAATTTTCAAAATTTGATGATTGAGTTGTCTATATCATCATGTAATGTTTATCATTATAATAATTCTTTTAATTTATTATTAGTTATTAGTAATTATATGATTATTTTGATTAACTACTTAATAATTATCTTATCTCCTACTAATACAGGAGTATTTTGATATTGTTTATGAAAGAGTCTTTTCTGTTATGGTTGTATTCCATTTTAATGAAATTAATATCTAGATTTTCATTAAAAAAAACTCTTACTTTCAAACTTTGTTAAGCTTAAAATGCCATTTTACATAGAATTCTTCAAATTATTGTCTCTAACCATTTAAACTAACATGGAAGCCATTTAGGTCAATGATCGTAATATAAGTCGATCTTATAAGTTTCAAAAGTTTCTAACCAACTAGAAGCTAGCATTGATGAGCAAAAGTCTTAAAATTAGGCATGAATAAAAAGTCATCACAAACCATGCTAAAATCATACTAAATAAAATAATTAAAAACTATATGAAAATTATTTTTAAAATGGATAGAGCTCTTTGAGTTTAGTGCAATGACATTTGATTTGTCTTCATTTCAAAAAACTACAAATTACTCAAGTAAGAAAAATTAGGAACAACAAATTATTTTTTAATATTATGTGTATATGTTATAAAGCTAAAATATAATAAACAAAAGAAATGTATTATAAGTTAATGAAAGAAATGTAGAGGTTGAACAAGAGACAATTTTTCATTTCAACATATTATAACCATATCAATTTGAAAGTTTTGATGAAATTAAATAAATGGTACAAAAGAATAGCACTCCAAGATACCATTCGGATTGTGTATAACATCTTCAACTATCAAATGAGACAAAAATCAATATAAGTTGTATAGTATGTAAAAATTATAAAAAATATTTAAAAATATAAAAATTAATATTTAATTAGACACAACTTGTTAAGATATGTCCAATGACATTAGTTTTGTCTTCATTGATAGTCATTTATAATTACTGTGAGTACCAAACAATTTAAAAATAAATAATATTAAATTGTCGTTCTAATTTTGATTAACATATAATAAAACTGAAATGAGAAAAAGTGAAGGTATATAATATAAAAAACTAAAGTGATGTAAAGGTCACAGGATTGGAGAATTAGAGTTTCAGATTAATATAACAAAGTTAAATGAGAAATTTTGAAGAAATACGATAAAGAGTATTGGAAGTTCCCTTTTAAGCTCTAAGATTATTATGTTTTATGCTCTTAATGATTAAATAAAGAAAGAATCAAAGTATCTCATAATATGTGCCAATATAAATAAAACTAAAATTTTAAAAATAAAAAATAAATATTTAATTGTATAAAGCTTGACAAGCTAGGTTCTAAGATGTTTGTTTTATCTCAATCAATCCACATTTGGAATTATTATGAATTACATAATAAAATAAGAATAAATAATAATAACAAAATATTATATTAATATTAAAGTAAATATTATATTAATATTAAAGTAAATATATATTAAAGCTAAGAAGAGATAAATAAAAGATTTAAAATATAACCTAATTAATACAATGTAAAGGTTACTCAACAAAAGATTTAGAGTTAGTAACATAAAAAATCGAAGTGAAAATTTGAAAAATGTGATAAATTATACAGAAAAGTTACTCTATGACGTGAAAGAGATCAAATATAATATCTTTCACCAACAAATTATGCAAAAATTTAAATGGTTAATTATGTGTCCAAAATCTTATTAAAATACTATTAAAAATATATAAATTAGTGTTTAATTTGATTGAACTCTTTTAGAAGAACTAATGTCATTTGTATCAACTCCATCAAACCTAGTTTAGAATTACTACAAATCATCAAATACATAAACATAGATCATAATGATAACGATATAATGTTAATATCTATTAAATCTAAAATGTGATAAATATGGACATTATAATATAAACAAATCAAAATAATATAAACATCACATGAGAAAATTAGAGTTTCATAGTATTATGAATAAATCATGGTGAAAATTTTGAATTAAATAATATAATTTGTATGGGAAAGTGCAATAATCTCCATCATCAATTCAAACTCAAATCAATATTTCTTATAAACTATACCAAAACTCTGAAAAATAAAATATTTTAAAAAGAAAAAAATTAATATTTGATAGCATAGACTAAATCAATAGAAGTCTAACCACAATTATTTCATCTCCATAGCACCATTGTTTGAATTACTAAAAATTAAAAAATTAAATAACCATAAATAAATATTAAATATTATTATAATATAAAGTAGATATATGTTAGAGCATAACATAGATCAATGAAGTAATGTAATATAAAGAAATAAAACCAAACCATTTGAAGAAAACAAAAAGAAGTTTGAGAAAATTGCTTTCTAATATATTATTGAGAATAAATGTAACATCCTTGATTATCAAAGCAGAAATAATCAAAAAATCATGTAAAGTATGACAAAACAATTAAAAAATAATTAAAATATAAAATGAATATTTAATTTGATACTACTAAATAAGACCTTATAATGATTTTTTGTCTCGAACAAAAAACATTTATAATCACTACTAATTAAATTTATCAATATAGAGATATGATAATGAAACTTTATTTTTGCTCTGTTATATGATCAAAATGAATTAGATTGATTGTAACATCAGTGATCATCAAATAACATTTGAATCAAAATATCTCTATGGCATGCAACCTTATTTATTCAAATAAAAATAAAATATTATTATGAAATTAAGAAAATATAAATTAAAATTGAGATCAGATACATTTAAGTAATATAATATAAAAAATCAAGATATTATAATGTCACACGATATAAGAATTAGATCTTATAGTTGCATAGCCAAATCAAAGAAAATATTTGAGAAAATAGATGATTTGTGTGGGAACATTTCTTTGCAAGATTTCAAGGAGTGAACATAGCATCCTCTATTATTAAATCTAGTACGAACAATTATGTCTAAAATTTCTTGACAAAACCCAAAAATATTTGAAATTTAAAAATATAAGAAAGAGAATTTTATTGGATAGTAGTCATCGAGAGGGGTCTAATAATATTTGTTTTTTCACAATTGGTCATACTTTGAATTTTTATAATTACAAAATTAAAAAGTCTAAATAATAATTAATAATTATTTTTATATTTAGTAAACATATAATAAAGCTGAAAAGAAATAAATTGAAGAAATATAATATAACAAAATCAATGTCGTGATATGTTAGAGTTACATAGTAATATAACAAAAGTAAATTGAAACATTTAAAGAAATAAAAAACATTATGTGAGACAACTACATTTTATGATGCTAAGGAAATCTTGTGTAGCATGTTTAGTCATCAAATCAAATATGAATCAAAATACTCATAAAGCATCTTATAACCCTAAATAATAAATTTTTTACAAGTACAAAAATGAATGTTTAATAAGAAACTGCTCATCAAGATGAGTCTAATATCATTTGCTTTGTTTCATTTAGAATTACCACTAATTATAAAAATTTATAAATAATAATAACATTAAAAATAATAATAATAATAATAATAATAATAATAACAATAATAATATTTTATGTTTGAATTATACAAAAAATTAATATAATATAATCAATTGTATATGATGAAAAGGTCAAACAATAGAAGATCTAGATTTACATAGTAATATAAAAAAATAAAAGAAAAAAGTCTTAAGAAAATTGAGAATTGAGTCAACAAAATAGTGGTTCAAGATATTAAGGAAAACGATAATAACAATGTCGACCATCAAATAAGTTATAAATTAAAATATTTCATAAAACGTGTAATGCACAAGAATATAAAATATTAGAATATAAAAATAAATTTTAATTAGATAAAGCTTGTATAGATGAGTTTAATAACTTTTGTTTCATTTCAATCAAGCCTAGCTTTGAATTACCTTTAATTTACAAATAACAAAAACATTGGAAATAATCAATTATTTTTTTAATATTTAGTAAATCAAAATGAAAGTGGAAATGAGATAAATATAAGAAATATAATACAACCAAATCAAAACAATTTAAATGTCACATATGAGGAGAATTAGAGTAATATAACAAAATAAAAATAAAAAATTAAAAAAATGTGAATAATTATATAAGAATGTTGTGTTCCAAGATGCTAATGACATTAAGTGTATCATGCATGACCATCAAATGAGGCACTCATCCAAATTCATAGTAAAGTATGCTAACAAGGTAAAAAAAAAATATTAAAAAAATATGAAATGAAGATTTAAATGTATAGAGCTCATCAAGTTTAGCCCTATAACATTTGTTGTCTTTGTTTATCCTCATTTCAAATTCCTAAAAATTATCAAGATAGATAAAAATAATAGCAATACATTATTCTTTTAATATTAGGTAAATATATGATAAAGCAAAAATGGTATATTTGAAAAACCATAATATAAATAAGTCAAAATAATGAAAATGTAACATGATAAAAGTGTTAGTACTTAATTTTAATACAAAAAACACAAATTGGAAAATTTTAAGAAATAAAATAAATTGTATGAAAAGGTTGCATTTTAAAATACTAAGGATATAAACTACAACACCTTGAATCATCATATAAAATATAAATTAAAATATCTCATAAAATATGTCAAAATATTAAAAATAAACTTTTTAAAATTATTAAATTTATTATTTAATTTGATAGAGCTAACCATAGCAAGTCAAATGGCCTTACTTTCATGTCCATTGAATGTTCATAGGGATTACTACCAATTGCCAAATTACATATGTATTAAAAAAATAAATTATCATTTTTTATTAACTTTTTATTAAAGCTAAAATAAGATAAATTAAAGTAATGTTTTTAAAAAAAATCAAAGTAGTGTAGAATCATAAAAAAGGAGAATTATATTTTATAATAATATAATAAAATTAATTCAATAAATTTGAAGAAATAACATAAATTATAGAAGAAATTAGCATTCCAAGATATTAAAAACATCAAGTGTAACATCCTTAATCATCAAAATATGTATGAAGAAAATGTTCTCAAAAAACAAGATAAAAGTTTTGAGAAATGTGATAAAATTTGAAGAAACGAGATAAATTTAATGAGAAAATTACATAACAAGATACCAAGTAGAACAAGTGTAACATCCTTGATTACCAAACAAGATCCAAATCTAAATATCTCATTAAGTTGCAAAAATGTTGTAAAGAAAAAAATAAAAATAATAGAAATAATTATTTAATAGGTTATCGCTCAATGAGACTAGTCCAACAACATTTATCACATCTTAACGAGACCTTGTTTGGACTCACTTTGAATTACCAATTTAGAAAAGTATAAATAATAATAAATTATTATTTTAATAAATATTAAATATAAATTAATGTTAAAATGACATAAACAAAAAAATATATTACAACTAAATTAAAGCGATATAACAGTCACACAGAATGAGAATTAGTGCTTCATAGTAATATAACTAAATCAAATGTAACAAAGTAAATAAATGAGATACGTTGCAGATGGAACTTGCATTACAAAATATAATATCGATTGAATGTAATATTCTTAATCATCAAAATTGGATATAATTTGAAATGTTTCATAAAACATACCAAAATAACAAAAAATAAACTATTTAAAAAATATAGTAATGAAAAATTTACTTAAAAGAACTCATTAACTATGGTATAATGATGTTTGTTTAATCTCGATCATACCTCATTTGAAATTACTATGAATTTCAAAATAAAAACATAATAAATAAAAAATTCTTATTTTAATATAAAACAAACATATATAAAAATTGAAATGAGAAAAACTAATGCAATAAAAAGCGATGTAAAGGTTGCACAGGGGGAACATGAGAGTTTAATTAGCATATATCTAAATGAAAGGAATAAGTTTAAAGCATTGACATAAATATTATTAGAAAGTTGTACTCCAAGATATTAAGATGATCAAGTGTAACATTATTGATCATTTGATCAAGTATGAAACAAAGTACCTTCTAAAGCATTCCAAAACATAAGAAAACTATTCTTTAAAATATAAAAATGAATGTTTCATTTGATACTGCTATTGTTAAATAAGTATAACAATATTTTTTATTTTGATTGGATCTCATTTATAGCTATTATGAATTACCAAAGTAAATAAGCTCAAAGAATAATAAAAGATTTTTTAATTTCAAGTATTTCATGTTAAAGTTCAAATGTGATAAATCAAGGTAATGTAATATAATCAAATAAAAGTAATGTAAAGGTTGAATGAGCATAAAAATAGGATTATTTTTTTGAGAAAGTTGCATTTTAAGCTACTAAGGAGGACTATAATATCTTGGATTACTAAATTATGTATGATTCAAAATATAATATAAATCATGCAAAAAACAAATCAAACTAATTATTTAGAAATATAAAAAAAGAATATTTTATTAAGTAGAGCTTGTTGAGATGAGACCAATGACGTTTGTTTCATCTCTATAGAAGAACGTTTTCAATTATCACAAAGTTCATATGAAATAAGTATAAATAAAAATAAATTATTACATTATTATGTAGTAAGCATATAACAAAGTTGGAATTAGATAAATTGAAGTAATCTACTATAACTAAATCAAAATGATGTAAATGTCACATGAGAGAGAAATTATAGTTTCATAGTAACATAACCAAATCAAAACATAAAAGTTAAACAAATAAGATAGATTATACATAAAATTTTTATTTCATGGTTCTGAGGAGATCAAGTGTAACATCCTGGATCATCAAAGTAGGTATTAATAGAAAAGTCTCACATAGCACACCAAATGGCTTTAAAGTAAAATATTGAAAAACACCTAAATATTTAATTTGATGGAGCTAAGTAAGAGAAGTGCAATATTATTTGATTCATCTTCATTAAACCTTATTTTAAATTACTAATAATCACAAAATGAAATAAATATAAAAAAAACTTATTATTTTAATACTAAGCAATACTATATTAAAATTAAAATTAAAAACATTTAGGTAATATGATATAACAATTCATGTAATATAATAGCACAAAATGATAAAATTTATTTTTACATTATTATATAACTATGTTAACGCAAAAAATTTCAAGGAATGAGATAACCTGCATGGTAAAGTTGCATTGTATGATATGAAGTAGGTCGAGTGCAACATCTTTCATTGCAAAATAAGGTACAAATCTAGATATATCATAAAAGATGCCAAAACTCTTAGAAAAAAACATTTGAAAATATATAAATGGATACATAATTTGATAATGTATGTTGAGAAGTGTCCATCTAAGCTTATTAAATATTCATTATTTGGGATGACCAAAGCAAATAAATGTAAATAATAATAAATTATTTTTTTTAAATTTAAAACATATATAATCCAAAATGAGATATAATTAAGCAATATAATTTAACCAAATCAAGGCTATTTATGGGTCACACAAGATGGTATTTAGAGTAAGATTAGATTATGACCAATGCATAATGAAGTAACAGAGAAAATGAGAAAAATTGCACTCAAGAGTAAAATTCACATATGTTAAATTTTGAAGCGATGAGATGAATTGTAAGGGAAAGTTGTTTTCAAAGATGATATGGTGTTTGAGTGTAACATTCTCATTTTTTAAAATTTAATATAATCCAAATATCTCATGATGTGAGCCAAATCTATAGAAAAATATATAAAAATATACACATGAATATGTCATTCAGGTGAGTTTCCCATGATAAGTCCAACGACATTTAGTTCATGTCCATTGAACCACATTTGGAAAAATTATGCATTAACACAACAAATAAGGAAAATAAATAAAACGAATTAACATTATAATATTAAGTAAATATATTATAGTTGAAATAAGAGAAAATAAAGCAAAGTAATATAACTAGTTCAAAACAATGTAATGGTCCTATAAGAGTACATTTACTGTTAAATAGTATTATAATGAAATCAAAGCAAAAAACTTTAAATGAGATCAAAATTGTACGTGAAATTACATTACAAGATACTAAGAAAATCAAGCATAGTGTCTTAGCTCATTAAAAATTATGTGATTTAAAAAGGCTCATTCATTATGCAAAAACCATGGAGAATAAAATATTTTAAAAAAACTAAAAAAAATGAACACTTAATTGGATAGTGATGATAGAGAAGAGTACAATGACATTTATTATTTCTCAATCAAATCTTATTTTAAATTACTAAGTACTTAAGTAAATAGGCCACTAATATAACAAAAAATTAATTCAATTTTAAGTAAATATATATATTAAAGTGAAAAATGAGATAAATTTAAACTAAGTGATAATACACAGTCAAAGCCTCGTAAAGGTCACTCGAGAGAAGATTCAGAGTAACAATGTACTATAATAAAATTAAAACAAGAAATTGAAAGAAATGAGATAAATTGTGCATGAAAGTGTCATTCCAAAATACTAAAGATGTCAAGCATATTGTCCTTGATAACACAATCAGATACAAATCGAAATGGTTTATAAAGTGTACAAAAACTCTAGAAAATAAAATATTTAAAAATATAAATCCAAATATTTATTTAGATAGTGATCATCTACATTGGATCATGATTACTTATTTTATCTCGATCGAAACACATTTGAAATACTGAGAATTATTAAAGTATATAAGAAATAATTATGATAATTTTAGTTTTTATATTAAGAAAATATCTATTAAAATTGATATATGATAAATTGAAGTAATTTTTATAACAAAATCAAATGATGTTGTGGTCACAAGGTAGGAGATGTAGAGATACATTGTAATCAAAATTACTAATGAAGGAGTGTGTACCATACATGATTTGAAAATAAGATAAAATTAAAAATATCCCATAATGCAAGTCAAACACCATAAAAATAAAATATTCTAAAATATTAGAAAATAAATATTTGATTTGATAAGGTTGGATTAGATGAGTCTGATGACATTTATTTCATCGCATTCAAACTTACTTTTAATTAATGTGAATAACCATAATAAATAAGCATAAGTAAGAAAAAGTTATAATTATAATATTAAGTAAATATATGTTAAATGTAAAATAAGATAAACTAAAATCATATAGTATAACCAAGTCAATGCAAAAAAGATTATTAAATTAGATAAATTATATGAGAAATTTACATTCTGATACACCAAGGACAACGAGTGCAGTATCTTTGATCATCAAATCATATACAAATCAAAATGCCTCAAAGTTTATGTCAAAAGTTAAGAAAATAAAATATTTAGACTATGAAAAATCAATAAATAATTGGAGAAAGCAACATGAGTGGAGACTAATGATGTTTTTTTCATTTTGATCAAACTCCTTTTAGAATTGTTATGAATTACTAATTTAAATAAGCAATAATAATAATAAATAAATATTATATTATTTAAAAAAAATAAATATTAAAGCTAAAATAAGAAACATTGATGCAATGTAATATAACAAAGTGAAAGAGATATAATGGCCACATGAGAGGAGGTCCAAAGTTACATGGTAATATAAATAATTCAATGCAAAAAAATGCTAAGAAAAGAGAAACACTATGCTAGATTCCTACATTCCAATATATAAAGTTTACATGAAATACGAAATCCTCAATATTCAAGACATGTATGAATCAAAATATACAAAAAACATACCCAAACTCTAAGAAACAAAATATTTTGAAATACAATAATAAACATTTAATTAGATAGAGCTTATAGAGTGAACTCCAATGTTGTGTATTTAATCTATAGTGGATCTCATTTAGAATTACTATGAATTTCAAAAGTAAATAAGAATGAATAATAACAACTTGTTACACTAACATTAACTAAATATATATTAAATCTAAAATGAGATAAGGTGTAACAATGTAATATAATCATATCAAAGCGATGTAAGCATCATTGAAGTTAAGAATTGTAGTCTGATAATGATAAAACAAAATAAAAACAACAATTTAAAGAAATAAGATTAAATTTGTAGAAAAAATACATTCCATGATGCTTAAAAGATCAACTGCATATTCTTTATCAATAAATTGGATGAGCCTAATGATTTTTATTTCACTTTGATAAAACCCCTTTTATAATTATTGCACACTACCAAGGCAAATAAGTATAAATGAAAAACAATTACCATTCTAATATTAAGAAAATATAAATTAAATTTGAGGCTAGGCAAATCTCAACAATGTAATACAACAAAATCAAATCAATGTAAAGGCCACACTAGGGAAGATAAAGAATTAGATAGTAATATAGACAAATTAAAAGGAGATATTTAAAAAAGAAATAAGGTACATTACATGCAAAAGTTGTATTCCATGATTTTAAGATTATTTTTCATAACTAACTTAATCATAAAAATAGATCCAAATAAAAATGTTTCATTAAAAATGGTAAAAACTTTAGCAAATAAAATATTTAAGAATATAATAATGAATATATAGTTGGATAAGGCTAGTTGACATAAGTCCAATGAGGTTTGCTTCATCATGATTGGACCATGTTTGAAACTATTTAGAATTCCAATATAAATATATAAAAATAATAATAATATATTATTTTAATGTTAAACAAATATATATTTTTAGTTGAAATGAATAAAATTGAAACATTGTAACATATCCAAATCATTGAAATGTTAAGGTCAAATGTAAGCAAATTTTGAGTTAGCAAGTAATATAATAGAATAAAAAAAAGATTTGAAGACATTAAAGAAATTAGATAAAAATTTGCATTGCAAATTACTAAAAATAAAGTGTAGCATACTCTATCTTCAAATTAGGTTCAAATTAAAACTTCTCTTAAAGCATGTCAAATAACTAAAAATAAAATATTTTAAAATATAAAAATAAATATTTAATTAAATAGAGCTAAGTATGATTATTGCAACGATGTTTGTTTTATCTCATTGGAGTGTTATAGTAATTTAACTAAATTAAAGAAAATAATTTGAAAAATGACTTAAATTGCACATGAAATTTGAATTACAAATTACTAATGAGAGAGCATAACAAAATCAATCGTTAAAACATATATGAACCAAAATGTTCAAAAAACATGCGAAATAATTTGAATATAAAATTCATAAAATATAAAAGTAAATATTTAATTTGAGAAAGCTCGTCGATACAACCCAACTACTTTTTTAATTTTTTCAAATTAAAAAAATAAGTTAGCATAAATAACAAAAACTATAATTATAATATTACGTAGCTATATATGAAAGTGAAATAAAGTAATTTTACGAAACATAATGTAATAAAGTAAAGCAAGGTAAAGGTTACAAAAGAGAAGACAGTTACATAGTTACCTAACCAAATCGAAGTAAAAGCTTTGCCGAAATAAGATAAATAATGATGGAAATACTCTTTCTTATCTTTTAAGGAGATTCAGTGTAACATCCTCAATCATCAAATCATTTAAATATATAAACACATCATAAAAAATTTTAGAACTTTATATAATAAATAGTTAAAATAATAAAAATAAATTTTTAATTCGATAGAGAAAGTTGAGATGAGTCCAATGACACTTGTTTAATCTTAAGTGGACTACATACTAAATTACTAAGACTTTCCAAAAAAAATTGAATATCACATAGGAGGAGATTTATAGTTAAATATTAATATTAATAAATGAAAATAAAAAATTTGAAGTAAGATGATAAATTATATAAGAAACTTATAATCTAATAGGTTAAGTTGATCAAATAAAACATTCTCTATAGTCAAATTAGATATGAATAAAAATATCTCATAAAATATACCTAATTCCTATAAGATAAAATATTTAAGAAGATAGTAATGAACATTTAATTACATTGAACTCATTTTCTTGAGCATTATGACATTAGTTTTTTCTAGATCAAACATCATTGGAAATTATAATGAAATTTTGATATTAATATGGATAAATAATAATAAATAATTATATTAATGCTAAGTAGATATATATATTAAATATATAATAAGATAAATTGAAATAATATAATATAAATATATTGAAATGATATAAAGTTCACACTAAAGGAGAATAATATTTTCATAGTAATAAAATCGATTTAAAGAAAAATATTTGAAGAAACGAGATAAAATTTATAAGAAAATTTTTATTTCGGTACACTAAGGAGATCAAGTGTATACCCATGATCATCAAATTGTGCAAATCAAAATGTCTACCTAGATCCTAGAATGTAAAATATTTAAAAATATAAAAAAAATGTGTTTGGAAATAACTCATCCGAACTAGCCCATTTGCTTTGTTTCTACTCTATTAGACCTCATTAAGAATTATTACAAAAAACTAAAGTAAACTAGCATAAATAGTAAAAAAAATTTATAATGAGAAATTATATATTAAAGATAAAATGTTATAAGTTTGAGCAATGCAATATAACCAAATGAGCATGGTGTAAGGGGTACACTAGATAAGATTGAGAGTTCCATAAAAATAGTCTAATCAAAGTGAAATATTTTAAAAATTAGATAAATTATATCCAAGAGTTGCATCCTATTTTTAAGGAGGTTGTGCATGATGTCCTTGATCTTAATATAAGGTACAATCAATAATCTTATTAAAAGTGAAAAAATCTAGAAAATAAAATATTAACAAATAAAAATCAAATCACATTTTGTCTTGATTTTATGTCATTTGAAATTATTTAGAATTAACAATGTAAATCAATGAAAATTATAAAAAAAAATAATTAGCTTAGCATTAAATAAAAATATATTAAAGATGAAATGAAATAAATTAAGGTGATGTAACTTAATCAAATCATGGAGATATAAAAGTCACATGAGAGGAGATTTAGAGTTATAATTTAATATTACAAAGTCATTGAAAAATATTTACAAAAATATGATAAATTATACAAGAAATTTGCATTCAAGAATATTAACAAGATCAAACATAATGTTTTCTATTATCAAATTAGGCATGAATTAAAATATCACAAAAACATACCCAAATCCTTGACAATAAAATATTTCAAATGAATAAATTAAATATTATTTGGGTAGTCCTTACTGAGATGTGTTGGACATCTATTTCCTCCTAACCAAACCTTATTTGGAATAATTGGGAATTATCATACTAAATAAGAATAATTAATAACAAATTATTTTTCATTAAATATTTATTATAATTGAAACAAGAAAAATTAGAGCTATGTATAAATCCAAATCATAGTGATGTTATGGTCACAAGAGAGAAGAATTAGAGTTTCATAGTAATATAACTAAATCAAAGAAAAAAAATTGACAACTGAGATAAGTTCTATGGTAAAGTAATATTCAAAGTTTCTAATAAGACCATGTGTAGCATCCTTAATGGTAACATCTGGTATGAATCAAAATAATTTACAAAATATGCACAAATTTTAAAGGAAGACATTTAAAAAAACAAGAATAAGTACTTATGAGATGGAGCTTATGGAAAGAAGTTCAATGAAATTTGTTTCATATTAATTAGATCTTATTTAGAATTATTACAAATTGCTAAAATAAATAAGAAGAAATATTCTAAAATTATACTTTTAACATTAAATAAATACATATTAGACTTGAAATGAGATAAATTGAAAAATAATAATGGAGTAAATCATAGCTATGTAAAGCTTACATGTTAGTGGATTTAGAGTTACAATTTAGTATAACCAAATAAAACCAAAGCATTTGTTAAAATAAGATATATTGTATGAGAAATGTATATTTCAAGGTACTAAGGAGATTTAATATAATGTTCTAGATCACTAAAACAAGTATGAACAAAAAATCCACATAAAGACTATAAAAACCCAAGGAATTAAATATCTAATTAGCCATAGATTGAAGAGACTCATCTAATGATTTTTGCTTTATCTCGATCAAACATCAATTAGAATAGCTACTAATTACAATAACAAATAGGTTTTTAATTAATTATTTTTTCAATATTAAATAAATATATATTGAAGCACAAATATCTTAAATTGAAAAAAATTAATTGGAGGATTAGAGTTGCATAATAATATAATAAACTCATAGCAAAAAATTTGAATAGATGAGATAAATTCTACAAGAACATGACATACAAATTTCTAAGGTGACAGTGTAGCATTGTCAATCATTAAATTAGGTATAACTAAAAGTACCTCATAAAGAATTTAAAAATAATAGAAAATAAAATACCTAAAATCATATAAATAACTATTTAACTAAGTATACCTTATTAAAATATATCCAATGATATTTGTTTCCTGTTGATTAAATCTTTTTTTCACTTACATGCAATTACCGAATAAAATAAACATATATAATATTAAGTTATAACTTAAGTACTAAGTACACAAATATTAAAGTGGAAATGAGATGAATTAAAACAATAAACTACGAAAAAATCAAAGTGATATAAATTTCACCTGAGATGAGATTTAGACTCACATATTAATATAACCAAATCAAAGATAAAGCTTTGAAGAGATGAGATGAATTATAAGAAAAAGTTTCTTTCTAATACATTAATGTGATATAATGTGACATTCTTTTTCATCAAATAAGGTATGAATAAAAATAACTTGAAAAGGTGCAAAATCCTTGAAACAAAAATATTTAAAATTGTAAAAATAAATTATATTATTTAATTTGGAGTTACAAGGTGAGTTTAGTAACTTTTCTATCATCAACATCAAATTCCTTTAGCATAAGATAAATAATTTATTATTTTAACATTTAGTAAATATATATTACTATTGAAATGAGATGAAATGAAGTAATGTAATATATATAAATCAAAGTGATGTAAACTAGCACAAGAGGCAATATAGAGTTACCTACTAATATTACCAAATGAAAGAGAAAATATTAAAGGAATGAGATAAAATTTATGAAGAAGTTGCTTTCCAAGATACTAGGAAAATGTGGTGAACAATGTTAGTCTTTAAATAAGGCATGAATCAAAATATCTCATAAGATGTTTTGAAAGCCCATAACATAAAATAATAAAAAAAATATAGATAAAAATCTAATTAGAGAGAGCTCATTCAAAATTATTGCAATTTATCAAATAAATAATAATAAATGACTACTTTAATATTAAGTAACTAACAATTAAAGCTAAAATGATATAAATTGATGTGATGTAGTACAATAAAATCAAAGCATTATAAAACTCTCATGAGAAAAAAAAGAGCTTCATAGCAATATAAAAAAATCAAACAAAAGGCCATGAAGAAATGGGATAAATTCTATGAGAAAGTTACATTCAAAGTTACTAAGGGGATGGATTATAACTTATTAAATCATTAAATATGTTATGAATTAAAATATATTATATAACATTAAAATCTATAAAATAAAATATATCAAAATATAATTATGAGTATTTAACTGGAATAAGTTCATCAAGGCAAGTCCAACGATGTTTGCTTTATCGTGATCAGACCTCTTAGGTATTTATAAAGAACTAGAAAATTAAATATTACAAAACAAAAATAAATTAATATTTAAATATTAGAGAAACATATGTTCAAGTTGAAATAATGGAAATTATAATAATGAAAAATAACCAAATCAAAGAAATGTAAAATTCTCATGGGAGAAGAGTTTGAGTTTTATAGTAATATAATCTAATCAAAAAACATTTGAAGAAATAAGATAAAGTACATGGCAAGTCTTCATTTGAAGATATAAAGGATCTTTGTTTGAAATTGATGATCATCAAATAAGTTTTCCTATAAAATGTCTCCTAAAGCTTGGTAAAATAATAAAAAATAATAATTTTTAAAAAAACTTTAAAAATTAATATTTTTGTAGAGCTTGTAAAAATAAGTACAATGATATTTGTTTCATCTTAATTAGATCTCATTAAAAATTATTGTTAAATAATCATGTAAATAAATACAAATAATGATATTTTTTATTATTAAGTATATATTAAAATTAGATAAAATGAAGCAATGTTATATTATGAAAAAAAGATATGTAAAGGTCACATTAAAGGTCAATTAGGGTTTTGTTGTAATGTAATAAAATCAAAGTAAAAAATTTGAAGAAATTAAATAAGTTATATAGGAAAGTTACATTCCAATTAACGAAGTAGATCTAAGGTAACTTCCTCTATCCTAAAATTAGTGACAAATCAATATGTTTCGAAAAAAGTGCCAAAGTAAAAGAAAAAAAATATTTTAGAAAATATAAAACTAATTTTTTTGTTAGATAGAGCTCGTCGAGATTAGTCTGATATGGTTTTATCTAAACGAGACATCCTTTGGATTACTAGGAATTATAAATGTAAATACATATAAACAATAGCAAAACAATAGTTTTAATACAAATTAAATATTTATTAATGTTGAGCTGAGAAGATTTTAAGGAATATAATATAATAAATCAAAGAAATATAAAGTCACATGATAGAAGAAACAGAGTTTCATAGTAGTATAATAAAAACAAAGAAAATTTTGAGAAGTTTAGATAATCTCTTTAGAATACTTTAATTACAAGATACAAAGGAGATTGAGGAAAACTTCTTTTAACTCTAATAAGGTACAATTCAAAATATCTCATAAAATCTATAAACATCATAAGAAGCAATTATTCAAAAAATATAAGAAAATATTTTTATTGGATAGATCTGATCTAGATGAGGCAAAAAAAAATTTTCTCTTATTGTTCAGATCTCGTTAAGAATTATTACTGAATTATCGAAGTGAACAAGAATTAATAAAAATAAATTAATTATATCAATTGTTAAGTAAATATATGTTAAAGTTGAAATGAGATCAATTGAATTAATGTAATGAATACAAATCAAAGTAATGTTAAGGTCACACAAGAGGAGAATTACATTTTCATAGTATTGTAACAAAATTAAATAAAACTATTTGGACAATAGTATTAATTTTATGAGAAAGTTTTATTCCAAGATACTAAGGACTGGGAGTGTAACATTCATTACCATAAAATCTTTTTTCAAATGAAATACACGATAAATCTATGAAATTATATGAAATAAAATACTTCAAAATACAAAAATAAATATTCAATTTTTTAGAGCACATTAATGAGGAGTCCAATGATATTTCTTTTATCTTGATTAGAACTATTTTAGAATTACAATGAAATAAAAAATAAATAGTCTTAAATAATTATAAACTATTATCTTAATTCTAAGTGAAAATATATTAAATTTGATATAACTTAAGTTCAAATAATATATATTAAAAAATTAATCACTAACAAAAGCCACTTGGGAGACGATTTATGATTACATTGTAATTGACCAAATCAAAGAATAAAATTTGGAGAAATGAGATACATTGATTATGATAGTTGTATTACATGGTACTAAGTAGATTGAGCATAAAATGTTTGATTATTAAATGAGGTATAAATCAAAATTCCTTCAACATTGAGCAAACAAAATAAAAGAATATTTAAAATATAAAATTAAATAATTAATTGGATTGAGAATGTTATGATTTCAAAAAATATCTATTTCATCTCTAATAGATCTTGTTTAGAATTATTACGAATTACTAAATATATATATATATATATAGAAGATTTAATAGTATAAATTGAAGCAATGTAATATAACAAAATCAAATAGATTTAAAAGTAAAAAAGAGAAGATTTAGAGTTATATGTTAACATAACAAAATCTAAGGAAGAAAGTTAAAAAAGTGAGACCAATTATGTCGGAAAACTCATTCTATACAAAAGACATCAATCGTAACAATCTTGTCATCAAATTATATAAAAATCAAAATACCTTATAAACAATTACAAATTTGGAGTAAATAATATTATTAAAACTATAAAAATAACTATTTTAATAAATTGACTTTGTTAAGTTGTATATAACAACATTTGTTTTATCATGATCAAACCTCATTTACATTTTTTATGAATCAAAAAATCAAAAAGTTTAAATAACAATATCTTTTTAATAATAAGTGAATATGTAATAAACATGAATTTAGTTAAATTAAAGAAATGTAACATAATTAAATCAAAGAATTTTTAGGCCACACTATAAGAAAGTTAGAGTTTTATAATAAAATTGTTAAAATAAAGAGAAGAAATTTAGAGAAATGATATATATTATTCAATAAAGTTACGTTCCAAGAAAGAAAGAAAATCAACTATAACGCCATTTGTTGATAGATTAGAAACGAATCAAAAGATTTTAAAAACCTTACAAAAACCCTAATATGAAATGTTTAAAAACATAAAATTGAAAATTTAATTAGACAGAGCTCATTGAGTTAGTCTAACGACTTTCATTTTGCCTCAATCAAACATCATTTAGAATAACTTAGAATTATTATAGTAAGTCAACATGAATTAAAATAAACTTTTTTTAATATTAGGAAAAAACATTAAAGCTAAAGTATGATAACATCAAGCAATGTAATATAACAAAATTAAAGTGTTGTAAATAGTCTCATTAGAGGAGATCAATAGTTACATAGTAATACGACAAAATCAAAACAAATTATTTGAAGAAATGAGATAAAGTATGTGAGAGAATTACAATCCATAACAATTTGGAGATTGAACATAACATTCTTGATCAACAAATTAGGTATGAATTTAAATACCTCATAAAGTATGCCAAAACCTTAGAAAATAAAATATTTAAAAAATAAAAATAAATTTTTAATTGAATAGAGCTTCTCAAGTTGAGACCATCAATGATTGTTTAGTCTTAATGTGAAGTTGTTTGGAACTACTATGAATTAATAAAGTAAGTATAAATAAAAAACTTAATTCTTCAATATTAGGTAAATATATGTTATAATAGAAAAAAGATAATGTAAAGATATATAACTAAAGCAAAATATAGGTAAATGGCATATGTGAGAAGAATTAGACTGACATACAAACATAACCAAACCAAAAAAAATTAAACAAATGAGATAAATTATATTTTATGTTATAATAAAAAATACTAAGGTTGTAAAGTGTAACATCATATATCATCAAATCTCATAAAAATCAAAAGATCTTATAAAGAATGCCAAAATTCAAGAATAAAATACTTAAATACATAAAGAAATATTTTATTAGATGCTCAATGTGATCTATTTAATTATGTTTGTTTCATCTAAATCAAACTTTGTTTCAAATTTCTAGAAATAAATATAATAAATAATAATAAATTAGCACTTAAATATTATGTAAATATTTGTTAATGCTAAACTGAAAGAATTTGAGTTTCATAATGGATAACCAAATAAAACAAAAAACTTTGAATAAATGAGAAACATTAATTAGGAAATTTGCATATCAAGACATAAAAGAGATTAAATATGACACTTCAATTGCTAAATTAGTTACAAATATTTAAAAAAATATGAAAATAATAGTTAAACATTATTGCAAATTTTCTAGTTATATAACTATAAATAATACTAGATTAACTTTTAAATAATACTTTTATACATAATAAAGTTCAATAAGATAAATTCAAACAATATAATAGTACTAAATCAAAGTAATGTTAGGCTAACAAAAGAGAAGAATTTGAATTTCTTTGTAATATAGCTAAATCAACGTGAAAATGTTGAGAAAGTGATAAATTATACAAGAATATTATATTCTAAGAAACTAAGAAGATCAAGTGTTACATTATTGATCATCAAGTTGTTTTCAAATTTAAAAAAGATGGAATACATGCCAAAACACTACAAAAGAAATTTTAAAAAATATTAAAATGAATATTTAATTTGATAGAGATAAGAAATGTTCAACAACATTTCTTTATTTTATTTGGTCATAGGTTTGAATTTCTACAAATTACCATAGTAAATTAGCATAAATAATAAACACATACTATTTTAATATCAAGTATATAATAAAGCTAAAATGAGATATATTAAAATGATATAACATAACCAAATCAAAATGATTAATTATCAAATGATATGAGATTTAGTGTTTCATAAAAATATATTTAAATAAAAATAGTTTATGAAATAAGATAAATTATACTAAAAATATTAATTACAAGATAATAAGAGATAAAGTATAAACTTTGCAATCTTCAAATATGGTATGATCAAAATAACTTGTTTAATTACACAAAGGTAAGGAAAATAAACTTTTAAAAAATCCATGAAAATAAATATTTAATTAGAGAGAAGTTATCAAAGTGATTCCAACTATGCTTGTTTCAGTTTAGCAAGTCTCATTTGGAAGTACTATAAATTATTAAAAGAAGTAAGCATAAATAAAAATAAAATGTTGTTTTAATAATAAGTATACATATTTAGGCTAAAATGATGTAAATTAAATCAATGTAATATAACTTAATCAAATCAACTTGATGTTCACAATTTATAGAATTAGTTTTTCATATTAATATAACTAAATCAAAGCAAAAGTTTTTAAGAAATGATAAATTATATGCAAAAATTACATTGCAAGATACTAAGCATATCGAGTGGAAAATCCTTTATTATCAAATCAAGTATGAATCATAATATCTTAGAAAGCATATCAAAACTTTAGAAAAAAATAAACATTTAAAAATATATAAATAATTATTTAATTTGATGTAACTATTGAGGAAAGTCTAATGATGATTGTTTTATCTCAATCTGATCTAAATTAGAATTACTCTAAACTACTAAAGTAAATAATCTTAAATAATAATAAACTATTGCTTAAACATTTAGTAAACTTATATTAAAAGCAAAATAAGATCAACTAAAAGAAATTAATATTAACAAATCAAATCGATGTTTTGGTCACTTGAGAGGATATTTAAAACTTCATAGTGACATAACCAAATCAAAGCTAATAATTTGAAAAAATGAAGTCAATTATATAGTAAACCTACATTTTAATATATAAAGGAGATAAAGTGTAGTGTCCTTGAATGGTATAACATATATGAATAAAAATATTTTTCAATGCATATAAAAATAATTTTAAATAAAATATTTAAAAATATAAAAAATAAATATTTAAAAGGATAGACCTTATCTAGATGGGTCTAATGACATCTATTTTATCTCTATCAGACCTCATTTGAAATTATTGATGATTACCAAAGTAGACTTTCAATGATAATAATAAAGTAGTATTTCAAATAAATATTAAAGTTTAAATAAGATTATGTTTTATATAGTAATAAAATAAAATCAATGCAATGTAATGGTGATACAAGATAAGATTTAGTGTCACAAAATAATATAATCAAATCATAGCAAAAATTCTTTAAGAAATGAGATAAATTATATGAAAAAGTTGTGTTCAAAGATACCAAGGTGATCAAGTGTAAATCATTTACCACAAAATTGGGCAAAAATCAAATTTTCTTATAAAGTATGCAAAATCCTTTCAAAATAAAGTACATTAAACTATAAAAGAACATGTAATAAGATAGAGCTCGATCAGGCTCCATTTAGTATATCTATGACTTAAAAAATTAAAAAAAAATCATAAGTAATAATAATGTTTTCATTTGATATTAATTAAATCTAAAATAATGTTCAAATAAGGAAAATTGAAGGTATTGTTGTGTTATGGATTAGTGTGTTGCCTGTTATCACATCATCTAACAAAAATATAAGATGGCTTTTGTAGTGGAAGAAATTTTATAATATGGAATGTGTTGAATTTGATCCTTATTCACTTTAACTAGAACCCTAAATAACTTAGCCATGTGCATTGAGTCATAGATTACTGATTTAGTTTACTATGCTACTCTTCTTGTTCAATGCTTCACCACTTCGTTGCCCTTTTTGCAAATATTACCCCAATGAATTTAAGAGAATCGATTTATTCAAACTTTTAAAAAAAAAAATTGGACATATTCAATGGTATCTGCCACTAAGCTTTTATCATTTTTAGGATCATATTTCAATACACTTAAACCATGATGAAATGAACTTTGTGCTTGTTACAACATTTTAGTTTGAAAATCAAAGATTTTCTTAATAATTACGATTGTGACTCTTTGTTTGTTACATAATAGAAGGATTCCAAAATTTTTCCCATTATGGTTTTGAATAATGTTCCTAAAACTAGCATACTCCATTTTATAATTCAAAAACCACATATATTTAAATTATTTTTTGTGTTGGTGAGGGGATATTGTTTATCACATTGTAGCTTTTGTACTTCATCTAGGAATGGAGTTTTACTAATCTGAGTTGAACCAAGAGTGGGTCCTCCTAAAGTTATATGATTGAAAAAAAATTAAAGATGAGATGTTAATCATGATATCATTAATAATTACCATTACTAGTTGACTAAGGTTTTAATTATTTTCTTATTCTATATTATGCATATGTTCCAACATGCATGAGTGATTGAGTTGCAATGACTTTTATTTCATTGAAGTTGTTATCACCTTGTTTCTACCATTTATGCAATGGTGCAATTTTATTTTTTGCATCCCCTTACTAAACTTTGAGCATAGTTGCAAGGGCAAGATACAATATTTTTGACATCCAGTAATTTACAACATGATGAAATTATTGCTCATTAATGTAATATGGACATTTAGAAGCTGGTTAAATGTTTAATTTTTTTAATTTCTTAAGAATTGGAAAAATTAAATTTAGTATAATCCATAAAAGGAAAGGAGATTCACACAAGACATTTTATCCTTTTGTACCATTTTCCTTCATTTTTGAATAAAGTTTTGCTCTAAATTGTTCTCTTGACTAACTACATACAAATGTTTCCATCCACAATTTGAGTTCAATGGTTGGTGATTAATGTATTGCATAGTTAAGTGTGTTTTGTAACAAAATTTTTTATACTTTCCATTCTCTTTAAAGAATCTAATTTATTTCCTACTCTTTCTAAGCTAACATGTTTATTATTTATGTTATTAAACCAAAGTGAGTTATTTAATAGTAGTTTCCATTTTAATTTCTTTTAGAATGAAATAAAAATTCCTTATAACATTTTGTGGACCAAACCATTTTGATTTGTTGCATGGCTAATCTTTTCTCTTTTTTATCTAATGAAAATTAAGCATATTTTTAATGTCACCCTACAAGAAGCCAATAATGATCATTTGTACTCTATTCAATCTGTGGATGTGTGGATTAATCCCCATTAAAGAATACATTGGGATTAATGCCAAAACATAATTCATTAGTGTCAGTCTTCTAATCAATGTAAGATTTTTTGGAATTTCTTTTTAATTTTTTCTATTTTTTTTTTGCAGGTAAGCTATCATTTTCCTTTCAATAAAAAGAGTCCAACCTTTAGATATTAATGGAAACTTAACATTTTGAAACCTGAGTTGTTGGCTTAATTTCTTTCCTCATTCCAATTTCGATTTTGCTCCTGAGAAAAAAAATTTTTTTGATGATTAATTTTGGTGCCGGATATTTCTTGAATTGTGTTAAGTACTGTATCTATGTTAGGCATCGTTTTAATGTCACATCTATAGAAGTTTATGATATCATCTACATATCTTAAATGGGTGAGTAAAAGACATCATTCATATTGAGCATAATTCACAACTTTACAACAATTTTTTATCACTTTCAATGCCTAGTTAAAGACATTCATTATTGAATTGTAGAACAGACTCAAGATTACATTTTTTTATTCGAGCCTCTTGATACATTGAAGAAACTACTGGGCTCACCATTTTTATTTTTGGAAATTTTAAGTGTTTTCTAGTATGTGTTTAATCTTCTTAATGAATTACTCCATAAAGTTCAATCATGTAAGAGCATTTTATAAGGCTCCATTTAAAGACAATCAAATGCACTACTAAGAACTAACTTGACAACATACTTCATTTTTTGTTTAGTGAAAGAATCAATTCAAAAGGCCAATATAATAATGTCTATTATTTTTCTTCCTTTAATAAAACCTATTTCTCCTTAAAAAGATGAGCATTGGGAGAAACATTTTATGCCTACTCGATGTGAATGTGGGGCTTTGAAAGGGTGTCCCTTTACACTTCATTGACTTATACAATTTGAAAATTCATACATTACTTCCATCTTATGGGAAAATGATACTTGTAATCATTAAAAATTGTAAATTCATCCTTGGTTTCATCTCGATATCCTTTTTAGTTAAATATCTTTTTATATTTTTAAATATTTTATTTTTTTAATGACTTTGATGCCCTTACGAAAGAATTTGATTCACACCTAGTTTTGATGTTTAAGGACGATATACTCAATCACCTTAATATTTTAGAGTGTAGAGTTATCAAAAATTTTATCACATTTTTTTCAATTTTTATCTCATTTTTTTTACTTTTATTTGATTATATTATTATAAAACCCTTGTTCTCCTATAGGGTGTGCATCACATCATTATAATTTGGTTATATTACATATCTTCAATTTATCTCAATTCTATTTTAATATATATTTACTTAATGTTAAAATAATTTATCATTATTTTGTTTAATTATTTTCTTGAGTAGTAATAGTTGGAAATGAACTCCAATAGAAATGAAACAAACAGTGCTAGACTTGTTCGATTAGCCACATCTAATTAATTTTTTATTTTTATATTTTTTTTAATTTAATTTTTTTAGGTTTAGAATTATTTTAGGAGAAATTTTTATTCATAAACAATTTAATGGTTACACTTGACCTCCTTAGTATGTCGGAATGCAACTTTTTGACATTATTTTTGTAGTTTTTCAAGGTTTTTGTTCTGAATGTTTTATGTTACTATGTAACTCTAATTCCCTTAATTTTACCTTTAAATCACATTTATTTAAGTTATATTTTATTTCTTCATTTTATCTCATTTATATTTTAATATATGTTTAATTATTATTATTTATGTTTAGTTAATTTTTTGATTCATAGTAATTCCAAATGATGTCTTATTCAGAAAACACAAACATTAATGGAGTTCCTTAATGGTTTAATGCAATTAATTATTTAATTTAAAATTTTTATTTTCTAATTTTTTGTGAAAACCTTACAAAAATTTTTGGTTCATATCTAACTTCATGAACAAGGCTGTTAGACATCACCTCTTTTATATCTTAAGCTGTGTTTCTTATATAGTTTATTTAAATTCTTCCAATTTTCATTTTGATTTGCATATATCATTATAAATTGGTTAGATTACTATGAAACTCTAAATCTTTTCATATGTGACTTTTGGGTCTCATTGATTTGGTGGCACTACATTACATAACCTTATCTCTACTTTCTTTAAGACATGTTTTCCTATTATTAAAAAGAAACCAAATTTTATTTATTCTTAATTACTTTGTTAACTCATGATAACTCCAAATGAGTTTTAAACAAGATAAAAATATGTCATTGGTCTCATCTCGAAGATCTTTTCCCAACTTAATTTTCATTTTTATCTTTTTAAATACATTATTTTCTATATTTTTGGATGGTTCATTAGACATTTCAATAATTACCAGATTTGATAATTAAGGATGTCATACTCAATCTACTTCGGATTTTTTAATAAAACATTTTTGCAGCCTTTATCTAATTTTTTAAATTCTTTACTTTGACTTAGTTATATTACTATAACTTGAAACTCCTCTCATGTGACATTCAAAAAGCTTTTATTGAGACATATTATATTGCTTTAATTTATCTTATTTTAAATGTAATATATACTTCATATTAAAATAATAACTTCTTTTAATTCATAATTATTTATTTTGTGAATTTATAGTAATGAAAACGAGGTCTAATTGAGTCGATAGAAGTATTTTTCGACTCATGTCAAGTACTTTATCTAATGAAATATTTACATTCATATATCTTCATATTTTAATTTTTTGTTTTTGCATGATCTATGAGACATCTCAATTTGTACCATATATAGAAATCGATGATGCAACCCTCAATTTCTTTAGTATCTTGTAATGCACATTTCTTTTATAATTTATCATATTTGTTCAAATATTTTGATTTAATTTGATTATATTGCCTTGTAACTTTTTACTTGTGTGACCTTACATTTCTTTTCTTTTTTTATGTTATATCTATTTATTTAATCTTACTTCATCTTCACAATATATTTACCTAATGTTGACAAAATAATTAAGTATTATTTAAGCCTATTAATTTTTGTAATTTGTAGTAATTCCAAAAGAGGTTTGATAGAGATGGAATAATCAACTTTGGATACATCACAATAAGCTCTTTCTAATTAAATTTTAAATTATATGTATAGTTTTAGAAATTTTATTTTGTAGGTTTTGGCATTCTTTACTAAATATTTGTAAAACTTTTTTACTTTGATTTTGTTATCATGTTATATAACACTAATTCATCTTTGATATGGCTTCTAGATATCTTATACTTGGTTATATTGCATTGCATGAACTTATCTCATTTCATTTTTAATATGCATTTACTTAAAGTTATAATAATAGCTTTATCAATTTTTTCTCATTTCCTTCTATAATTCATAGTAATTACAAATGAGGAATGATTTGGACTAAATTGTCGAACACATCTCAACTTGCCCTATCCAATTAATTAAATTTTTTTATATTTTTAAATATTTTATTACTTTTACATTTTTTTTGAGATATTTTTACTATTTTAAATTTGATGATATAGGCTATTGCACTTGAGCTCCTTAACATCTTATAACTCAATTTTTCATACAATTTAACTAACTTCTTAACATTTTTCTTTTATTTGGTGATATTATAATGTTATTTTAAATCTTCTCTTGTGTGACTTTTCAATCACTTTGATCTGGTATCATCACATTGGTTCAATGTATTGATTTTTACATAAATTTACACTTAAGATTAAAACAATAATTTATTATTTTTAATTCTTATTTACTTTGGTAATTCATAGTTTTCCCAAAGTAGGTTTAATATATTTTCTAATTATTAAAAGATAAATTAATTTTTATTTATGCTTATTTACTTTTGTAATTCATGATGTTTCCATATTTTGTAATAAAAAATGTCACTTTTATTCGACATAAGATTTTGTAAAAGTACTTTATAATACAAGTTATATAATTTCTTCAAATGTTTTGCTTTGCTTTAGTTATATTACTTTATAACTCTATAACTCTTCTCATCTCACTTTTATAAAGCTTTGATATAGATATATTATGTTGCTTCAATTTATCTTTTATACTTTAGAAAATACTTTCTTAATATTGAAATAATAAATTTTTCTATTTACATTTATTTATTTTGGGGATTTATAAAAATTCGAAATGAGGCCCATTTGAGCATGACAAAAAGAACTTTAAACTTAATTCAACAAGCTTTATCTATTGAAATATTTATTTTAATATTTACTTATATGTTATTTTCTTAGGTTTAGGAATGCTTAATGAGATATTTTAATTCATTCCTTATTTCACAATCGTGGATGTTATTCTTGATCTCCTTAGTATCTTAGAATGCTACTTTGTCGTATAATTTTTCCTATTTCTTCAAATATTTGGCTTTGATTTCCTTATATTACTATGAGACTTAAAATCATCAAACATTTACATCACTTTGACTTGGTTATATTACATTTCTCTAATGTTCTTTTCATCTTCACAATATATTTACTTAATTTTGAATAAATAATTCAGTATTTCTAACACTTATTAAGTTTTGTAATTTGTTGTAACTCCAAATCAATTTTGATGGACATGAATAAACATCATTAGGGCCATCTTAACAATTTCTACCCAATTAAATGTTAATTTATATTTACATTTTAAAAAAAATTTAGGGTTTTGATATGCTTTATAAATATTTCTAAAAATATATGACTTTGATTTAGCTATGATGTTATCAAACATTAATTCTCTGCTTGTTCGACTTTTACAAGATTTGAGTTGGTTATATTAAATTTTTTTAATTTATCTCATTTTAGATTCAATAAATATTTTGCTAAAATTATAATATGAATTCATTAGACTTATCTCAATTCGCACTATCCAAATAATTATTCTTTTTTATATTTTCAAATTTTTTATATATATTATTTTTTTTGCACATTTTATCAAATATTTGGATTTATACCTAATTTGTCAATAAAGGCTATTACAATCGAGATCTTTAGCTTCTTGGAAAGTAATTTTCTAATTCAATTTACCTAATTCCTTAACAGTTTTTGCTTTGAATTCCTTATAATACAATGTAATTCAAAATCTTTTCTCATGTGGCCTTTATATCACTTTGATTTGATAACACTTCATTGGTCAAATTAATCATTTTTTGACTTTAACATATATATATTTATTTAATATTCTAAAAGACATTTGTCATATTTTTTGTGTTTTTTTGCTTTTTTAGTTTGCAATATTATCAAATGAAGTTTGATTGAGATGAAATAAATGTCATTATTTAAATCTTAATGAGGTTTATCTATTTAAATTTTATTTTTTATTTTTTCAATTATTTTTTAGGTTTATGGCATGCTCTATGAGACATTTCATTTCACACTTGCTTTATTAATCAAGAATGTTGCACATGATCACTTTACTATCTTGGAAAAAGCTTTCCTATATAATATTTACTATTTCATTAAATTTTTTCTTCGATTTTGTTATATTATTTTGTAGCAATTATTCTCCTCACCTGTGACCATTATAATGCATTGATTTGGTTATGTTATAATCAATCGAATTGTTGCAATTTAGCTTAATATTTATATCAATGTGGTCTACCCAATTAATTATTTTTTTTAATATTTTTAAATATTTTATTTTCTAGTAGCTCTACATGTTTAATGAGATATTTTTATTTCTACTTAATTTTATGATAGAGACTATTAACCTCATTCTCCTTAGTATCATAGAATTCAATTTTTGTATATATTTTATCTAATTATTTTCACATTTGTTTGGTTATATTGTAATGCAACTCCAAACCTCTTCTTTGTGAACTTATAAGATTTGATTTCTTAACATTGCCTTACTTCAATTTAATTAATATTAGCTTTCATATATATTTATTTAATATTAAAATAATAATTTGTTATTAGTTTTTCTTATATACCTTTGAGATTCATAATTTTCCAAATAAGGTCTAATCGAGATGAAAAAAAAATTATTTTTCTTATTATTTAATTTTAGGGATAAGGTATGTTCTATATGAAATTTTGAAGTTGATTTTCGATCAATGTGTCACATTCAATTTCTTAGTACTAAAAAAATTTTCTATACTATTTATATCATTTCTTTAAACTTTTACTTTGATTTGGTTAAATTATTTTGAAAGTCTTATTATGTTCTCTTGTGGCCATCACGTCACATTGATTTGGTCGTATTATAATGAAATAAAAAATCACATTTAAGCTTTAACTTATATTTAGTAAATATTAAAATTATAATTTATTTGTTATTTTGGTTGATTTACCTTAGTAATTAACAAAAATTCCAATGAAGTTTAATGGATATGAATCATTCATTGTAGTAATCTTAACTAGCATTATGTAATTAAATATTAAGTTTTACATTTCTTTGATATTTTATTTCCTTTGATTTTTTCACTCATTATGACATAATTTACACTATATCCTTCTCATAGGGGCATTACATTGCTTTTATTTTGTTATATTATTTTTTTAAAATTTATATCATTTATAGATTTCATATATATTTACTTATGTTTATTAAAATATTTTATTATTAATTATTTATTTTAACTTTTACAATATATTATAATTGAAAACCAAGTTTGATTGAGAAGAAACAATTGTCATTGGACTAGTGTCATTAATCTCTCTTTAATTAAATGTTTATTTTAATCATTTTAAGTATATTTATTTTCTAGTATTTATGCATGCTTTATGAGACATTCATTTTGTACGTAAATTATTGCTCGAGAATGTCATGCTCAATCTCACTAGTATCCTAGAATGTACATTCCTCAAATAATTTATCTCATTTTCTTAAATGCTTCACTTTGGTTTTATTAGATTACTATATAACTAAAGCCTTTTTCTCATTTGACATTTAATTCACTTTGATTTGTGATATTACATTGCTTTAATTTATCATAATTCAAATTTAATACAAATTTTCTTATTATTAAAAGAGCAATCAATTTTTTTTATTAATTTTTATTAACTTTCATAATTCATGATAATTTTGAATGAGGTTCAATTAAGATAAAACAAATATCATAAGTCACATCTTGATGACCTTTGTCAAATAAATATTTATTTTTCCTTTGTAATATTTTATTTTCGATTACTCTAACAATTTTAAAGGATATTTTAGTTCATACTATATTAATAATTGAAGATGTTATACTTGATATTCTTAAGATTTTAAAAAAAAAACTTTCTAATACAATTTATCTTTTTTCTTCAAATTTGTGGCTCTAATTTGGTTATATTATAAAGTAACTTTAATTCTCTTCTTATGTGGCCTTAATAATGTTTTGATCAAGATATATTAGACTACTTCAATTTATCTAATTTTAACTTTAATACGTATAATTACTTAATGTTAAAATAATAATTTATTTTTATTTATGATAATTTATTTCTGTTATGTTTAGTATTTCCCAATAAGGTTCTATTGAAATGAAAGAAATATTTTTAGACTCTTCTTGATGAGCTTTATCTAATTAAATATTTATTTTTATATATTTTAATATTTTATATTTTAGGTTTAGTAATGTTTATGAGATATTTTGATTCATACTTTATTTGATAATTGAAGATATTTCTATTTATCTACTTGGTATTTTGGAATGTGCCATTGTCATATAATTTTTCATATTTCATCAAATATTTCACTTTGACTTGGTTATACTACCAAGTAACTTTAAATCGCCATTCTCGTGAACTTTAAATCATGCTAATTTGGCCATATGATATTTATTTAATTTATCTCATTTTAGCTTTAATATATTTTTTAGGAATATCAAATAATAATTTATTATGTTTTATGCTTATATGATATTTATTTTTATAGTAATTTGAAATGAAGTCTAGTCAAGACAACACAACCATCGTTAGACTCATATTGATGAGCTCTATCTTAATAATTATTTATTTCTACATTCTTAATATTTTAATTTTCTCATGTATGAGCACACCCTATGAGACATTTATATTCATACTTAATTTTAAAAATGCCAATGTTATACTAAATCTCTTTGAAGCATTAGAATATAATTTATTATGCAATTTATGAAATTTCTTTAAATAGTTTATATTTATTTTTTTATTTATTTATATTACTATCTAATTAACAATTTTCTCTCATTTGACCTTTCCATTGCTTCGATTTTGCTAAATTACATTACTTTAGTATATCTTACTTTAACTTTATTATATATTTTCATAATTTTTAAAAACTATTTATTTTTTTTATGATGTTTAACTATGGAATTTTGTTTTAAATACTAAGGAAGTCAAATCAAGATCAAACAAATGTTATTAAAATTGTCTCAATCAATACTAAAATAATTAAATATTAATATTTAATATTTATAAACACACACACTGACCCACGACCATGCACGCACCAAAGACACAAATACACATACAAATGCACACATGCACTCGTGTACACTACCACAAGCATGCACACACATACAACCCTACATGCACATGCATGAATTCAAGTACACTCCCCACAATCATGCACACCCAAAATGTGCACATATACACACATGCATACACACCCGTAAGAAACGTACACAGAAGCATGCACACAAGCACATACATATGCAAGCACACAAATTCATACTCACACATATGCATCCATGCACAAAAAACACATCAAAACATGAACACACTCACACACAAGCATATGGCACTTACACAAACATACACACTACTAAACAAATATGCACATGCACAAACACAGGCAAAACATGGACTCACAAATACATATGTACATGTAGATTCATGCTTATACACATATGCAAACAAATGGACATACATACATGTATGCAAAAATATACACACATAGACATGCCACACACACACAAATGCATAATCATATAACACACACACACAAACATATGCATGTATGAACATATACACACATATGCATGCAATAGAATAAGCACACATGCATGTACACATGCACACCATAGGAACATATACACATATATGCACACACAACCACACATACATGCATGCACAACACAAATGTAAACTAGCATAAATACACATACATAGATGCATAAACTTGCAAAAACACCCACGTACACTTATGCACACAGCAGCACGAACAAATAAATGCACACAAATACAATCACACATATAGACACCCATACGTATGCACACACACACACTTACCCACAAACACATGAACAAATAAGCACCCACACATACACATTCACATGCTCGTACATGCACAAAAACAAATATGCATAAGCACACAAAGCACACTCATAAGCACATACACATGCACACACAAACACACATAAGCACAAACACACAAACACATGCACTCATGTGTGCCCAAACACACACTTGTGCATGCACGCACACATGTACCTACCTTGTAGGAGCAAGCACACACATATAAATTCATGCTCACCCACACACACACACATATGTATGCAAATAACACATACGTACAAACATGCACACATGCACTTGCACACTAGCATGCACACACACATAAACATGTGTGCTTGCACATGTGCACGTTCACTCTCAAACATATGCCATATATACACATGCACAGAAAAAGACAGATGCACATACTCACACACACACACACACTCAAACCCATCCTCACAAACTCACACATAAACACACGAACCCACACACACATATACATGTGTTTACTTGTATGCAAACACGGACTTGAACATACACATGCACACAAACACACACATGCATGGATTCACACACACACACAAACCTACACACACACAGATATACACATGCACAAACACAAGCATAATCATGTCGACACACACATATATATGTTTGTACACAACTAGAACCACATATGCACACACATACACCAATATATACACACACATAGAGGAATACACATGCATATACTAATAACACATGAACAAGCACACACATTAACAAATGCATACAAACAAGCACACATATACACATGTCTACGTGCACACGCATGCATATGCACACACAACCATGCACACTTGCACCACATGTGTGCACAACACACACAAACATGTGCAACTCATGCATGCATACACACACATGCACAAACATGCACATGCAAAGGCATACCTAACCTCACACTCACATGTGACCACATAGCACACAAAAGTATACGAACACATGTGCATGCACCCACAAACACACACACACAAGTCTCGATGCCCACATGTACATTAACACACACTTCCACATGGCTACATAGATACAGTTGCACATAAACACACAAACCCGCATGCACACATGCACTAGCACACACACACCTCAACTCAAATACCCAATCCCATACCTAAGCATGCACTCTCATAACACACACAAACACATGGATACACTCACATGCACACACATGGACACACACATATGGATAGACAGACACATGAGTGTGTAGCACACAAAAGTATTAACATAGAGACAAATACACATGTAAGGATGCACACCTACACACAAACACAAACACAAACACACATACACACACACACAATCACACAAACACACAATTGTACATACACATCCACACAAACATTAAAATGCACACCCACACATGCACTCATGCTTAAGCACATGCATGCACTAATGCACATACATATGTATACACATGCATAAATACATGCAAGTAGAGACACCCACACACACACAACCACACATACGTTCACACATGCACAAACACATATGAACACCAATGTACATCGGTGAAGACATGTACATGTATGTACATGCAAATGCAAACACACACATTGGCACACATTAAATGGAAACCACATGCACACACATGCATACATATTCATACACAAAGACATGCACATATGCTTGCACATGCACACAGACACACACACGCATGCATAGACCCACACATTCACACACACACACACATAAACACATACACAAGCACATCAACACATGAACACATACACACACACACTCACATGCACACACACTTGCCTACACACATACATATAAACAGCAACATGCTCACACATGTACACAAACACACTTGTATGTACATGCACACATATGCACAGACCCACACACATGTATACATAAAGATACATGTGTAGACAAAACAAAACAAATGATAACACTGCACCCACATAAATATAAACATGTACATGCATATGTAGACATGCACACAAATATATGCACATACATACACATGTATACACACATGTATGCACACCTACACATGCACACACATGCAAATGCATGCTTGCACAAATGCCATGCACTCACACAAACCCATCCACACACATACACACTCGTGCAGGAATGCTTGCAAGAATGCATGATAGGCACACATGTACACTTACACACACATGTACACATAACACACACACACACACAAATGCACATGCACATTCAAACAAACTTACACATACACATGGACAAATATGCATACAATCATGTGCAAACACATAAAAACACACCAATAGAAATGCATGCATGGAAACATAGAAATATGTGTACACATAAAAGCACACAATCACATGCCTACACACACATATCACACATGCATGTACACACATAGCCCTAGATGCACACATAAACAAGTCCACATGTAGAAATGCACATACACACATGCATGTACACGCACACACAATCAATACACACACTTTCACAAATGCACATATGCACCCATAGACAAACATATACACAAATGCACACACAAAACATGCAAAAGCACACATAAACATGCCTACACATGCACACACATACAGAATGAACATAAACTCACATGGACACATGAACATGCACACATATACACACATGCACATGCATGCACACATGCATACACATATGCAAAGTCACAAAGATGCTTACATCCACATGCATATACACTAGCAAACACACATGCACACACTCACACAGGTACATGTAAATACACTACAGATGCACACACTGGCACACACTCACACAAACACATGCAGTCACACATGCAAACAATCATTCTACACACATGTGTGCTCACACAGACATACACATGCACAATTGCATTCATACACAAGCACATTCATGCACATGAACATATATACACATATTCACACAGACATGTGCACTTGTGTAGACACACACATACACAACTACACACCAATGCACATAAACCCACACACACTCCCATTCACATGCATACATGCATGTAATCGTAAACACATGCATACACACACACACACAAACCCATGCATGTACACATGCACAAGCCCACACACAGACACCCACATGCACCTACACACTCACACATGCCAATGTATGCACAAACATGCATACACACACACACACATACATGCACAAGCACCAACACTCACACATAGAGGAACACATAGACACATGCACATAGAAACAAATGCTGACACATGCATATAATGACAAAAGCACAAACACCAATACATACACACATGTGCTCACATTTGTACACACACACACAATGCATGAAGCACAAATAAACATGTGTAGATACACACACATGCATACATAAAGAAAAACACACACATGCACAACACATCCTAGAATGCATGCACACAAACTACAATGAACAAAAAAACAAGCACAAACACTTGCAAGTACACACATGCACATAAACACACGTAGACGCACACACACACACAAACAAGTGCACACAAGTGCATCGACACACATACCCCACACCCAAAAATGCATGCATGCATGCACACAGATGTATGTACGCACAGAGACATGTATTCACCCATGCACACACACACAAGCACATAAATATACAACTACATAAAAACATTCATGCACATAAACATGCACCACAAACACGCACAAACAACCACCCACACATGCACACACAAAAACACACATGCATACACACATACACGCTCACACAATAACACACATAGATACATATCCACACATGTATACATGAACATGCAAGCACATGCACATGAATTCACACTCATTTGCACCAACATGCATGCACAAACACACACACATGGACACAATCATGCTCACATGCATGCATAAGTGCACACATGCATGCACACACAGTTGCATCCACACACGAACACTCACACATATGCACATGCATACATGCATATGCACACACACATAAATGCATGCATTCACTCATGTGCACATGCACATGAACATGTGAATACCTAACACACACACACACACATGTCCATACACATACACACATGCACACATCTATGTGTGAGCATTAACGCACAAATGTAGATGCACACACAAATACAACCATAAGCATGCACACACACGCACACACGTACATCCATGTGCACACACATGCACATGCAAATGCAAGCTTGCACATATACACTTTAGCACACACATCCACCTACATGCACATAAACATACTCTCACATGCATGCTTGAATAAGTGCTTGACTTGAACACACATAGACATGCACACAACTGCACACACACAAACATGCACTTACACACACATAGCACTTTCACACACAAATATGCATCCACATATACATACACACACACATTCACATATAGATATTAATAAGCATATGCACACATAGGATCACAAATATAAAAACACAAGTTCAAACACATACATGCAGGCATGTATAAGAATGCATATGCATGCACACATAGATATTTACTTACATGTAAAAGAATCTATAAATAGCACACACATGCATAATGAAGCACATATCCATAGACACATAAACACATAAACAAGCATAGGCATGTGTGCACACACACACACACATAGATAAGCACACAGACATATGTGCATGCACACACACACATTCACATATAAATATTAATAAGCACATGCACACATAAGATCACAAATATGAAAACACAAGCTCAAACACATACATGCATGCATGTATAAGAATGCATATGCATGCACACATAGATATTTACTTACATGTAAAAGAATCTATAAATAGCACACACATGCATAGTGAAGCACATATACATAGACACATAAACACATAAGCAAGCATAGGCATGTGTGCACACACACACACATGTATACGAAAAGAATGCACACACACATATGCACATGTAAACATGCATGCACATGTGCACATGCATAAATAAACAAACACATACATACAAACATAGGAATGCATGCACACACATGCATAAATACATGCATAGATGCACACTCACACACACGTGTATGAGCACAGGCGGATGTACATACAAGCTCACACAGACATATGCATGTGCAAACACACACAAGCACATTCACATATGCACACACAGATGCATATGCATGCACACATAAACACAAATGAACGTGCATATATGCACAAACACATGCACATATACATTGATAAACTCACATGAACACACATGCATGCACACACATACACACATGTGGACTCACAAGCACACAAATACATGCCCACACACACCCACAACGAAGCATACACATACATATGCCCACATAAATACATACGAGCACTCACATAGATGCAACTATGCATGAACAAGCACACCCACACACATATGCATGCACACACAGACCCACATGCAAGCACACACACAAAAAGGCACACATGCACAAAGTCATGCACATGCACACACTCATACATACCACACAAACACACTCAAACATGCACACATGTACATGCAAACACACTTAGACTTGTCAACACATAGACACACATTCATATATGTGTGCAAGCATACAAATGTGGGAATACACATGCAAGAATACTCACCGATGTACTCACATGTAGACACACAGAACCATGCACACACACACATGCATGCACACACATAATCATAAATTTACACACACATAATCATACATATACACACACATACACTCACACATACAAACATGTGCACATGCATGCAAATACATACTCACATACAAAAACATACACACATGCACACACACACACACATATATACACATATGTACACCTACAAAGAAACATGCACACACACATTTAAACACAGAGGTGCAAACACAAGTGACAAACATGTGCACACACCCAAACATGTGTGCATATGCATGCACACACATTTAGAAACACATGCATACACACATATGCACACTCAAGCATAGAAAATTATGTGCACACACATATTCACAAGCACAAGTATGCACAACACCTGCACACGCACACACTAATACATGCACAAGTGCACACACATACACATAATCACACATAAGTACATGCATGCAAATGCAAGCATGCATATGCACAAAAATGAATACAAACTTGCACACACATACATGCATCTAAACACACTAATGCATACATAAATACACAAACAAATACATGCATGCACTCACACATGAGCGCACATAAATTTACGCACATGCACACTTTCTCACACACACATGGACATTCACACATACACACCAATGCATGCACGTTCGTATTAGCACACACACATGCATGCATTCGCATTAACACATGCATTCACACACACACACACATGTGCATAAGTCCACATACTCACAAGCACATTCACATGAATACAAACATATGCACTTGAACATAGAGTATACTCACACACAGTCACACATACAAACATGGACATAATAAATGCATATAAACATACACATATATAAAAAACCACACATGCACACACATATCCACAAATACACAAACCCTCATAGACACCAACAAATACACATGAACATAAACATAAAGATATGAACACACAAACAAACACATGTGCATAAACAAATGCACATACACTCACACACACGCTCATGCACATGCACATGAACACACACATGCACACACAGGCACAAAAACATGCATTGAACCTCTATGCACACATGCACATGCATGTAAACAAGCACACACATGCAAACCACTAATACACACACATAAGAACACACGTGCACATGCATATGTACTCGTACAGAAACAACCAAGCTCACATGCACACATACAAACACAACCAAGTATACAAGCATGCACACGTGCATACACATGTAGGAATATGCATAGACACACACATACTTCCATACCCACTCATGCACACACAAAAGTCCATGCTTGCAAACACACATATACACACATGCACATGTAAACACACACCAATATACACACAGATGCATGGACACATACACATGAGTGCATGTGAACAAGCACACATGCCCACATTGATACACACAAACAAGCATGCGCACACACCCAAGCACCCACACACATATGCACACACAACCACTAACACCCACACACATAGATGCACATACACACACACACAAGCACATACATACATATATAAACACACACACAAATAGAAAAATATGCATAAGTACACCCAAGTACACACATACATATGCACACCCAAAACCATGCATTTGTACACAAACTCACACACCTACTCACACATACAAATGCAAACATGCATAGATGCACATATAGATACACATGCATAGACACACACATACAAGACCAAGAACATGCTTACACACCCACATGTGCACACATGCATGCAAACTTGCATACATACAATGACACATGTACACAGGCATATGCATAGACACACAAAAATGCATGGAAACCCACATAGCCACCTTCACACTCACACATGCTTACATCCACACAATCACATATATGCACACACAAACATGCTTATACACATACATTCTTACATGCACATACATAGACACAAACACGTATATGTATACACACTCATGCACATATTGAATAACTTACAAACATGCACACATGTGCACCCTACAAATACATGCACACAAACACAGACACATGAACACCCTCAAGCACAAAAACATGCACACAAACATGCATAAGTGTGTGCATATATGCATACAAGTATGCACATAAAAACATGTACACATGGCACCCACAAAAACACTCATTCAGGTAATGCACTTGCAAAAACATGCACACACTTGTGTAGACATACCAAAGTACACACACACATGCAAACAAAGAGGAATGCATACATGTGCACGCACATGCACAAGCACGCACACACACGAGCACAAGCACACTCATGCACATAAATACACACTTGCACGCACATGTACACCTGCACACATGCAAGTGCACAAACATGTTCATATGCTTAAGTATGCACATATACATGCACACACACACACATACACAAGCACACATACACACACTCATATGCACATTTACACACATACCTATACAATTGAAAATAGGCATGCACATGTATACACACATGCAAAAATACACTCGCTCACACACACACATTGATGCAAACACATACACAAACACACATGCATACACCCACTATCGCACACACACACACATGCTCACATATATGCACATACACATGCATATGCACTCATAGATGCATGCAAATGCACACATGTACACACACATTTGCGCATAGCCACACACACTCATGCCCACACAAACACAAAACTACATATGCACACACACACACACACATGTGAGTGCACCCATGCACACACACATCTGAGTGCACCCATGTGCACACACACATGTGAGTGCACCATGCACACACACACACATGTGAGTGCACCATGCACACACACGTAAACACAAACACATGTATGTACACAAACACAAAAGAACATGCACACTTGCATGCATTTTAACACACACACACACAACTATATACACAAATGCATGAATAGCTTCATGCACATACACTTACATGCATATGAATGCACACATACACACATAGACTTGAACATTCATAGACACTGACACATGCACACACACACAAATACAAACACACTTACACACACACATGAACCAAGCACTTACACATACATGTGCATACAAGCCCACACTAATGCACCCATGCACACATGCATAGACAAGGACCCACATGTAGCATGCTTACACACATCTATAGGAACAAATACAAATATGCTCACACACACACACAGACACAAATGTGCAAACAACACAAACACTCACATATATGCACACACACATACACACAAACACAAATGCACACACACAAAGATAGATGCATACACGTGCACACACATCCAAGCATTCAAATAGGCACATAAACATGCATGTCTGCACATACACTCACACATAGGGCACACACACATGTATATAGGTCCACACACATGGATGCATAAAAACACATTGGCATGCACACCCACCCAAAGTTATAAATACATATGAGACACACACATGCACCCATGCACATACTAATGCATGCACATACATACCCAAACACATAACTATGCACAACTATGCACACAAACATGATGAACATGCATATGTGCACGCATAAAGAAATGGCTCGACACACATGCACATGCATACACTCACATGTAGATGCACAAAGCACAGGCATGAACATCCACACATATGCATGCACACAAAATCACAAAAGCACTTACACACTCACACATTCACCCACACACACACATCATTACACACATTCATAAATACATAGACACACACACATACATCCACACATGTGATCATGGCCACACACATGAAAGAATACACATAAACATACATGCACTCATTTACCCATGCACACACACACACACATTCACACAAACACCTACACACATGAACATAAACACACACAGTTGTGTATGTGTGAAAACACATAGGTAGTTGCACACATATACACACACAGATAGGCATACACATACTATCATACGGACCCACGCACATACACGTGTACATAACCACACTCACATGCACACACACCCACACATGAACAACAAACAATGCACACCCACACACATGAATGCATGCATACGTGCAAGCATCCATGCATCTGCCCACACAAACATGCATAAACACTCACACATGCACATATCCATGTGCCTGTACAAACTCACACATGCACACATAGACATGCTCACACTCATGCACTCATATGTGCATATACACACATATGTGCATACATGCACACACATATACAGAAAATAATAAACACACAGATATGTACAAGTGTCTACAAGCACACATGACACACGCGCACATGCAAGCTTGCAGCACACATACATGCAAACATGCATAAAAGCACTTGTTGTCATATACACATGCACACACACACGTACTCATGCACACTGCTACATGCATGCATGCATACACACACATGCACAAATATGCACATACACACATGCATACATTGGCAATCATACGTGCACCCATGCATGCATGCTCATACACTTCAACACAAATGCACACACAAACATGCAAATCACACAGATGCATACACATATATGCACACAACACACTCGTACATGCTCAAATCTACACATGCATGCACACATATACACACAAATGAATAAACCCATGCATACACATGCATGCATGCACAAGCACAAGTAGACACACATACAAGCACTCACAAAAAAAATGCACACACACTCACACAAACATGCATATGCAAATAAAAAGAAAATTTCACATTTGCACACATATATACATACATGTGCACACATACACACACGTGCAAATGTATGCACATACAATTAGACACTTAGACACATAAGCCCACTCCCACATTCTAACACACACAAATGCACACACATACACACGAACAAGCACACATGCATGCACATACATGCACAAGCACTAGACACACACACATACACACACATATGCACAAGTACACACACATAAACATGCTCACACATAGGAATGGACACATGTGCATGCACTTGTACACACACAAACGCATAAACTCACACACAAACATGCACGAACACTCATGCACACACAAATATGCAAACACCCATGTACTTATACATGCACGTTCACACACACATACACACACACATGCACACACTCATGCACACCAACACACACACCTACACACATGCACAACATATAGTTACACATGCATGTAAATGTACTCACATACATAAACACACATTTGTAGGCACAAACACATATATATACATGCACACAAATGCACAGAAAGGTGTACAAACATGCACACGAATGCACTTGCACTCACCTACACAAACATGTACATGCACAACACATGCACAGGTACACACGAGCACACATATACAAACATGCACTTGTACAACCATGCATACATAGACATACCTGCACATGTGCATAGGCAAAGGAACACACATATTCACATGAGCACAGACACATGCATACACACACATGCATGCACATAGATATAAACATAAGCATGTACATGCAAATTTGCATGCACACACATACACATATGAACACAAAGCATACACACAAATACACACACACATCGATGCACAAACACATACATGCAAGTACAAAACATTCAAAAACATGTACACACACACATGCACTTACACATACAAATAAAAATGCACAAAGACACACATGCATGCATACACACCTACACACACATGTGCACATAAACACACACACCCATGCACACACAAACATAACCACATATGTATGCATAAAAAAATGAAAACATGTACAAACTCACACACACGTACAAACTCACACACACACACACATTTGCATGCATATACACATACACGCACACATACATCCATACAAAAACACACATACAAACACGCACATATGCATGCACTCATGTGTACCTCAAATCACACTTGCACAAACACACACACACACACACACATGAGCATGCAAACCAACACACAATAAAGCACATGCATATACACCTACACACATACATATACACATTTGTCAGAACAAGCACATGCATGCATGCACATGCACTAATACACACATGGATGCATGCACACGCATGCATACATTCTTGCAAACACATGCAAAGACACACACACCAACTTGGACGCACCCAAACACATTTACAATGACATGAATACATATGCACCTGTGTACACATACAAACGCATGCACCCAAACAAATGCATATGCCCACATGCATAAACAAAGATGCACAAACACTTACATATCGGTGAACACACACATGTATGCATGTGCTCACACAAACACAAAAACATATGCATGCACATCCATACACGCACACACATTTACATTCACCTAAACACACTCTCTCACACACACATGTGCTTGCACTTCCACAAAAATGCAAATCCATGCACAAGGTTGCACACATATGCGCTCATGTACACTAGCACATGTATGTAGACACACACAAACACACACAGCTACAGACATACACACACACAGCCACACACACTGACACCTACACACACACCCATGCCTACACACATAGATGTGCACACACTTGCACATGCATCTACACACATGCATGCACACCCACACCCACAAAAATGCATTCATATAGACATAAAAACACATAGGCACACACAGAGTGCACACATAAATACACACTTGCATGCACTTAGACATAGACATGCACAAACACACACACATACTGGCACACACACAAACATGCATATCCACACAAATACACCCTCCTATGCACATGCACATATACCCACATGCACACACACACTAACACAATTACACACATGAACGCATGTATACACATTTACATGGACATGGACATATTCACAAATATGCATGCACACACACATATTGATAGAAAGCCCAAAAACATGCATATGAAAAGGAGTACAAACAAATATAAACAAAGGCTCACGGACATCACACACATGTAAAAACATATAGGCACAAGGATATGCATATGCAGGCACACAAATGGGCACACATATAGACATTCACGAGCTCGCACAAATGTACACACACACGAGCACATAAGCACATGTACACATGCACATATGCACAAGCACTCAAACATACACATATAACCACAGAAACACACACACATGAATAAGCATAGGCACCCACATGCACACACTCAAAATGAAACACACATGTATACAAACACACATGCACACACATGCTCAAGCATGGATGCACAAACTCTTTTACACACATACACATAAGCATGCATGAACACACATTCATACAAGTGCACATGCATAAAAACTTACACAAACATGCACATGTACACAAATGCATGCACACCCATAAGCACAAGCACACACCTAAGTACATACACTTGCATGCACACACAAGCATGCACACTCACAAACACAAAAATACACACAAACATAAATAAACAACACATGCATGCACACATGCACAAATAAACACCCATGCATACACACATACACATGCACATTAACTCATGCACATAAACACACATGTGCATCCTCATATGCATATACAAGAACACAGACAAGAACAAACACTTGCACACAAATTCACACTCACATAAACTCAAATACTCACACACACACATACATGAATGAGCACACAAACATACACAAACACATGCACACACTCACACATGTGCACACATGCACACACACACATGCATGCATGCTTACACTCGCACACACACATATGCACACATAGACACAAACACTAACACATGTCCTCCAAATACAAGCACGCACATACACACTAACTAACAAGCATGCACACACACACTTGCTTACATGCACACATGTACACAACAACACATGCACACAAAGACACAAATAAGAATTGACACACATACACATAATTTCACAAGAAAAAATGACAAGCTTACACACTTATGCATGCCCACACACACCCTAACAAAAATTCACACATGCATACACAAGCACAAAATATAGATGAATATGTGCAAACAAACATGCTTGCATGTGCAGGCACTCATATATGCACACAAGCATAAACATTCATGTGCATAAACTAACATGCACACACACAAGTACATACACACTCAAGCAAAAACACCTACATACACACAAATACAAATGCACAAGCATGCACACACAAATACATAGATGTACATAGACACACACAACAAGCACTCACTCACAAATACATAAAAAAATTAGCATAGACACACACATCCACATTCACTCATAATACACACATGCACTCACGTGCGTATACACACACACACACACAAAGGCTCATGTGCATACACATTTACACACACATGCAAATGCATAAAAATGAACACACACACAATCACACACACCTTGAAATACACATGCATATGTGCACTCACATGCACACACACAAAGACCCATGCAATCATATGCATATATACAAGCAAACATGCCCACCATGCACACACGTACTTACACACATGCACACAAAAACACACATACATATGTGTTCCTACACCCTTACATGCACACATGAACACACATGAATACACACAAATACATGCACACACAGAAACACACATGTGCCCAGTCTTGTGCATGTCTATACACACACACACCCATACATGCATATGAATAAAAAAACTACACAAATATTCATAAATATACACATAGATGGAAAAACACAAGCTCACACACATGCTCACAAAGATGCATACACACATGATCATGTATGCCCACACACACACACACACACACACACATGCATACACATGATAGCACACATACATGCAAATGTATTAATGCACACACAAAGGCACATACAAATATGCAAACATGCATACATGCCCATGCAAACAAATATACACACACACACTGACTCACATATGCATGCACATGCACACATGCATGAACATAGACATACTGAAGCACACATGCACATAAGCAATCACACACACAACCATATGCCCACAAACATGCACACACACACACATACTCACACACACATGGAAAAAAACTTATGCATTCACGTGCACAAACTCATACACATATGCACAAATGCATGCACAAACACAAGGATAACCTACACAAATGCATGCATATGAACATGCATGCCCTCACACATAGAACACACATGCATGCATGTAAAAATGGACACACATGCAAGCACACACCCTTACACATAGCACACACCATACATGCATACACATACACACTCACATGTGCATATACATGCATGCTCATGCACACACACACACATGAAAACATGCACGTGAATACACACATACAACCACACTTGAACACACACAGAAAATCATGCACACATACAGACATGCTCACAAGCACATGCATATACACATATGAATGCACACATCCACACTTAGGCATGCATGCACACTTGCACACTCCAACATAAATACACACCAATAGACACACATTTACATAAGCATGCATGCACCCATGCACATAAATGAATAAGAACAAAAACACATGTACATACACATGCAAGCAAACACTTGAACATGCACATATGCACACACTCACACACTCTCATATACATGCACATATTCACACATGCCTATGTAAAAACATGCACAAAAATATTAATATATAAAAACATACAAACATGTACACACAAACAGCCATGAACAAATGCACACAAGTAGATGTTTACACATAGACACATAAGTACACACAAATGCATATGGACATGCAAAATGACACACATACGTAGACATATATACACATACACAAACATGCACACACAAGCATACATACTTATACAAACACACACACACATGCATAGACACGTGACAAAACACGTGTGCACCCATGCACACACAACTTTGTCTACATGCACAAACACACATGAACTCACACATCATAACAGGTACGAATACATGAACCCACACACACAAACACCCACACATACACCCCCTTATCGACACACAAACAAATACATGCTAGTACACAAGCACAACTAAGCACATGCATGCACATAGTCACATATATATACAAACACACATACATTTAACCACATAGATGCACCCCCAAACACATACATGGAAATGTGCACATGCACAAACAAACCACACACACACAAGTAGACTCATGCACACTCAAGCACACACACACAAACATGCAAATGCACATAGTCATGCACACAATCGTGCACAAACATGTATGCACATACACACACACACACACAGATATATATATATATATATACATACACACATGCACACACACATAGGCACACATGGATGCACAAAACACACAACTACAAATAAATACATGTGTAAATGCAGACACACACTCTCATGCATGAATACACACACACACACTCAAGCATACATGCACAACAACACATGTACATCCACACATGCACGCACACAAACACATACACACACCCACACAAATATGCACATACATGCACTGATACACAAACACGTATTCACATGCATAAGTACATACTTGCATAGAAACACATGCATAAACAAAACCACAAATGCATAGTGACATCCACACACACAAACACACATGCACATGTACACCTGACCACACGCACAAGCATGCATGCACACACATAGCCACATGCATAGATAAAAACATACGTATTAAAACATAAAGACAAACACGCACATGTAGAAAAACACACTCACACACACATGCATGTACACACACAATTATGTGCACACAAACATGCACTTGTAGACATTCACTCTCTCTCAAACACTGACTCCTAACATGCACACAAACACATGCTTCCACACACACTCACACAACAAGCAAAAAACCTCAAGCATGTATGTGCACAAAATCATGCACACATACACAAACACAAGAATAACCCACAAACAAACACACACACATGCACATACACATACATACACACAGGAATACACACATGCATGCACAGATGCATGAACGAACACATGTGCATGTACACACTATTACTCACACAGCATGCACGGCCACACATACACACATATACACACTTACACATGCATAAATGTGCACACACAAAGGCTCACACACACCAAAATAAGCACATGTGAACACACCAAACTCACATATGCACACACACTTACATGCAAGCACACATATAGACATGTTTACAACACATTTGCAAATACACATACATATGCATACATCCATACATAGGCATGCCTACACACATACACATAGTAACATAAATGCACACATACATCGACACCCATTCACACACGTGCATGCACACATGCACACACATGAACAAGCATTGAAACACAAGCACAAACACATGCAAGCAAACACTTTCACATGCACATATACACACATGCACATACACTCACAAACACATTCACACATGCTCATGCACACACATCAACAAAAATATGAACATGCACAAGCACACACACACACAAACAAGCACACACATATACACAAAATTATACACATGCATGGACACACACATACACATACGAAGACACACATGCACATGTACACTCATACACAAACACATATGCACATACACTCACACATACACCCCCTAACCTCACACATGCACACATTCAAACAACACTCGTAGACACACACACATATACACATAAACATTTGCATGCATGAAGCCATACACATCAACACACATACACATAACCACACACTTACTCAAGCACATATACACATGCACACACATGAATACATGAGGACTTACATAAGCACACCTATGCACTCACAAACACACACATATATGCAAACACATAAACATGCATGCACATAATCATGCACACACACACACAAGGATGCATAAAACGCAATACTGCATAAAAAATAGTGCATAAACATGCACACATGAACAGAAGCACAAACATGCATGTGCACACAAATACACACACACACTCACACATGGATGCACATGTACACACACACGCATGCAAATAAGACCATACACACCCACCCATATACATGCAAACAAGTTAAACATGCACACACACATACACAATCACACATGCTCAAATACACACACAAAAATCCAACAAATGCATACACACACACCCTTAAGCAAAAAAAACATGCACAACCATAAGCACTCATGCATATGCACACACAAATGCACACAAATGCACATACATAGACACACACAAACAAGACCACAAATGCACAATCACACCCACATAGATGAATTCACATGCACATGAACACATAAACACCATAGAAATGCACACACACATACAAACATACAACCATATGCAGATATGCAAACACACAGAAAAGCACACATGCACATGCACATATACACTCATGCATACACTCCCACACATACTCACACACACAAACAAGCACACACACACACATACACATGCGCACACACACCCACATGTATGCATGTTTGCCAATGCCCATAGACACATTCACAAGCATGCATGAGCACACAAATGTACACACATATATAAATCCATATAGACATATGCATAGACATGCACACAAACAAACACACACACATATGTGTATGTACCCATGCAAACTTGCAAATGCACATGCAGAAGCTCAACCAAACAACATGTACTCACATGCACATGCAAAAGAACACACACATATGCACACACATGCTCTCCCATATTTGCATGTACAAACACACACTCATGCACATAGACATGCATTCACACATAAATGCATACACATGTACTCACACATTAAAACACAAAACCATACACACACACACACATTCACACAAAAATATAGCCACACAACCACATGTATGCACCAAAGAAAAGCACACACATACACTCATGTAATACACATGCACACATATGCTTCCATGTATGCATAAAGCACACACAAACACATAAACACACACACATACACATATGCACATGCACAAACACAGATGCATGCACACACACAAGACCTATGTATGAGAATGCACACATACACATGTACACACACACACACATAAACACACACATATACAAACATGTATAGACACATGGACAAACAAATGCGCACAAATGTACACACATGCACACAAACATGTGCACAAAAATAGCATGCACGCATATAGAGACACAAATACATGCATGTAAACACTGGCACAAATAGGTACACAAATGCACATATACACATATGCACATGGACACATGTGTAAACACACATGCACATGGCCATGCACACACACCCTCACAAAACACACGCAAAAAACACACATGTGCATAAACACTCACACATAGCTACATACATAGACACCCATACACATACACATGCATCATACATAGGCAACATACACATAATGATGCACATGTACAAATACAGACATGCACACATGAACAAACACATATGCAAATAGACATAATTATGTAGACACACACCCATGCATACTCATATGCACACACCCACATGTACATGCGCACAAACTCATGCACAAATACATACAAACACATGTAAGCATGAGCACATGCACATATGCACACAACAACAAGTGCACACAAGCTGATGCATATGTGCACTCAAACACAAAGAAGAACATACATACATATTTCTATAGACACACACATGCAAAAGCACATGAGCATACATCCATACACACAAATGCACACATACCTAGACAAGTATACACACACATATGTACAAACACACAAGCATGCAAAACTAATGCACATACACATGCATGCACACCCATTAATGTACACGTTGCACACATTTGCGTGTGCACACACATGCATCTAAGCACAAACATGCACATGCACATGCACACACACATCTACTATAAACACATGCACAAATGCATATGAGCACACCCACACACTCATGAATGCACAAAAATATGCCCACATGCCATCCATGCACACCCACACAGGCATTCATGCACATACACATACATATGCACATGCACACGCACACAATGATGCAAACACAGACACGCACACTTATAAAACTATACTTATATACACACACCCCTACACATGCACTCACACAAACACAATTGATGTACATACAGATGCACTCCATGCACATATATGTAATCCCACATACATGTACAAACACACATGTACATAAATATGCAAAATGCATAGGCATGCAAACACATGCACATACACACATGAATACACACAACAACACAAATGCACATGTACGCACACACACATTTGTGTAGACACACATGCATGAAGAAATACACTGATGCACATGTGCATGCACACCCACACAAAGATACACACATTGCTATGTACACCAAAACACACACACACACATGTTCTTATATGCACACATGCACACACAGGCACACACAAGCACACACTTGCACACACCCACACATATGAACACACTCATGTGCTTGCATGCAAACACGTACATGCACATCCATGAATAAGCACATAAACATGCACATATGCACACAAACACACACACACACCCAAACATAGACACCATAACACACACACAAGCACACACAAAAAATGCATACACTCACAAACACACATACACATTAATAAACACATACACACACAAGTAGGAACACTCACATGCACACAACCATGTGCATAGCCATTCATATAGATCTTTACCCACACATAACCACACACCTGAACACACATGCCCACACAAACAAACACATACATGCACACACACACACACAAACACCCCTACATATGTGCACATACACACACATGCATGCACAAAGACCAACATGCACTCATGCACACTCAAGCACTCACACACATGACACACCCTTAAAAAGACACGTACAAACATGCATGCAGAATCACACACATACTCATGTACATATACAAATGCACAAGCATACACATGCACACATAAAAACACACACACACACACACAGATATATATATATATATATATATATATATATATATATTTATATATATGCACACACATACAAACACAACCATCTATATAAACATACATACACTCACACATGAGCAAACATGCACACGTGCTCACACACATGCACAATAAAGCAAACAACAAACATGCGTACGCATGCACACATACACACATGCACACATAGACATGCAAATACACACATATATAAACAAGCATGCATGCACACACATACACACGCATGTAAAGCCACATGGACACACATATGCATAAACTCACACACACACACACACAAATGCACATATATTCACATAGACACCTACATAGACAAGCATGCATACACACATGCCTATTATAAGCATGCACATTCATGCACACACAGACCCTAACACATGCACATATACAAACACACATACACATTCATGGACACACACACACCCATCAACAAACATGCATGCACACACACACATATTCACACATGTGTGCATGAACACACACAAACACTTGCACAATGATGCACACACAAAAATATGCACAAACCCACATTCACACACAAGTACACACACACTCAAATGTGAAGAAACTCATATACACATGCAATCACACACATACACATACTTGTATGATGCACACACACATACACTCATGCATTCACACACACTCGCACACGTATGCGTAAGCAGAGATGCACATGCATGTACTAGCACACCTACAAGCACATACACATAGACAAACATATGCACACATATATACACTTGCACATATAAGCACACGCATCTATAAACACACAAAAACACAAGTACACACACATGCAAACCATTAGATGCACATACATTCAAAATTAAGCACATTGCACATGCATATAAGTAGACACACTCAAACACACACACCAACACATACACACATCAATTCACAAACATGCACACACATACACAAAGACACACACAGATGTGCATATATGTATGCACACACACACACACCACCTCATACATACACATTCACAAGCATATATACACTTGCATAAACACACACATGTATGCATGCCTACACACATGAACACACATATGCACACACAATCACACACATGCTTGTTCACATGCATACATGCACTTGAGCATGTGCACAAACACATGCATACACACACATAAACAGTAACATGCACACACAAGCACACTTGTACACACACATACGCACTTGCACTCACAAGAACACAAAAACATGCATACACATACACACATGCATAGGTGCACACATAGGCATGGATGCAGACATGTAAACCTATATGCATACAACACATACTAACATACAAATATGAACACATAGTGCACACACATGTACAAACACAAATGCACACACACGTACACACAAACACACATACACATGAACAAGTACACATACATGCTCATAAGAACACACACGCAAATACACCCACACCACATAAGTATACACACAAATACAAATATATGCACACATGCACACAAAATAGAACACAAGCCAACAAAAATGCACATGCACACATACATAAACAAACAAAAAATCAAAAGCACATAGACACATGCACAGACAAACAAACCCTCTCACACGCATGCACACACACACTTGCATGCACATGCACACACACACAAACATGCTCGCATGTACATCCACAAAAATTCACAAATGCACACAAAAAAGGAAACACACACTTATGCACACATATGCACACACTCAAACGCATGCACACAAACATGCATATACATATACACACAAGCACATGAATACATGCACAGACATGCACACATTTACAAAAGCACAATGCACATGTGCACATACATACACATGCTTACACATGCCCAAACACTCGTACAAACATACAAATATACTTGTACGCACACACACATACTTGTATATGCATAGTCACTAGACATATGCATTTGCACCTATACATATTCACATATGCACACATGCACACCCACGTATATGCACACATGCACACACACAAGCACACACACACACACATGAACTAACATAAGCACACACAAATACATGCATGCACATGCACCTGTATAGGACATCATGCATGCACACATGCATAAGCATTCACACATATTAACATGCACATGTAGGCATGTACACACACACTCACTCACATACATACTCATGCACAAAAATATATGCACATACATGTGCACATGCAAGCACACCCTTGCACGCACCTGTAGGCATGCGAACACACACACAAACACAACGACACATACACCCATGCACACACAAACTACATCCACACACATAGTCGAACAACACACATGCACAAACTTACAAACACAAAAAAACACACACATATGTAGGCATATACCAACGTGTGTCCTTACTCAAACACACACAAACAAGCTTACACACTTGTACAGACATAAATACTGATGCACACACGCACATAAACACATGCATGCAAAAAATGTGCTTGCACACACAAATAAACAAGCATATGCACACACATATACCCACACACACACATACACATGCTTGTTTGCACACACACCACAACACACATAAGAATGCATGCACACAAGTACACACAAATACAAAAACACACACACATATACACATGCACATGCATACACACACATACAAGCACACACACACAAACATGCACACAAAATCACACTTGCAAAGACATATACTCACATGCATACACTAATGAATGCACAAACACACACACATAGGTACACGCACATAAATAAGTACTTGCAAGCACCCGTGCCCACACAAGTACACACACACTATCACTCAAGCACACACACACAAGTACTCATGCACACACCCAAATGCACACACATATATACATGTATATATAAGCACACATGCACATAAATACACAATCACAAACACTCACAAATGCACACATACATAGACACACAAATGCACACATATACACTCACACATACATATACACATGCATGCACACACATGCTTGTAAAAATACACAAACATAAAATAATGCTCGCACATCAACATACATACACTCATGCATACATTTAAACAAGCACATAAGCACGAACACACATTCACAAAGCTACACAGATAGATGCACAAACATGCAAACACCCACACATGCAAGATTGCACACACATATTCACACACACGAGCTCTCACACATGCACAAATGTATCACACATACATATGAACGTACTGCACGAAAAAGCACACAAATGCGAAAATAGGACCACACAACCACACATAGAAGCAAACACGAGAACACACATACAAATATATGTAAAATCACACATATGCACACACACGAGTGGTGCACGCACATGCATGAAAGCACACACATGCCTGTGTGTGCACACACAAGCACACACACCCAAACATTCAATCATGCACACACATAGAAACACCCACATGCCATGCAATTACACACATACACATGTATACAGATTCATACTGACACAAACAAACACACACTACTACATGCCACACACTTACACACGCAGTCACATACACATGCAATTGTGCACACACACACATGCACATGAACACACACAAACCAACACACACTCACACACACAGATACATGCATGCACACATTCACAAGCACATACACACTCAAGCACATAGCCACAAAGACACAAACACACACATGTACATTAATAAGTACACTCATGCACATGTGCATGCACACAAACCAAACATGCACAAGCACAAACACACATCCATACACACACATGTGCACACATATGAATGCACATACACACATAGCCACATACCCACATCCACACACATTCACACATATTCATGCATAACACACACAAACACGTCCACACATGTGCATGTACACACACATGCATCTACACATTGACACACACACACACACACATACTCACACATAGAGATACACACACACACATGTGCATCCATGCATAAGCATACATGCTCTTGATCACACGCACTTATAAGCAAGTGTAGACACACACAAAGACATGTATAAGCGCACATATGCTTGCACAAACACTCATGCATGGACACAATCATATAAATATATGTATACACACACAAATGTATGAACCCACCCATACATGCAATATGAAACACATACAACACAATTGCACACATAAAAATATATGTCCACGAACCAACCTACACAAACCACACACTAATGCACATGTATGCACACACATGCATACAAACATAGGAAAGAATACACACATGAATATGTATACACACATACACATGCAAACACACATACATAAACATGACTACACACACAAGCAAAGACACGTACACACATGCACAAGCACACTTATACACACACATATATACATAGTCATACTTGCACATTCACATGCACAAACACATACATGCAATCACAAATATGCACACACACACACACACATACAAGCATAGACATGCACACATAGGCAAACATATGCACAAAATCTCAAGTTCACATACATGAACACAAACATGCACCCACATGCACATATAAAAACACACACACACACCCACACAACTACATGCACACATACACCTACACAAAGCACAATCACAAATGCATGTAAGTATGCATGCACAAACCCACATGCACCCATACACACATATCTATACATATACAAATGTGTATGCGTCACAAGCACACACACACACACACGTAAACATGCTTGTATGCATGCACAAATGCTTTCACACATGCAACCAAGTCACATGCACCCACACAAGCACACATGCACAAGCACGCACTCACATACACACACACACACACACTCATGAGCATGCCCACAAAAACAAACATAGGCACTCACACACTCGCACACACATATGTTCACCCATGCATACACATGTACACACACTCACACATGCACCTACATCCACCCACTTATTTGAATGCACACAAAAATGCCCATACACACACACAAATGCACGAGCATGCATACGCACTCATGCATGCTTAAATGAATGCACATGCATGCAAACAAAAAGACACACACACACACACTAACATGCACACCAAAGCACAATCATGCATGCACTCACACTCACTCATATGCACAAACACAAACATGCATATATGCGCTAAACCCACACAAGCAAACATACAAATGTACACACATTCACACACTCACATGCACATGCACATAAAGATATACACACACAAAGGTATACACAAGTACACACACAAACAAGTCACATATACTTATGAACAAAGCACATGCTCATGCATATATGCATGCATCCATGCACACTCACATGCACACATACATAGATAGACACAAGCTTACACATGCACACACACATACATGCATACACACACATGCACAAAAGCTCGCACACACACACACACATACTTGCAACCATGTAAACACATGCACCTACACATGTACAAATGTGCACATACACACATATGTATGCACGCAAATGCAATGCACACATGCACACACAATTCGAAACACAAACACACCCACACACTTAGAAACATGCACATACATGCATAAAAACTTACATATTTAAGCTACACACTCTCTCAAGCACTCACAAGAATGCACATAGACACACATGAACAATCATGAACAAACACATACACGCAGACACACACAAATGGTCAAACACCCATGCATACACTTTCATACATGCCAACACAAACACACGTGCAGACAAACTCACACTCACACACATGCACCCACACACGCACAAACACGTACTTGTAAACCAACCAAAACATGCACAAACACCCAAAAGCATGCATGTATGCACACAGGCATACATATGTTGGTGCATGTACTCACACACACACACACATACACACCTGCATAGAGATTCATAATCATGGACACACACATATAGATAGGTGTGTCAAAAAATATACTCTCACAAATCATACAAACAACACACACACATGCACACACATAGACACACATATATACAAACACATACACACTCACACATGTACACATAGGCACATATACATACAAACATAGCCACACACTGGCACACTTATGCACACATACGTAGCTACACTCGTAAACAAACATGCACATAAACAAGCACACACTCATAGACAAACATGTGCACATACATACATACACACATGCACACATACACATACATGCACACACATAGACACACATGCCCACATGTGCATACCAATGACTACACAAAGACACACATATACATAGGTACATGCACCCACAAAGGTACAAAATTTCACTAGCACTCGTACACACACTCACACATATGCAAGCTTAAAAACATCCAAACACACACATAAATGCACATAGACATGCACACATATAATCACTCAAGCACACACATAGACACATACGTACTCACACACACACATACACACTTACACACAAACACACTCACAAGTATACACATGTGCCTATATACAGATACATGTACACACATAAACATACACACACACACACATAAATTTCATAAATGCCCACACACGAATGCACAAGTGCACATGCATAGACATGCACCACATACACATTTGCATGCACATGCACACACACGCTTGCACACAGACATATACATGCACTCCTCCACACACATGCATATGTATGCACATGCACACACACAAGCCAACACACATGCATCCACACATGCACGCACACATGCACATGCTCGTAGACACACACACATTTACTTACTCATATGCATGTATATGGAAACCCTCACACACATGGAAGCACACACACGTACACACACGCACCAACACCCATATGTACTCACAAAGGTATATACATGCACAAGCACATTCCCACCTATAGAAGAACATATATATGCACACACACTCACATGCATACCCACAAGTCCACCTGCACACATGTGCACATGCACATACACACACAAATGCACACATTCATATGTACACACTCATAAGCTCACACACATAAACATGTCCAAGCATGCCCAAACATATGCACAAGACAAAAAAAACACTCATGCTCACACACCTGCACACATAAGCATATGCATTCGAACACATGCATACCAAAGCATGTGTACACATGCACATGCATGAACATATACACACATGTAGACACTCGTATGCACATAACCACACAAATGCATACATGCATACAAATGCATGGACAAAAGCACTCACATACACAAAAGTGCATAAACACAACCACATAAATACTCTAGCCTACTCACGTACACATGCACATAAACACACAAACACATGCACAACCAAATACACTTGCATGCACACACAAGTAGTAACATGGAGGTACACATACTCACATGCATCCATACACACACACACATGCACTGAAGTAGAACATGCACAAAAATATGCATACGAACTCACCTACTGAAAACACATGCATACACTCGTGCACACACGCACACGTGATATCACACTAACACCCACACATGCGCTCACATGTGTGCCTGCACACGTGCCTAAAAGAACACACCTGCACACACATGTATACACACATTCAAATATGCACACAAATACACACACACACACACATGCACGCACACACTTGCACCTTCACTCACAAACTCCAATGAACATGCACTCATACATGTGCTTAAGAACACACATAAATACAAATGCACATGCAATGCAAAAGCTTACATTGCACTGCACACCCATTGGCACATACACCTAAGCACACATGCATGCAAACACACTCATGCACATACACATGAACATACACTTGCACATGCACAAGAATGCATGTATGCATACACACATATACACACACTCTCACACATACATACATAGGTGCACACACATGCATGCACACATTGACCTACCTACACCCACACCCATAAACACATACGCATACATGTACACATGAGCATATAGCACACGAGAACATGCATGCACAAATTCACACATAGACCTACCTACATCCACACCCATAAACACATGCATACACACACATGCCCATGCACTCACACACACTCATCAACATGAACTTATGAATAATCTCTCACAACTAAATTCACAAATAAACCCACATATATACATGCACATACACACACATGCATACACACACAAAAACATACACCACAGACAAACCCATCCTCACACAAGCCTAGACACACAAATACACTCCATACCATTACCTACACACACATGCATGCATGCACCCAAACAAGCACACACACATGTAAATGCATATGCACATGTATGCACACATAAAAAAACACTCATACATACAAAATGCACACACATGTACATGCACATGTACACGTACACATAAAAACACAAACATATGAACACACATGTAGGCATGCACTCAACACACACATGCACTTATGCACACACAAATACACACATACATACACAGATGAACACAAATGCACATAGACACAAACACACATAGTAAGAACACATATACACAGACACACATATGCATGCATGCAAATATGTTCACACACACAAAAGCATAAACACATGCATGCACACACACACACACATACAGATGTTCAGGCACAAACATATATGTATGCAAGCATGCATCTACAACTACACACATGCACATGCAAACAAACAATACAAACACACATGCTTGTAGGTGCAAACTTACATAGACCTACACACTAACATCACCACACATACATATGCATACACACACACACACTCACATGCACACATACACACACATGCATGCACACACACATACATAAAAACACAAGCAAACACACAACTACACATGTATACAGATGCAAATACATGTGCACTCATGTACACACACACACACACTTATGAAAGCACACAAACATGAACTCATGCAAGTAGTAGTATACACATATGCACTCACAAACATACACACATGTATGTATACATGGGCATGTAAACAAATGCACACACATACACACAAGTGATGCAAAGTCAAGTTGTGTTGGAACATATGCTCTAGTTGTGTCTTAAATGGCATATCAAGGAGTTGTTGATCAAACTCATGAAGGAGAAGCTGACTACCAAGAGTTTATCTCTATAGTATCAACTATTTTTATTATTTATCTTATTAATTAATTAGATATGGTATAATTAGGATCATAGCATCATTCAATTACATGTATTATTATTGATTTATTGTGTATTATTATTTTAGTAGTTACAAAAATATTTTGTAATTTTAATAGCTAGAAAATTCCTTTCAAAAGAAATAAAAAAATAATAATAAATATATGAAAGAGGTTTTCAAAAAAAAATTTGGCAAAATAACCCAACACATAGCCAAGCCTATAGGCTTGGGCCAAGTGGCACAATGTACTAGGCAATCGGCCTAAGGAGTTGCGTGTAAATAAAACATCTGAAGCAAGTCAGATCAGGCCCAAGTCTTGGCCAAACCCAATCCAACTTGGAGGCATAACAACATGTTTCAAGAAAACAAAAAATTTGGCCAAACAATCAAACACATGGCTAACCCCATAAGCTCGAGCAAAGTAGCGTGAAGAACTTGCAATGGGCTCAATGACTCATGAGTAAGGAAACAATGTGACCGTGTTTACTTACAAACATCCACATGCACTCATATACACTCTTGCACAGACACACACACATGCATTCATACAAACATGAACACAAACTGCATTCATAGAAATACATATATGCATATATACACACATGAATAAATGACACACACACATACACAAGCATTCACAAACACACAAGCACACAAGCATGCACATACAAATGCACACTCATGTGCATAAAGCCACACACAACCATGCCAAATATGCACACAAATACAAAAGAACATGTACATTAATAAACAACACACATGCACACACACACACACACACACACACACACAAATAGACATGCTTGAATGCACACATGCACACATGCACACACACACACACATGCAAATACATGGCCACACATGCATGTACACACACCTACAATCATACATGCCAACATCCACACACTCGCAAACACTTATGCATACACACATGTACACATACACGTGCACCCACACTCACACATGCATAAGCAGACACATGCACATGAACATACCTAACCACACACTCGTAAACTTACAAGCACATGCACATGTATACACTTAAATGTACACACACACATGTAAATGCATAGGCACACAATAATGCACCCACACTCTCACAAACACACACACATGCACACAAATATATATACATGCACCAACACACACACTCATGTACACATATGTGCACACACACACATGCCCATGCCCACATGCACATGCACCCACACCCACCAACCCACCTACATGCACACACACACACATACACACATAGAAATAGTTACATATGCCCATCCACATTAATGCGTGTACACATGTAAGCACACATTCATAACCACACATATGCATACACATAAGAACACAAACACACATGCATAAATGCAAACAAACACACATACACACATGCATGCACACACACTTACACATATGCATAGATACACACTTGTACACATGAAAATATGCACATGCACACTTGCAAAAGTACACATGCACAAACACAAGCACACATGCATGTTTGTATAAACATTCACACATGCACGTTTCTATAGAAATTAACACATACATGTATGCAAACACACACTCATATATGTACACAAACACACAAATAAGCACAAGTACACAAACATGCACACACACACACACACATGCATCGAAGAACACACACATATACAGACATACGAAAACTAGCTTGTGCACACACATGCACAAAATAGCCTTCACACACACTCACTCATGCCCACACACATACATGCACACACACATGCAATCTAGCACTGACAAAGAAATGCACACAATCACACATACATGTGAGCACACACACACTCATAGACATAGGCTCATGCACACAAACACACACACACACACACTCAATCACACACATGCACACGCACACACAAATGTGCAAAGAAACAAAAACACTCACAAGTATACACATGTGCCTATGTACAGATACATGTACACACATAAACATACACACACACACACATATAAATATCATAAATACCCACACACAAATGCACAAGTGCAAATGCATAGACACGCACCAAGTACACATTTACATGCACATGCACACTCACACTTGCACATGCACTCCTACATGCACATGCACACACACAAGCCAACACACATGGATCCTCACAAGCATGCACACATGCACATGCTCGTAGACACAAATATATTTATGTACTCATATGCTTGCATATGGCAACTCACACACACATGGAAGCACACACACGTACACTCATGCACCAGCACACATACATACTCAGAAAGGTATATACATGCACAGGCACATCCCACCTATACAAGAACACATATATGCACACACACACATGCATACACATATGTCTACATGTACACAAATGCACATGCACATAGACACCAAATGCACACATTCACATGTACGCACTTATAAGCTCACACACATAAACATGTCCAAGTATGCACAAACATATGCACAAGTACAAAAACATTCATGCGCACACACCCACACACATAAGCATTTGAATTCAAACACATGCATACCAAAGCATGTGTACACATGCACGAGCATGAACACGTACACACATGTAGACACTCTTATGCACACAACCAAAAAAATGCATACATGCACACATCTACATCGACAAAAGCACACACATACATAAAAGTGCATAAGCACAAGCACATAAATACTGCAGCATGCTCATGCACACACGCACATAAACACAGAAACACATGCACAACCAAATACACTTGCATGCACACACAAGTAGTAACACGAAGCTAAACATACTCATATGCATCCATCCACACACACACACATGCACAAAAGCAAAACATGCACAAAAATATGCATACGAAATCATATACAGGCACACTCATGCATACACTCGTGCACACATGCACACATGATATCACAGGCACACCCACACATGCGCTCACACGTGTGCATGCACACGTGCCCAAAAGAACACACCTACCACACACACACACGTATACACACATTCAAACAAGAACGCAAGTACACATACACATATGCATGCACACACTTGCACCTCACTCACACAAGCCCATGAACATGCACTCACACATGTGCTTAAGAACACACATAAATAAACATGCACATGCACAAGCTTACATTGCACATGTACACCCATTGGCACATACACCTAAGCACACATGCATGCACACACACTCATGCACATACACATTAACATAAACTTGCACATGCACAAGAATGCATATATGCATACACACATATACACACTCTCACACATACATACATAGGTGCGCACACATGCATGCACACATAGATATACCTACACTCACACCCATAAACACATACACACACATGTACACATATGCATATAGCACACAGACATATGCATGCACAAATGCACACATAGTCCTACCTACACCCACACCCATAAACACATATGCATCAATGCAAAAGCACCCTTGTCGATGCACACACATATGCATACACAATCACACAATTGAGCATGCTAACACAGACATGCATGCATTCACACATAGACAAACATGCACATACACACACACACACATGTTAAAACATGTGCACACACACATGCATACAAATGCACATGAATGTACACACATGCACACACATATAGGTACCATGATACACAAACATTTTCACACACACATATAGACACATATGCACATGCATAAACACACACATACTTACACACAAATGCACATGCACAAACACATGCAAATGAATAGAAATGCATGAGCATACAAACATACTCACATGCATAGGCTTACACACATATGCAAACATACACGAATGTACTTGAACACATTAATGCATACACACACATACATATGCAAATGCACTCACACACACATATGCACACCACACAGACACATATGTACACTCACACATAGACATGCACACACATGTGCATGCACATGCAAACATCAATACATGAACACATACCCAAACACACTATGGCACACACACTAACACACATGCATGCATGCACTCACACAAGGACACACATATGCACACACATATGCTCACATTCACACACATGCACAAAATAATACATATCTACATTCTTATATGCATACACACTTGCACACATAGGTACACGCATATGTGCACACACAGCCACACACACTCATGCCCACATACAAACACACACATACACACATGGAAATGCAACCACACATGCACATACACATACATTAGAACACATACATGCTTGTACACACACATAAACATGCACACACACACACACACATACAAACACAAGTGCAACCATGCACTCACATGTGCACACACACAAAAACATGCATGCACTCACATAAACACAAACAAACATGTGCATGCACAAGAACACACTCAAACATGTACAAGCACACAAACATGGGCACATATCCACACACACACACACAAACATAGACACATGCACATGCACACACACACAAGAACATGCACGTGTACACTTAGATACAAAGATATGAGCCCTTATAGAGACACACACACATATACACACCCACAAACACAACCATGCATGCACACCCACATTCGCATATGAACACATGCACATGTATGCACTCACATAAACATGAACATAAGCACACATGCACATGCATGCGCACACACCCTCACACATGCACACCAACCTAAACATGTGCACACACATACACACAAAGTCACACATGCATGCACATACATGCATATACACACATACACATATTTGCCCAAACCAATGCACAATTAACATGCATACCCACATAGACACATGCACACAAACTCACACACATAACACACAAGCATGCAAGCATGCACATTGTGCACATCTATAAATAGACACACGTTGATGCACACACTTAAGGGCATTGACACAAAAACATACACACATAAAAACATGCACAAAAACACATATTCTTGCACATATGTGTACCCATGCATGCACATGTACGCACACTTGAAGACACTCACATGCATATGGATGCACAAAAACATTTGCTAACACATACACTCATATGCACAGCCTCGCACACATGCACAAGCAAACACTCACATGCACACTCTTATGAAAATACACATGCACATGCATGCACATCCACATGCACACATACAAAAACTTGAAAACACACACAAACCAACATGCAAGTACACACACACATACACGAGCTGACATACATGCACTCACACATGCAAGAACACAGTCGCAGGTGCAGAAGTTTATACACTTACAAATACACATAAACATACACATAAATATACACACACGTGCTTATAAATATGCATGCATACCTAAAAAGATACTTGTGCATACACACATACAAACACACATGCAAATTCACACATGTACAAACATGCATACACACACACAAGAGAGAACACACACATGATAGCACAAACACACCCACACACATACACAAGCTTGCATCACGCACAGACAAATGTACACATATGCACACAAAACTCACACACAAACCCACACAAACATACATACATAAACATATATGGAAGCACACACAAAGATGTACACATCTACATGCACACATGCACACACACAACACACACCGACACATATGCACAAACACAACAACACATAACCATACACACATGTAAAAGAACAAGCACACACATGCTTAAACATACACACAAGAACAAACATATACACCCCTATGCACACACAACACAAATGCATAGACACATAGACACATGCACACACACCCATGCACATACAAATGCTTACACAAATGTATGCCAACATAAATAGACACATGCACACAAAACTTGCACACATGTGCACACACATTCACATATGCATGCACACACACATACACACATATCCACACACATGCACACATCCATGCAAAAACATTCACCTATGCAACCACTTATACCCACACACATACAAACACACAAACACACAAAAACACACAATACAAATGCATGACCACATTCATACACATGCCCATGCCTGCACACATGCATGCACAAAAACACACATAGACACATGTAGACAAACACATGCACACACCCAAACATAAAAACAAAAACCATCACACTTATGCATGTTTACACTCACATGCACAACAAATACATGCAAACATATGCAAAGAAAGAAGCACCCACACAAGATACAAAGCATAAAAGCATACAAGTGCAAACACACATGCTCATAAGCACATAAACTCACATGTGCACACATAGAATTATATATGAACATATGTGAGGGCATAAACACAAGCATAGGCACACATACACAAGCATAAGAAAATACACACAAACACATGCACATGCACATGCACACATATCCATAAATATGCATGCATGCACCCACACAAATAGGTGCACTAAAACTCACACATAAGCAAACATACATGCACACAAGTGGATACTCACATGCACACACACAAGCACAAATAAGAACACTCACACGAAAACACAAGCACACACACAAGTGAAGACACACATAGACATAGATGCATTATCAAGCACATGCGCATGATCACACGCGCACACACATACCTGTGTTCATGTGCATGCGCACATATGCACACTTGCACATACACTTACACATGTGAACACTTAAACACACCAACTCACATGAATAAACACACGTGTGCACATGAACAAATGCAAAAACACCGTTGTGCATGTACACACAAATTAGCACACCCTCACATATGTAGGTACACACATGTACATGCAAATGTTTACACAAACAAACACATGAATATAGACACACACACACAAACTGACACAAACATACATGCACATGCATGCAGACATACAGACACACAGACATGAATAGCAGCACAAATGCATGCACTCACACAAAGAAAAACTAATAAACATAAGATTACAAATGCATGCACATACACACACACACACACACACACCAAAACACATGAACACAAGCACAAATTTGTAGGCATTGGCACGCACACACAAACCTACAAATACACAAACACATGCAAACACTCGTATGCACTATACACACACAAACACATATACATGTAAATATATGCACATGTGCATGCATACGTGCACCCAGCCAAATACATACATAAGCAAACACACATAGACAAAAGTAAACATAGAATTACATGTACTTATGCATAGATATGCATAGACACATGCACAAATATGCACACATGCACACATAAAAACACACACACACACATGTCCACACATGCACAAATAGCTACACACATGCACACAAGTGTACGTGCATAAGTAACATATGCATATCCACACATGTACCCATGCATATGTGCACAGATGCACACACGTACACTTGCACTCATACATGCACACGTAGACACACATAGATATACATAAGAGCATGCTCACACAAAACCATAAATGCAAAAGCATGCATGCACACACACTCATACATACCCTCATACATGCCCACCTACACACACACACTCACATGCACAACACACACATGCATACAAGTGAGTGCACATACACACTTGAATGCATACACACATCCTCCCACTCATAACCACACAGACACACACACATGCATACATAGATGCACACTCAAACATACACTTCCACATGCACACATACATGGCCACACTCACACACTCAAAGACACACACAAATGCATACACACACACAAATACATACAAATAAGTACACATGCATGCATCAACACACATTCACATACATACCTACACGTGCACACCCATACACACACTCACAAATGCATACCCACCCACCCACACACACACGTCACCCATGCATACATATGCACACAATCACATACATCAACATGCACACATGCGTGTGCACACATATGCACAACAACACACATGTGCACAAAATGCATGTGAATATGCACACACTTATGAATGCGCACATGCACCCACTCATATGCACATAGATGTGCAGACAAACACTCATACATGCACACACACACCTAAACAACACACACATGTGCACAAAATGCATGTGAATATGCACACACTCACCCACTCATATGCACATAGATGTGCAGACAAACACTCATACATGCACACACACACCTAAAAACACATAAAAACACACAAGATTACATGCACAGAAGCACACAAAGATGCAACCACACACACATAAGTACATACGCACATTCATGCACACACACATGCATGCATACAAATGTACACACATACACATACAAAAAAAATCACACATGCAAAAACACAAACATGCATAGACACACTTACACACATGTCTAAAACCACCCATTAATATGCACACACACACACACAAATAAATCCTCACTCATGTACACATGCACAAATATAAGCACATTTACAAGAAAAATTAAATGCACACATACAAGTGCACAAACATACACATACACACATAAAAACACAAACACGAACACACTATGATATGCATATGCACGCATGCACATATGTAATCACACTCACACTGACACACACACACACACCTACACATGCACACACATACAAATGTACAAGCTTGCACACACTCATGCACACTCACATGCCAACCATAGGCACACAAAAAAAACAAGTGCATACATATGCACACATACACACACACACTCACTCACACATAGGTGTGCACACGCACACGCATGCACATGTAGAAATGTACACATACACAAATGTACACACACTCGCACACAAACACACACACACACAAGCCCTTATGCACACTGGAACACACACAACCATGCATACACAAATGCACATACATTTATACATGCACACGCATATGCATGCACTCATAGATGCACACATATATGCATGAATTCTTACATACATACATGCACATGCTCACATGCTTACATGTTCACACACACTCAAAAGCACACACACATACACACATGCACACATGTGCACTCAAACTCATGTACGCACACATATGCATACACACATAGACACATGCACACGCACATGTACAAACATGCAAACACATGCACATACATATGCACACATGTACACACAAACACTCACATTCACATGTACAGCCAAACATGCATGTGCACTAGCACACACATGTACCCACACACGCATGCATATAGAAACACATGCATATGCACATAGACATGCGAACACAAGTACACACATACACACACTCACATACATGTAATCCTACACACACATGGACACACCCAAGCATACACCCACACACACACTTGTTATTGCATGCACATACACACACACATGCACTCCTACAGAGGCACACACACTCGCATACATACAAATATCCAACCACACAATTATACATACGAACACATACACACAAGTACACTCACACACACACATGTGCACACATGCAAGTCCATAAACACACACACATACACATGCATACATATGCACGCATACACACACGTGCACATAAGAATGCACATGCACACAAATGCACACACAAACTCATGTCTACAAATGTGCACACACACATGTACAAATCGACACATGGATGCACTCACATTTACAAAAAAATGCACCTATAAACACCACTAGCAGCCACATGAACAAATGTGTGCACATGCACTATTACACTTATAAATGGACACATGTGCACACACTTGCACGTGCACATGCACACATAAGCACGTAGACATACAAACACATGCACACACAAACACATTTTCACATACACATGCATACACATGCATGCACACACACAAAAACATACATACATGCACACATGCTTAGACACATAAACACCACACACATGCATGCACACAAATACACTAACGTAGAGTCAACACATGCACACATAGAAATACCCACACATAGCTACACACACACACACAAAAACATAGATAAGAAAACACATACACACACAATCATACATATACATGGATATATACACATGCACACACACATGCAAATACACAAACTAACACTCACACATTTACACATGCATGCACACACCCATGAACTCACATGCACATGCATGCACACACATACAAACACACACACACACACATAAGTGCACAAGTGCCCATGCATACACAAGCAAGCACAAGCACAAACACATGTGCACATATAAACATAAACACATACACACACTTGCATGATAACACATACACACATTTACTCACAAAAACATGTACAAATGCACACATAGTAAGTAAACAAGTACACATGCTCGAAATTAGGCACTCATACAAATATAGACTTGCACATAGTCAAACACACTAACACATAGACATGTACACACACATATGCTCACATAGGCATATGCATAGATATAGACAAACACACATATCAACATACACACACACATGAATGCAAGCATGCAAACGTACATATATACATGCAAGCATGGAAAGATATGCACAAGCAGACAAACACACTCAAGCAAGCACATACATGCATATTCACACACCCAAAGGCCTAAGCAAAAAAACACACATGCATCGACACATGAACGAACACGTGTAATCATGTGTGCACACATGTATATCAAAGCACATGCATAGGCATGCATCTACAAATGCACACCCTCACATGCATACAAGTACACAAATGCATAATCAAAATGCATGTACATGAGCACACACATGCATGCCCATACACATGCACTCTCAACACACACAAATCCATACCTCCTACACACATCCTTAGATGCAAAAACAAAAGCAAACACACTCACACACGTACATGTGTACACACGCACACATACACACACAAGTATTCACACACACACATACATGCATGAACGCACCAACATGTGTACAGATTCGTGCACCCATACAAACACATAAGCACACATACACATATGAGCACACATGCACACAAACACATGCATACAAATAAATATGCTTACAAACATACAGGAACACACAAATATGCAAACACACACACATATTCATGCATGCAAGCATGGAAACACAGATATTTCATGCAAGCATGCAAACATAGATACACATACACATATATGCACTGACAAATGATCACGCACACATGCTTACAATGCACCCATGTGAAAGCACACACATGTAGACACACATGAGCACTCTCACATGCACACAAGTGCAGAAAGACACTCATAAATGCATGTAAATGAGCATTCACGTCCATGAACATGCATAAATATGCACTCACACACATACATAGATGCAGACGGCTATGCAAACACTCAAATGGGCAAACAAAGACTCACACACTAGCACACCTACATGCACATGGACACACACATAGGCACACCCAAGTATCCACCAATGCACACACACATGCTCGAACACACTCACATGTGCACACAATCACACAAATACACAAATATACATGAATGCATAAATACACATACAAATACTCATGCATAAAAGTTGTATGCATGCACACAAAGATGTAAGCACACACTCACACACAAATGTCAATGTACATGCAAATGCACGTGTGGGCATGCATGCACACAAATGCACATACACACACACACAAGCACAACATGTACATACAAATGCACCAACACATGGACACACATAAACACACAACATGCAGAGACACACTTGCCCCTCCACACACCACACACATGCATACAAAAATGAAGATATAGACACACACTCACATGTACACATACACACACATATACATATACATGCACACACACACACACTCACACACTACCCACACACATACAAATGCATACACAGGCACACACACATACGAGCACATGCAGACAAAGGAACAAATGCAAACATGCTCACACACCAATCTAAACACCCGCCCCCCCCCCCCCCACACACACACACACACACAACATACCCATGCAAAATGCACACACATACATGCACATGTATGCATAAATGCAAGCATACAACACACAAAAGCATGTCGATGCATTTGCACAAGTGAACACACACTCTACGCACAAATAAATGCATGCATGCACACACCCATAGAACACATGTGTACTTACACACATGCATTCTCACACACACCCACACATGCACATATGTGCACTCTCCCACACACACATGCACACATGCACATGCACACCCATGCACAGACATGCAAATGCACACAAGCACATGCACAAATAGAAACACACACACATGCACACATGGACATATACATACGCATATGTGTTCGCACACACACATTTGGACAAACACACCCACACACATGCAAATGCATAAACACACACAAATGCACAAACACTTGCAAAGGAACACATGCACAAACACACATGTGCAGACACATGCACCCAAATATGTACATTCACATGCACTATCAACCTAACACATATGCAAGCACTCATGCACATGCACACAAACCTACACACACAGAAAAACAAATAAGCACATACTCACACAAGCACACACATGAACATGTTACAAATATACACACACACACACTTATGTGCACACACATGTATGCAAACTAAGCCATCGAAGCACATTTGTATGTACCCACACACACACTAGCACAATTGGCATACACATGAACACGCATACCGACCCACACACATGTCCACATAGACACACTTAAACACAAGCTCAAAGACATGCCCACATGCAAGCAAACACAGGCACTCGAAATCACCCGTAATCAAGGAAGCACACACACTCACAATTATAAGCACACCTGCACCCACACACAAACATGAACATGCACACACACATGCACTAGCACTTGCACACAAACATGCTCAAACACACATAGATATTGACACAATGCCAAACACATGGACACACACATGCATACGTACACACACTCACACATGCATGCACACACACACACACCCAAGCACACTCACACACACACACACATACACATAGGCACACACATAAATGGAAGCATGAGAACAAAAACAAATGTATTCATATGCAAATAGACGCACACAATAACACACAAGAGAACATTCACACTCTCACACATGCATCTATTGACATGTAAAAATACACACACACACACAAAGACATGACACATATGGGCATGTGCATAAAAAATTGCATACACACATGCCCGAACACATGCCCCTGAATAGAATGATGCTCACACATACACATGCATGCCTGTACTCACACATGCTAATAGGCACATAAACACACACACAAACATATGTAATTGCATTAGCACACAGATGTCCAAACAAGCCAACACACAAGCCCATAAAAAAAGACATACACGGACATAGAAACACAACCACACGTATACAAACACATATACACACATGCACACATGAACATATAATTACTTGTCCATCAAAGTACTCATACGCACATGCAAATGTATATGCATAGAAACACATGAAAGCGCATACATGCATAGGTAAATAAATGTACACACACAAACAAACACACACACAAATGCACACAAAAATGTGCACATACACAAACACACATCACACATTCTCGCACATGTCCACACACATAGACACACTTAGACACACACATGCACATACTAACACATGCATATATACATGCACACATACATGAATAAAGACAAACACACACACACAAGCACACATATATGCATGCATCCATCCCAAACACATACAGATGCACACGTAGCCACATGCACATGCATACATGCATGCACATAAGCCCACACTCATATGCACACGCACACACATGCACACATACACAAACACACACACACACATATGTAGACACACACACAAACAAACCCACTTGAAAAACGCACAAACACACCCATATGCACTCACATTCACACATGCATGAACTTAAGTGTGCACACATATACACCAACATGTGCACACACAAATGCACTCACACACATACATAAAAAGACACACACTTACCCGTATGCTCGATGATGCAAACATATGCATAAACACATGCATATACATAAGAACACAATATACATGTACATAAACACAAACACACACAAAATCCCACATATATAGACACATAAACATGCATGCATATGCACATGGACATACATCTGCATAGCCCCACACACACAAGTACATGCATACACATGCACATGCACCCACAAATGAACATGCAAGCATTCAAACACACTCACACATACACATGCACATAGAAACACACATGCATGCACATGAATAAACACCCACTTACTCACACAAACACAAATGCACATACACAAACCCCTCAAGCAATAACACACATAGGCATACAAACTCACACACACACACACACACACACACTTGCAAACCTACAAGCACCCAGGCACACACACAAACACATTAACAAGCACACACAGACATACCCACAAACACACATGTAAGAAGAAACACATGCATGCACACACTCATGCATGTTGCACAAGGATGCACACATATGCACTCACGGACGCATGCACATGCATGCATAAAAAAATACACAAAAGCACATGCTCACAGATGCATAAACACATGTGCACATACTCACTTAGGCTAATAGACACATGTATCGGCACAAGCACATAGACATAGATGCACACAACAACACACACATACACACCCTCACAGTTGCACATCCATGTACACACAAACACGTACACATAAATATGGGCACACACTCATACACAAGTACTCTCACATACACACATGCACAAACACATGCATACATAATACACCTAAAAAACACATAAGCACAAACATGCACACACAACATACACACACAAACCCACACATGCACACATTTGCATGCAGCTACAAGCACATAAACTCACCCATACACTATCACAAGCACACACATGTCGACACTCATATGCACAAGACATTACACACATACACAAATGCGTGTGTATACACATACATAAACATGCATGTGTGTGCACATAGACACAATGAAACACAAGCAAACACATGCACACACACATGCATGCAAACACACACACACAAATTTGTGTGCACATACACATGACATGGATTAACATGCACATGCATACACACATGAACACACATTGAAACAAACATTCACATACACGTGTTCCTACATGCATGTACAAACATGCATGCATATGTGCACACCGATGCACACACATGCATATGAACTTATAAGTAAACACACAAGCACAATCACAAACATGCACACTCGTGCACACATCTACACACATGTGCGCATGAACATACATACACACATCTACATAAACACGTACACACACATGCATCCTAACATCCACAAATGCACACACACTCACACAAAGATGAATACACATGCATGTATCCATGCATCCACATGCTACAGCACTTGCACACAAATGCACAAGCACACATACACACACAAGCACACACACACACATAAAAAAATACATACATGTGCACATATATACAGACACACACACACATACATACATACACTTGCATACTCCACATAAATGCACATAAACATGTATAAACAAGCACACTCATACAAACACACATGAACACATATTTGCATGGACAAGCACACACACACATGCATGCACATAGAGCCTCATGCACACACACACACACACACTAACACTTGCACATATGCACAAACATGTGCACATATTTGCATATACACATGCAATCACATACACATGCACAAATACATACATGCACATGCAGACGTCCAAACACGCTTAAATGCTCACCCAAAAACACACAAAAGCTCACACACACTCGGACATGCACACATGGGCCCACACACCCGCAAACACTGATGCACATTCATAAATACGCACATGTGGATGCACTCACACATGCATGCACACATGCACACATGCACACACACACACATGAATGCACACACATGTTCACATGTATACACTTGCAAACTTGCACACATATGCACACTAACACATGCACAGAGAGACACATACATTAGCACATGCATGCATTCACACGCACAAATACACACACACACACTTGAACACATACACAAAAAACACACCTATGTACACTCACATCTGTACACACGCACATGTACATATATAAACATGTATGCACATGTACACATGAACAAATACACATGCATACATGTCTACACACACATACACCAATGCACACACACACAAACATGGACATAGACACATACAAACACAAGTATGCATGCACACACTCATGCACGCATAAAGATAGAGGCATGAACAACAATAAACATGCACACACTCATAGACACACAGGCACACACACATGCATGCCCACAAACACATACAGATGCTCACACATAGGGATAAACCATGTGCACACATGTTCATAAACACACACATGCACATGCATGCACGCATGCACATGTGCATACCCATGCACATGTGCATACCCATGCACATATGTGCACACACATATGAACAAGTAAGCACTCACAAGCATAGGAATAGGAACACAAACATAGGCTTGCACACAAGCATATATATGCAGACCCACAACATACACACACATGCATAAGGACTCACACACATGTATAAAAAGGCTCACATGCACAACACACACACATACACAATCAGTAACACACCTATACCCACATACATGCACACACATACACTACGCCAACATGTGTACATGCTCACACACATGCACAAACATAGCAACACACATACACACATAAGAAAGCAAATACATGCACATGCACACAAAAGAACACACACTAAGTTGGACTTGCAAACACACATACACACATGCGAATGCAGACACACACATAAGAAGGAAAATATGCACACATATTCACATTCATGACTACACTCGCATACATATGCACACAAAGAATTAGGCCCTAATAAACACAAACACATGTATACCCATGTGTATAGACATGCCCACACACACAAACACACTCTTAGAATAGAACACACATGCAAGTGAACACACACAAGCACATGCACACACATGTACAAAGACATATGCACATGTTCACACACACACACACACTTGCATATGCATGCAACCATGTATGCATAAACATGTACCCAAAATGCATGTATGCATGCACACATGAACCTACACACACACATGAACACATGTACACATGCAAAATAACACACACACACATACACACACGCACGTAGACACACACAAGAGCAAATGCACAGATGCACGCACACACATGCAAATGCATAGTTGCATGCAAACATGCAAGCATACTCAAGCATGCACACATGCATCATAAACAGGTGCACACACTAGGTCACATAGACATCTATACACACACACACACTAACACACATGCTAAAATGGACACACATGCATGTAAGAATGCACATAAGCACCCACATACACACACACACAAACATGCTCACACATATACATGAAATGATGTACACACAAACACACCCACACATATGCACACACAAACACATACACATACAAACACATATGCACATACACAAACACACTTGCACTTGCACACTTACACACATGCACACGCACACACATGCTCTCACACACATACAACACGTACACAAATATGCACTCACACAATCACAACCACATGCACATAGACACGTACTTGCACACGACCACATACCACAAGCATGCATAGGCACTTACACACACATAGGCACACATGACATGTATGCAAACACATGCACGTATTCCTACACTTACATGCACATATGTGTACACACATGCAAACACACACACACACGCATGCACAGGAACACACACACATACATATACACACACATGCACACACACATAGACACACATGCATAAACACAAATGCACATGCACACATATATAAATACACATGTGAACCTAGATAAATATACAAACATGCATGCACACACATACACACATGGGTACAAATGCACACACTTGCATGCCCAAAGACATGTGCGCATGCACATAAACACAAAAAAGCACACATGTGAAATCACAAGCACACCCATGCACACAAGCATAGACACACATATGCAGGCATGCAAAAACATATCACAGGTACACACACAAACATGTTCACACACATACAAGCATAAACATGAATATGCACACACACACACACACACACACACACACACGTAGACACACATGATGATATTTACACATGTGCACTCACACATACAAACCAAAAAATTTGCACACATGCCTGCAAACTCAAAAATGCACACACACATACACATGCATGCAAGAAAGAGCATGCACACATGGAGACACACATGTCTACGAAGCTAGACACAGAAACGCATGTCCATACACAATTGCACAAACAAACACATAAACACACATGCATTCACACATTCACACACACGTGTGTAGAAAAAAGAATGTAAGCATAGGCACATACATGCACTTGCACAAGCACTCATAGACATGTACATGCACACTTACACACTCATACATGCTCATAGGAACACCAATATACATACACACTCACACACACCTGCATGCAAATGTCCATAAACATGAACTCACATACACACAAATGCACTGATATACATGCATTCACACATGCACAAGTGCTACACACACATGCATGCATAAACAAACACATGCATATGCACATAATAAGTTGTACTCACAAACACATATATACAGACATACAGACAAATGCACATACAAATGCACACAAACACATGTGCACATAGACAAAAATAAATACACACACACACACATGCATATACACATGCATGCACCACACATTGACACAAGCACAGAAATGTGCACATGCATGCACACACATGCAAAAACACATGCACACAAACTTGTACACACCACCACACACACACACACACACTTACATCACCTATACACACACAATCACAAGCACACACACATGCACATGTACACACATGCATGCACATACACACCCAAGTATGTGCACACACACAAGCATGAACACACCAACACGTGCACACATTCGTACAATCGCACACACACATGCACCTGTGTGCACATGTGTGCACTCTTGCACACACACACACATCCATACATGCACATGCACACACATGTAAATGCACACAAGCACATACACACATATACGCATATGCATAAATAGAAACACAGACATGCACATACACAAACATATGCACATACATGTGGACAAACACACCCAAGCACATGCAGACCAAAAAATACATATGCACACACACACAAATGCACAAACACATGCAAAGGCACACATACACAAGCACACATGTGTAGACACATGCATCCAAATATGTACTTTAAGATGCACTCTCAACCAGACACATATGTAAGAATGCATGCACACATACATGTACAAGCACATACATACAAACCTACACACACAAACAAGCACACACTGACACGTACACACACATGAATATACTACAAATATACACAAACATAGAACACACACACACACCCACACAATATCATGTGCACACCCATGTAAGCGAACTGAGGCATAGAAGCACATTTGCACACACAATAGCACACATTGATGCACACATGCACACACATATCCACATAGTCACACATATGCAAACACACAAACATAAGCTCCAAGACATGCACACATGCATGCAAACGCAAGCACTTGTAATCACCCATAGTTGATCAAGCACACACACACACACACTTATAAACACACATGCATCCACACACAAACATGAACATGCATACACATATGTCCTAGCACTCACACATGCACAAATGCACACGTACACACACATACATATTCATGCACACACACACACACACAAGCACATTCACACACACATACACATACAAATGGAAGCATGAGAACACACATGTATGCACATGCAAATGGGCACACACAAGTAGACAAGCACACTCACACACATACATTTATGCACACACACATATACACAGACATACACACTCACACAAAGACATGACACTTATGGGCATGTGCATGAAAAATCATATATACACACACACACTCACAAGAACATGCACATGAATATGCATAAAAACACATGCAAGCACATGAATACACGACACACACACGTACTGACACATGCACACATACATACACATACATGAATAAAGACAAACACACATGAACACACAAGCACACACATAGCATGCATGGACACCGAACCCATGTAGATGTGCTTGTAGCATCATGCACATGCATTCATGCATGCACACAAGCTTGCACTCATATCCACACACATACATGCACACATATACAAGCACACACATGAACACATAAGTAGATACACACACACAAACACACCCACATGCACACACACTCACACATGCATGAACATAGGTGTGCACACACATAGATGTGCACAAATATATACCCACATGTGCACACACAAATGCATTCACACACATACATAAAAAGACTCACACACCTACCCACATGCACAATTATGCAAACATATTCATACACACATGCATATGCACAAGAACACACATATACATGTACATAAACAAAAACACACATATAAGCTCACAAGCATAGACACATAGACATGCATGCATATGCACATGCCAGCCATGCACACACACGTGCATGCACTCATACATGCACTTGCACTCACAAATGAACTTACATGCACACAAGCACACTCACACATACACATGCACATGAATAAACACACACTTACACAAGCACAAATGCACATACACAAACTCTACATACAAAAACATGCATAGGCATACACACTCGCACACACACACACACACACTTGCGAACCCACAAGAACCCAAACACACACACAAACACATGCACAAGCACACACAATAATGCCTACAAACACAAAAAGCAAGCATGAACACATACATACATACACACACACTTGCACAAGGAAACACACTTATGCACTTATAGACACATGCACATGCATGCACACACACAAATACACATAAGCACATGCTCACAGATGCATAAACACATGTGCATAGACTCATATAGGCTAATAGAAACATACATGGGCATAAACATATAGACATAGATGCACACACACACACATACTCATCATCACAGCCACACACCCATGTACACACAAACATGTATATAGATGTATAGATGTACACTCACACACAAACAAACACATTCTTACTGACACACATGCATAAACACAAGCACACATAATGTACATACAACATCACATAAGCACAAACATGCACACGCACACATACACACATGCACACATAACATATGCACACAAACCCACACATGCACAAAAATTACACACACATACACAAATGCAACTGCATGCACATACATATGCACATAGACACAAAGATACACAAGAAAACACATACACACATGCATGCAAACACACACACACACGTGCATGTAAATACACATGACGTTGATTATCATGCACACACATGAACACACATAGACACAAACATGCACATACACATGCATTCTCACATGCATGTGCAAACATACATCCATACGTGCACACCGATGCACACACATGTACACACACACACACTTATGAATACATGCACACACACACATGCACATGCACACATAACTAAAAACACAAGCACAATCACAAACATGCACACTAACACACATTTACACACACTTGCACATGAACATACACACACACATATGCTTAAAAATGTAAACACACATCCATTGTACGCACTCACACACAAAGTTGAACACACATGCATATACTCATGCATGCACAAGCTGTAGCACTTGCACACAATTGCACAAACATGTATTCAAGCACAAGCACAAACACACACATGTAGAAGAACACATACATGTGCACATATATGCACACACACACATGCATAAGGAGTCACAGACATGTATAAGAATGCTCACATGTAAAACACACACACACATACATAGATACACACATGCACAATCACTAACACATCTGCACTCACATACATCCGCACACGTACAGACTCAAACACACCAACATGTGTACATACTCAAAAAAATGCACAAAGATAGCAACACATATGCACAAATAAACACACAAATACGTACGCATGCACACAAAAGAACACACACTAAGTTGTATTTACAAACACACATACACTCATGCAAATGCAGACACACTCGTAAAAAGGAAAATATGCACACACACACACACACATTCACATGTACAATTGCACTAGCATGCATTATACATAATGATGTAGACACACACACACACACACTTATATACCTATCTGTATAGACATGCCCACACACACAAACATACTCAAACAAACTAGAATAGAACACACATGCATGTATACACATGCAAAAAAGACACATGTGTAGATTCACACACAAACACATTTGCATATGCATGCAACCACTTATGTATATACATAAACTCACAAATACATGCATGCATGCACACTTGCATATGCACACACACATGAACATGTTATCAAAAGGAAAAGACAATTAGGCCACCTTGTGTTTGATGAGTTAAGCCTTAAATAATTAACATGTTATTCTAATGGGTTTGTTTAGTATGAATTAGGTATAGTTTCTGATAAACAACCCATGCACCTTAAAAATGGTGAATTAATGGTCTTTAAAGTACTTTGGAATGTTTAGTAAGTTTCAAGACTAGAGGACATGCACATCAATTTGAAAAGTTTTTTGCTTAATAAAATATTAACTTATCAATTTTAAGGGCACTCTCATTTCATATCAATCTGAAATTATATTCAATCATCTCCTTGATTTACCAAATAAATAGAATTCTATTATGTAATTGAAGTAGTAATTTTCGAAGAATATTTTAGGATCTTTTTACATAGTTTGGAACCAACTTATAAAACAACTTTTCACTTACTTTTGATGGGCTATGACAAAAAAATTTTCAATAAAAATATAACCATTGTAAATGAAATAACTAATGAACATGAATCAATATTTTAGATCTTAATAAAGTGTTGCACCAATTCTATTGACATAAATTCTATTTGCAATAATTATAACTTCTTCTCAAAATGTTAAAGTTCTTCAGCTAAGCCTTACACATTTATTCTTTTAAATTCTCAATTCTCATAAATTTAGCTCATTACGACTTGTTTCATTTGTCAACTAGTATAAAAAGTTATATATATTTATCTGAAGTTTTCCATCTCTCTATATTTTTTTCTTTTTATTTTTAGTTGGGCCCAACATTTGTGAAAGCCCATGTTTTGTTTGATCTAATAAAAGAACCAAGTTGGGATTGAGCTCACAAATCTTTAGGTTTTAGTTGAACCAATAAATGCTAATAGGTTGGAGGTGAACCATAACAAAAATCTCAAGTTGTAATCTTCTTTTAATGGTATTTTTCTTGACCTTAATTAAAGGTAGACATAAGTTCTAATTTGAACTGAACCACCTAAAAATTATGGTCTCATTTTAATTTTTATCTTTTTTTCTTTATCATATCAAAAATAATATATATATATATATATATATATATATATAATTAAGGTTTTCTACAGACAAAAAAACTATTTTTAAGAAAAAAATGCATTCAAAATTTCTTTTATAACCATAATTCACCTCCCTCTTATGAGTTTTGTATACTAATTTTTACTTCATTGTAATTTAAAGGACAAGATGAAGAGATAAAAATAAATGATGCATAAAAAGATAAAGAGAGAAATCTAGTTAAAGAAAAAAATGGGATTTATAAAGATAAGCAGAGAAAAATAGATAAAGAAGAGAAAAATATAAATTGAAAGTTGATAATGGATGGATGATAAAGTAAGAGATAAAAAGTGAGAAGAGCAAGTTAGCGAGTGAAGAGAGAAGATAATAAAAAGAATGATAGAGTAAGAGAAAGAAAGTGTCATAGAGAGAACAGAGGAAAAGAGAGTAAGGGAGCAACAAATTGAAAGACACAAATAAATGAAAAGGAGCTATATTATAGAAGAGAGAAGTTGGTGAGAGGTAGCAGAAATTGTTGGATGGAGAAGAGGGAGAAGCAAATGAGGCAAAGAGATTAGGGGTAGAAAATGGGGATAATATGAGAAAAAGAAAGAGATAGAGCAAGATAAGGTAGCGTTAGAAAACATTAACATAACTATGATGGTAAATAAGAGACTGAACGACAAAATAGTGAAAAAAGAAGTGTAAGTGTAATGAGAGATGTACTAGAGAGAGTGTTAAAGAGGGTTGAGGGATAATGAGACAATGTTATAAAGGTAGAGAAAGAGTGACAAAAATGTTATAATGTGATAGAGATGGAAACAAATAGAGAGAAAGAAAGATAAAGGCAAGTGAGAGCATGCTTAGGGTATCAAACGAAAGTTACAAATCAGAGAAAGTGAAGAGTGAGATGGGAGAGAGAATTATGGGAGAAAGAAAAATAGAAAAAAGAGATTATGAAAGAGAGAATAAAACATTTAGGACCAAAAAAAATTGTTAATGAGAATATACAATGTTGATAAGAAAAGACACACCATGAGAAATAGTAAGCGATGGTGATAATGAGAGAAAAAATATGAGAAAAGTGAGACAAAAATGATAAAGAGAAGGTGGTACAGAGGTGAAAGGGATGAGCAAATGATTTGCAGCTTGTTAGAAGACAGAAATAGATAAGGAGGTAAGAGAGATTGATGATTCATAATGAGAAAGTGAGACATTTATCATGATTCTTATTTAAGTAGAGAAGGAGAAATAAAATATATGTGAGACAAAAAAAAATTAAGAGAGAGACAAAACAGAGTGAGAGCAAAAGTGATTTGTTTTAAAAAGAAACATGCACATCAAACAAGACAGAACCAAACAAAAGAGAGAAGAAAAGAAAAAGAAAAAAATAAGCAAAAGAACAAAAAGAGTAAGAATGAAATAGAGAATTATCAGAAAAAGAAGATGAGGTATAATAATGTTTTTATAAAGAGAGGCATAAATGTTTTGTGAGTGATAAAGGGTAGAATTGAGAGAAATGGTGATGCATAAAGGGACATAGATGGAGAGAGAATAAGAGAATAAATTTGGAGAGAGAAAAAGAGAGGAAGAATAGGAAGATTTAATTAATAATAATATCAGGTGATATTTCTATCAGATGAAATATAAAATATATATTTTTTAATGATAAGTATTAAAAATTCTTTGAAATTATTTATTTTTCTTACAACATAAATAATCTGTTTTATTAAGAATAACAATTATATCAATGTTTCTTAATATTTGTAATAATTGCTAATTACATTATAGTTCTTTATATTGCCTTTTTTATTAATTATGAAAATTTTAATTTTAAGTCTTATAATTTTTTTATTTCCTTATAAATTTGCACTAAAAATTATAATTAATTATGCTAAAAAAAATTTTATTAAGTCTTCTTAATATTTAATAATAATTAAATAAAAGTTCTATTAATTATTTAATTGTAATGCAATATTCATTAGCATAATTAAAATATAAATTTAAAACTTCATTGGTTAAATAATTATTTTTCTTATATCTTTAATTCTTAACTTTTTATAGTTATTATCAATAACAATTAATTATTATCAATAGTAGTTTACGAATTTGAGATAAGAATAATTGTTCTTAATATTATTGGCCACTATTTAAGTATAAAGAACTTATTTTTATGTCATTTATGACTATAATATTGTTACATTAATAACTAATAGGTTTTAATATCAATATTTATTATTATGCTTTTAAAAGTATTTTAAGAAGAAAAATTTATAATGTCTAAGGATATAATAATAATCACTCTTTTTGTGATAAAACTTTTTAGTCCAACAAATGTCAAATTTAATTAATTAGATTAGAAATAAAAATATTAAAAATAATAACTTTTATCAAATATTAAATTAGAATAAGAAGTATAACAAATTTATTAGGAACAATTAGAAAATACTTAATACAATTTTTTATTCACTACAAATAAAAGATTAAAAAGAAAATAAATAATTTATTATCTTACTATTATCTTATTCTTAAGAATTACTAATTGAAAATAATATTTTATAAATTAATCTCATCAAATATTAAATAGTAATAATTTATAAAATTTTAGAAAAGTATTATTGAAATAACCAATAATAAGTTTCTTTTCAACTTTTCTCAACATATTCTTTTAAAAAATAATGTGATTAAGAACTAAGAACTAAAAACAAGTAATTTTAAATAGTTGATTGACATAAGGAAGAATAAGGAAAAGTAGAACACTAAAATGAACTAAAAGAAGGAATAATAATAAAAAATAATGTGAAATTAACAAAATAAAATAAAAAACAAAATGAAATAAGTTAACCTTAAAAAATAAGTACATGAATAAGGTGAACCAGAACAAACAAATGAAGTGGAATAAAAAGACAAATAATATAAGAAAAATAAGTAAGAATATTATTAAATATTATAAATTTTTATAAAAGTTTCTTTAAAATTAATAATAATAATTATTGTTATTATTATTATAAAAGCAATAAGTATTTAGAAATAAAAGACTTGTAGAGATAATGAAGTTATATGAAAGAGAAGGAACAAGAAAGGTGAGAGAACAAAAAAATTATTGAGCGAGAAAGAGAGGAGAGATTTGATAAGTTTATGGTGATGTTAGATAAGAAATTAAGAGGTATAAGGAGAGAGAGATGCAACAAGGAGAAAAAAGAGAAATAAGAAAAAAGATTATGGGAAGAAAGAGTGGGGGGAAAAGATAAAATAGACAAGCATGGCAGTTGGAGAAATATAATAAAAAAGAGGAAGAAAAAATAGATTTATAAAATGTTGATAAAAATTATGAGAGATATAAAAGAATGATAGATAAAAATATAAAAAGGTATGGAGAGAAATATATAGTAGGAATGAGATACATGAAATAAAAGAGAATAAAAGGGGAGGATAAGCTAATAAAGAGTAAAGGCAGATATCATAAGTTCAGAAAGAATGAATGAAAAGAGGTGGTTGAGATGACAGAGAAAAAGATAACGAGGTGTAGGAGAGCGAAGGGTCATCAAGAGAAAGGAAGAAAAATATAAAAAATTAAATTAATATAAGGAGAAAAAGGAGATAAATAGGAAAATAAATACATAAGGAGACGCAATGTGTCAGATATTGCATAATCGGCTAAGGTAGAGATTGAAGGAGACATTTGAACATAAATAATGTTCGAAGTATAAAAGAGTAAAAAAAGATATAGAACATTAAGAGAAGAGAGAGAGCAGCAAGAAAAATGATAGCTATTAAAGAGAGGGAGAAGATAAAGAGTGTGATATTGAATGCAATAAATAGAGTCCACATGGATTGAGTCACAAAATACTATGTGATAAACTGAGAAAGGGATGAACTGATGTTGAGTGAAAGGGACATAGATAAAGAAAGAAAGAGTTTAAAAATAGAGAAAAAGAAAATTGAGAAAAGTGAGAAATAAGAGAGAGAATGAATGAGATAGAGGTAGGAGGAGAAAAATGATTGAGTGAAGATAGAAAATAAAGATAAAAGAAAATAAAGAAAAAAAAAGAGATAATGAGAAAGACAGATACACAAGAGAGAGAATAAAGTGTAAGAGAGAAAGAAGAGAGAGAAAGTAAATAAAGAGTTAAAGAATAAATAAAAAATATATGGATAAGGAGATAGATTAAAAAGATTAATATATAAAAATAAAAAGGAAAGAAAAGACAAAACCCTTGAGGGAGGATGATAGATATGGGGAGAAACTAACGGAACATGAAAGAAGGAAGTGTGGAAGAGAGGAAGTTTAATAAAGGCAAATGAAATATAAAATGCATGGCTGTGGTGATAGAAGACTGAGAAAGGAAGAGAGAATTAGAATGATAAAGAGCTTTAAGAGATTAAGAAGAAAGATGGGGAAAAAGGAGAAAATTAAGGGAATTGATGGATGTGGAGAAGGAAAAAAGGTACTCAAGTGAGAGAGAAAAGGGAAGAGTGTGAGATTAAGGGGTTAATTGGTGAGAAATAGATAACTTTATGGGAAAAAATAATTTATATGGCAAAAGATCTTGTTATAAATATAATTAACAATATTATATCAAAACAAGATGATTATTAACCATTAATTTAGTAAATAACAAATCTTGATAATTAAATAAGAAAGAAAGAGGTAGGTTGTGTAATAAATTTGAGGAAGAAGAGAGAGGGATAGAAAAAGAAATTATATATAGAGTAAGATGAAATATGAGTGAAGAAAGAAAGTGAGATTTATAGAAATAAAGCTTGACAAATAAAGAATAAAGAGAGAAGAATATAGAGTGAATGGCAAGAAGTGAAGAATGAGAAAGAAAGAGAAAAAGTGAAGAGAGTGAATTAGAGAGTGAAGAGAAAGAAAGAAAAGTGGTCGAGAAAGGAGTTGGAAGGAAGTTGAAATAAAAAGAGATGTAAAATGAGAGATAGCATGGGTGATAGAGAGAGGAGTGTTATAAAGAGAGTGAGAGAGTGACAAACTAAAAGATATAAATGTAGAGAAAGAAATATAGAGATTCCAAAAGAGAGAGAAGGTGAAAAGAGATAAAGAAAGTTGAAGGTTTAGAGAAGTGAGAGAAATGAGGCAAAGAGAAGGAAAGAATAATGGGAAAGTTAGAGATAACAAAGACATAAAGCAAGAGAAAAAAGAGTAAGAGAAAGGAATAGGTGCAATATATTAACAAAAGTATGGAGGATGATATAATGAAAACAAGAAGAGGGGTTAGAGTAAAAGGGAGATAAACTAGGGAGGGCAGAGGGTTAATAGGACAATGATAAAGAGATAGACAAAGAGAGACAAGGAAGTTTGTATGATAGATTAGGAAAGAAATATATAGAGCAAAAAGGATAGAGCACCAAGTGGAAGCATGCATATGTTAACAAAGGAAATTGATGGAAGCAAGAAAGTGAGAAGAGATCTGAAAGTAAAAATATGGAACTAAAAGAGAGTGAGAGTTATTAGAAAAAGAAGATAAAGGTTATCACTAAGAATGTGGCAGTAAGAGGAGCAAATGTTTTGTGGGGGGTGAAGGACAGGAATAAGAGAAAATGTGATGGAAAATTGATGTAGATAGAGAAAGAGAGAAAAGGAATGAAGTTGGAGAGAGAAAAATAAAATTAAATAAGAAGAATGAATTAATAATTCTATAAGATAACATTATTGTGAGAAGAAAATTATAGATATTTTAATAATAGTTTTTAGAATTTTTTGAAATTATTAATTATTGTTAAAAATAACTTTAAAAAAGAGTTTAATAATTATAATATTTATCAAATACAATTATCATTCTTTAGTATACTTTTATTAATCGGGAATAGTTATCATTTTAACTCTTATAATTATTATTTTTTCCATTTCCATTTCCTCTTTGTATTTAATAATAAAGTAAATAAAATACTATTAATTTTAATTAATAATATAATAATTATTGGAATAATTAATACTAATATTTAATAATTTATTGTTTAAAATTTTATTATTTTTATATTATTATTTCTTAATTATTATATTTATTATCAATAATAATTTTTTAGTAATTAGAGACAAAAGAATTGTTGCTAACAATACAATAATAATTAATAAATTTTACTCTAACCATCATTTTATGAATTAACATTTATTTTTATATCAATTATAACTCAATTCTATTTATACATATAACTAATTATTAACATCAATAATTACTACAATTATTATTATTATATCAAAAACTTGCAATCAAACACACAAATACGTACACACCAACACACACATCTGCATACACACATACACCCACATGCACACTTACATGCAACCACATGCAAAAACATAGACACACACAAATGCATGCACGAATGCATGCACTCACACACAAACAACCATATGCTCACACACATAAGCACATATACAAACATGTACACACACATGCATACACTCGGCCACACAAACACACACATGCATGGATGCACACAGGAACACATGTGCATGCATGCACAGATGTACACACATACACAAATGCACACACATGCATGCACAGGCACACACAAACAACCACACAGGTGCATATGCACACACATGTAGGCACTATGCACTTACATATACAAATATATACCCACAACCACACAAGTGCACACACAAACACGTTCATGTGCACACATAAACACACAAGAACACCCACACACATACACAAAATTGAACACTCACATGCATACACCCACACATAATACGCACACACAAATGCATGTTCACAAGCACACATCTGTATGCATAAACACATATAAAAGTGCACACCTACACATATTTGCACACAAATACACACACACACACACACACACACATATATATATATATATTACACAACTCACACACCAACATACATGCACAAATACATACACATGCACAAGAACATGCACACACATGTATACACACTAATACACAATCACACAAAAACATACATATAAACATGCCCAAGTACACACATGCATATGCAAGCACAAACAAATGCATATGCACACACATTCGAATGCACTTTTACACAGCTATTGACAAACAGCATAGACGCACATGCATACACACACATGAACAACATACACATGGCCACACATATGCATGTGCACACAAGCACAAAAAAACAAAGACACATACACAAATACATAGGAATATGTGCACCAAACACACACTTGCATGCAAGCATGCACATGCCTACACACATGCACACACAAACATGCATACGCATGCACATGCATAAATAGACATACAAGCTTGCAAACATGCACACGTGCATACATGCTTGCACATACACACATGTATGCATGATTGCATACACATATACACATACAAAAACACATGCAGATGCATATGCATCTATATGCACTTACACAAATATGCACACAAATAAGCATACACATAATAAAAAATAAAGGCATGTACATACATGCTTGCACATGCATATACACACATGTGCATGCACACACACATACACATGCAAAAACTCACAAACATAGATGCACATGCACATGTCCACACTCAAACACATTCTCATGCACACAAGTGCATAAACATACACACATATGCACATGCACACACATGAAAATATATGTATACAATCACACAAAAGAATGCACGCTTGTGCAAGTAGACACGTGTACTCACAAACGAATAAACACAGACATGTGTACCCATATATGCACAATCACACACATTGACCCACACACATACACACACACACACACGCACATGTACTCACAGATGGACTCGCTCATGCATACACACTCATACATGCACACAAAACCTATATCCTCAAATTTGCATGCATGCGAACACAAAAAGCACAGTCATGAACTACCACACACATGCACACACTCCCACACACATTGAAGCCCATTCACACACATGCATAATTCCACACACACATAACCGCACACAGATGCACACACACATGCGCACATGCACAAACACAAACACAAAACACAAATGAACATGCACACACACATGCACTTGCATACATAAATGCACTCATTAACAGAAACATACATGCATATGCACACAATCATATGTTTGTGAACACACACACACACACCCACAAACCTATACACATACACATTATCACGCATGCAACATGCACACACACACACACACATACATACATAAATGTATCTGTACATCGACACACACATGTAGACATGAACATGCACACATACATATATATACACACACATATGCTGACAGCACTCACTCCTATAAGAGAAGATATAAAAATGGTCACACACAAATATGCACAATCATACAAGTACATATGCACACATGGACACACACACTCACGTACACATGACCATTCACACATAGGCACACACACATATCTAGAAATATGCATATGCACAAGCATACACACACAAAACACACACAAACGCATATGTATGCTTACACACACACATGCAAAAATTCATACAGACACACATATACACACACACACATAGAAATGCACACTTGTCCAAAGGTGGATGCACATGAAAACATGTAAATATAGATACACACACACTCGCACATTTGCACATGTACCACAAACACACACATACATAGAAATATGCATATGCACATGCATACACATACAAAACACACACAAACAAACATGTCTGCTTATGCACACACATGCAAAAATTCATACAGACACACATATACACACACATACATAGAAATGCACACTTGTCCAAAGGCCGATACACATGAAAACATGTAAATATAGATACACACACACTCGCACATTTGCACATGTAGCATGAACACACACATACATAGAAATATGCATATGCACATGCATACACACACAAAACACACACAAACACTCATGTATGCTTACGCACACACATGCAAAAATTCATACAGACCCACATATACACATACATAAATAGAAATGCACACTTGTCTGAAGGCTAATACACATGAAAACATGTAAATATAGATACACACACACTAGCACATTTGCACATGTACCACGAACACACACATGAACACACATACCTGCACTCTAAATGCACATATGTGTCAACATATACACACACATCCATAAATACACAAAAACACAAATGCACAAGTCCACTCACCCACACCCATATGTGCTTGCATACACACATACACACAATAATGCACACACCCTCCCACATGCACACACATGCATGGATCCACGTGCACACATATAAACCCACACACATATGCACACTGTACAAACACATTCACATGTATGCAAACATGACACTCACACAAACACGACACACACAAACACTCTTACATATGCAAAAGTACACAACATATGCACACACACACAAATGTATACACATGCATACAAGCACATATGAACACATGTAGACACAGACATGCACAAACTCTCAAGCCTATTCACACATGTATACACACATCCACATACACAAATAGACACGGACACATGGATGTATGAACACAAGAAAACACTTACATAGGCACAAACAAACACATGAACATAGACCCATGCACATACTTGCATATACACGAACACACAACATATGCATGCACACACACATCCAAAAGAAAACACACAAATACAATCACAAACATGCATGAAAATTTACACACACACACACATGCTTGCTCATGCGTATACACAAAATCAAGCGCATACACCTCCCATGCACATACATGCACACACACACAAATACACATATATACAACATACATAGACATGCACACACATGCATTAACACATAGACATGCATGCATTTATTTACACAAACTCACATGCACACACACTCATGCATACACACATCCATGCATGCATGCATAAACACACATAGAAACAAACATATGATCAAAGTTACTCACATATGCAGAGAAGCATGCACACACACATGCATATGCACATGCTCCCACACATACAAGCACACTCACACATACATATACAAACATGTACTAGGACATGAACACACACACACACACACACACACACTCACATGTGCATACATAGGCACACACATACCCACACACATTCATAAACACACACATGCACGTATACATGTAGAAGCACATATAGGAACAATCATAAAACCAAATGCACACACTTATACAAGCAAGCGCATACACAAATGCACATGTATCCATGTACACACACGTATACACGCATAAACACACAAGCACATGCACACATACATGTACACACATGCACATGCACATGCACACACACACGATCACAGAACACACACACACATGATCACAGAACACACATAACAACGCACACACATGTTGAAAAAACACACATGCACCCACATACAAGCACACACACATGCACGAATACACAGACATGCATGCCCACATGCCCAGATGTACAAACACACATGCATTCACAAGTATAAATAAATGTACGCATGCATGCACTCACACGCATGCTGATATATACATGTACCTACATGTACAAACAAACAAAGACACACACATTTACATTCACAAACACACACACACACAAATACAATCACATAAAGACACACATACACATATGCACATACGAATGCACGTAGACTTGAAAACACACGCACATGCATACACACAAACACTAAAATACATATAGACCCATGCACACATGACTCACACTCATACACATGCTTGCACACAAGACCTACACACACACATAGATGTGCATACACATGCAAACACTCATGCAAACACATGCCCACAGACATGCACACATGACCACACTAACACACACTCACCCCCCACACACATGCATGCACACTCACACACACAAATGCATGCACAAACATGATTACATATACACATGGTCACACATGCACAAACCATGCACCCATGCAAGCCACATGAATGAACACACACAAATGTGCACACACATGCCCACACACATAATTACACGAGCACAAATGCCCACATGCACACATGTATACTCAGCCCCACACGTGCACATAAATATGCATGCACACATACACACATGCACAAACACACATATACATATTCACAAATGCATGCATACACATACACACTCGCACATGCACATGCACACAAACACATGCTTACATACACATGCACACATATGCATGTGTATATACCCTCAGACATAAACCAGTACACATACACACACACACACACACTCTAACCTACATAAAATCACACATGCACTTGCACACACACAGACAAGTGAATGTGCACAAAAGCACACACACAAATGCATACACATATTCACACATATGTAAACCCACACGCATGGATGCACACATAAATCCAAAAACACATGCACACACACACACACACTCACTCACAAACACATACAAAAACATAACACAGCCACATGTGGCGCACATTAACGAGCACACATACATGTACACACACATGTACACATATATGCACAATCACATACATGCATGCACACATATACATACACACACGTCTCTATTGTATGCACTTATGCTCACATATGCACTCATGTGCACACACACAAACACCTTCACACATGAACATACACACACACTCGCACCACCACACACTTATTCCCACAAACACACACCCATACCAGCACACACATTTGCACACGCACACAGAAAAACACAAACCCCATACACATGTGCACAAAAATACATGTACACATGCATGCACAGATGAACTTGCATGTAGACACATACACGTGTACACACATGCACATGCACAAATAGATAAACACTCAAACATGCACACACACACACATAAATCTAGTAGCACACACTGACACAAACACATGCATAAGCACAAACACACATGCATGCATGAATAGACTCATGCACACACTCAGTAACATGCACATACATACATGCACACACATATACACAATCACGCACACATACAAACAAGTGCCTACATCACACATAAGCATGCACACACATAAGCACATGCACATGCACACATGTATATGCACATACACACACACACACACCCACACATGCACACACACATACACACACATGCACATGAATAGATTGGCATGCACACATGAACTCGTGCAAGCACTTATACACAAATAAGCACACATACTCAAATATACACATGCACACATGCATGCCTAAGTATGCATGAACACACAACCATACATATATACACATACACATGCACACACATGCACACACACATACATAGACACACAAAAAATGCAACAATAGATATAGACAAATGTGAATACATACGCACATGCACATTTAAACATGCATGTGCCCACACATACTAACATATACACACATGCACACACATGAATGCACAAACTCATACATATGCACATGCACACACACATATATGGACACACAAATATGCATAGGCACACAAGCACTCACATGCACACACAGATACACACACACACTAACATGCATCCACGAACACATGCACAAATGTGCATGCATCCCTACCCATCTACAGATGCACACATGCTCGCACAAACATATACACAACTGCATGCATCTACATGCACATGCATACACATACACGTACTTGCATGCATATATGTGCACACACACACATATATAGATGCATAATCACTCATATAAGCATGCAAGCATGTAGACACACACACACACAACACACATAATACATACAACATGCACATGCATGCATTCACACAAACACACAAAAACATACCCATACAAACATACACACACATACATGCACATGCAAAAGCATACTTGATCATACATACCACATGCATGCTTACAAACACCCACACACACACAAAGGAAAACACCCACACATATGCATACATGCATACGTTCACAAACATGCACACAACAACACACATACACACACACACACACATAAGCAACACACATTCATGCACTGGTTCATGCACATGCTCCCACACATGCATGAGCACACACATATGGACATGTGCACACACATAGCCACACATGCACATATACATTTATGTACACACACATGCAAATGCATACTTGCATGCACATGCATACTTATATGCACACACACACACTTGCATGCATAGGAATGCACTCACACCATGCATACACATAGAAACATACATGCACACATATAAGCACTTATGAATATGCACACATACAAACCTAAAAAGTACACGTTCACGCATGGAAACACACATAATCATATAAATATGCATATGAATAGACATGCAACTACACACATGCACACTCATTCTCATGCAAACACACATTCAAGCATTCACATGGTATGAAAACACATGGATGCACGTGACCACACTCATGTAGACTTGATACACACACTCACATGCATGCACACAAACACACCTGAACAAAAATACACACACATGCATATAACCATAAAGACACACACACATGCGCACACATACAAAAATGAACTCACACAAATTTGCACTATGACATGCACCCACACTAATACAAAGGCACACACACATGCACATACCTACACCTACACCTACACTCATATGTGTGCATGCACATACACACACACACATGCATGCACACAAACAAAAACCCACATGCTCACACATGCACATGCATATGTAAACATCTGCTCACACAAACACACTCATAGTCACACATAAACACATGCACTTACGTGCATGCGCACACACATCTAGACACAAATGCACATGCATGTGCACACACACATGGATCCATATTCACACATGCACACCCACACATAAATACACATGCATGCACACATATACACACACAAGAGCATGTACATGCTCACAAAGATTCCCACACACATAGATAGGCACTCAAATAGTGCACACACATGCACACACCCAAAACATGCATATTAAAACACAAACAAATATATGCACACACCAATACACACACACCCACCCATACTAAGACACATGTGTGCACACACACGTAAGCCTGTACACATGAAAGCATGTACTTACACATGCTTGAATGCATGTACACACTTGAAAGAATGTACAATGACACACACCCACACATACTCATGCAAACGATCGTAAATGAACACACACGCACACCCATGCACACACAAACACAAACACAGGCACACAGATGCTCAGGCTCATGCATGCATACAAATACAAACCCATATACACACTAACACATATGCACACTCACACACCATGCATACTCACACATATGCACACACATGCTAATGCACAAAACAACCAAAATAAATACACATACATGCACATGTATAGAAATGCATGCATAAACACACATGCACACACATACAAATATGCATACTCATATACACATGCACTAACACATGTATAGACACACACAAGCATGCACATGCATGCACATGCACTTACAAATAGGCACTCACATATGTACACACATCCACACTCATGCACACCCACAAGAATGCCCATGTGCATGCACATGCACACTTATGCACAAACCTATATGCACATACATGCACACATACATATACACAAGCACACACATGCACACTCACACATGCATGTAAAAGTACAAACACACATGCACACAAACATAATCACACATACACACATGCAGACGTACACACACACATACAAGAACACAAATGCATGCACATGAATGCACACAAGCATGCACTCACATATACACACATGCTTGATCTACACACACACAAGTACACATGCTCAAACACACAAAGCACACACACAAATACTTGCACACACATACAGATATACATGTAAATAGACCCGCAAATACATACATATGCATATAATTGAACACACACACAAGCTCACACAAGAATACCCTCACACAATTACATACACACACATGCACATGTATGCTAGAGCACAAGCACGTAAACATGTACACAAACCCCTACGCATAGACTTATACACATGCACACATGCATACTGTCACACATGCACACACACGCACAAGTAAATGCTTGCATGCACAAACAAATGCACACACACATCCTCAGTCATACATGCATATACTGATACAATGGTAGACCCACACAAGCCCAACCATGCACACATGCAGATGTAGACACACACTTACACACACATGCATATACTTTTACAAGCACATGAAGAAATGTACACAGGCACATGTATTCATGCACATACACATGCATGCTCACATATGCACATACAAACTAACAAACACATGCACACACATGTAGACACTCAAACAGGTACATATAGATGGATACATATATACTCGCATGCACACTTAAAACCACACATATAGTTGCATGCATGCACCCATAGAGACACATCTGAATGCACCCATGCACATACACACACATGCACAACCACACACACATGTACATGCATACACACATGTACGAATATAGATGCACACATGGATACAAAATCTACATGCATACACACAAGTACACATACTCACACATGAACATACATGCACATGTGTATGCATTCACCTACAAAAATAAGTGTCTACATAAATGCACACAAGTGCACATGCACATGTAGATAATGTTCACACATTTGCCTATACAAACACATACACAGAAGAACACAAACACATAATTACATTCATACACACACAAGTAGACATGCACCAACATGCAAATGTAGATGCAGACACATGCAAACACACACACTCATACACATGCATGCACACAAAAGCACTCTTATGCACATATATCCACACACATGCTCACCACATGCACACACACACAAACATGCATAAAATCACACAAAAGGTACACTCACACATGGCTTTTCACACATGCACACAAACACATGCAGATGCATGCACACAAACACATGCATGTGCATGCACACACACTCGCATAACTATCTCATATGCACACACACATAGATAGATAGGCACATGCATATACACACATGAACATACACACATGCACATACACAAATGTACACATGCAAGCACACATGTGCATGCATGCACATACATGCATGTGCACATACACACATGCACACAGATATATTTTGACACATGTTTACATGTGCATGCTCACACACACATGGATAGACACATAAACACATGCACGAGCACACACACACATATAGACATGCATCTACACATACACTTACACATGGACACACACATATGTATGATTATATCTATGCTCACATAAGTGCAAACACATGAATAAGTAGACACACTCACACACACACACATGCACCAAGCACAAATATGCACACACATAAGAACTCAAAAACACACACACACACACACACATGAACACACACAAGCATCTATAAGGACATGTATAAATACCCAAGCATAGACACAAGCATACACATATATGCACACACATGTAAAGACATACCAATGCACACACTCACAAACAAACACAAGTGAATGTCCACAAGCACACACATGGTGCACATCTACACACATACACATATATGCATGCATGCACATACACTCACACACACACACACACATGTATATGCATCCACAAAACATCCCATACACACATATGCACAAAAACACATATGCAAAGGTTTGCACACATAAACCTACACACATGCACACCCATGCACATGCAAGGACAAATTGACACACAAACATGCATGTGCATAGAAAAAAATATAGCCACACATACACACACATGTAATGACACACATGCACATACATGCACCCATAAGATAACACACACGTGGATGCACATGCACATGAACACGTACAGGCACACACAAGTAGACTTGCACACACCCTCATAACATACATACACATAGATATGTGCACAAAGATAGGTACATGCACACTCATGCACAAGTATAAACAAGCACACATGTACACAAATGCATGCAAAACATGCACATACCCACTTACAAGTATGCGCATGCATGTGCACACCTGCCCATAAGTATATAAATGACATACACACACAAATTTGTAGGCATGCACATACGCTCATATGCACACACAAACAACATATGTGTAAACATGCACACACACATACACATACATGAACACATATGCAAATGCACATGTAGGCACAAACTTGCTCATACACCCACACACAATAACACTGATGCACACACGAACACATACATGCTTGCATTGAAACAAAGAAATATAATGATAAACGCACAAACATGTACATACACACATAAGCATCCACACAAACACAAACATACATAGGCACATGCACATAAATTACCATACACAAACATGCACACAAGCACACCAATATGAACATACATTCAGACACTAGTGCACACACACACACATTGTTGTAGGCACTCGCACACACTTGCACACACACACACACACACACACAAATGCATGCACATATGCCCACATGCACCCACACACAAAACAAACATGCTTGCACACATATATTTATGCATACACATGCACCCATGCACACAAGCACACACACACACATGCCCATGCACGTATCCATGCACACACACATACACACACACACACACATGCATGCATATGCACTTGTACTCATACACATGCATACTCACTTGCACATGCACATGCACACTCACATGCACACACAAGTATAGATACACACATGCACACACACTTGCATACACATGCATGCACACACACAATTTTAGACCTACATGACCCACCCATGTACACACACACACACACCAACACACATATGCACACAAACACACTCACATATGCATGAACGCCATACATATGCTCCTTTACACACACAAATGCGTAAACACACACAAACACACATAGATATATACATATATATATATATATATATATATATATATATATATATATATATATATATATATATATATATATATATATATGGACATACATATACACGCAAACATTCGTGCACACTTGCATGAACACACATGCACAAACACATAGGCATGTGCATCCTCATATAAAAGCACAACTGAAAAAACACATACATACACTTGTATGCACAAAAACACATTCACACACACATTAATGAGCACAAAGTTGCACACACACACACACATACACATGGACACACATGTGCAAATGCACTCATGCACATTCATACATATAGGCATACATAGATGTACACATACACACATGCATATACAAAAGTTTGTACACATGCATGCACATTCACATGCACACACACATAAGCACACAAATGCACACACATATAGTTACATGTGCACTTTCTTACACATACAAGCATACATACTTCAACACTTGCACACACACATACATGCACATTCGTGCACACACACATGCAGGACATATGCACACATGTATATGCACACACAAATGTAGACATATGCAAGCACAAAAGAATGCATGCATACACACATGCACCCTTTTGCACACCCCTTTATGCATACACGCCCAGACACTCCAGCACATATGCATGCACACACACATACATACACAGACAAGCATCAATACATCCAACAGATGCATGTACACATAGATGGCTGCATGTGCTCACACCCACGAACCCACACACATGCACATATAAACACACATAAACACATTGACATGCACATACATGAATGCATGTGCACAACCATAAATACACAATCACACACTTGCACCCACACATATACACACATGTATGCATGTGCATTCATACATTCAAAAATACATATGCACACACATACACATACTAAAAAACACATGCTCATGCACATATACACAAGCACACACAAACATGCAAAAAAACACAAGCATACACATAGGTGAATGTACACAAACATGTCCACACATCTACACACACACACCCATGCTCATGCACACATGCAAGGATGCACATCCATAGTACAACACACATGGGCCTTTATGAGCACACAAATGCATGCTTACATACACACACTAACAGACACACACATGCACACACCTACAAATGCACACAAGAATGCCTGCACTCACACACACATGAATGCATAAGCATATGCAAACATGCATGCATCTAGACACACAAGTGTGCACACACATGCACAGACCAACACACACCCACACCAACACACATATACTCACCCACACACACATATGCTTAGGAAAAAACACACACATATACATAAAGAAATATAAGCATGCATAAACACACAATAAACACACACATGAACACACATATGATCATATGCATATATACACACAAACATGTAAGCACACAAATGCACACAAGTGTATGAGCATGCTCACAAAGATGCCCACTCCCACATATATGCACATAATCCAACACATACACGTTAGCATAATGCACATGCACTACCAATGAACACATATATAAACACATAAATACATATATGCACACACAGATACACAAATACCTACCCACACTCACACATGCATGCATGCATGCACATGCATACAAGTGTACATGCCTGAATGTATGTACACATGCTTGAAAGTACATACACACACCCACACACAAACACATATACACACCATTGCACATATGTACCAAAACACAGGAACTTACACGCACACAAACATACATATAAATACATAAACACATATATAGACACATGCATATTCTTATACACATACACAAATAGACATGTACTTGCACATACACATGCAAATGCATAATCAAACAAAGTAAATACACATACATGCACACACAAACATACACACAAACACATGCACATACACACATGCACAGTGACACAAATATGCATGCACATACACACATGCACTTATGCATGCATCCACATACATGCATGCATGTAAGTACACACCCACATACACACACACACATATCCTTGTGCACATGCACACACACAACTTAACAAATACTCACTCACACACATATACATATACTTTCAAAAGTGTAGCCATGTAGACACATTCACATGCATGCACATCCATGTGCATGCACAACACACACACACACATGCACACACACACACATGAATAAACACATGCATACACATGAGCTCACATACATATGCACACACACTGACACACACACATGCACAAACACAAAGATGCATGCATATATGAACACATGCACACACTCAAGAACTCACGCATGCATAGTAGTATGCATACACACACACACACATACTCATCCATAAACTTATATGTCTATAAGCACACACACACACGCAAACACACATGTAAAAGAAAATGGATATGTCACATATGCAAAAGTACAAATACACACATGGACACACATTGACACATAAAAAACCATGCACATATATATGCACCCACCCACATGCATAAAAATACATCTGTAAGAACACAAGCACAAGCACACAAATACAGACATGTATAGCACTCAAACATGTATGCATGTACTCACACACATACACACATGTGTGCATGCAAACACACATAGTCTCATACACAAATGCATGCACACATAAACGCACACATGCTCACACATAAAAATGCACACATACACATGCATACAAAAACAAACATAGATGCATAAGCTAACACATGCATACACACATGAATGTAAAAACACACACAACCACACATGCACACATAAACTTATACACAAACACACATACACATAAAAACATGCATATACACATATATGCATGTATACATGTCAAACATAAATAGCAATTCACACATGTGTGCATGCAAACACGCACACAAATGCACCCCAACACAAATACATACATGTGCACACACACACATGCACACACACCTAGAAACACACACAAGCACACACACACACAATTGGGCATTCTCAAGCAAAAACTCATGAACACATGCACATATCAAAACACATAGACACACACATGCACATGCTTGCATACATGCTCAATTTAATGCACATAAACACACATGTAGACATACGTGCACACACATGTACACACATGTACACAGATGCATAGATGCACACTCACATGCACTAGCACTCATATGAGTGCACATACAACCAAATGCATACATGCACAAGTGTGAAGCAAACACACATGCAAGAAAATACATGCACATACTTGAGCACACAAACACACACACATGAACACATACACAATCAAACACATACACACACACACAAATGAGCAAGCACACACCCATATACTCACACATGTACCCACATGCACATATGCTCATGTACACATATATGCACTTATGCATACACAAATACACACACACACTATGAATTTCCATAAACACCTACAAACACACACTCTCTCTCTTATGCACACACACAAACCCATACATGCACACATGCACATGCTTGTAGACATAGACACACACATATACTCACATGCACATGCACAAAAACACATGCACCAATACACACACACATAGATACACACTTGCACATATATAGGCACAAATGCCTAAATACACACACATGCACTTTTAAAAATGTACACACACGTTTGAGTGCACACACACATGCACACAAAAGCACTCACACTCTCATACCCATAGCTACTCACATGCACGAATGTGCATGCAAAGGACACACAAACATTACCACACACATGCATGCACAGACATATGTGTGCATGCTAAGACACACATGCTCACAAACATGCAAGGACACACACACCCACATATGCATGTATTTACATACACATCCACATATACACAAATGCTTATAAGAACACATACACATAAACACACACACACAAACACATACATAAGTGCACACAAATGCACACATGCACAAACATGCATTCACAAGCACATCCAAGCAAACTACACACATATCACATATAAAAACACTCACATGAACACATACCCAATAACACATAACTACACACATGCACATGCACACACACACACAAACATCCAAATACAAAGCACACACATGAATGCTCACACACATAAACACACAGACATGCATACAAGTAGATATGTACACAAACATACATACACACAAATATGCACACGCACAAACACATACACTCATGCACATACAGAATCACACACACACACACATTCACCTACATACATAAACTTGAATGTAGACACGTGATCTCACATGAACACACTCACACATGAATACACATTTGAACATATATAAGCATGCACTCAAATACACACACATGCATGGACATGCACACCCACACACTTATAGATGCACACACATGTACGCACACACATGTGCGCACACACTTAAACACATAAGAATAACAGTTAACTGGTGACACAACTAATTAATGATGTTGAAGTAATCATGATGATGTGAAATAGTTATAAAAAAGAGTAGAATAAATAACAATTGAAAGAACTCATAGCTCTAATAAATAAGTTGAAATTTGATGCTCCTAGTTTTGAACTTCTTTGGAGCACTTATAAAATTTTTATAAAGATCCAAATAAATAAATACCAAAATAATTCCACCAATGGCTAAAATTGGCTTTTACAAAAGCTAGTCATTATAGGAGATGAAAGAGGAAGGCAAAACACAATTATCATCTAATTCTACTAGATGGAGTAGGATTCATTTGATCAAAATAATAGTTAAAGGGTCCAAATCTAATCATATTGATATGATTTAGATAATTAAATTAAAAATTTGGATGGATGATGGTGATGATTAGGATACTATTCATGAAGGTGGAGGGGCTCTTAGTCGTTTGATTAAGCACTCTGAATAAATGACTATATAAAAAAAATGTTCTTAAATGTAGAGGAAAATGTGACCATCCAATCACAAAAAGGCATGATTGATCAGTACAAATGTGCTAAAGCTTGGAATAAAAATGTTCATTTATTTAGTTCCACATTACAATGTAATGCATGTGATTTGTCCTTATATTACTTCCTTTACATTTAGTATATAGCCTATTGGGGTTTGTTGCCCAGAGGTACCATTAGGATCTCATTACCTAAGGCACCTATGTAAAATGCTAAAATGGGTCCAACTTAACCTAAGCCAACTCCTTATGATTAACGAGTCCTACTTTACTTGTTATAACTAATCTATTTCATGAGTCAAGTCCTAACTTGACTAACCCAATTCATTGTGAAATTCATGCCATGACTAATACTTAGGCCTGACCACGACTTAGTTTCAGTTAGGTTCCTGACTTCCTACTCCTCAAGACCCAAAACCTAGCGTTATAGGACACTTGCAAGCTTTTGGGCTTGGCTTTGATTGGGTGCATAGGCCAAATTATTTTTTAAAATTATGAAATTTTAGAACTCAAAAAGACTTAGTTTTAAAAACGAAATGTAACCTAATGCATTACTAAGAGAACTAACTCAAATATACATGAATAATGATAATTGTATGTGACATAATTATAAAAAAAATAAATGTTTAACATGTTAACCATATAGATATTTAGAAATATAATTCTTTATAGATTAGCCATCCAAAAAGGGCATGATTCTTTGGTCAAAAAATAGTAAGTTGAGAATTAAATCTTCATTAACTATATATGTTATATTCTTTACTCCAATAACAAAAAATTGTTATAGTACACATTAAGATTTTATTGAAACAACACTAAGCTTAATATGATGCTAGTAATACTTAGTTTTATTTTGTGATCATCATATCAGAGGTTAGAATAATCTCCCCCATGAGGATTATAAAACCAATGCTAAAATTGAACATATAATAATAAGGATAATGAACAAACCAAGTAATATAACACTCAACATTTTAGCTTATCCTATTTGATAGCCTATACTCAAATTATGGGATTAAGTTTTCCCCCTTTTTATAATCATTCAAAGGAGATAATTACACCTAAGATCAATCTAAGTCTATGAAAGACTTAAGTAGCTAATGTCTTAGTAAAAATATCTACTAATTGGATAAAAGATGGAAAAATAACAATTGAGTTACTTTCTCTTGCACACTCTTTAACAAAGTGATGTTATAACTCTATATGTTTTTTTTCTTTAGAGTTGAATAGTTAAATAAATTACATTTAAATTATCAAAGATTAGACTTTATATAAATTCAAAGTCATAATCTAAAACTTTCTATTTAATACATTGAACAAGAGCAACACAACTACCTACCGTAATGTACTCGACCACTATTATAGACAGTTTCACATTATTTTATTTCCTACTTGCCTAAGAAATTTGTGAACCATCATTCAATTTGTACATACTAGTGGTAATCTTTCTATCAAATCTTACTACCAACAAAGTTAGCATATATGTAGGTTATCAAATCCAAACTGGCATTTATGGTACCTTAAGCTAGGAGCATTAGTACTTATAAGATATTTAAAAATATGTTTGACTATTTATAAGTGTGATTTCATAGGAGTAGCCTAAAAGCTCACATGCAAACTTACACTAAATATAATGCTAGGCATACTTACAACAAGATATAATAATGATCTAATCATTCTTGCAAATAATTTTGTGTCAACAAGCTTTTGAACTTGAAGTAATGGGATTCTTCCTTTACCTCAAGTTTTCATAACCAAATTTGTTTGGTAACTTCATCAAATAATTTGAGAAATAAAAATTCCTTCACTTCTTTCCTTTAACTTAAATTCCTAAGAAGAAGATTAAGTCCTCTATCATCCTCATTCTAAATTTAGTTTTTTATTAAATTAGTAAACTTTACATACATCTCTTTATTAGAAGCTCTAAAGATTATCATCCACATAAACTTGACATATTAATTTACCTTCAACTAAATTTTAAATAAATAAAATATTATCTTCCTTACCTCTATGAAAACCATTTGATGTAAGTGAAATGCATATTCTTTATTGCTAAGCTTTTGTAGCTTGCTTTAATTCACAAAGTGCCTTCTTAAGTTTGTATATGTGAATTAACATATCATGTATCTTACATCCTACACTTCTTCATTTATATATCTATTTAAAAATATATTTTTGATATCTATTAGGTATAATCTAAATCTTTTTAAGGTACACATAAGTATGTAAAATCTTATTTCCCTTAAATCTAGCTATAAGAGCAAATGTCTCATCCTTATATGCTCTTTTATCTTGATAATAACCTTCTGTTATTAATTTAGCTTTATTCTTAACAACTTTGGCATTTCTATGTGGCTTATTATTGAATCCATTTTGTACTAATGATTATTTTATCAATTGGTTTAGGTATAAGATCCCAAACTTGATTTCTCTCAAATTACATCAACTCTTTATTCATAATAATATTCTAGGTCTCATCTTCAAAACTAGTTTCTAAAAAATTTGGTTCAAATCATAATAATGATCATTAGAATTCCTTAATTGCTTCTCAAATTGTTCCCCTCTTTTTTCATTTCATTAACTTCAACTACATTCTCTGACTTTTCATCTATATGACTTAAATCTTGCAATTCATCAAGTTGATCATCTTGGTGATGATTACTAGATGCTTTAAAAAGAGATTTATCAAATTTAACATGGATTATTTCTTTCACAACTAATATTCTCTTATTATATAAGCTAAATATTTTACAAGTAAGTGAGTATCCTAAAAGGTTCTCTTAATTAGACTTAGCATAAAGTGCATCTAAATCCATTTTTCTATTATTTAAAATGAAATATTTGCACCCAAACACATGAAATGGGATATCTTAGGTTTCTTATTATAAAGTAATTCAAAAGAAAAAAATTTCTAACAAAGGTCTACACATTATTTAATTGAAAACATAATAGATAATTTTAACTATGTCAGCCTAAAAATACTCCAACACACTATACTCATTAAATATACATCTTGTCACATTCAATAAGGTTCTAAACTCTCCCTTAATTACAACATTTTGTTGAGGTTCATTGGTGAAGAAAATGCATGCAATTCTATTTTTTACAAAAATCATCAAACAATTTATTGTTGAGTTCTTCATCATTATCACTTATAACAAAGACTAACTTAAGATTATGCTCTTTTTTAGTCATAGCAATCAATCTTATAAATATTTCAAAAACTTATTTTTATTTTTAATGAAAGGAACCCATATAAACCGAATGAAGTCATCTACAATTATAAACCCATTTTTCTTTTACCTAATATCTCAAACTGAATAGAATCAAATAGATCTAAATGAGTAAATTCTAATACATTCTTAGTAGTAAATTTTTTTGGTGCTTTAAAACTCACTTTGATTTGTTTTCTTAATTAGCATAAAAGATATAATTTATCACTTGACCAACTAAGGTTTTGCAAACCACTATTAGGTTAAACTTTAGAAGATCTTTAAAAAAAGGACTTTCTTAAGTGACAAAATCTTTTATACCATAAAGTAGAATTATTATCATGTGATGTAAGATATTCTTAACTATTATCTTTAATGATGTACAAAATAAAACGTATGTTTTATCTTTTCTATATCTAATGATAAGTGGAAGATAACATTTAATACTAATACATTTCTTTTTATTGAAGAAAATGTAAAAATTTGAATCATATAATCAATTATTATTAAGAAGATTATATATTAAACCTTGTATAAAATGGACCTTTCTTATAGAAGTGTGTGAATTGCTCATAGCTCTAATTCTAATCACTTTATTCTTGGAGTTGTCACCAAGAGCAACTTCATCACCATCATATGACTTCAAGTGAATGAATAAAGATCCATCTCTAGTAATGTGTTTTGAGCATTTTATATGTAAGAACCACATACTTTCTTCGATCCTTGATGAAACATGCCCATAAAATAAATCAAACATTAGTTTTTAGGAGCCAAACCTTCTTGGATCCATATTTCTTAACTTGATCATTAATTAAATTATTATTCCTAATCCATATAAATCTAGAATATTTATTATCAACAACGTTTCTAAATTTCTAATAAGATGAAATATGCCAAATTGTTGTCCAATAGTTAACAAAATAATATGTAACATTTCTTACATAACCAATCTTATGAAAAAAAAGTCCTACAATGAACATGTAAATTTTTAAAATTAGATAATTCTCAAAATAAGCATGTTTTTTGATAATAATAAAGGCTTTTTCATCTCTCTAGATCTTAATCTCCTACAAATAATTCGTATTCAACTCATTCAAATGTTCATATAAGCTTAAATGGTTTTTTTGTTCTTCTTTTAATTTAAGATATTTAGAAGCCAATTTGTTTTATTTCATTAAAAAAATAATATACTATTCTTCATAATAAACCATAGAATAAGATGAAAAAAAGGAGCAAGAGGAATACTTCATCATCTAATGATATGATAAGAGCACTATCCTTTTTTGTACGACTAATCAAACTCTCCTCTTCATCACTAGAATGAGAACTATCTGAATCATCTCAAGATATCATCATAGCTTTCTTCTTTTTTGCTTTTTGAAACTTCACAACTCTCTCATTATAGTGAGGACAATTAAGCCTTATATACTTATGTAATTTACATTCTTAACGAATTATTTCTTCATGATGTACTATCTTTCCCTTTTATTTCTTAAACTATCTTTCCCTTTTATTTCTTATTGTTATTAACTCATTTATCTATTTTTTTATTATATAATCTAGATAAAGATTTCAAATCGAAGTTACCTCAATTGGGATGGAGAAATCCCAGTTTGTAGAATAATTGACTATAAAAGCTATCCATGATTTCCTTCTTTTTCCTTTCTTTTTTGACCACAAGTTCTTCATCCCTTCTCTTATAAGCTCAACTTCATTTGTTAAAAGCTCACTCAATAACTTATCTAAAGTCATAATCAAAATATTTTATGTTGTTTTCAACACCATCACTAATGGATCATGTTATTAAGGAAGAACACAAAGAATCTTCCCCACCTGTTCACCAATAAAAAACTCCTTGCCAAGGTTAGATAACCTATTAATAATATTAGTAAATCTTTTAAAAATATTTTTAATACTTTCATTCATATTCATCTAAAAGAATTCATTCTCTTGAAAAAGCATGTTCCTTTTAGTCTACATAACTTGAGAAGTACCTTTATAAGCAACTTCAAGTTTAGACCAAATCTCATTTGCCACTTTCAAGTTCATGATTTGATTATACTTTGGTACTTAAATCACAACACAAAATATTCATAGTCCAAGAATTTTTTTGAGTTCTGTGTTTCTTCTCAGGAGTGAGTTTACTTAATAGTTTTCTCACTTTTTCTTTACCAATAGTCATAGTAAAAAAACTCAAACATAATTTCAATCGTATCCCAAATTTTCAAATCAATGAATTCTAAAAAAAATGCATAAGGTTTTTCTAATAAAGTTAAAACTCATATTTGAACAAAAGTGGTCAAAGTGATGAAAGTCATACAAGTGCACACACATATGCACACACACACACACATACACACATTCAGACAAATGCACACAAGCATACAAATGCGAATGCACACATGCTAATAAACACATGCAAATAGACACACACGTGCAAATGCACCACATGAACACACACATGCATTCACTCTCACACACAAACTCATGCACATGCACAAACACATAAATATCCACAAGCACACACATACACATAGTCATAGAAGTACTCACACACAAATATGTAGGCACGTAAACACATGCACATGCACATACCCATGCACACATACACATTCATGCATACACACGTCCATAACCAAGTATGCTCACACACTCATGTAAACAAATACGTATAAGCACACATATGCATGTAAAAACATAAACACATGTACAAATGCATAAGCACACACACACACACACACACTTTTACACTAATGCATTAATACACACACAGACATTTACACTTACACACATGCATAGACAAACACACACACACATACTCAAACCTATGCACATGCACACACATACACACACTTGTGCATGCACACATGTCCAAACTCATGAATATCAACATGCACATGCCCATGCATAAACATGTAAACACACACACACACACACATATGCCTACAAGCACATGCATATACACTTGTATACACACAAGCACACATGCACATACACACACACATGCATAAGAAAATATAGAAACATGGATGCAAGTATCCATGAATACATGCATGCACACAGGTGTATGCACATATCTAGACATATGTATGCATGCGCACATGAACACACACATACTTATTCACATATACATGCACATGCACCGACACACACATGAACACACTCTTACATTCACATATGTGTGTCCTTCGATACAACCATGCACACACACACAAGCCTGTATGCATGTACACACACATGCACATGCACACACCCACACACATAAACAAATACATGCACTCACCCATATGTAGATATATGGGAGAGCACATGCACACACATGCTTGCATTAACTCATACTCACACAAACACCAACACACTCATGTCTCCATAGACATGCATGCACACATGCACACACAAAAACACATACAAATGCATGCACAAATCACAAGCACGTAAACACACACAAACACATGTATAACCTGTAAGAGCATAACCACATACCCCCATGCACACACATACGCACATGAGCACCACACACATACAAGGATGCACATACACATACAAATAAATGCAAGCATACAGATATGTATCCATGCACACACAAAGGAACATGCACTTGAACATACACACACCCACACCCAAAAACATGCAAACATTCCCAAATAGCACAAACATAGACACACACAAATGCCTTTGCATGTGCACACACATGCACTCACACATACATACACAAGCATAGATGTCCAAATACACATGCACATGAACTCCTATGTGCACACATTTATATACACACATGCATTCACATGCAAAAGTACACACACAAGAATGCTCACACATAAACAAACTCACATAAGCACACATGAATGCACCTACATACACAAGTACACACAACACTCACACGTGCAAGCATACACACACATGCATGCACCTACACACAAACACATGTACACACACATGCACACAAACATGCACCCACACATGCATGCATGAACACATGCACACATGAACACTTGCACACACCCATGCACTCATGTGCATAGAAACTCATACTTTTGCACACATACATAGAGAAGTGCACACATGCACACACACACAAATACACACATACTCACAAACACACACACACATAATCACACATACTCACAAACACATGTAGATGCACATGCACATGTACACTTCTGTACATGCACTAACACACTCAAAGGTACATACATAAGCACACAATAATGTGCACACACAAGCACACACACACACAAGAACACACACTCGTAAACACTAAAATACACACAAACACACATGTGCACACATGCACAAGCACAATCATATGCATGCATATGCATGCAAGCACACACCCACACACTCTCACACACATAGACCCACACATAAACATGTGCTTGAATGCACACATAATTGCAAAAGAATACACATGCACTCATGTACACCACACAAACAAAAGTACTCACACACACACTGTGTCACAAGAACACAAACAAACACTGAGACACATGAATGCTCACACACCCATAGACAAACATATACATGTTTGCACAATCAACCACTCAAATACATTAGAATTTCACACATCCATGCACATTGTCACGTGCCTCTCAACTACAAACTAACACACTAATGCACATATGCATGCATAAATGCACACACACACACACACATAACCAGAAAGACACATGCTCATCAGCACACACATGTGCATGAACGCATACACATACACACAAACATGCATACACAAATGCATATTCATAGCAAAACACTCTCACAAAACCACACACACATGCATCAACACACTCTCACACATAAAGGAGCACACAAGAACTCACACATCCAACAAATCAAAAACATGCACAAATAGAGTCACACACATGTGCACACACGCAAGCACATTTAAACACAAAAAGGCACATGCTTGCAAATACACACACACATGCACAAACATGTGCAAACAAATAAGCACACACACATGCACATGCACATACACACATGTGCACTCAAATACATAATCATAGAAGCACACACACTAGCATGTAGGCATGCACACACACATGCATAATCAAATACATGCACATGCACACAAGCATACACACACTCACACATACATGAATGTACTCACACATACATACCCTCATGCATGCATACACACACATGGGCACACGCATGCACACGTACACACACTCACACATGGATGAACACACACACAAACACACTTACACACACACATGCACACACACAAATGGAAGCATGAGAACACATGCATGTATGCAGATGCAAATAGACATACATAATAAAACACAAGTAGACAAGCACACTCACACATACATCTATTCACATGTACAAATATACACACACACATACACAGTCACACAAAGACATGACACATTTGGGCATGTGCATGAAAAATCGCATACACACATGCCCAAACACATGCACTTGAATATAATGATGCTCACACATGCACATGCATGCCTGTAATCACAAATGCTAATAGGCACATAAGCACACACACTCACATATATAGGCAAATGCATTAGCACATAGATGTTCAAACACACCAATACACATGCCATGAAAAAAGACACACATGGACATAGATATACAACCACACACATACAAAGACATATGCACAAATAAACATATCCACATAGGCACACATGAACATACAATTACTTGTGCACCAAAGTACTCACATGCACATGAACGTGCACATGTATAACCATTGAAACACATGCAAGCACATACATACATAGATAAATAACAGTACACATACAAAAAAACACATACACATAGATGCACACAAAAATGTGTACGTACACAAACACACATGCACACAAGCTTGTACATGTCCACACACATAGACACACTTAGACACACACCCACATACTGAGACATGCATATACACATCCACACATACATACACATACATGAATAAAGACAAACACATAGGCACACACATATGTATGCATCCACACTAAACACATACAGATGCACACGTTGCCACATGCACATGCATACATGCATGCACCCATGCCCACACTCATATGCACAAACACACACATGCACACATATACATGTACATGAACATGCATGCACACATAAGTAGACACACACACAAATACACCCACATGCACACACACACAAACACTCACACATGCACAAACTTAGGTGTGCACACATATACACCAACATGCGCACACACTAATGCACTCACACACATACATAAAAAGAATCACACACTTACCCACATGCTCGATGATGCAAAAATATGCATGCACACATGCATATGCACAAGAAAACACATATACATGTACATAAACACAAACACACACACAAGCCCACATAGATAGACACTTAAACATGCATACATATGTACATGCACATAAACTTGCATAGCCATGCACACACATGCACATGCACTCACAGATGAACTTACATGCATTCAAACACACTCGCACATACACATGCACATAAAAACAAACACGCATGCACATGAATAAACACCCACTTACTCACACAAACACAGATGAATAGACACAAACCCCCCCCCCCCCTACATAATAACATGCATAGGCATACACACTTACACACACACACTTGCAAACCTACAAGCACCCAAAAACACACAGAAACACATGCACAAGCACATACAGACATACCCACAAATACACATGCAAGTACAAACATATGCATGTATGCACATGGATGCACACATATGGACTCATGGACACATGTACATGCATGCACAAAAAAATACACATAAGCACATGCTCACAGATGCATAAACACATATGCATAGACTGATATAGGCTAATAGACACATGCATGGACACAAACACATAGACATAGATGCACACAACAACACACACATACACAACCACATAGCCACACACCCATATACACACAAAACCTATACACATATATGGGCACACACTCACACACAAATACACACACATTCTTATAGACACACATGCACAAACACAGGCACACATATGTATACACGTACAAGCACACAAACCCACCCATACACTCACACAAGAACGTGCACACACACACACATGTCTACACTCATATGCACAAAACATTACACAAATACACAAACATGTGTGCATACGCATGCATAAACATGTATGTGTATGCACACAGACACAAACGCACACGCACATGCATGCAAACACACACACACATGTGCATGCACATACACATGACATGGATTAACATGCACATGCATACACATAGATGCATACATGCATGAACGCACGTAAACACAAACTTGCACATACACATGTGTTCCTACATGCATGTGCAAACACGCACACATCGATGCACACACACACAAATATGGGCACATGCACACACATGCATCTGCACACATAAGTAAACACATAAGAACAATCACAAACATGCACACTTGCACACACAACTACACACCTGTGCACATGAATATACACACACATGCATGCTAAAATCCAAAAATGCACACACACTCACACAAAGATGAATACACATGCATGTATCCATGCACGCACATGCTGCAAACACTTGCACACAAATTTACAAGCACACATACGCACACAAGCACACACACACACAGAAGAATACATACATGTGCACATATATGTAGACACCCACACATACATACACTTGCATACTTATACACATAAATGTACATAAATGCACATACACATGTATAAACAAGCACACTCATAAAACACACATGAACACATATTTGTTTGGACAAACACACACACATGCACGTAGAGCGTTATGCACATATACACATTAATACTTGCACATATGCACACACATATGCACATAATGCATATGCATATGCAATCACATAGACATGCACATACATACATGCACATACAAACATCAAAAAATGCTCAAATGCTCACCCAAAAACACAGAAAAGCACACACACATTCGAACATGCACACATGGACCAATGCACCCACAAACACTGATGCACACTCATAAATACACACATGTGCATGCACTCACATGCATGCACATATGCACACATCCAAACACACACACACACACATGAATGCACACATATCTTCACATAAAACAAACACACATGCATAATATAGTTACGTAAACAAAATCAAACATGCAACACATGCACACATGTATGATTACCAAAACATGAGCACAAACATGTGCACACTCACTCACAGTCACACTTATTCATGCACACACATATGCACACAGGAATACATATACATACACGAACACACACACACACATGCATCCACTAGCAAACACATGCATACACATAGGAAAACACAAAGGCAAACCCATGCACACTCACAAACATGCATGCACATACACACACATGTAATATGTACAATTGCACAAATGCACATGCACACACACACACACAAGAATACTCATACATGTGTGCTTGCCTATATGCACACATTTGCCCACATGTAGATACACAAACATGCATATATAGACATACACTCAAGCACACCCATAACACAAATACCCACACGTTCACAAACATGAATAGACATAAACACACATGCACTTTCACACACACACAAACAAACATGAACACATGCACATGCAAACAAATGTTTATAGGTGCACACACCCTTGCACACACAAATGAATACACATACCACCACACACTCACACACACATTCACACAAGCACACACATGCACATGCACACACATGCAAACCCACACATATACACAAACATGCATACACATATGAATGCACGAACATATGTAATATACATAAATACACACGTGCACACACACACATAAAAGAATGAACATATAAATGGACAAGCACATGCACAAATTCTCAAATATTCACACACACACACACACACACACACATACATACACACACATGCACAGATACATATGCACATGTAGACCACACACAAACAAGCACAGACATGCACATGTGCGCACAACATCAAACAAACAACTACACACAACCACAAACAGACACAAATGCATATACACACATAGGTACACACACACACAAACACACATGTACATAGATAGACACACACAAATGCATATCTACATGCAACCACTGACACACACACATTCGTGTGTATCTTACACAAACACATACGTGCACATGCAAACATGTACACACACACATAAGGAGACAAAGACATGAAAAAGAATATAGAAGCACACATACACACATGCGCACACTAGTGCATGCACACAAACACACTAACGCATGTCTACACATGTCCTCATGCGCACACAGGTACAAACATTCATATACACAGATGCACACATACACATGCACATATATAAAAAAATCATCAATATGCACGCATTCACATGCACATCAACACACATACATAAAACCATACCCACAAACCCATATACACACATACACATGCTCAAAAAGCACACAAACCAATGCACATGCCCACACATGCACACATACACACACACACAATTACATGCATGCACATAAACATTTATACATGTAAATGCACATGCACATAGACACATATGCAAGCTTTCATACACTTACGATATGCACACATGCACAAATCCACACACACAAAGATAAGTAGACATGTGTACATATACACATACACACATGTATAGACATGGATAAATACACAGACACTCAAACACATGCCATCACAATACACATACCCAAGACAAATCATGCACAAACATGCCCATGCACATGCATAGAAACATGCACAAGCATATCAAAAAACACATGCACATACAGGTGTTGTCACACCACCTGTATACAAAGGATTACACAGATGCATACATATACACACACATATTCACTCTCATAAACATACAAAAACTCATGTACACATACGAACACACACACATACACACATATATATAAAAACACATACACAAACACATGCCCGAATGCACAAATAAGTAAATACACAATTGTCCATTGACACAAATACGTATATGCACGCATGAACAGATAGACTCATACACATGCTCACATGCTCACACACTTGCACTCATATGCACACATGCACATGCACAACACATGCACACACATAGACACACACTTTCACACAAAAGCATAGATACTCAAACATACATATGCACAGACACACATTCACACAATCACATACAAGTACATGAAAACATGTACACAAAGAAACAAAGACATACACACATATGCACACCCATGTACACACAGGCACATGCATTTGCATAAGTACATACACACACTTGCATGCACACAAGCATCCACAGCCATGATCATGCATGCACAAACACATCCACAAGTAACCACATGCATACACATACAAGTACACTCATGCACACACATAATTGCTTGCACGCACATGCACAAAGACATACACATCCAAAAACAAGCACACATGCATATGTAAAAACATACACAACCACAAACACACACATGCACACACATACATAGCTACACACAAATGCATATATACACATGCACACATGTATATCCATACATGCACATGAATACATATAAGTATGCACACACACAAACATGCATTGACTGACGCATGCAACCACACACATATATGTACCCCCCACATCCTGAATTCCTGCACACGCATGCTCCCACATGCACAAAACATACATGCCTATAAGCACACGAACAAATGGACAAATGCATGTGTAGGTGACTAACCCAAACGCATATACATGCATGCACACATGCACAAGCATACATGTATATATGCACATAGAATCACATACAGATAATGACACCAACACACACATGCAGGCACATGCCCACAAACAATTACACATGCATAAACATACACACAACCATACATGCATAAACATGCACACAAGAATAGAAACACATGCACATACACACAAACACACATACACACATTCACATGCACACACAAGCATATATATACGACAACACATTTGCAGACATGCACATACATGCACACATGTGCAAGCTCACAAAAACATGCACCACTCACACACACGAACACATGCACAATTGCACGTGCAAAAGACATACACACACACACAAACACATGCACACCAACACGCACAACTTCATACACACAAGTGAATGCATATACGCATGAACAAAAAAATAAACAAGTATACAGACTCACACACACAAACATACACCCCCAAACACATGCACACCTATAGGTACACACATACACACATGCATACATTGGCACACGAACATGTGCAAGCACACACACATGGACATGCACTCACACACATTCACACATGCACAAATACACATATAAGCATGTAAACACTCACGAGCAAGGACACAGAAATGCTTACACCCACATGCACACACATACCTATGCCTATATGCATACGCACTTACATGCACATGAGCACACACACATACAAACATGAACACACACTTTGATACACACATACACGCACACACACATGGATAAACACGTGCATACACACACACTTACACTTGCACACACTTACACACTCCCCTCATACAGACTATGAACACACACACACACACACAGAAATACAGATGCACACACAAGTAGACACATAGACACAAGCACATGCATAGCCAATCACAAACCCACACACATGTAACCATATACATATGCACCCACAAACTCACATGTGCATGCATACACACATACTCACAAATAGAAAAAACCACATGCACACACATACAAGCACACACTAACACATGTAAATAAGAAAACATACACAAATTTATACACACACACACACACACACTCACTTACACGTAATTATGCAAACACATATAAGAACATAGACACACACTCAAGCACATGCACACACATATACACACAAAGATAGACCCATAAACATGAACACACGTGCACATGAATGCATAACACATACATAAATGCATAATCCCAAATAGCAAGTGCAAACATACATGCACAAACGTATGTACAAACACATTCACACACACTTAAACACATATTCACAAATACACAAACACACAACACATGCATAAATACACTCTCATGTATACAAGTATGCACACACCAACTCACAAGCACACACATAAACATGCTTGCACACATACATGCTAACATGCACACACAAGCTCAAATGTGCACATATAAACAAAAACATGCATGTATAAGGACATGCACACATAATTGCATACACATATGCATGTACATGAACACACATGCACAAGTACACACACATGCCCATGCACTCAAACACACACACGTGCACACACACAATACAAACACTCATACACATACATACGCACATGTACATAAGCACATGGATAGACACCCACACACAATTATGCATGTACACACTCATGCATGCATATGCATAGGCAGACACTCATGCATGCATACATAAATGAACACATAGTTGTATGAACACACTCATGTACACACCCATGCACATGCATATACACACACACACACACATGTGCATATGTACATGTAGAAGCACACACGAGTAAACACCTACATGAATACACATGCAGACACCAACACGCACTACTACAATTATACATACACACACATGTATGCATGCATGCATGCACACACATACACATAATCATGCATGCATACACATATGTACACATGCATAAGCGCATGCACACCAATGTGTATGCATGCTTGTAAACACATATGCAACATACATGCACATTGACACGTACACACTCACATACACATACACACACAAAGGCACACACATGTGAACACATACATGCACACACATATTGATGAGCACAGACACACAAATACCCACTCATGCTTGTAAGATAGAACACACACACCCACAAGCATGCATGCAAACATGCTCACACACATATATACAAGTTAACACATAGAGACACACACCCATGCTCACATGCACACAAAAGCACTCACACACTTACATAACAACACAAACATATGCATCTAAAAACATACACACCAACAAATACTCATGCTTATGCACACACACACACACATACACATATCTGCCCATACAAATAAAATCATATATGTATGAAAGCACACATACACACATGCACATATGCATACATATACACACACACACCCACTACTACACACTCACATGCATATGCACACATGCACATGCACATGCACACACACAAGCATGTATATACACATACACATACACATACACAAACATGCATAGAAACACATGTATACACACTCACACACAAACACATATGTTCCCACACTTACACATACACACATGTGTAAACAAACTTTGCATCCACAAACACACACTCACATACACATGTGCACATACAAACATGCACACTTATGCACATGCACTCACTCACAAGAACATGCAAAAGCACTATACATGAATGGACACAAGCACGAACACACAAAAAGATTCATGCACACAAACACATGCTCACCAGCATACATGCATGCGCACTAATGCACATGCACACACACACACACACACATATGCATGCACAAACACACACACTCACACATGCTCACAAACATGAATAAGTGCACGAACACAAACATGCATGCAAGCACACACATTCACAAAACACATATGAATGCATACATACAAACATATGCACAGGCACAATCACAAACACACATGCATATAAAAAAGCATGTACACCTACAAACACATAGGCACATATGCACACAAACATATGCACTCACCCACATACACAAAAAAACACACACACACATATGCATATGCACACACACCCAAACACACTGATGAACATACACATGCACACACACACAAGAGCATGTGCACATGCAGACACATGTAAACACATGTACACACATGCACACATAGATGCTCACAAACACACATGAACACATAGTCACACACACACACCCAAAAATACAAGCACACACCACAAACACACATGCAAATGCACATGCAATTACATGCATACATACACACTCATGTAGTCAAACATACACAGACATGCATGCACACACACTCGCACACACGTATGCACACAAATGTGCACACATAGAGATGTAAATACACACATACACAAACAAACATAGGAAAACTTAAGCACACAAATGAACACACTCTCGTGTACTCATATGCAAGATCTCACATGCAAATTTTGCACACACACACTTTCTCACACATGCACATGTATACATACATACACATGCTTAAGAGCGCACACCTACATACACATGCACAAGCATACAGCACAAATGTGAACACACTCACTCACGAAGAAGCATAAATGTACACACATACACACACCCCACACATGCACACACACATGGAAACACACATAAACACACTTACACACAATTGCATACACACACATAAACATATTCACTCATACATGCATTCATAAACACTCGCAAATAAAGATAGCCAACTACCCACACATATATGCACATGCACACTCACACACACATGCATACACTCACACAAACACACACACACACACACACACATTGCAATACAAACCCACACATAGACACAAACACACACATTTGAACATGCAGAGCCATATATGCACACACACATGTATGTGCAGGCATAACAAGAAAAATACATGCACATACAAAGACACAGGCACACACACATGATCACATGCTAACACACATACAATATTCATTTACACTCACTTACACACATGCACAAACAAATATGAATATAGACCCACACATAAAAGCACACATACATGCACACACACACATATGCCCATATATGAACACACAAATGCTCACTCTCATGCACACCCAACCACACATTCATAAAAACATACACATATACACACACATACACACATGCATGTACTAATGTACACACACACACATACAAGCACATGAATCCACAAGCACAAGCACACACACACACACATACACTCACATGTACATGCAAACACACACACACATACACACACTTACATACATGCTCATAAACATGCACACACACTTGTACAGACATTTGGACACAAACACTTGCATGCACACACACATACACACATACAAAATCATGCACACAAATGCATGTACGCACACAACCATTAAGATTCACACAAACAAATTCAAGCAGCAACACACAATCACACATGCAAGCATAAACACATGCACAAACACACAATTGCACACACACATGAATACACATGTGTACACAGATATACATGCACACATAAGTGCATGCATACAAGAACACACATGAACATACACACATAAGCACACACACACATATCCACATACACACATACACAAACACAAGCATGTTCATAAACACCCACAACCACAAATGTGGCTATATACATGTACACATACGCACATATACCCACACATAAAAGCATGCACACACACATGCATACAAACACACATATGTACACTTGCACACATGCACACTCCTACAATACATACATGCACATACAAATACATTCATATATTCACTCATGCACATCCACACGCACTTGCACACATGCATAAATAGGTGTGTGCACAAACGCACACACACACCACATTCCTGCTTGCACATACACACACATGTACACATGCATAAACACACACACACACACATGCACACACACATACATACGTAGAAATTTACATACACACATGCGCGAAGACATGCATGTAAGTATCCATGCATACACCCATGCACACAACTGTGCATACACAAACAAGCATATACACATACCCAAACACACCCATCCAGACACACCCAGACTTATGCAGACACACACACACACATATACATGCATACAAAATTCTCAAATATAAGCATGATGACATGCCTATAGGTACATAGGCACACACACACAAACATGCATGTACACATAGAAGCACTTATACATACACACGTGCATTGACACAAAAAAATGTACACACACATATCAACACTATCTCACAATCATATAAGCAAGCATGCTCACATGCACTGACACAAATGTGCACATGCACACACACACATAGACAGAGACATGCACACCAACAAATACACCTACACATGCACATACATTCAAATAGGTAAGCACACAAACACACACACGTACATGCACATGCATAGTTATGCTTGCACACACATTGATGCCCACAAGAACACATGGGCACACACACACACACACTCACAAGAATATACATAAATAAGCTCACACAAGTACATGTATAAACACACTTGCACACATAAACATGTTTGGGCACACGTGCAATAGATGACCACACAAACCCATGCACATACACATTGACATACATGCATAGGCACACTCATACATGTACGACCATGCAGACAAATGCATAAACACACATTCCTAGAAGCATCCTCACACACACAAGCACTAATACAAAAACAACATATACACTTGAGCACACATATACAATCATGCACACACATAGACACATGCATGCACATGTATACCTATGAGCAAATGCACATGCACACATGCACATGCATAGTTTAAGAAACACTCCAAAAGATGTTGTTCATGATAAGAAGACTATTTATGAAGAAACAAGAATAGATACTAAAATTTTATAATGCATAAAACTTATGTAGGAATAAGAAGAAATAAAAAAAGAAGTAGATTTCTTTGAAGTAACACGACTATTCAAATTTCGATATTTGTAGGAAAAACAATCAATCATGCGAACACATGCATAATTGCACACATACTCACATAAACACTGCATACGCTTATGACCACAACAACATGAACACATGTTCCCACTCATGCACACATGAAAAAACAGCACAAACATACACCTGAACTGATAGACATACTCTATACACATGTGTGTATAAAAACATACACCCACACACCATGCACACACACACACACATATAGGAAAACAGGCACACCCACACACACATTCATGCACACATGCAAGTACACACACATGAACAAATGTTCCCACACATGCACAAACCCCACACATGAATCCACACACACACACTCATACAAGCATGTGTGCATGAAGACACACATGTGCACACATGCATACACACATGCAAGTAAAACACATAGACAACCACACATCTGTGCACACACAAGCACACATGAAACATATACACACATGCATGTATATGTGCACGCATACACACTGACAAACAAACACACATGCACACACACAAACACACACATTCACACATGTATGCATTACGCACACACATACACATGCACAAGACACACATCCACATGCACACACACTCACACAAGAAGACATGCACATACACTCATGTATTCACTTGCACACAAATTACATAAGCACACACACACACACACACTTATAGACATATACACAAAAGCATGCATGCACATCTACATGAACACAATATGAACACATGTATGAAATCACACACATAAGCATAGACACACATGTTTGCATTAGGACATGTAGATGTGTACGCACATGCACACATATGAACATACACAAAATCACACACATGCACACCCAAAAACAAACATGCAAGCACATGCACACAAACATAGACACACATGCACAACCACACACCTACATATGCACAAACACAGATGAACAAACACCCTCATTCGCCCACACACAAATGTGCCTACATGCACACACTCACACATATGTACTCACACACACACATAAGAAGCTATAAACATCCACACACACTAACACACACATGCATGCATGTGCACCCATATAGGCACACACATGAACACACACACACATACATACATAGCCAGGTTCACCAAAACAAGCAAACACACATTCATACACACACGTAAACCTACACACATACACTAGAAAACATGCATAACACATGTACACAAAACCACACACTCACACACAAGGATAACCATGTGCACATGCATACCAATAAACACATGAAAACATACAAACATACATGCACACAATAATGCACACACATACACTCACACATATACATTAAGACACACACACATAAATATAAACACAAACACACAGACACACTCATGGGAACACACACATGCACAAAAGCACACCCACACAATCACAAACACAAGCACTCATGCACAAACACACAATCACACACACAAGCACTCATACAAACACACACAAATGCTTACTCACATGCATGAGAGTGCATAGGCATTCCCACTCACACACACACATACAATCAAACACTGGTATGCATGCACAACACACAAAAATGTACACACATATGCTCGCACACACAAACACATACATGCGAGTATGGATGCACACTATGCACACAAACATGCACACACATGCAAATGCACACATAATCTGACACACAAACACACAACCACATAGCCATGCACATAATATGCACACAAATGCAAACGTATGCACATATAGACACACACATGTGAACACATACATACACATAAACCTACACACCCATATATGCATGCACAAACAGAAACACACTTACACACACACACATGCACATAAATGCATTACACACATACACACACATAAATCACAAGCACACACATGCACATGCACATGGATAGATGCACAAAAATGCATATACACATGAAAACATATGAAACTCACACACACTCACAAGCACTAGCATGAACACACAAGCTAGACACACACACAAATACATGCACACACATGTACCCAAGCACAGACATAGACATTTAAACTAGTAGATGCATGCACACAGTCACTCATGTGCACATACAAACACACACACACATACATAGTTGCATGTGCACACTAAACACACATGTGCATATAGACATATAAATACATAGACATGCAAGTGCACATGCAATTGAAAACATAATACAGGCACACACATGCATTCACCCATAAGCATGGACATGCACAAGCACACAAATAGACACACACACATGCTCGCACACTAATGAACATAAATGCACATACATGCACACACAAATGTGTGTGCACATGTATAAACAAATGCATATGCTCACAAGCTTGCAAAATCGTATAGTATGAACACATGCACACACGCACACACGCACACACATAAGAACACATGCACAAAAAGGTACGCACATACACCCACACATATGCACATGAGGACACATGCATAAGCTTGGACATGTTCACAAAATGGCTCATAGACATGCATATAGATGCACACACATATGCATATTGATATGCACAAGCATGAATACACTTGTATGCACATGCATGTAAATATACACATACATAATAATCACACACATGCACATCTAGACACACATGCACATACACAAACACACACATACTCACTTGCACACACATTTGCACACAGAAACATACACTTACACTTGCAGAAGTGCATATAGGAAAATGCATGCATAAACACACACACGCACACGATAATGCATACACAAACATAGAAACATGTGTGCATACACACATGCACATATGCACACAGACAAGCACAAATACACATGCATACACACACACAAATGCACTCACCCACACACATACACACACATGCATGCACACCAAAACACATGCACATGGACCCTCACATGCACACACACATGTACACACACACACATGCTTGAATATGTGCACACACACATATACACATGCACACAAATATGTGCACATACACTTACACACTCACATAGGTATGCATGCATGCTTACACACATCGAAAGTCATTCATGACCACATACACACATGTAGAAACACACACATGCATATACATGTAAACACAAAGACACACATGCATTTATGCACATAGGCACACACACATGCACCCTCACACATAGTCACACACATACGCATGGACATACATGCAAAACTATGCACAAGCACATAAACATATGCTTAAACACACACACACATGTAGACTGCACAGGAACATGACTCACACACATAGACATGCACACATACATATATACACACATGAATGCACAAATACTCACTTGCACACACACATAGATGCACACACAAATACATACATGCATGCACACATGTGCAAATACATGCAAATAAAGATACACACATGCATGGATAACACATGTACACAAGCATGTCAGCACACACACACATATACACATAGATATGAACACCCACTCACACCAAGCACAAGCACATGCACGTACATGCTTACACACCCACATGCACATATATGTGAGCATACTAACACACACTCATACAAATCCATATAGAAACACATAAGTACATAAAAACCCATACAAACTTACACACCAACAAATGCGAATGCATGCAAACGCTCATGCACCCACTCACACACAAGAACACATACAGAACACAAACTTGCATAAGCAAAGAAACACATAAATGTTCACACAAGGACATGCACTCAAACATGCAAACATGCACACACCTACACTTACACCACCACACACATACACAACACAAACTCAGACACACAAACATGCATATGCATGTAGACACGCACGCATGCACACATGCCTGTGCATAAGCAAACATACACATGCATACAAATGCATGCACACACACACACATGCCTGCACATGCATATGTACACTCATTCATAAATCCAAAAAAACACACAAACACATACACATCCTCAAGTGCATGCACGCACACAAATGCATGTGCAAACACTCACACACACATGTACACACAATCATTCAGATGCACACTCATGCATATACAAGCATGCACACACACATGCACACATTCATAACCATCAAACACATGCACACTTAGACACTCATACACACACAAAAAGATGAACACATGCACAACAAAACACATGCACCCATATGCACACACCTATGCATGGACTCACACATAAAGGCACACACACACACATGTGCATGAATACTATCACACATATACACACACATGAATATGCACATACAGTATCGCATGTGCAGACAAATACCACCAAAACGTGCATGTGTGTGCATTCATTCACATGCATGCTTACTATGATGCCTGCACATATGTTGACATGCTCGAATGCATGTACATAAGCAAGCACCCACACATACACACACACGAACATAAGAACACAAAAGTATATACACACACATGTACAACCACACACATAAGTACACCCATGGACATGCACACATACACACATACAGCTCATGTTCATGCACGCACATAAAAAACACATACCCACACAAAAGAACATGCACATATAGGCATACACATGCATGCACACACATGCAAAAATTTACACACACAAAACAATGCACACATATTTGCATACATAGATACATACACAAAGCACACTCACACAAATGCATGCACACATGGACAAACACACTTAGAGGCATGCACAAACAGACAAACAGAATCATACATATCCATACACATGTACACACACATCCATGCACACATGCACATGCATAAAAACACATATGCACATACATAGCCACATAGACACACATATGTACATGCCTAAATGCACATGCACAAATATGCACACATATCCACACACGTAGGGGAATATGCACAGAAATGAATAATCATAGGCACACACACATGCATGCCAACTCACACACACAAACTTTGGCATACACAGGCACTCACACATGCACACATAGGCATACTAATGCATAAACACATATTTATACACATGCACTCATAGACTTACACATGCAGAAGGACATGAATGCACATGAATGGACACACACATCAATGCACACCCACACATAGTGCATCCATGCTTGCATGCATGCACAAACAAAAAACCCACACACACATACACACACACATATGCACAAACACACAAATTTGCACACATGCACACAAAAATATACAAAAGCATATGAAGGCACACAAACATGTACATACAACAAAAACACATAGAGTCATGCATGCACACACATACACACATCTGCATGAGCACACACATATGCACAAACATTGTACACACACAAAAAAGAGCACATACAAATACAAACATGCACACACACACACACACACTCATATGCACAAACATGCACACACATATGCACACTTATACACATGCATATGTACACACAAACACACTCACACATGCACACAAGTACACACATACACATGCACAATAATGCACACATGCACACATACACATATACACACGCAAACACACACACATACAAACATCACACATGCATGCACACATGCATGCATATGCACAAACAATTGCACATGCACATGCATAGGCATAGATACAAACACATGCACAAACATAAGCACAGATATGCATATACATCCACACACATATGAACACAGTCATGCACACACAAAAACCTAAATGCATGCAAATATATTCATAGACACACCAACACACACAGAAACACACACATACATACACACATGCACACGCACATAGACACACATGCTCAAACACACACATATGCACATGCACATGTGCATGTATACACATGAGTGCATAAAAGTATAAAAGACATGTGCATTCTTACACAAATAGAAACATGTATGCATGCACATACACACACATGGATGCCCCCATTTCACATATGCAAACACACATACGTACACACACAAACTCACACACGCACACACACAAACCCACATACACAAATATTGAAACACACATGCACATACATAGACATGCACTCACACATATAAATGCACACATGTACACACATGCATATGAACAGGTAGACACACAAAAACATAAATGCATACATAATTGTACACGCATGTACATACATAAGCACACACATGCCTACGCATACACATATACACACAACTACAACAAAACATGCTTGCAAATAGAAACATACACACATGCACACAAAAACGCACACACACATATGCATAAACACACATATGCTCAACCCAAACACATGCACATACATATGAACTTGCATGCACTCACACACACACTTACACACTTGTGAATGCACATACACATAAATTTGCATAGGAACACAAAACACAAACACACACAAGCATGCAAACACACACAAACACACACGTAGATATGCACATTCAGATATACTCATACAAACACACCCATGCACTCATAGGTCCACAAACATGTATGCATGTATACATATACTCATGCACAAGCACATGCACAAACATACACATAGCCATGCATATGCACATACTTGCACACACACATGCACACACCCACACAAGGGTGCTCAAGAACACACATACATAAACCCGAACACATGCGCACACACAAACGTACACACATACACGCACATGCATGCCTACACACTCTCTCACACACATACATGCATTAACAATCATATGCACAAACAAGCATTCACAAAACTATACAAGCACATAAACACATGAACACACATGTATACATGTACATGCATAAAAACACATACACAAACACACACACACACACTCACATATGCAAATGTGCAAACCTAAATAGACTCACTCACACACAAGCTCACACATAGACACCCACATGTAGACATAAACCCACACACTGATACACACATAAGCACACCCACATGCACCCACACACACACATGTGTTCATGGGTCCATACACACACATGCATGCATGCACAAATACACGCAAACACAAGCACAAACAAAAACACAAGCATGTAAAAATAAATACACAAACACACACACACATGCACCTACAGACATTGCATGTGCCTATGCATAGACACACACATAGATAAGAGCAAGCACATGAAAACACACACTAACTACACACACGAAAATAGGCAAACACACAAAACCACATATACACGTGCATGTGAACACATAGTCAGACACATATACACACAAAACTATGCATGCACATAGTTGTCAACTCACACCCATGCACACACACATATAGACACATGCACACACATAAGAACACACACATACACACACACATGCACACATGCATGCACCCATACACACATGCATAAACACTCATGTGAACACACACATGCACACAGACCAAACACATACACACCCATGCATAACATCATCCACATACACATAAACACACATGCATATGCACATGCACACACACATACACACATGGACAAAAATATGCACACACATGCACATGCATATACAAATGCAGACATGCATACAAATTCACATAAACATGGATGCATGAGCACACGCCCATTCAAATGCACAAATGCACATATGCAGACAAACATACACACATCCATGTGCCAATAAACACATGCACATATGCACTTAAGCATGCACATGCATATGCATAAAAGGCATACATATATGCTCACATATGCACATACACTGATACACACATATTTACACATGTTGAGAGACACACTTACACCTACATCCATGCTCAAATGCATATATAGTACACACACATACATATACACATACACAAATACAAACGCACACGCCTACACATACACAATGACATGCACACACACATGCATGCTTACAAACATGCATGAATGCTTCTATGCATGCAAACAAAAAATTATGAAGACACATGTACACACACCTACACAAACACATGCACACTGACATATACACACACACACACACAGATATATATATATATATTTAGATACACACAAATACATTTGTGCACACACAGGCTCATGCACATGAATGCACACACATGCACGCATGCGCACACACAAACACATACAAATGCAAATGAACTCACACACAAAACACATGCATGTATATGCACACAATTGCATGCTTATAACACACTGCACACACATGCATACACACACATATGCACAAGCACATGCATAAATGCATATGTATGTACACATGCACACACCTACAAGTGCACACCCACCCACATTCACACACACACACATGCACATGAGCAGGCATGCACATATTCATTCATAGACAATCGAATACACAAGGATACACACAATGCATGCACATTAATAGTCATACACATGCACACATGTGGGCACATACATGTAAAAAATCTACACACACATGCATGCAGACACGTATGCATATGCCCATGCATTCTCACATGCACACACACATGAGTAGATATGCAAACATGCACACATGCACACACACAAGCACACACATATGAGCTCACCCACCTACACACACATGCATACCAACATATACACACATGCATAGACACATACACAACTGCACATTCACACACATTTACATGAGCACTGATGCATAGACACATAGACATACACATACACACCTGCACACACACACATACTCGCGTGCACTTAAAAACACATGGATGCACACACGTACACACCTAATGGCACATAGTCACACTTACACATAAGCGCTTTCACACATAGAAAAATGCATGAGCAAACAAGCATATGCTCACACAAAAATATAGACACACACAAAATCACACATAAAAAACATGTACACATGCATATATGCACATACACACACATATGCACACATACACAGACATACATGCACATATGCACAAAAACATGAACATACACACATGAACACACACAACAACCATGTACACATGCAAACACATGCACACACAAGCACACACTTACACATATAGACACACATACACACACATGCACTTGCATATACACACATGTATAAACACAAAAACATATGTAAACATGCACACATACATATATGCATGTGTAGACATGGACACATATTCACACATGCACACATGCACACATGCACACACACATGCCCACATAGACACACATGTATGCACACTTGCTAATAAAAATATGAATACACACACACTCACTAACATGCACATATGTGCACACAAACACACCAATGCACAAAAACACACACACAAGCACATATGCACACGTGCACACACATGAACATGTAAATACATATGCACACATATTGACATACACAAAGATGCATGCACATATGCATGCACACGCACATGCATACACATATGCACAATCACATACACACATACATGCACAAATGCACACACACATGATGTCACACGCATGCATACCCACCCACACAATCACACACATGTGCGAGCATGCCCACACAAACTTGGCCCACACACGCTTGTCCATTCATGACAACACACAAACCTATTCACGTGAACAAATACATTTGGGCACACATATGTCCTTACTTCACACTTCATGCACACACACACACTCATATAGATAAGCATGCATGGACTCACATTGATGCACAAATGCACAAATATGCACAAAAAACACATACACACATGCACAAATGTTGCACATAGCATGACACACACACACACACATGAATGCATATCCAATCACACCCATGTAAACAAAATGCACCCATAAACACGTAAAAGCATGTATGCACACATTCACACACACACGAATACAAGCACACATGTACTAGCTACACACAGCCACACACATCTATTAACAGGAGCACACACGTGTCCATGCATGCACGCACACACATATGTGCTTACAGTACACATACATGCACACACACATACATGTGCATGCACATATGCAAAAGCATACGTTCACCTATACACACCCACACACATGCATGAACACACATATGCACTAATGCACATGCTTGCACACACAAATGCATACATATGCACTCAAATACACATGCATGCACACATACACACAAGATAGACAAAGAACACACACACACACAATTGAATACACTTAACCTGACACAAAGACTTAGACACACATACAGTCACACTCACATGAATGCACATGCACCTATAAACATGAACAAGCAATCATGGACACACAAACACATGAACATGTGTTCATATGCATAAGCACATACATGCAAAGACACCCAAGTACCTACATAAACATGCACATGCACACATGCATCCACACATCATGTGAACACAAGTTGGAGCACGCACATGCATATACATACCCATGCTCATGCAAACATGCATAGACAACACACACACATGCGCACACCTACATAATATACACACACACACACAATCATGCATGCACTAATGCATATGCACATGCATAGGAAAAGATGTGCACATGCACACACAAAAATAAGCACACACATATGCAGGTAGATATCCACAAACATTTCAACAACCACACATACAATCATGCACACACACACATAATGCATGCAAACTACACGCATGCATACACACACTTGCATACACACACATGCTAATGCACATGGTCACACACATAGACTCAAGCACACAAAGGCATACACAAGATCACATATGCACTAAAAAGCGTACACTCTCACACACACACACATATGAACTTTTGCCCACGCAAATGCACACAAACAAACACATGGACACTTGCATGCATGCACACACAAATGAAAACCCAACCACATATGCATAAACACAAATATGCACACATACACATGGCCACAAATGTACATGAACACATGCAAACACACATGCACACATAAACATGGCCACACATGCACATGAACACATGCACACAGTCACATACAATTATACTTAAATTCATAAACAAGTTATACATGCCCACACACATACACGCACATATGAACTTACATGCTTGCACAACTCACTCACATATATATACATATGCCCAAAAACACACACACAAGCATGTATGCACACATGCAGAGAACACACGCACGCACTTGCACTCATGCACACAAATGTAGAGGACATACACGTGCATAGGCATACCAATGCACACACATGCATACACAGATGCACATGCATATGCACATACAAACCCATATGCACGCACATGCTGACACACATGTATAAAGATATGCACACAAAAACACAGATTTAAGACACAAATGTGCACACGTGCACACACACCTGTAAACATACACATGCAAACACACAAAGTAACCCCACTAGCATGCCCACTCACACACCAATACACAAACATGCACATACACACACACATGCAAACATAAACATATGCACACACACACATGCACTCAAACATGTCCACACACATGCATATAAACAAATATACACTAATGCACACAAAGACTCACATACACACAAGCATGCACCCATGCAAACATAGCACATGCACAAGCATATAAGCACATGCTTGTACCGATGGACACATACATGCACGGACATACACAGACACACATACTCGATCACACACACACATGCATGCACACTAATGCATAGTCACATATACATGTACACACACACATGCACACATACATGCGCACAAGCACATATGTGTATAGGCACATGCAAACACATACACACACACACACACCTACACACATATGCATAGACACACACATGCAAGTATGCATGCACACGCATGCACATGCAGCATGCAAACACATGAAAAAACATAGACACGCACAACCATGCACGCATGCTCACAAACTCACATGCACACATGTACATACACAAGCCCATGCACACAAAGACACATACCCAATCATGCACACATGCTTACACACTTGCATGCACAGATGAACATGCACACACACACACATAAGAACACTCATAAGACCAAAGGCACATATATAAACACTCACCCATGCACACACCTAGGCACAGACATGTATACCCACATATACACACACAAACACATGCATGCTCGCACACACAAACAAGCACATATGCTTCAAGGTGCACTCACTTATGCTTGAATGTAGAGACATGCACATGCTTGCATATAGAAGAACAAACATACAAACACACAAATAAATGCACAAAAACACACACACACACACATACATATATAAACACACTTGCATACATACACACATACATAAACACGCACACATACATGAATACAAACACACACATACAAAGAAGCACATGCACACAATTATGTGCACTGATGCACACATGCAAACATGCACACACACATAATCACACAAATGCACACAAACAAAGACATGAATGCATAGACAAGCATGCACATAGACACACATAAAGAAACACACATATACATAGACATAACACACACATGCAAAAAGGCATGCACATATGCACATAGATATGCACAAATGCCCACACAAATACAACATGTACACAAACACATGCAAACCCATCAACACATACACACATGCATAAACCAACATGTAGACACACACACACACACTAACATATGTTAGCACATTTATGTGTGTGGGTGTGTTCATGTGCATGCATGTGAGTTTATTTGGGTTCATGTCTATGTGCAATTGCATATGTGTGCATGCATATGTGTGTGCCTACATGCAAGAGTGCATGTTTTTGTATGTGTGTGCATGCTAGTGCATGTGAATGTATGTTTTGTGTGTGTAGGCATTCTTACATGTGTGTGTGTGAGAGAGTACATGTGTGCTTAGCAGGTAGGTGCATGCTTGTGCATGTGTTTGTTTGTGTGTGCATGGTCATACATGTATGTGTCTATGTGCATGCATGCATGTGTTTGTGTTTGTGCACATGTGTTCTTGTGAGTATATGTATTTTCATATTTGTGTGTATGTGTGTTCATGCACATGTGCATTTTTATGCTTATGCATGCATATGTGTGTTCATGGGTGCATGTGTGCATATGCTTGCATTTTTTAGTGTTTGTGCCTATGGGCTTGTGTGCATGTTCATGTGTGTGCATGCATGTCGGCCTATGCATGCTTGCACACACATGTGTGTGTGCATGTCACTATGTTTGCAATGTGCATGCACATTGTCTATGCCTACATGTGCATGTGTTTTTGTGCATCTATGCATGTCTGTGCATGTGCAAGTGTGTGTTTATGCATGTGTGCTTATACATGTGCATATGTGTGTGTGTGCGTATGTCAGTGTGCTTGTGTGCCTACCATGTATGTGTGTGAGCATGTATGTTTGTGTGCAAGTGGGTGTGGGTGTGCATGTGCATGTATTTTTTATTATTGTGCATGTATGCATGTGTATTCTTGTATGCCTTTGTGGGTGTAAGTGCAAGTGTGTATTAGTGCATGTGTATGAATGCATGTGTATGTATGTATTTGTTCAAGCATGCAAGCATGTGTGTGTGTTTTGTGTATGTATGTGAGTGTATCTATGCATATGTGTGTGTCTTGATATGTGTCTTTACATGTTAATGTCCTTGTGTATATGTGTGCATATGCAAGTGCAAGTGTGCTTGTTCGTCTGTGTGTATGAGCATCGATGTGTGTAAATATGTGTGTGTGGATATGTGCATTTTTTTGCATGTGGTGTACCTGTGTGTGTGTGTGCATGAGTATTTGTGTATCCATGCATATGTTTGTGAGTAAGTGCATGTGCTTATTAGTGCATTGATGGGTGCATGTGTGTAGATGTATGAGTGTAATTATGCATGTGTGTGTATGTTTGTGCATATGTGTATTTATTTATGCACATGTGTGCTTATACATGTGTGTGCATGTATGTGCATGAGTGTGTGTGGGCATGTTTGTGTGTGTGTGCTTAAGTGTCTGAGTGTAAGTGTGTGTGCATGCATGAATGTGTCCATGTGTGTGTACATATGTTTGCATCTGTGTGTTTATTCATTAGAGCATAAGTATGTTTGAATGTGAGATGATCCACACTAGATTATGTGTCTTTATGTTTGCATTACTATGTTTAGGTGCTTGTGTATGTGTGCACGTGTGTTCATGTGTGTGAGCATTTATGCATGTGCGCATGTTCATACATGTGTGTGAGTTTGTATGTGTTTGTGTGTGGGTGAGTTTACATGTGTGTATATGACATTTGTACTTTCTTGTGTGTGTGCATATACATGTGTATGTTCAAGTACACATGCATATGCATCCTCACACATGTGTGTGTGAATGCACATGTATATGTGTTTGCCACTATATGTGTGCATGTGTATGTGAGTGCTAATGCATGTGTGTATAAACATGTTTGTGCATCTGTGTGTGCATGCATGTGTGTAAATGTGCTTGTGTGTCATGTATTTGTCTATTTGTACAGGGTGCATGACTATGAGTGTGTGTGTTTGTACATGTATATGTGTGTGGGTGTGTATATATGTATGTGGGTGTGTATATATGTATGTGTAGGCATGTGAGTGTATGTGTGCTTGTGTGTGTGAGTGCATGAATTCAAGTGTGTGTGTCATGCATGTCTATGTGTGTGTGTGTGTGCATGTGTATGTGTGCATATGTGTGTATGTAATGAGCACAAGTAAGTGGATTCACATGTGTGTGCATTTGCATGTATGCCTTTATGCATGTGAGTATGTGGGTGTTTGTGATTGTGTTTATGGTTGTGCATGTTTTTTTCTGCATGTGGGTGTGAACATGTGCATATGTGTATGCTTGTGTGTTTACATCTGTGCGTGTGTACGTGTACAAGTCCATGCATGTTACTGTATGTATGTAAGTGTGTGTGGATGCAAATGTGTTGTGTGGAGATGCATGTGTGCTCATGCATGTAGACATGTATGTGTGCGTGTATGTCTATGTGAGTGTGCATAAGTGTGTGATTATTTGTGGGCTTATGTGTGTGTGTGTGTGTATATATACATTTATCTAATAGGGTTTGAGAGTGCATGTGCATACATGCATGTGTGTATGTACATGTTTACATGGTGGTGTGTTTGATGGTGTGTGTGTGTATATGTGTGTGTGTATGTATATGCCAATAGGCACATGTGTAAATTCATGAGTGCTTGTTTATGAGTTTATGTGTGCATTTGTTCTTGTGTGTATGTGTGTGGCTTTGAGTGTAGATGAGTGTGCATAGTTATGTGTACTTGTATGTGCATATCATGTGTGCTTATTCATGTGCATCTGTATGAGTGTTTGTGCACACATGTGTGTGTATGTGTGAATGAATTTGTGTGCATGTGTCTTCATATGTGTGTGTTTGTGCATGTGTGTTTGTTTATGTGGTTGTGAGCTAGTATGAGTGTGTTTGCATGTGTGTGCATGTTTATATGCATGTTTTTGTGAGTGTGTGTGTGTGTGTGCATATGCATGCTCATATGTGTGTATGTGTGTGCATCTAATAGTATACTAGTGTAAAGTGTGCATGTATGTATGCATGTGTCTAGGTGTGTGTGTGTATGTGCATGCATTTGTATGGTCATATGTGTTTTCCCCTCTATATGTGCATGTGTTTGTGTGCACAAGTATGTTTATGTGTGTGTGTGTGTGTGTGCTTACATGTGTGCATTTATGTGTGCACATGTGTGTGTGCATGTGTGCTTGTACGTGTGTGAACCTATGTGTTTTGTGTGTGTGTGTGTGGGTACATCTATGTGTGTGTGTGTGTCTATAAAGGTGCATGTGCATATCACCATGCATTTCTGTATTTGTATTTATGTGTGCATGTTTGTGTGCACATGTTCGTTTGTGTTTCTGTCAACTTGTGCATGTGTATGCATGCATGTGAGTATGTGCATAAGCGTGTGTGTGTGTGTGTTTACATGTGTGTGTGCATGTATGTTTGTGTGTAGGGGCATGCATATATGTGTTAGCTTGTGCATGTGTGTCTGTTGGTGGGTGTATGTGTGTGTTTATCTGAGTGTGCATACAAGCATGCATGTTTTTTACTTATGAATCCATGAGGGTACACATGACTAAGAGCTTGCATGAGTGAATATGTGCATGTGCATGTGTGTTTATGTTGATGTGCATATGTATGTAGTGTTCATGCATTATGTTTGTGTGGATGTGTGTGCGTGCATTTTCGTTTGTATGTGTGTGTATGCGTATGTGCAAGTATGTGTATTTGCATGTGTTTATTTGTGTGTGTGTACATATCTATATGCACGTGTGTTTACATGTTATGAGCCCATGTGTCTGTATAATTATGCATGTGCATGTACTTATGTGTGCATGTTCATGTGCATGCATGTATGTGTGCGTACATGGCATGTACATGTGCATGTGTGAGCATGGGTGCATGAATTCATGCATGTGTATGCATCTATACTTGTGTTTGTATATGGGCATGTGTCAATATGTGCATGTGTATGTGTGTAGTTGGGTGTGTGTGTGTGTGTGTGCATGTCTTATGTGCATAGGTGGGTGCATGTATGTGTGCTTGCATGCATCCATGCATGCATGTGTGTACATGCTTGTTCACATATATGCATATGTATGTGCATGTGTGAATTCCTGTGTGTGTGTATGCTTGTGTGTGCATGCAGGTGTATGTATTCAAGTCTACATTTATATATTTTTGTGCAGGCATGTGTGTATGTCTACACATGTGGATGTCTATGAATCTCTACATGTGGGTGTGTGTATTTGTGAGTGTGTGTACTTGTGTTCTTATACATTTTTGGGTGTGGGTATTTTCTTATGTGCTTACTTTTCATGTGTGTAGGCATGCATATGCATGTGTTTGTAGTTGCATTAGTTTGTGTGTGTGCGTGTGTTTGTGTGCTTGTGCTTGTGTGTCTCTTGGTGTGCATGTATGGGTGTGTATGTATGCATGTGTGTGTATTTGCACATGTGGGTGTATGCATCTATATGTGTGCAATGTTTACATATATGCATGTGCTAGCATGTATGCATGTCTACATACATGTGCATGCATTTTTGTTCATGTGTATGTGTATGCATGTGTGTGTGCGTACAAGTGTATATATGCATAAATGCATGTGCATATACACATTTGCAAGCATATGTGCAAGTGCTTATGTGAATAACATTTGTGAATGCATCAGAGTGTTTGTGTGCATTCCTGTGTGTATGTGTATATGTGCATGTGTGTGTTGGTGTGCATGTGTTTGCATGTGGATGTGTCTATTGGTGTGCATATGTTTGCACTACATGTGTGTATGTCTTTGTGTTTGTGTACTTATATTTATGTCTGTGTGTGAATATGTGTGTGTTTATGCTTAAGTTTGTGTCTATATTTGTGCATACATTTATTTATGTTTGTGTACTTGATTGTGTGGTTCATTGTGGAAGCATATGCGTGCTTGCATACAAGCATATGCATGGGTGTGCATATGTGTGCATGGATGCATGCTTTGCATATGCATATGCATGCATTCATATGCATGTGTCTATGCATGCATATGTGTGCATTATTATGGGTGTGTGGTTGCACCTTCATTTTTATATATGTGTGTTTATGTGTGTATGTACAATGAGCATGCATGCATGGGCATTCATGGATTTGTGAATGTGTGTGTGCATGTGTGCATGTGATTGTGTGAGCATCTATGTGTGTGCATGCACATGCATGTGTATGTTTGTGTGTGTTATTCGTGCATGTCTTCTCATGTGTGTACGTGTAGGCATTTGTGTTTGATTGTATGCATATGTAAGTGTGTTGTGTATGTGTGTGCTAATTTGTGTCTATACATGTGTGTGCCTTTGTGTGTATATATATTGGAGTATATTGGTTTGGGTGTGGCTATGCACATGTGTATGTACATTAGTGCACGTGTGTTTGCATACATGTTCTTGTGTGTGTTTGTGTGTGTGTGTATGTGTGTGTGCATGCACATGTTGGTGTGTGTGGGGGAGAAGAGAGAGGGTGTGTAAGCATGTGTGTGTTTGTGTACGCCTCCATGCATGTGCTTGCGTGTGTGTACATGTCTGTGCATGTTTGTGTATGCACGTGCGTATCTATGTGGGTGCATGTGTGCAAGTGCGTGTGTGTACTTGTATGTCTCTATGTGCATGCTGTGCGTATTTGCATATTTATGTGTGTAGGTCTGTGCGTGTGTCTATCTGCTTAGGTGTGTGTATATGTGTGCATGTGTTTATGCATGTGTCTTTGTATGTGCATGTGCATGTGTGCAATTGTGTGCCCTTGTGTGGATGTGTTTGTACATGCATGTGACTAATTGTTTGAGTGTTTATGCATGCATATGTCTGTGTGTGTGTGTGTGTGTGCTTGAGTTTGCATTGTGCATGTGGTTGTTCATGCTTGTGTGTGTGCATGTGTATTTGCATGTCAATTTGTTCATATGTGTGGTTATGCATAAGTCTATGCATATGCATGTGTATATGCATGTGAATATTTTTGTGTGTGCATTGGTATGCATATGTGTGTGTGCTTGGGTGCACATGTGTACCTATGCATGTGCATATATGTTTCTAATTGTGAAGGCATGTTCGTAGGTGTGCATGAATGTGAGTATGTTTGTGTGTTGAAAGGAGCATGCATGTGCATGTTCCTACATGTGTATATGTATGTGTGTATTTGTACATACATGTATCTATATGTGTGTAATCATTTTTGTGTGCATGCATGTTTATGTGTGTGCTCATTTGTGTGTAGGTGCATGAGAGTGTGTATGTTTATGTGCTTGTGTGCATGATCATGTGTGCCTATGTGCTTATGCATGTGTGCGTGTGTTCATTTTTTTGCATGTGTAGTTTCATCTGTGTTTATGTGTGCACATATATCTAATGAGTGTGTGTGGGTATGTGTGCATTATGTGTGTAAGCATGCATATGTGTTCATGTATTTGCTAATGTGTGTGTGTAAGCGTGCATGTGTGTTCATGTATGTGTTGATGTGTGTGTATTTGTGTACACATGTGTTTATATTTGTATGTATGTGTGTGAGCATGTGGGTGTGCATGTGCATGCCTATATATGTGTTTTGTATTTATGTGTGTGAGTGTGTATTCATGTTTTTGTGTATAAATGTTTGCTACTGTGAGTGTGTGTGTGCATGCATATTTTATGCATGAGTAAGTGTTGTGCATGCAAGTGTGTGTGTCTACATGTGTGCGAATTACTATGTGCATGCATATGTATGTGTGCATGTCTATTTTTTGTGCTTGTGAGTGTCTATGCCATTGTAAAGATGTGCATGTATGCACATGTTCTTATATGTATTCATGTGTTCATTTGAGTGTGTGTTTTTATGGGTGCATGTGTCGGCATATGTGTGGTTGCATGCTTGTTTGTAGCTATGGATGAGCATGTGTGAGAGTGCATCTTCTCTTGTATCCATAACTGCATGAGTGTGTGCATGCATCTATGTGCATGTATGCATTCATGCTGGTGTGTGTGTGTGAGTATATTCAAGCATGTACAAGTGTGCATGTGTCTTTACATACTTGTGCATGTGTATGAGTGGGTATGCATGTGTAATGGTGTGTGTGAGATTGTGTATGTGCGTTTGTGTAAGTGTCTATACATGTGCATCCAAGCACGTGTGATTATATATTTGTATGTGTGTGTCATTTATGCACATGTGCATGCATGTTTGTGTTCATGTGTCTGTGTGTTAGTACATGCGCACATGTATGTGTGGTTATGTGTATGTATACAATTGTTTCTGTGTTTGGGTGTGTGTGTGCATATGCAAGTCTATGCATGTGTGCACGTGTGAGTGTGTGTGCATTTGAATATGTGCAAGCATGTACTTATGCTTATACTTGTTCATATTTTTCATTTTGTATATACATGTGCAAATGCATGTAGGTGTGTGTGGGCATGAGTATGTGTGTGTGTGTGTATGTGGGCATGAGAGTGTATGCATATGTGTGTGTGGATATATGTGTGTAGTTGTGCATATGTTTGTGCATGTGCACATGAGTTTGTGTGCTTGTGTGTCTATGCATGTGAGCATGAATTCATATGTGCAAATGTTTATGTGCCTGGGTAAGAATGTGTGTGTGCACAAACATGTGTGTGTGCATGTGCATGTGTGTATGGGTACCTGTGCATGTGTGTGCAAATGAGTGTGTGCATGCCAATGTGTGTGTTTGTGCATGCACACATGTCTATGGGTGGACATATGTGTGCATGTATATGTTTTATGCATGGGTGTGGGGTTGTATGTGTGTTTGCATTCACATGTGTATGTGTGTGTCTATGGATGTGTGTGTGTGTGAGATTGTTTATGTGTGCATGTGTGTAGGTGTGTGTGTTTTGTCATGTGTATGTGTGTGTTTGCACATGCATTCATGTGTGCATTTACTTGCACTTAGGTGTGTGTGTGTGTGGGTGTGTGTGTGGGCATGTGTGTGTGCACCTATGTGTGCATGCGTGTTTGTATGTGTGTGCATGTGTTTGTGTGTGTCCATGTTCTTATGCATGTGTGAGCTTGTGTGTGTATGCATTTGATTGTGTGTGTGTAAATGTGTGTGTATATATGTATGTGTGTTCACAAGCATCTATGTGTATACATGTGCATGTGCATTCATGTGTGTGTGCATATTCATATGTGTTTATGTGTGTTTGTACATTATTTTGTGAGTGCCTATTATGTTGTTATATGCATCTGTGTTTGTGTGTATGCACACATGTTTCAATAAATATGTATGCTTGCATAGGTGTGTGTTTTTGTATTTATGTATGCATGAGTGTTAGTGTACATGTGCACACACTTGGGTGTATGCATGAGTGGTAGTGCATATATGTGTGTGTGTGTGTGTGTGTGCTAATGTGTGAGTGGGTGTGTGTTTCCAATGGGTGTGTATTTGTGCATGCTTGTGAATTTTTATTTGTGTTTGTGTGAGTCTATGTAGATGTGTGTTTCTAAGTGTATGTGCTTGTGTAGGTGTGGTTGTATGTGCATTTATGGCTATGGCTATGCATGCATTTGTGTACATGAGCACACATGTGTGCATGTGTCTATGCATGTGCATTTGTAGGTGCATGTGCTTGTGCATCTGTGACTATATGTTTGTATATGTCATGTGTACACGTGTGTGCATGTGTCCATATATTTGTGCATGTACATAAGTGTCCTTCTGCATGCATCTACGTATACTTATGCATGCATGTCTGAGTTTGTATACATATGTGTGCATGTGAGCATGTGTGTGTTTGTGTGCTTGTGTATGCATGTGTGTGCATATGGGTGCATGTGAATGAGTGTTGCATGTGCATTTACATATGTGTGTTTATCTATCCTTGTGCATAGGTGCATTCATATTTTTTATGTCTATGTATATGTGTGTGTACATTTATGTATAATGCATGTGCTAATGTGTGTGGGGCCCCTGGTCCGATGCCCGACGATTGTGTATGTGTGTTTATCTATCCTTGTGCATAGGTGCATTCATATGTTTTATGTCTATGTATATGTGTGTGTACATTTATGTATAATGCATGTGCTAATGTGTGTAGGTGTGTGCATGTGTGTGTGGTTGCATGTTTGTGGAAGTTTACACACGTGCGAGTGTGTACATGTTTGTGTGTTCTTTTGTGTATGCATAGGCACGTGCATGTGTGCATGCTTTTATGTGCATGTGTGCATGCATTCATATGCATGTGTGTGCATTAATGTGCATGTACATGTGTGTATTTGTGTGGGCATGGGGTGTGTCGATGATTCTTTGCATGTACGTGTGTGTGCTTGTGTGTATGCATGCATAAATATCTTTGCATGCTTCTAAGCATGTGTTTGTGCATGTATGAGTGTGTGTGTCCATGTATGAGCATGTGTGTTTACACCCACCTCTATGTGCATGTTTAAGTGTGTTGTGTGCACATGTGTTCATGAGTGCTTACGTATAAGCGTACTTGTGCGCCTGTGTGTGTACAAGTGTCTATTTGTGTGTGTATATGTGTGCTTGTGTTCCTTTATGTGTGTGTTGGCACATGCATGCATGCTTCTGTGTGTGTGTGTCTGTGTACATATCTATGTTTATGGTTATGTATGTGAATGTGCATATTTGTGTGTATATTCAAGTGTGACTCTAGGATTGTGTGTCAGTGTGTGTGTGTGTGGACGTGTGTGCGTGTGTGCACTCACGTACATGTGTTTGCATATATGTGTGTATGTTCATTTGTGTGGGTGTATGTGGGTGTTTTTGTGAGTGAGTATGTGTGTGTGTACATATATGTATGTTAGTGCATGATTGTGTATTTACATAGGTTCATGCATGTAGGAACATGTTTGGGAGCATGTGTATGTGTATGCGTATGTGCAAGTGCATGTATGTGATTGTTCATGTGTGTGTGCATGTGTGTGCCCATATATGTGTTTATAGGTTAGCAAGCATGTGTGTATATGAGTGTGTGTGAGTATGTTTGCAAGTATGTGTGCTTGAGAGTGCATGTGTGTGTGCATGTTCATAAGCATGTGTGCATGTATGTGTGAATGTCTATAAGTTAGTGCTTGTGTATGTACGTGTGTTTGTGCACATGTGTGCATGTGCTCTATCTCTATATGTGTGTGTCTATATGTGCATATGCATTCTTGGTGAATGTGTGTGTTCTTGTGCATGTGTGTGTATGTCTCCATTTGTTCATGTGTTTGTGTTCATGTATATGTGTGTGTGTGTGTGTGAACACATGGCATATGCATGTGTATTTGAGTATGTGTGCATATGTATGTATATCCTTATTTTGTACTTGTGTACATGTGTAGAATTTTGCATGTGTGTGTGAGTGTATGTGCATGGGCGTGTGTGTGTGAACCTATGTGTTGTGTGTTTTATGAGCATATATGTGTATGGGTGTGTGTGTGTGCACATGTATAAGTGTATGTTTTTGTGTGAGAGTGAGCATTCGTGGGGGTGTGTGTGTGTGTGTACACACACATGTGTGTTTGTATGTGCATGAGCATTTGAGCGTGTGTGTGTATCTATATGCATGTGTGTCTACTTAAGTTTGTGCATGTGTGTGTGCATGTATGTATATGTGTATGTGTGTTCATGTGGGTTTGCATGTGAGGGTGTGTGCTTGTGTGTATGCAAGTGTGTGTTTGTGCATGTACATATGCATGTTCATGCATGTGCATGTGGTTGTTTGTTCATATATACATGCATTTATGTGCATTTGTGTGTGGGCATGGGTGCACATGTGTGAGTGAACATGTGTGTGTTTGCATGTGCATATTTGTGTGTTTGTGTGCTTATAGGCATCTATGCATTTCTATGTGTGTGTATGTCTGTGCATTTATTCATGTGTATGTTTCCCTATGTGCATCTATCTTTGTGTGCATGTGCATATGCATGCATGTGTGTGCGTGTGTGTTTTTACGAGTACGTTTGTGAGTGGGTTTGTGCATGTTCATGTTGACGTGGACATGTGTAGATTACATGTGTGTGTATGTGTTCACATGATTGTGTGGGCGTGTGCTTTTGTGCATACGTGCTTGAGTGTGTGTGTGTGTGTGTGTGTGTTTGTGTGTGTGTATGAGTGTGTGCATGTGTGTCTGCAAGAGTTTATGCATATGTGTGTGTGTGTTCGTGTGGGTATATGTGTGAGGTTGTGTGTGTGTGTGTACGATTGCTTGTCGATGTATGTACCTACATGTGTGCATGCTCGTTCATAGGTGTATGCATCTATGTGTATGTGTGTGTGTACATGTAGATGTTTGTGTGTTTGTGCACCTGTAGGCATCTATACATTTCTATGTGTGGGTATCTATGTATGCTTGTGTGTGCATATGCCTTTGTGCATGTGAGCATGTGCATGTGTGTGTCTCTATGTGCATGTGCATGTATGTGTGTATTTGTGTCTTTACCTATATATTTGTTAATAGTTTTGTGCATGGTCAAGCTGATGTGTATGTGTGCATGCCTATAGGTGTGTGTTTTTGTGTACATGTGTGGACGTTTGTTTTTTTGTTGATTTATACTTACGTGTTTTTAAGCATGCATGTTTATATATGTGCACATGTGTGCATGCATGCATGTTTTTCTCTATGTTCATGTCTACATGTGTATGTGTGCATACGCACATGCATGTGTGTATATGTGTGTGTGTTTGTGTTTTTGTGTGCATGTCCATGTGCATACATGTTTGTGTTTGTGTTTGTGTGAATGCATGTTTGTGTGCATGCACATGTGCATGTGTGTGCACGACTCTATTGGTGGTGTATATATGTGTGTGCATGTGCATGATTGCATGTGTGTATATGTATGCTCATGTGTGTTGTGTGCTTGTGCATGTGTTGAGTTGTGTGTGTGTATATGTTTGTGTGCACATGTGTGTTCATGGGCATGAATATATATATATCTCCATATGCATGTGTATGTTTTTGTATGCCTGTGTGCATGTCCATGCATGTGTACATGTATGTGTGTTTGCATATGTATATGTGTATGCATGTGTCTTTACATTTATATTTGTGTGTGTATGTCTATGAGTGTGCATGTTTTCAAGTGAGCATTTGTGTGTATGTGTGTACATGTGCATAAGAGTTTGTGTGCATGTGACCATGTGTTTTGTGTGTTTATGTAGGTATGTTCCCTTATATGTATGTGTACAACTGTCTATATAAGCTACATGTCTGTGGCTGGGTGCTTGTGTATGTGCATTTAGGTCCATGCACTCATGATTCTGTGTGTGTATTTGTGTAAGTATGTCCATATGTGTATGCACATATGTGCATGCTTTGTGCAATTTGTGTGTGCAGATGTATGTATGTGTGCTTGTTTGCATGTGAGAGTGTGTGTGTGTCTCTGTGTGCAAACTTATGTGTGTCTCCTTTTGCATGTGTATCTCTATGTGCATTTGTGTGTATGTTCTTGTGTGCATGAGTTAGTGTCAATGTGTGTGTGTCTATATGTGTGTGCATCCATCTTCATGTGTATGCATATATGTTTGTGTGTATTTGTATGTGTGCATGTGCTTGTTTGTACTTGTGTAGTTGCATGTGTGTGTCTTCAAGTGCGTCTGTGTATCAATTTACAAGTGTGTGCATTTATATGTATCCATGCTTTTATATATGTGCATATTTTATGTATGTGCATGTATATGCAGACATGTTTGTGTGTTTGTGTGTTAGTGTGTGTGCATATGTATGTGTAGCAAGAGTGAATGCATGCTTGGGAGTCTATGAGTTAGTGTATATGATTATGTGTGTGTGTTTTTATGTGTGCAATTACTTGCATGTATTCTTCTATGCAAGCATTCATGTGTGTATATCTGTGCACATGTGCCTGTTTGTGTGGCCTTGTGTGCATGCATATGTCCATGTGTATGTGTGTGTACATGAGTTCGAATGTAAGTGGGTGCATTTGCACTATGCATGCATGCGATTGCACGTGTGCATGTGTGTGGGTGTGTGTATATATGTATGTGTGTGCATGGGCATGTATTTGCATGTTGGTGTGTGCATGTGTGTGTATATGTGCATGCACATGGGTGTGCAAGTGTGTGTGCTATGCATGTGTGCATATGCATTTGTGCATGCATGTAGATCTATGTGTGTGTAGGAATCTACATTTGTGTGTTCATGTGTGCGCGTGCATGTATATGCTTCTATGTGTTTGCATATCTTAATATGTGTGTGTTTGTGTGCATTTCCTTGTGTGTGTGTATGCATATGCATGTGTGTATAGGAGTTAGTGCATTCATGTGTGTGTGTGTGTGCATGTAAGTCTTGCTATGCATGTGTGTGTGTGGGTGTGTGTGTTTGCATGCATGTGCATGCCTACATTTCTAAGTCTTTGTGTGCTTGTGTGAATTTGTGTATCTTGGTTTGTGTGTTTGTGCACAAGCTTGCATGTGTGTGGGGGTGTGTTTGTTATTGTGCATGTGTGTGTGTAGTCACATGATACTTATGTGCATGCATGTGTTCATTTGTGTGTGTGTGTGAGTTTGTGTGCATGTGAGTGTGTGTATGTGTAAGTATATGTGTTTGCATTTGTTTATGTGCCTGTGCATATGCATGTGAGTGCTTGGGTGTGATGGTGCATGCTCTTATGGACATGTGTGTGTGTGTGTGTGCATTTGTGTGTAAAAGTTTGCATTTGTATGCATATGCATGTTTTTGTGCCTATGTGCAAATGCATGAAGATGTATGGAATCGCTCGGTTTTTGGAGATCTCTTCAAGAACAGGACCATGGCTGAAAAAGCGGTGTCGGATGCAGAGGAGAAGCTAGCGATTTGCCTCTTGACGGAAGCGTCTGAGGACTTGGACAGGGCAAATAAACATCTGGCCTTAATGTTGCAGAATGAGGAGGACTACTGGCATCAGAAGGCTGGCCTCCGCTGGATGCGTGACGGGGATGCGAACACCAAGTTTTTTCACGCATCGGTCAGGATGAAACGACATAAACTTGGGATTCAGAAGCTTCGTCGATCGGACGACTCATGGACGGAGGGTGTGGAGGAATTATCTCGTTTTCTTCCGCTTCATTTTCAGGAACACTTCACTGGCACAAGCGGTTGTAGCCAGGCGATCGCCGACTGCTTGACTTCTTCCATGAAGAAGGTCAACACGGATTTCAACGACGCTTTAACCCGGTCAACCGATGCCGTTGAACTGGAAAGAGTACTTATGTCTATGGTGGCGTCTAGTTCCCCGGGCCCGGATGGATTCACGGTGGAGTTTTACAAACGCTTTTGGGCAGTGCTGTCTGAAGACCTTGTGGAGGCCACGAACGATTTTTTATCCGGAACTCGCATCCCAGCGGCGGTTGGCGCCACGTGGTTGTGTCTGATCCCCAAATCCCCGGCCGCGTCTTCTCCTTCCGACTTTCGCCCCATTGCCCTATGCAACGTGAATGCAAAAATCCTTTCGAAATTACTCGCTTCTCGCCTGGCTCCTCTTCTCCCGACGATTATTTCGGAGGAACAATCGGCAGTGGTCAAAGGACGATGCATCACCGACAACATACTTTTAATGGAAGAAATGTTGACCCGGTTGAACACTCGACGTCGACATCGCAACGTCATTCTGAAGCTCGACTTCAAATCTGCATTTGATAAGGTTAACTGGTCGTTTTTGATTGCGGCGCTGCAGGCAAAGGGTTTTTGTTCGAATTTTTGTTCGATGGTTATGAATCTACTGGAGGCAACCCGTCTATCGGTTTTGCTGAATGGCTGCCCGAAAGGCTATTTTCAACCTTCCTACGGTGTTCGGCAAGGAGACCCGCTGTCACCTGCATTATTTGCAATTGTCATCGACGTCTTCAGTCAGAACCTGTCGAGCGCCTTCCAATCGGGGAGCATTGAATATTTTTCTTCCCCCCGGCAGTGTAGCCCGATCTCACACTTGGCGTACGCTGATGATGTAGCCATCTTTACAACCATCTGCAAAGCTTCTCTCCGTCACCTTGCTAGAAGCATCAACACGTTCCTGAAGGCTTCCGGGTTGGACCTCAATAAGGAGAAATTGTTCGCCATACATGCCAAGTCTTCATCCTTATCTGGGAATGTTCGTGTTAAATCCATCCTGGGTTTTCCCTCGGCGAAGATGCCTTTGCTTTATTTGGGCTGCTGGCTTGATACCAGGCGTTCCCGCAGCCACCTGTTCCTACCTCTGGTTGAACGAGTGAAATCACGAATTGTGTCTTGGCAAAACAAACTCCTTTCGATGGGCGGCAAGAAAGTTCTTATTAATAATGTTTTGAGCTCGATGTCTGGGTACATTGCGGCTGCAATGGCCCCTCCCATGAAATCGGTAAGGGTGGTCAATAGCTCGCTTGCTAGCTTTTTCTGGGGCAAGACAAAGGACACAAATAATCATCATTGGGCTGCATGGCACAGGATTGCATGGCCTGTGGATGAACAAGGTATTGGTATAATCAATTTTGAGGTACAGGCTCTGGCGCACTCGGCGAAGCTGTGGTGGCGGCTCCTCCACACTTCTAATCTTTGGACCAAGTTTTTTTGTCAGGCGTATCTCACGAGGGAGAACCCATTCCAGCTGAAGCATCGCGTTTCTCTCGTTTGGCGTAGCCTGGTAAAATTTAGGGCGTTGATTCCGGTCTGTTCGGAGGAAGAAGACGACGGCTCGCCAACGGGTTCAGCTCGGGACGCGTCGCCCGGTTCGGTTGGCGCGTTCGGTTTGATTGGCGTTTCCGGTTCGGAGCTGGACCAGATTCTTGGTTTAGTTCCATTTGGTTTGAACTTGGTGGATGAATTAAGCGGTTTGGTGGGATGGCTTGATAAATGCTCGGACCCGTATGGAGGATTTTCGTTTGCAGCAGCCTATGACATCTTGAGCAAGATGACATTACCTTCCATTCCCAAGCATTATGATAATCGACTCCTTTGGCATTCTAGAATTCTGGAAAAGGTTTCCATCTTCATGTGGCGCCTATTCAACAATGCGCTGCCTCTTCCTTTGAACTTACAAAAGATGAATATCTCACTGGCGCCGAAATGCCCTTTCTGCCCCGACGTGGACACAATGGAACATATCTTTTGGCACTGTCGTATGGTATACCCAACTTGGCAGTGGTTTGGCCGTACCCTGGAGGTCTATGATCAAACTAATCTCCTTGAGCTGGTGCAACATTGGTGGTCACGCAAATCCTCACTCAAATCACTTGCATTTTCAATTCCAGCAGCAATACTTGGAAGACAAGGAATGTGGCACTCTTCTCAGGCACATGCTGTAGGCCAGACAACTTTCAGTGGGAAGTCCAAATTTTCTTAATTTCTATGTACCATATGCGAGCTGGGAAACTCCTTGGCATTGAAAGTCTCCTTCTTAGGAGACTGGGTCTTATGTAATATTTCTATCAATAATAAGAAAAAGGGACGTTATTAAAAAAAAAAAAAAAAAAAAAAAAGTATGTACATGCACATGTGTATATATGTGCATGAGTTTTGTGCATATGTGTATCGGTGGATGTGTGCATATTTATTTGGGTATGCCTATATTTGTGTGCATGTGCATGCGTTGTGTGTGGGTACATATGCGAGCATGTGAGTTTGCATGTGTGTAGAAGTATCCATGTGTCCATGATGGGTACATATATGCATGTGCATACGTGCTTGTAAGTGTGTGTTTTCATGTGTGTATGTGTGCTTATGTGGTTGTAGATGTGCATTCATGTGCATGTACATGTGCATGCATCTGTCTATGTGCATATGCCTGTGTGCGCACGTGAGTGTGTGTGTCTATGTATGAGTGTTTGCATGTGTGCGTTTATGTGTGCATGTGTGGTTGGGTGTACAAGTGTATGCATGTTTGTGTCACTTTATGTGTGCATTTACATGTGTGTGCATTGTGCATGTGCATATGTGCAGGCACATGCACACGCTTGTGCATATGTGTGTGCACGTGTGCGCATGCATGCATGTTTGTGTACATGTGTTTATGTGAGTGTGACTGTGTCTATGTATTAGTATGTGTGTTTATGTGTTTATATGCATGTGTTCATTTGTGTGACTGTGGGTGTGCTTATGCACGTGTGTGTGTGTTCGTCTGTGTCAACGTGTGCATGAGAGTTTGCATGTGTATATGTATTCCTTTTTTTGTACATGTGTGTGTTCTTATGGATGTGAGTGCATGAGCATGTGTGTATACATTTCTGCATGTGATTGTGTTTACATGTATATGTGGGTGTGCATGTTTGTTTGTGTGTGCTTAAGTTTTTGTGCATATGCATGTGTTTATGTATGTTTGTTTGTGTTGCTTGTGTTATTTTGTGTGTACATGTGTGTGTGTGCTTGTGTGTGTGTAAGAGTGTGAGTGTGCATGTGTGAGTACATGCATTTAAATGTGTGTTTGTAAGTGTGTATGTATGCATGCATATGTGTGCATGTGTAATTTTAGGTATGTGTGTGCACATATTTGTGTTTGCAATAGTGTGTGTTTTTGTGTGTGTGCTTATGTGCCTACATATGTGTGCTTGCATGCATGCATTTATGTGTGCATGTGTATGTATGTGTTTGTGCATGCATGTATGTGAGTGTGTGGGTGTGTGTGCATATTACATGTGATTCTTTGTGTGCATTTGTGTGAGCACATGTGCATCATGTGTGTTTGTGGATGTGTCTATGCATATGAGTGCTAATATTTGCACATCTATGTATCCATGTGCATGCTTGTTTGTTCATGTGTGTGAGCCTATGCATGTACATATGCATGTTTTGTGCATGGGTGTCCATGCTCTTTGTTCATACATATGTATGTGCTTGCATGTTTATCTGTGTGTGCTTCTTTGAATGCACATGTGTGTTTGTGTATGTGTGCACGCAAGTGTTTGTGTACATGTGCATGCATGTGTGTGCATGTGTGTGTGTTTATGCATGTTTGTGTGTGGGAGTATATGTGCATGCAAATGTGTGCATGCTTATCATCTGTTAGTGTGTACATGTGTGTGTTAGCGTGCCTATGTCTACGTGCATACATGTGTTGTGTGTATACATGTCTGTGCATGTGAATGTGTGTGTGTGCCAATGTGTGTACATGTTTATGAGCCATGTGTATGTGTGTGTGTCTATGCATATGAGTGTGCATGTGAATATGTGTTCGTCTACATGTGTGCAAGTGTGCTTATGAATGCTTCCCTTTGTATTACTATTTGTCTCTACATATGGGTGCTGTTGCATACATGTGTGTATGTGTGCATGTGTCTATGTCAGCATGTGTGGCTGGGTGTGTGTGCATGGGTGTCTATGTGTACCTATACAATCGTGAGTGTGTGTGTGTCTGTCTGTCTGATAGACTGTTTATAATTATGGTGTATGGGTGTGTGCTTGTGTGTGCATGTGTGTATGTGAGTCTGTGTTCAAGTATATTGGTGTGTGCACATATGTGTGTACATATGTATGTGCACATATATGCTTTTTTTGTTGTGCATATATGAGTGTATGCGTGTGTGTACAAGTGTGTGTGCATGTCTGTGATATTCTATGTATCCATTTGTATGTATGTATTTGCATGTATGTGTTCATGTTAATGTTTGTGTTTGTGTGTGGGTGCTTACAGGTGTGTGTGTACGTCATTGTGTGTGGGTTATGTGTATATATGTGTGTGTGCATTTGTGGATGGGTGTGTCTGTGTGTGTATGTGAGTGTCCATATGTGTGTTATGCATAAGCGTGTGTGTATGCCAATGCATAAGTGTGTGTGCATGTGTGTGTGTGTGGTCTGTGAGTGTATGCATGTGCGAGTGCGAGTTTGTGCAGGTCTATGCACTATATGAGGGCACATGCATGCACATTTGAGTGTGTGTGTGTGTGTGAGTATGAGTTTATTGGTGCACATGTGTTTGCATGTGTGTGTGTAGGTAGGTGTGTCTACGTGTGTAGGTGTGCATGTGTCTATGCTTGCTTATAAATGTGTGTTTGTTCATGTGCATGTGTGCACATGTGTGTGTATGGGTGTGTAAGTGGGTGTGTGCATGTAGACATGTATGCAGGTGTGGCTATAAGTGTGCATGTGTGCATGTCAAGCATGTGTGAGCATGTGTGTGCATTTATCTTTCTATTTGTGCATGTATTTGCATGGGTGTGTATGCATGCATGCATGAGTATACATGTGTATATGCATGTCTATGTGTGTGTTTGTCCATATGTGTCTATATGCAAGACTATGCATATGAATGTGTGTGCATGCGAATGTGTGTGTGAGCATGAATGTGATTGTGTGCATGTGCATATGGGTGTGCATATATGTGCATTTGTGTGTGTAAATTAGTTTGTATTTACATGTACATTCATTAGCAGATGCATGTGTGTGAAGGTACTTGTGTGTGTGTGCATTGTCCTTTGTAAGTGTGGGAACGTGCTCTTTTGTGCGTGTGAGTGTGTGTGCTTGGGTGTGCATGTATGTGTGTGTATGTGCATGTATGGGTGCATGCATTTTTGTGAGCATGAGTGTGCGGGCATGTGTGCATGTTTATGGGTGTGTGTGTGTGCATATGCATGCATGTAGTTATGTGCATGTGACTATATGCATGCGAGTGTGTGTGTATACATGCATGAGCATAGTGTGTGTGCATGCACATGTGTTAATGTGTGCATATGAATTCAAACATGTGCGTGTTTGCATGCATGATTGGCTGTGTGCATATATGCATGTTTCTATGTGTGTATGTCGGTGTGTGTTTGTGTTTGTGTTTTTTGTGTGCATGTGTTTGTACATGTGTGTGTGTGCGTGTGTACATGATTATGCATGTGTGATCTTGTATTTTTGTGTGTGTATATGCAAGTGTGTATCCATGTGAGTTTGCATGTGCATGTTAGCTTATGTGTGCATGTGAGTTTGTGCATGTTTGCATGTATGTGCATCATGTTTTTATGTGTGCATATGGTGTGTGTGCATGCCTATATGTGGGCTTGTTCATTTGTGCATGTGTGTGTATGTGTGCTTATGTATCTTTGTGTGTAAACACTTTTTTGTGCATGGGTTTTATGTATTGTTGTATCTATATGAATGTCTATGTATATGTGTGTGCTTGCTCTAACATCTGCATTCATAATTGTGTGCATGTGTGTGTGTGAAAGTGTACATGTGTGCTTGTGTGTGTCTATGCATGTGTACACTTGTGCATGTGCACACATGTTCATGCGTGTTTTGTGTGAGTACATCAATGCATGCATGTGTTTGTAGCTTCATGTGCATGCATGTGTTTGTTAATGAGTGTGTGCAAGGATATGTGTGGCTATGCACATCCATGTGTGCACATGAGTGTGGTTGTGTGTGTCTGCTTATGTGTGCATTTGTGAGTGCATATGCATGTATGTGCATCAATGTGTATTTTTATGTTTGTGTGTGTGTATTTGTGTTTGTGTGTGTGTGATGTGTGTAGGAAAACATGTGAGTGTTCATGTACATATGTGTTTGTGCATATTTATGTGTATACATTGGAGCACATGTAGGTGTGGGTGTGAACACATGTGTGTGTCCATTAGTGTAGGTGTTTGTGGGTGTGTGTGTGTGGACACGAACACATGTGTGTGTGTGTGGGTGCACACATCTGAGCACTTCTTTGTGTGTGTGTGTGTGCATGTGTGTATGTGTGAAGGTGTGCATATGTGTCTATGTGCGTGGCATGTGCATATGTGTGTTTGCCTATGTGCTTGCATATACATCTATTTGTATACACTTGTGTATGCATGTTTGCATGCATTTGAGTAAGCATATATGCATGCATGCATGTGTGTGTATGCATTTGAATGTGTGTGTTTGTGCTTAAGTTTCTATGCACTTTTCTGTGAGTGCGTGTGTGTGTTTTTGTGTATAAGCATGTGTGCATGTACATGTGTGTCTGTATATGTGTGTGCATTTGTGCATGTGTTTCTGTGATTCTGTATGTATGTATATGTCTACATGCATGTGTGCAACTGTGTGTGTCTCTGCATGCATGCGTCTATGAGTGTGTGTCTATACATGTTTCTGCATGTGGGTGTGTGTGTCTGTGCATGCTTGCATCTGTCTGTGTCTATGTGTTCATGCATATGCCTATGTTAGTGTGAGGCTATGTGCATTTGTTCATTTGTTTGTGTGAATTTTGTTGTTATTGGGTGTGTGAGTTTGTGCACATGTGCATGCATGTTTATGCAGGTGTGCAAGGGTGTGCATGTGACCTTTGTGTGTGCATGTGTGTGTATACGGTTGTGCATGTGTATGCATGTGTGGGTGTGTGTGTGTATGTGTGTGCTTGTGTCTATATGTGTTCGTATATTTGTGTGCAGGTTGTCTACATGTGCATACACATGTGTGTGTTGGTGTGTGCATGTGCATGTTTGTATGCATGGATGTTTATATTTGCATGTGTGGGTATATATATACATGTGCATCGATATATGTTGGTGTGTATGTGTGCATATGTGATTATGTGTATGTGTGGGTGTGCATGCATGTGTGTATTAGTCATCTGTACATTCATGCATGTGCATACATTTATATAGGTACATGTGTACATGTGTGTGTATAATTTTGTGTGCATGTGTGTATGTATGTGTGCATGTGTGTGTGTGTGTATGTGTATGTATGCATGCTTGTGAGTGTATATGTGTGTGTGTGTGTCCATGTGCATGCGTTCATGAGTGTTTATGTTTGTGTGTGTGAATGTGTGAGCTCATATGTGTATACATGTATGTGCATGTTTATGTGTTAGCCAATGTGTGTACCTATATAAGTGTGTGTGTGTGTGTATTTCTATGTACTTGTCCATGCTTGTATGTGTGTGCACTTATGTTTATGTGTGTGTGTGTGTGCATGCATATTTGTTTGTTCATGTGATTGTTTCTATGTGTTCATGTCTGTGTGTTTGCATTGATGTGGGTGTTTGTGTGCACTTGAGTGTATGCATGTGTGATGTGTATGTTTATGCACATATTTGTGCATGTGTGCATATACATATGCATGTGTGTGTGCGTGTGTGTGTGTGTAAATGAGTAGAGTATATGTGTGTGTGTGAGCATGTCTGAGCATGTATGTGTTTGTATGTGTTTGTGAGTGAGTGTGTACATTTGTGTGAGTGTGCTTGTGCACATTTGTATGTGTGTGTGTGTGTGTATGTATGTATGTAGTATGTATATTTGTGTGTGTGTGTGTGTGTGGTGCATGTGTGTGCATTCATGCATTTGTATATAAATGTGTGTTTCTATGTTTATGCATGTGCTTGTGCTTGTGTTTTTATGTGTTTGTGCATGTGTGTGGATGCTCATGTGTGTGCATGGGTGCATGTATGCATATGTGGGTAATTGTGTAAATGTATATTTGTGTGTGCATGTGTGTGTATATGTGTGTGTGTGTGTGTTTGTTCATGTTTGTGTGCATACGTGTTTGTGCATGAGCATGCATGTGTGTAAATATAAGTTTGTATGTGTGTATGCTTGTGTGCATATACATGTGTGAGTTCCTATACATTTGCTTCTACATGTATACGAATGCATGTGCATAAGTTTGTATATGGGTGTGCCTTTGCCTGTATAGGGGTGCATGTGCATGTTTGTCCATGTACAAGTGCACGCTTCTACATGACTATGCCTATGCATATTTTCCATGTATGTGCAAGTAGTTTTGTGTTTATGAGAAGATGTGTGACAGTTTGTATGTTTGTGTACATGTGTATGCATGCATGTGTGCATGCATGCATGTGTTCAAGTGCATTCATGTGTTTTGTGCATGTGTTCATGTGAGTGTGTGTCTATGTGTGCATGTGGATTTGTGCATCGTGCAAACATATGTGTGTGTGTGTGTACATGTGTGTATGTGTATGTGTGTGTGTGTGTGCATATGTTTGTGACTATGTGTGTACATGTGTGTATGCATGTGTGTGCATGCATACTTATGTGTTTGTGTGTGTGTCTGTGTGCATGTGCATATGTATTTGTTCTTATGCATGTTCAAATGTGCATATGAGTGTGCATGTTTTCATGTGCATCTGAGTTGTTAGGTATGTGTGTATCCATGTATGTTTTTGTGTGTGCACATATATATGTGTGTGCATGTTCATGTGGGTGTGTAAGCATTTGTACATTTCTATATATGGGCACATAGGTGAGGGTGTTAGTGTACCCATGTGTTCTTTGTCTGTGTGTGTGTACATATGTGTGTGGTTATGTGTGTGTTTGTGGGTATCAGTATTAGTGCATGTGTGTGAGCATGTGCATGCTTGTGTGTGGGTGTATGTTTGCATGCATGCATGTGTCTATGTATGTGTGTGCATATGCATGTGTGTGGTGGTTATTCCTATGTGCATACATGCTAAAGTGCTTTTGTGCATGTGTTCATGGGCTGGCCTGCTTGTGTGTACGTGCATGAGTGTGCATGCACATGTGTGTCCATTCGTTCATGTGTATGTGTGTGTGTCTGTACATGAGCCTATGCATGTGTATGTGTGTGCATGTGCATGTGTATATTTGTGTGTGTGTGTGTGTCTGTACATGAGCCTATGCATGTGTATATGTGTGCATGTTCATGCGTGTATTTGTGTGTGTGTGCATTAATGTGTATTTCTTTGTTTGTGGATGTGTTTGTGCATGCGTGTCATTGTATATGTTGATATATATATATATACATACATATAGATATGTGTGTGTGTGTGTGTGCTTGTGCATCTATGTGTTTATATTTCTGTGCATGTGTTTGAGTGTGTAGATGCATGCGCTCATGTGTGGGTGCGAGTGCATGCATGTACATGTGTGTGCTTTTGTGTATGCATGGATTTGTGATTGAGTATGCATGTGTGAGCATGCATGTGCATGCGAGTGTGTTCGTGTGAGTGCATAAGCCTATGTGTGCATGTGTGTTGTGCATGCAAGTGTTTGTGTGTGTTTCCTTTTTTTGTGTGTTACATTGAGTGTGTGTGTGTGTGTGTGTGTGTTCATATGCATGAATGTGCATCTCTGTGCATGCATGGGTGCAAATTTCTACATGGATCTACATGTGTAAGAATGTATATGTGAGCAAAAGGGTTTGTGTTCATGTGTTTTTGGGTCTCTGTTGGTGCATGCCTTTGTGCATGCAGTAATGTGTGTGTTCATGTGTGTATTAGTATGAGTTTGTGTGTGCATGTCTATCGATATGTGTATCTGTGAATGTATGTGTATGTGTTCATGTGGGTGTGTCTATGTTTGTGTGTGTTTTTGTGGGCACACTTGTGTGCACGTGAGTGTGTGCTATTTTTGTGTGTGATTATGTATTTGTGTAGGTGAGGGCATAGATGTGTATGTGAGCTTGTGCTTTCTTGTGGTTGCATATGTGTGTACGTGTTGTCCCTGTGTGCATGCATGCTTGTGTGCATATGTGTACTTATGTGCATGTGTGTGGGTGGTGGTATGCATGCAGTATGTGCACTTGTGTACATCTAAGTGTGTGTACATGTCTTTGGGTATGTATGTGGATGTATGTGTATGCATGTAGTTGTGTGTGTGTTTATGTGTTTGTTTTTTGTGTGTGAATGTGTGTATGCATGTGCACATTGCTATGTGCATGTGTGCACATGTCTATCCATGTATTTTGCATAGTAGTGTGTGTGTGTGTACACATGTGCGTGTGTGTGGGTACATACGTGTGTGCATTAGCGTGTGTGTGTGAGCATGCAAGCCTGCATGTTTATGCATGTGTGTGTGTGTGCATGTGTGGGTGTGGATGCATATGAGTGTGTGTGCATGTGAGCATTGGTTTGTGCATGTGTGTGCACGTGTGTACATACATGTGTGTTTGTGTATGCATGTGTGTTGAATGTGCATATCCATGCATGGGTGTGAATGGGTGTGTGCACATGTGTGTTCGTGCATGTGTGCAGTTGCACATATGTATATAGTTGTGTGTGTTCAAAATTGTGCATATGTGCTTCTGTGCATATTGGTGTGCACATGTGTGTGTGTGTGTGCATGCACCTATGTGCATATGGGTGCACATGTGTATGTATGCCTTTGCTTATGTGTAGGTATTTCTTGTTCTATGGGTCTACCTATTTACATATGGTGTGATTGAGTGTGCACATGCATGCATGTGCAAGTTTGTTAGTGCATGCATCCATGTGTGTTTGTGTGTGTGTTTGAAAGTCTGTGTGTGCATGCATGTGTGTGTGTGTCTGTGCATGTGTTTGTGTGGACATTCACACATGTATGTGTGTGGGTGCAAGTGTGTGTTTGTGTGCATCAGTGTGTGGGTTTGTGTGTGTGTGTCTATTTGCATGTATGCTTTTTTGTGTGTGTGTGTCTACCTATGAACATGTGTATTTTTTTGTTTATGTGTGTACGCATGTGTGGGTGTGCGCATGCTTGTGTACTTGTATATGTGTATGTGTGCACATGCATGTGTGCATATGTGTCTAGGTGTGTGTGAATGTGTTTGTGTGCATGAATATGTGCACTTATTGGTGTGCATTTGCATGTGATTGTCCAATTATATGGGTATGCGTGTTTTGTGTGAGCATGTGCAAGTGCATTTTGGTACATGAGTGTGTATATGTGCTTTTGTGTGCATGCATACATGCATGTGTTTGCCTACATATGTCTATATTTTTTGTGCATATATGTGTTTGTATATTTGTGCACATCCTTCTACGTATGTGTGTGCATGTACCTTTGTGTGTGGGGGGGAGTGGGTGTGCATGCATGCACATGTGCGCATGTTTGTGCTTGTGTATGTGTGTTTGCATCAATGTGTGTGCATGAGTGCATATGTGCATGCATGCACATGGGTTTGCATGATTTTGCATGTGCATGCTTGTCTGTGTGCTTGAGTGTGTGCATGAGCATACATGTTTGTAAGCCTTTGTGTGTGTGTGTGTGTGTATGTGTGTGTGTGTGTGCATATACATGTGTGTGTATATTTGTAGGCATGTGTTTCTTTTTGTGTGTGTTTGTGGGAGGATGTGTGTGCATGTCATGCATGTGTACAAGCATGAATATGCATGTGTCTGTTTGTATGTGTTTGGGTCAGTGTGTGTTATTGTGTGTGCAAGTGTTTCATTTACATGTGTGTGCATATGCTTGTACGATGTGTGTGTGCACGTGTGAGCTTTCATGCATGTGTGTGTTTGTGCATGTATATGTGTGTGCATATAGGGGCGAGTGAGTATGAGTGGGGAAGCATAGTTTGCATGTGTATATGAGTACAAGTGCATGTCTATTTTTTGTGTTTTATGTGTGCATGTGTATGTGTATGTTAATGTGTATGGGAGCACGTGTGCATGCATTTGTATGTGTGTGTGCATGTATAGTTGCATATGTGTTGTTGTTGGTGCATGTGTGTGTGCATGTGCATTTGTTTACATGCATTCGTGTGTAGGTGTAATTTCTTGTGTGGGTGTGTGCACATGTATGTGTGCAAGAGTGTATGTATTTATGTGTGTGTGAGTGTGCATGAGTGTGTGTGCATGTGTGTGCGTGTCTATGTGTGGGTACAAGTGTGTGTGCTTATGTTTATGCATGTGTGTGTGGGTACATTTTTTTGTGTGCATGAGAAATCTATATATGTGTGTGCTTGTGCTTGTACATGTGTGATTGTATATGTTTTTGAGTGAGTGTGCATGTGTGTACGTATTTATGTATATATATGTGGGTTTATACGTGTATGTATGTGTGTGCATGTGTCCAAGTGAATGTGTGTGTATATGTACATGCATGTGTGAGTGTTTGTGTGGATGCATGTGCATGTATGTTTACAATTGTGCATGCATGTGTGTGCTTATGTCTATAGATGTGCATGCATGTACATCCATATTTATGGGTGAGTGTGCATGCATATGTGTGTCGAAGTGTGTGTGCATGTGTGTGTGTGCATGCATGTGAGTGTTCATGTGGAGATGTATGCATTTGTTTATGTGCATTTGTGTATGATGTGTGGGTGTGGGTGTATGCATGTGTGTATGTGTGTGTGTGCACTCATACATGCATGAATGTGTGTGAATGTTTGTATATGTGTATATAAGCCTATGCTTATGTATGTTTCGATTTATGTGTGCATTATTGTATATGTGATTACATAGCTATGTGTGTGTTTGTGCATGTGTGTTTATGCATGTATGTGACTTGACATATTTGAGTGTGTTCATGTTGATACATGTCTGCTTGCATAGGTCAATTTATATGCATGTTTCTATGAGCCTGTGTGCATGCCTACTTGTGTTCATGCATGTGTGTGCATATGCATGTGCATATGCATGTGTACATACATGAGTGTGTGTGCTTATGCATGTGTATGTGTTTGAGTATAGTCATGCATTTATGTGTGATTATGTGTGTTTGTGTGTGTTCATGTGGCTGTGTGTGTGCATGTGTGTGGGTTGGTATATGTGAATGTCTATATGGGTATGTGCACATCTGTGTGTATGTGCATGTGTACTATGTGTATGTGCATGTGCATTATGTGTATGTGCATGTGCATGTGTGTGTATATGTTTGTAGGTCTTTCTGTGTTTGAGTCAGCGTGTGTGTGTGTATGCATATGTATCAGTGTGTGTGAGTGTCTATATGGGTGCTTTGACATGTGCACACATTTGTTATGTGTGTTCATTTGTGTATGTCTATCTATGCATGTGTTTGTGTGCATGTTCTAGTGCATGTGTGTGCATTGGCACTTAAATGTGTGTGTGCATGCATATATATATATGCATGCATGAGTGTGTGCATGTGTTCATGTGTATGTGTGTATGTGTATGTTTGTTTAAATTTATGTGTTTTTGTGGTTATGTGTGTGTTTGTGAGGGTGCATGTGTTTAGGCATGAGTGTGTGTGGTAGTGTGTGCATGTGTGTCTGTATGTGTGTGTGCATGCATGTGCAAGTGTTTCTGTGCATGTTAGCATGTGTGTGCATCTATGAGTGTATATCTGTTGCATCAATTTGTATACATGCATGTCTATTTATGCTCAATTGTGTGCATGTGTGTTTATGTTTATGCATATATGAGGGTCTACGTGCACATGTATACATGCCTTAGCTCTTGTGTGTGTATGCGTGTCTATGTGCACATATATGTATGTGTGTGCAAGTTCATGTGCAAGCATGTGTTTCTACTTTTTTTGTGTGGATGTGTGTGTGTGCATGCACTTGCATGTGTGTGGGTGCATGCATGTGGGTGCATGTGTCTACACATTTCTATATGCCTTTATGTTTGCATGTGTGTGTTCTCGTGCATGTGCATGAGTGTGTTTGTTTTTTTGTGAGAGCAAGTATGTGCGTCTCTATTAATGTGCCTATGTGTATAGTTGTGCATGCATACAGACATGCTTGTCTGCATGCACATATGTGTGTGTGTCTGCATCTTTTCTTGTATATATGTGTTCATGTGCATGCTTGCATATATATATATATATATATATATGCATGTTTGCATGTGCAAGTGTGTTGGTCTGTGTGTGCATGCATGCACGTGTGTATGTGGGTGTATGTGCACATGTTTATGTGTGCAAGTGCATGTGTGTACGTATATTAATGAGTGTGCATGCATGTATGTGTACATATGTTGTGTCTGCATATTTGTCTATGTGCATCTATGCATGTTGGTGTGTTTGTGTCTTTTTGTATGCATGTGTTTACATATGCATGTGTATGTGTGTGTGTGTGTGCATATACTTGTGCATGTTTGTGTGTGCATTTTTACATGTGTATGCAAGTGTGCGCATATGTGCATGTGTGTGTGCATGCATGTATTTGCACGTCTGTGAATGCAGGTGTGTTTAGGTGCATGTATGTGTTTTTATCTATACATTTACACATGCATGTGCGATTCAAGGTGTTTGCATTTGTGTGCATATGTATACATGAACTTATTGGTGCTTATTTATGTTCGCATGCATTTTTGTATGTGTGTGTGTGTGTGCATATGAGCATTTATTTGTTTGTAATATGCATGCTAGCGTGCATGTGTGAGGGTGCGTTAGTGTATGAGTGTGTACACGAGCATGTGTAAGTGTCGATACAAGAGTGCATGCTTATGTGCATTCATAAGTGTGCAGGTGTGCTTGTGTGTGTATGTGTGCACAGGTGTGTGTGCATGCGTGTACCTATGTATGTGTGTATGTGCATAAAGTGTAGGTGTGAGCATGTGTGCACATGTATTGTTTGGCAATGCACATGCATGTGCGCAACTGTGTCCATTTGGGTATTTTCTATCTATGTGTGTGTGATGTATGTGTGCACATGTATGTGTGTGTGGGTTTATGTGTGTCTATGTGTATGCATACATATGCATGTGTATGTGTGGGTGTGGGCATGTGTATGAATGTGTAATTCATGTATGTGTGTGTTTGAGTGCTTTCATAAGTGTGTGCATGTGTATATGTGTGCATGTGAGTGTGCATATGTCTGTGTAAATTTATAGGTGGTCATGTTAGTGTAAGTGTATATTCTTTTACACATCTACTTATGTATGTATGTGTGTGCACATGTGTTTGTGCATGTGTATGTATTTGCAAGTGCGTGTGCATGCACATGTTTATGTATGTGTGCATGCATGTGTGATTTGTGAGTGTATGTGCATGTGTATGCATGTGTGTGTATATGTTTTTGTGATCGTGTGCATATGTTTAGGTGCTTGTGCATGCTTGTGTGTGTGCATGTGTGCATCATTGTGTGCGAGTGTGTTTATGCATGAGTGTGCATGTGTGTGCATGTGTGTGTGTTTGCATATGTGTGTATGTGTGTACATATGTGTTATCATAGGCAAGTGTGTGCCTGAGTACTGTCTACATGTTTTTGCTTAGGCAAGGGTGTGTGCACCTATGTGTATGCACGTGTGTGGTGTTGAATGTGTGCTTACATGTGTGCATGCATTAGTGTCGATGGACACATGTGTCTATTCTTATGTGTGCATGTGTGTGTGTGTGAGTTTGATTGTACGGGGGTTGGTGGGTGTAGGTGTGTGTGGTGTGTACATGAGTGTGTGAGTTGGTGCATGCATATATGTGTCTGTGCATGTGTGTGTGTGAAGGTGTGTGTACATGTGTGTGGGCCTGTGAATTTGCATTTGAGTGTGTGGATGTGTATCTGCATGGGTGTGCATGTGCTTGTGCATGTAAGTTTATGAGTGTTTGAATATGTAAGTGTATGTGTTTGTTTGTGCAGGTGTGAGTTTGGGTGCAGTGTACATGTGTGTGTGCATAGGTGCTTGTGTGTATGGATGTGGGCATGCATGGTTGTAGGTGTGTGTACATAAATGTGTTGCCATCTGTTTGCTTGTGTTCGTGTATGTGTGTGTGTGCACATATAAGTATGTGTATGATTTTGTGAGTGTGCAAGTGTGTTTGTCTGTCAATATGCATATTCAAGTGTGTGTTGCTGTGAGTAAACATCCATGTGCTTGTTTGTGTGCACATATGTGGGCTTGCACGTGTTTATGCATGTGCTTATATACGTTTATGTTCATTATTTGTGTGTATGTGTTTGTGTGTGTGCATGGGTGCTGTGTGCACGCATCTGTATGTGTGTGTGTGTGTGATTGTGTTTCCATCTATGTGTATGTTCCATTGCATGCATTCACATATGTGTGTATTTATACATGTGCATATGTATATGCTTGTGTTTATATGCATGGGCATTTGTGTGGGTGAGCATGTGTGCATAAGTGAATGGGTGTGTGTGCGTGTGTATGGCAGTATGCATATATGCATGTGTGTGCATGTGTGCGTGCATGTAAATGTTTGCATGTTTGTGTGTGCATATGTGTGTGTGTTGTGATTGTGTGTTTGCATTAATGTAATGCAAGTGCGTGCGTGTGTGTGTGCATCCATGTATGCATGTGTGTGTCATTGCAACTACATGTGTCCACATGTGTGTGTCCATGTGTGTATGTATGTGATACATGCATGCATGCAAGTATATTTATTAGTGTATGTGTGTTTACATACATGTATGTCTACAAGTGTGCGTGTGTGTGTCTTTCTATGTGTGGGTTTATGTTTCTGTGTACGTGCATGCAAGTGTGTTCGTTTGTGTAGGTGTGGCTACATTTGTATATGCAAGTTGTGCATGTGTGCATGTAAACATGTGTGTGTGTGTGTTTTTGAGTGCATGTGTGCTTGTGTCTAAATTGTATATGTGTGTGTATGTTTTTCACGTGTTCACACATGTGTGTTTTCTTGTGTGTGCTTATGTGTGCATGTGTGTGTGTGCATCTATCCATGTTTGCATATATATAGTTGTGGGTCTAATAGTATACATGTATGTGCACATTTATAACAAGCATATGTATGTGTTTGTGTATGTCACGTGTATATATATGCATATATATATATATATATATATATATATATATATATATATATATATATATATATATATATATATATATATATATATATAAGTATATGTGTGCATCTGTGTGCTTGTGCCTATGTGTATGTGTTCGTGTGAGATAATGTGTGTGTGTGAGTATGTTTATATGTGTCTGTGTATGCGTTTGTGCATATCTATGTTGTATGTGTGTAACTATGACTGTGCCTTCACGTTTGTGCATGTGTTTTTGTGTAGTGTATGCAGGAGTGTGTGTAGAATATTGCATGTGCATGTTTGTCTATTTATGCATGTTCTTATGTTTGTACAATTGTTTGTGCATGTGTGTATGTGTGTGTTTGTATTCATGTTTGTGTGTGTGTGTGCATGTCTATGCACATTTGTGCTTATATGTGGTTGTGTATGTGTAGGTGTGTTTGTTTGTATGTTTGTGTTTACTTGCATGCATAAGTGTGGCTATGTGTGTAGGTGTATGCATGTGTGCATGTCTTCATATGCATGTGATTGTGCATGCAAGTGTGTATGTGTATGGGTATTTGTGTGTGTATTTATTTGTTGTTGTATGTGTGTTTATGTCTATGTGCATATGTTTGTCTATTCCTATGAGCATCTACATGTTCATGAATTCATGCATCTGTGTGTGCATGTGTGTGCATGCATGTGCATCTATGTGTGCACACTTGTGTGTGTGCGTGAATGCATGCATGTGCATATTTGTGTGCATGTGTGTCAGTGTGGGTATTGTGTATGTGTGAGTTCCTACATCTGTGCATGCATAAGTGTGTGTATATGTGTGTGATTTCATACATGTTTGTGTTTGTGTACCAATGCATGTTTGTGAGTGTTGGTGCATGTGTGCTCATGTGTATGCATGTATGAGTGTGTGTGTGCATGTCTGTGCTTATCTTTGTGTGCATGAGTGTGTATGTGTGTCCATTTACTAAGTGTGTGAGTATGTATTTGTGTGCATTTACATATGTGTGTGTGCATTTGTTTGTGCATCTATGTGTGCATGTTTGTGTATGTGTATGTGGGTGTGCATGTGAGTTATTTTGTACTTATTTATGTGTGCATGGATGTGTTTGTGTGCATGACTTTATTTACAAGTGAGTTCATGTGTGTGTGTGTGTGTGTGTTGGCATGCTTATGTGACTGCATGTTTGTGTACTTATACAATAGTGTATATGTGTGTGTGCATATGTTTATGTGCAAGTGGATATGTGTGTGCGTGTGTTTTCAAGTGCAAATGTGCAAATGTTTGTGTTTGTGCTTGTGTGAGAGCATGTGTATGTGTGTACATGAATGTGTGTCTATTTGTACATGTGTGTATGTGTGTGTGTGTGCGTGTGTGTGCATGCATGTCTGGTAGTGTGTGTGATAATTCTTGTGTACATGTTTGTGAGCGTGCTTGTGTGTAGGAGTGTGTGGTTGTGTGTCCATCGATTTGTGTGCATGTGTGCATGGGTAGATGGATTCATGTGTGCATGTGTATGTTTGTTTGTGTGTGTGTGTGTGTGTGTGCATAGGTGTGTTTATGTCTAGTAATGTATTTGTGCATGCATTGGTGTTCTTGCTAGTGTCTATGTGTTTGTGTGTGTGTGTATATATATGTGTGTGCATGCTTGAATATGTGTAAGTGTTTATGTGTTTATCTATGTGTGCTTTTTTATATGCATATGCATGCATGCAGTCACATGTATATGAGTCATTATGTGGTTGCATATATACATCTTTATGTTTGAGCATGTGTGTACATGTGTTTGTGCATGCATGCATGTGTGCATGTGTATGTGTGTGTTACTGTATTTGTGTGTTTGTGCATGCATGTGCACATGTGTGTTCATATGAATTTTTATGCACATCTATACAAGTTTATGTGTGTGTGCATGTGCATATGTGTGTGTCTATGTGCATGTGTGCATGCTTGTGCATATGTATGTCTATCTATACAATTGTGTGTGGGCATGTAGATGTGTGTGCATCTATGTGCATTGTGTATGCATTCATATGCATTTGTTTATGTATATTCCTATGTGTATGCTTGTGTACATGCTTATGCATGTGCATATGTCTATGTGTGCACGTGCATATGCCTAAGTGTGCATGTGCATATAGGTGTGCTTATGTGAGCATGGATTCATGTGTGTTAGGACATGCGTGTGCATGCCTATTCATGTGTGTGTGTAGGCATATGTAGGTGTGTGTGGGCATGTGTGCATGCATATGCATGTGTGTTTTTGTGTGCATATATTTATGCATGCATGCTAGCGTGTGTTTATATGTGTACATGTGCATTTGTATGTGTATATACATGTTCATGTTTGCATGTGTATGTGTGTGAGTGTTTATGTATGTATTTGTGGGTGTGCATATGCATTTGTGCTTGCATGCTTGTGTGTGTGTAGGCATGCATATGCAACAATTTATGTGTGTTTGTTTGCATATGTATGTTTGTGCTTGTGTGCTTGTGTTTGTGTGTGCATGCATAGGGCATGAGTGTGTGTGCATATTTGTGTATACATATGCATGTGCATATTTGTTTATGTATGTACATGTTTGTGTGGATGTGATTGTGCACATGTGAGTTCATGTCGACATGTGTATGTGCTTCTCTTCATATGTTTGTGTGTATTTGCATGTGTATGTGTGAATATGTTTGTGTGTGCATTTGTTCATGTATGTGTGAGTGTGTGTACGTGGGTCTGTGTGCATGTGTACGTGTGTGTGCTTGTGTACATTTGTGAGTGCACGCCCATGTTTGTTTATGTTTGTAGGTGTGTTAAGCAAGCATGTGTATGTGTATGCTTGTGTTATATGCTTAAAATTGTATGCATGATTTTGTGTGGACATGTGTGCATGTGTTCTTATGTAGATGTACACATGTTCATGCATGTGTGTGTATTTGTGCATGTTCTTTTGTGGGTGCACCTATGTGTATGTAGTTGCATGTAGGTGTGGTGTGTGTTGATGTGGGTGTGGGTGTGTATGGATGGTTTTGCACATATGCATGTGTATGTGTGTCTACTTGCATGTGCATGTGTTCATGCAGGAGTATCTATGTAGATGTGTATGTGTGTTTATGTGTGTGCATGTACATGCATGTTTTTCTATATGTGTATGTATGTTTATGTGTGTGTGCATGTTTATGCCCACATGTCTATATGAGGGTGTACATGTTTGTGCATGAGCATGTGTGAGAATTATTACACATCTACATGCATGTGCATGCTTATATGCATGTGTGTACATGCATGTTTGTGTGTACCTATGCACAATTGTTTGTGTGTGTGTGCTTTTGTGTGTATGTGTGCATGCATGTGTACATGTGCATGTGTTTGTAGTTGTATGTTTAAGTGTGTGCATTCATGCTTGTGTCTATGTTTGCATGTGCATGCATCTATGTGCGTGTGTGTGTGCATGAATGTGCCAATGTGTGGATGAGTTTGCATGTATTTGTGCATCTATGTGCCAGTGTAAGTTTGCTTGTACATGTGTGATGCATATGTGTGTGTCTATGTGTGTGCATGTGTGTGTATGTATGTGTGTATTCTTACGAGTCTATTTTTTGACACACCTGTGTGTATATGTGTGTGCATGATTGTGTGTCTTTGTTTGGGTGTGTATGCATATGTGTGTGAGCACGTGCACCTATGTGTGTGTATTTGGGAGTTTGTGCATGTGTTGGTTTGTTTACATACATGTTTTTGTGCATGTGTGGGTGCATGTGTGTGAGTACAAGTTTGTGTGCATGTGTGTGTGTGTTTTTGCATGTATGTAAGTGTGTGTATGGGTGTGCAAGCATGTGTGTGTGTAAGTGTTTATTCATGATTATGCATGTGTGTCTGTGTGCATTCCTGTGTGTGCAAACCAAGTGTGTATGTAGGTTGCATGTGCAAGTGTCTGTGCATGTGTGTATACATATATGTGCATGTGTCTATGTGTGTAGGTGTGTCTATGTTTGTTCATGTGTGTGTGTGTGCATGTGTGCATTTGCATGCATGCATATGTGCATATGTGCACATGTGTAGGTGCATGTGTCTACATGGTTGCAATTATATGTGTGCGAGCCTTTGTGCGCGGGTGTGTGTGTGTGGGTAAACATGCATGCATACATGTTTGTGTTAGCATGTGCTTTGTTCATGTGTATATGTGTATTTGTATGTGTGTGTGCTTGTGTATACCTTTATGTGTGTATCTTTATGTGCATGTGCTTGTCTGTGCGAGTGTGTGCATATGTGTGCATTTTAATTTTTATGTGTGTGGATGCAGTGCATGTATGCATTTTTTGTGTTTATGCATGTGTGTATTAGTGTGTGAGTGCATGCATGATCATGCATGCATGCATGTTAGTTTGTGTGTGTGTATGTTTGTATGTGCTTTACTTTGTGTGTTTGCTTTTGTAATTATGTGTGTATTTATGACTATGTGCATGTATGTTTATGTGTGTCTGCATGTATATGTCTTTTTGCTTGTGTTTATATGTGTGTGTGCATGTGTTGTGTGTGTATGTGTGTGTGTGTGTGTCTCTTTGTATGTGTGTGTATGCATGTGCAAGAATTTAAGCATGCATGAGTATGTTTGCGTGCTCATTCATGTGTATGTGTATGCATATGTGTGTGAGTGTGCTTGTGTGTTTGTGTGTGTGCATGCAAATAAGTGGGTGGCTATGGGTGTATGTGTGAGTGTGTGAGTTCCTATGTTTGTTCTTGTGTGGACATTCTGAGTGTGCATTTGTGTGAGTGCATTCTTGTGTATGTGTGTTTGTGTGGGTGCAAGTGACATGACTGCATAAGTGCAAGCATGTGTGCATCCGTGTTAGCATGTTTGTGTGTATGTGTGCATGCATGTGCGTGCGATTTATGTTTGTGTATGCGTAGGTGTGTGTGTGTGTATTTGTGGGTGGGTGCATGTGATTGTGCACATTCATACATGCATGCATGTGTGAACGTGCTTTGTGCAAATGTGTGAGTGTGTGTGTGCATACAGTTGTGCGGGAGTGCATGAATGTGTCTGCATGTGTGCATATACGTGTGCATTTGTGTTCATGTATGTGCACATGATATTTTGTGCATATGTGTGCCTATATGTGTATGTCTATGTTTGTGTGTATGTATGTGTGTTTGTGTGCATATTTATGGTTGCATGTACGTGCATGCATGATTATATAAATGTGTGTGTGTATTAGTGTGTATGTGACTATGTGTGTATCTATGTGTGTACGTGCCTGTGCTTGTGTATTTGCTTATGTTAATGTATGTGTTTTTATGTTTGTGTGCATGTGCATGTGAGTATTCTTGTGTTCTTATGTGTGTATGCATGTGTGTGCAAGCATATGAATTTGTTTGTGGATTGTGTGGGATGGTTCGTGTGCATATAAAAAGTGTGTGTGTAAGTGTGCATTTGAGTATGTGTGTCTTTTTGAATGTATGGGTGAGTGTATGCATTTGTGTGTGTATACAAGCATTCGTATGCATGTGTTCCTACATGAGTGTGTGTGTTTGTAGGTGTGAATGTGTATGCTTATACATGTGTTTTGTGTGTGTTTATACTTGCATATGAGTGTGTGTGAATGTGAGCATGTATGCTCTTACATGCATGCATGTGTGTGTGCCTGTGTCCTTGTGTGTGTGTGCATGTCTATATATGAATGCACATTTGTGTGCAAGCACATGTGTGTACGTGTTTGTGTGTGTTATACATGAATATGTGTGAATGTGTGTTGATGTGGGTATGTGGCTATGTGAGTATGTATATTCATGTGTATGTGCACATGTGTGTATGCATGTGTGTTTGTGCTTGTGTGTGTTTGGTTTCTATACATATGCATGTGTGTACTTATTAGTGTACTTGTGTGTGTGTGTGTTTTTTTCTGGCTATGTGCTTGATTGTGGGTATATGTGTGCATGTTTATGTCCTTGTGCATGTGTACATGCATTTATCTGTGTTTGTGTGGGTTTGTGTGTGTGCATGTGATGTGTTGTGTGTACACATGCATTTGTGTGGGATGCATGTATGTGTGTGTGTGTGTGTGTTTCTACGTGTATATATATGTGAAGGTTCATACATGTATATGTGTGTTTTTGTGGGTGTGTGGGTGTTTCTATGTGTGTGCATGATTGCATGTTTGTGTGTATGCTTATGTATGCAAGCAGACAGACATGTGTGTGCTTGCATATAGATGTGTGTGTTCATATGTGTATTTGCATGTGTAATCATTCATATCTATGTATGTGTGTATGTGCATGCTTTTGCTTTCTTATATTTGTGCTTGTGTGTTCATGACTATGCATGTGTGCGTTTGTTCGAGGTGTGCATGCATATGTATGTTTGATGCATTTATGCATGTGTGTGTGTAAATATGCACGTGCAACTATGCATGTGTGTATGGTTGTAGGTTCATGCACCTATCTATGTAGGTGTGCAGATGTGTGTGCATGTGTACGTGTATGTGCAAGTGTGTGTATATTTATGTATTTATACAAGGATATGTGCACGTGCATGTGTACATGTGCGTGTGAGTGTATGTGTGCATTTGTGTGTGTACATATGTGTGCATTTGTGTGTTTTATTGATTGTGTGTTTGTGCGCATGTATGCTTTATATGATGTGTATGTGCGTGTGCATGTGCATGTGTGCATGAGTGTGCAAGTGTGAGTACGTATGTGTGCATGTGTGTGTGTGTGCTTGGGTGATAATGTGTGTGCATGTGAGTGTGCATGTGAAAGTGTATATGTTTGAGCCAATGTGTGTGCACATGTGCATGTACTTGTGATGGCACGTGTGCTTGCAAGTACCTATTTAGGTGCATGTGCCTATATGTGTGTGTTTGTGTATTTATTAGTGTGCACCTATGACTATGTGTGTTTGAAAGTGGGGTTTTGTGTTTGCATGTTGGGGTGTTTACTTGTACATGTGTGTGTGTGTGTTTTTTGTTATATGTGTGCTTATGTGTGTGTTTGTGTAGGCTTGTGTGTGGGTATGTGAGTGCACGTGTTTGTGCATATGTGCAAAAGTGTGCCGATGTGTGGATGTGATTGCATGTATATGTTCCTATATTTGTGTGTGTGCATATATGTGTGTGTGATCATGTGTGTGCATTTACATGTTTGTATGTGTGTGTGAGTTCATTTTTGCATGCATATGTGTATGCGTGTGTGTGCATCAATACCTATGTCTATATGGGTGTGTATTCACATTTATGTGTGTGTGTGTAAGGGCACACATTTGTGTATGTCTACATGTGTGCATGCATTTTTATGCTTGTGAGTTTGCGCATGTATTGGTTCATCTGTGTGTCTTTGTGATTATATGAGTGCATGTGTGTGGGTGCAAGTTTGTGAGTGCATGTGTGCATGCACGCATGCGTGGATGTGTTTTTGTGTGTGATTGCATTCATACAAGTGTGTGTGTAGGTGTGCATGTTTGTTTGCTTGTGTTCCTATGTGTGTGCATGTGTACATATATTTGTATGTATGTGTGTACTTATATGGGTGTAAGTGCATATGTGTTCTTATGAGCTTGTATACATGCTTGTGCATGTATATGTGTGTTTGTGCATTTGTGTTCGTTCATGTGTGCATGCTTATGTGCTTGTGTGTGTATGTTAGTGTGTCTGGTATTTATATGGGTCTATGTGTGTGCATCCGTGCCTAAGTGTGTGTGTGCATATGTGGTTGTGTGTGCATGTTTGTATGTGCTTTTTTAGAGTGTGTCATGTGTGTGTGTGTGTGATTGAGTGTGCATGTGTGCACGGGTGGATATTGGTATGGGTGCATATGTGTGTGTGTATGTGCACATGTGTGGATGTGTATATGTATGTGTGCGTATGTGCATGTGTGTGTGTGTTTGTGTGGGTGCATGTGCCTTCCTATTTGCAAGTGACTATGCATGTGCTTGTGTATACATTTTCAAAGTCATGTGTGTATTGTTATTTTGTATGGTGCATGGGTACATGCATGTGTTTGTGTGTGTATATGAGTGTGCATGAGCATGTGTATGAATGAATGCACTTGTGTGTACATGTTTGCATGTGTGTGGGCATGTTTGTGTATGTGAGTGTGTATTTTCATGCATGTGTTTGAGTGTGGATGAATGAGTGTGCAAGTGTGTGTGTGTGTGTATGTGAGTTTGCATGCATTCATTCATGTATGTGTGTGTGTTTATGTGTGCACATGTGTTTTTGTGTGCTTATGCACATTTGTATGTGTGTGGATGCACATGTTTGTGTGTACATATGTGTGTGTATGCTTGTTTATGTGTGTCTAAGTGTTTAGGAATGTTGACATGCATGTGTGTTTCTATGTGTGTATATGTGCATCCACATGCATGCGTACAAGTATCTATTTGTGTTTGTGTATGGGTGTCTCTATGTGTGGGCACATGTGTGTGCAGGTGTGTGTTATGTGTAGGTGAAGATCTATGTGAATGGTTATGCATGTGCATGTGTGTATGTGTGCATGCTTACTTGTGCATGTATGTGTCCATGAGTGTGTATGTGTTTGCATGTTTATGTTTTGTGAGTATGTTCATTTGTGCGTGTGCTTGTGCAAGTGTGCATGTGTCATGGTATCTATGTGTGGGTGTATGTTTGTGCATGCTTATGTGCTTATGCATGCTTGTGTATGTATGTGTGCATGCATGCACTTGTCAAAGTTCATATGCATGGGTGTGTGCAAGTGTGTGCTTGTGGGTGTGTCTGTGCATGCAAGTACATGTGTGTGTGTGCATTTTGGTGCAAATGAATGTGCATGTTTCATGGATTGGGTGTGCGTGTGTGCGTATATTAGTGCATTTCTTCATGCATGTTTGTCTACACAAATGTGTGTGTGTGTGCATGTGTATGTGCATATGTGTTTGTGTTGATATGTGTATGCACGTGTCTATTTGTGTGTGTATCAAGCATGTGCATGTGTGTATGTTTATGTACATGTGTGATTGTGTATGTGTGTGGGATTGCATATATGTGCTGTGCATGTGTGCATCTGTGTAAGTGTGTAGAGGTGAGTGTGTGTGCGAGTGCATTTTTTTAAGTATGCATGTGTCTAGGTCTTTTTGTGTGTGTGTGTGAATGTGCATGTGTATATGTATGTGCATGAATGCAAGTGTTAGTGTGCATGGAAGGCACATTAACATATTTTTGTGTCTTAATGAGTATTTGGGTGTGCTTAGTGCATGTGTGCATATGTTTGGAAGTGGATGTGTTTGTGCTTCTGTATGTGTTTACTAGCATGTGTGGCACATGAAGATGTGTGCATTCGTGGGTGTGCATGTATGTGCTGGTGTGCTAGAGTGCATGCTTGTGTGTTTGTACATGTGTGTGTGTGCATACTTGTCTAGGTATTTGTGCATATGTATGTGCTCATGTATGTGCCTGTGCATATGTTTATGCTTGTATGTGTTTGCAAAAAAAAATCTGTGTATGTTCTTCTATGTGTTTGTGTATACATATACATGAGGTTGTGTGTGTGAGTGTATGTGTGCACGTGTTGTTGTGTGCATATGTGCATGTGGGCATCTTGGTGTGTGTTTGTGTGTATGTGGGCATAGTTTTTGTTCATGTGCATATGGGTGTGTGTGCATGTGTGCATGCATGAGTGTGTGTGTGTACAAAACAATGTTTATTTGCATGTGTGTTTGTTCATATGTGTATATGTGCATTTGTACATATGTGCATATGTGTGTGCATGTGCATCATTATGTTTTGTCACCTAACTACGATGCATGTGTGTGGGTGTCTTTGTATGTTGTTATGCATGACTGTTTGTGTACATCTATGCGTGTGTTTATTTGTGTGTGTATGTTCTATGAGGGTGTGTGCATAGTCATGAGCATTTATGTTTGCACGTGTGTTCGTGTGCATACGTGTATATCTGCATGTGAGTACCATTATGTGCCAATGTTTACATATATATATATATATATATATATATATATATATATATATATATATATATATATATATATATATATATATATATATATATATATATGTGTGTGTGTGTGTGTGTGTGTGTGTGACTATGTGCATGATTATTTTTGTGTGGATGGCTACATGTGTGTGTAGTTATGCCCATTTGTTTGCCTATGCATCTATGCATGTGTGTACATGTTTGTTTATGTGCGCGTGTGTACATGTGTGTGTGTGCATGTGCATGTGTGTATTGTATATGTATGTGTGTGTGTCTATATTTTTGTTTGTGCTTTTATGCATGCATGCAAGTATGCTTGTCCTTGTGTATTGGGTTGGTGTTTGTGTGTGTGTGCATGTTTTGGGTACATGCATGTGATTGTGTGACTGTAAATTTGCATATGTGTGTGTGTTTTTATGTGTGTGGACATGTTCATGTGTTTGTGTGTATGTGTGTGCATGCATGTCGTGCATAGGTGTGTGCATGTGCATGCACATATAAGAGGACTTGTATGTGTTTGTGTGCCTTTGCATGTGCATATGAGTACTTGTGTGTGTGTGTGTTTGCTTGAGCTTATGAATTTGCATTTGCTTGTGTACGTGGGTATGTGGACATAATTATGTGTGTGTGTGTGTGTGTGCTTGTGCATGTGTTTATATGGATTCACATTGGTGTATACATCTATATGTGCATACATGTTTGACAAGCATGCATGCACATGGGCGCATGTGTGTGTGCTTGTGTATGCATGTGTATCTGTGCATTAGAGTGTGTATATCTATGTGTGTGTGCATGTGTGTATATGTGTATGCACATGTGTGCTTTTTTGTGTGTGTTCCTATTTGTGTTTGCATATGGGCATATGATTGTACATGTGTGCATGCATGTGTTTGTTTGTGTGGGTGTGATTGAGCATGTGTGGTTTTGTTTGTGTGTGTGTGTGTGTTTATGTGCATGTGTGTGTATGTGTGTACATGAGCATGAGTGCCTATGGTTATGCACGTGTGTAGCTGTGCATGTGCATGTGTGTTTGTGCAACAGGGTGTGCTTGTTTGTACATTTGTGTCGATGCATGTGTGTGTGTATATGTGTGTGCATGTATGTGAGTAAGTGTGTATGTGCTTAGTTTCATGCATATGTGTGTATTCGTGCATCCATGAGTGAGTGAGTGAGTGTGTGTGTGCTTGTGTGCACATGTAAGCATGTACTTGTGTTAATGTGTGTGTGTTTATGCACCTGTTTTTATGCAGTTGTGTGTATTGTGCATCCATGTGTGTGTGCATGTACATGTTCCTACATGTGTGCATGTGGTTACATGTGTGTCCGTGGTTGTGTGCATGTGTGTTTGTTTGTTTGCATATGTGTGTGTGTATAGGTGTGCTTGTGCAAGTCCTCACATGTTCATGTGTGTGTGCATATGCATGTGTTCATGTGCATGTTTGTATGTGCATGTGTGTACAGGTGTGTGCTTATGTATATGTGTGTGGGTGTATGTATGGCTGCATGCATGTAGATGTTTAAGTATGTGTGTATGAATGTGTGCTTGTCTATGTGCGTGTGTGGGGGTGTGGGTTTGCATGTTCGGGCATCTATGCATATGTGTTTGCATGTGAGCATGCAAGTGCATGTGTGTGTTTGCATATATGCACATGTGTGTGTGGGTGCATGAATGTATGCATGTGTGTATATTTGTTATGATGTGTGGCTTCCTGTGTGTGTATATTCAAACAAATTTTTGTGTATAGGTTCTCTCATGTGTGAGTCTGTGTTTCTGTGTGAATATGTTTTTTTGTGCACGGGTGCATGAATGCATGAGTGTGTTATGATGTGTGAGTATGTGTGTGTGTGCATGTAGAGAAATTTGTGCATGCCGATGCACACGCATGTGTGCATGTGATTGTGTAAGTGTGTATGCATGTGTGTGAATGTTTGTGTGCATGTGTATATATGTTTATGTGTGTGTGTGGCTATGCATGTCCATGTGTATTTGCATTTACTTATGTGTCTATGTGTAAACATGTACTTATGTGAGTGTGTGTGTGTGTCTTAGTGTGTTCATATGTGTATGTTCAAGTGTTTACTTGCATGTGTATGTGCATGTGTTTCTATGCATATTCAAGTGTGTGCATGGGTGCATGCATACTTATGCAAATGTGTATTTATGTTGGTGTATGGATGTGCACAAGCATGTGTGTATGTGCATGTGAGTGTGAGCATGTTTGTATATGTGCATGCATGTTTGTGCATGTGTGCATGATATTTTGTGTGTGTGTTCATGTGTGGTTGTGTTGTGTGTGTGTGTGTGCATGAGCATGTGTGTGTTTGCCTTTCTGTGTGCAAGTATATGCAAATGAGGGTGTGCGTTTGTGCATGTGTTGGTGTGTGTGCTATGTGTATAAGCTATCCTTGTGTTTTTGCATGCATTTGTGAATATGTGTATGAGTTAGTGCACATGAATGCACTAATTTTTTCCTTGTGTGTGCGAGTGTGTGTGCATGCATGTGTGCATGTTTGTTCATATATGGTAGTATGTGTAATTGCTTATGTATGTGTGTGTGTAATGTAAAAATAATAATTTATAATTACTTATTTTTGCTTACTTCTTAAACTTCACAATATTTCCAAACCAGGTTTCATGCAGAAAAAAATAATATTGTTGAACTTGTCTCAAAATGCACCATAAAATTAAAAATTGGCTTTTATATTTTCAAACATGTTTACTTTTGTTTTTTATGCTTTAATTGATGTTTTAATTTTTTTTTCACTTTTTTTAGTGCAAGATTTTACACTTAATCCTCTATGTTATTTAGAATAGAACTTTCCTACACCATATCACATTTTTAAAAATTAATTTATTTGATTTGGTTATACTACATTATAAGACATTATCTCCTCACATGTGACCTTTACATTGCATTGGTTTGGTTACATTGCTTGGCCCAAATATAATTCTTATAAGCTTTAATATTTATTTTCTTAGTACTAATTTTTTTTAATTATTATTTATGCTTATTTAGATTGTTGATTTCCATTAATTTCAAACAAGACCTGATTAAGGTGAAACAAACATTGTCCTACTCAACTTCAATAGCTCTAGTGAATTAAATATTCATTTTTATATTGTTAAGTAATTTAGTTTTGGAGCTTTTCACATGACTTACAGAGACATGTTGATTTGTTCCTAATCTAATTGTTAAGAATATTATGCTTAATCTTCTTAATTTCTAGAACAACAACTTTCTTGAACTATTTATCTCAATTTGAAAAATTTTCCAATAGTATTTTGTTATATCACTATGTATCTGTACATGTCCGAGCCTTACATGACTTTTTTTTATTGTATACTTTTAATTTATGTCATTTTAGCTTTAATATATATTTACCTAATATTAAAATATTGATTTATTATTATTTATGAGAAGTCATTTTTTTAATTTGCAATAACTCAAAATGAAGTCTGATGGAGACTAAATGAGCATCATTGGTCTCATCTTGGTGAGCTCTATTAAATTAGGTATCAATTTTATTTTTTTTAACTATTTAATGGTTTAGTATTTTTGCTTATTTTATAATGTTGTCTTGCTTACCCATTGCCATTGTGTTTTAAATATCAATATTTTGGTAATCAATGCTCATGTTCATGAGCATACTTAATGAAGAAGATGATCATATATGAAATCCCACAAATATCATATTGAGTAGTAAAGAGAAATTTTTTTAATATAATTTTTTAAATAAAATTTATTATGATTAGAAATTTAACATTACATAAAACATATCTTCAGAGACATAAATTAAAATTTTTTTAATTTAATCATCTTAAAAAATCGTAGACTCTTAAATCCTTAATCAATCTTCTTTAACTATTTAAGAAAAATTGTAGTTCTAATCGTATCTTCGTGTTATTTCAATTGTACTATAATTATTATAAAGTAAAAATAATTATAGTTTAAAAAGTTCAAAAGCTAACAAGCTCATTAATAATAAGAATAAGAATTCTCAATTTAGAATACCTCAAACTACTACTATTATCCCATTTGGATTACATCACCCTGAGCTAGTTTAGCATTCTCGATCTACGGTATTAGTCTAAACATCTTTTTTAAGGATGTGATAGTACGATATTACTCTAATATAAATATATCACGTGAGTAATGAATCACTAGTAGCATGAGACAAGACTTCTAAAGTAAGAACTGGGTAGGAAGACCCACTAAGTTGATAGTAAAGATCATGCCAACTTATAAAAAAAACTTTCTATGTTTTAATTCTTAAAGTTAAACTAAGATAAGTATTCCTTTCATGCTAGTGACTTATGATTTTTGGTAACAAAGTCCACCATTAAATTGCGCAATTCATGCTGAAATGTCTTTTATCTCATTTGTGTTCTAGAATTGTCTTAATTACTTGTGTAATTCAATCACAAAAATTATCTATCACAGCAACAACACATTACCCATGCATAAGATCTAAATCAAGTTGCCTAGTCATAATTCATATTTTATGGTCTAAATTAAGTCATATTCCTAAATAGTGTTGTTTGAATGTTATCAGTATGATCCAGTAGTTTAAAGGATCGAATGGTCTTGAATGATCTTGATCGAGCAGATCTTGTACAATGGCTCTTTTAAACATTATTTTGAGCTATTACAATATATTATTCAAATAATAATTTTTAATTAAGCATATGATTGTTAACAAAAACTGTAATAACTTATTTACCAATTTGATTAGTGCTTTAAGAATTACAAAGTATGGATAAATAGTTTAATTTTTAAGAGAACGATATTGAGAAAACTTAATGTAATCTAAAGAAAATTCACAAGCCATGATATTCAAGTTGTTAGCATGCTATTGTCATTTTTACTTGTATAGAATGCATCCTGTAGTCATCAAACAACTAAATTTGACTTTCTTCTTAAATTAACTAAGTTATTAATTTTCTTTACTCATAAATGATTTGTTTAAATTACTTGTGCCACATTAACTGTTTAATCAAGCATAACATAGTTGAGTGTTTTTTCTTTAATTTTCATTTTATTTCATTGCAAGGTTATAGTTGCCTATCATTTTTATTTTGTTCTTAAGATTATTTGGCTTAACAAACTTTTGGTAAAACTTTTACATTTAAGTGTTTTCTTTTTTTCTTAGTATTATCGTGGCTAGACATGGGCTTGTTTTTAACTTAAACCACTTAAAAATTGTTGGCATAGATTTTTATTTCTTATTAATTTTTTGACTTCACAATTTTTATAAAAATTTGCAATTAAAATTATTTAACATTTTTAAATTTAAAATATAAATTTGCATAAAAATACTTTTTAAACGTTTTCTTAAATTTATGAAAATTTATTTTAAAACTCTTTCTTTATATATTTTCATAAGAAATTAAAAAATTTATTCTTAAAAATCACATTATACGAGACATTCCAATTCATGTTGTATTTGACATAGATGATGTTGCACTAGATTTTCATGCTATCTTACAATATAATTTTGCTATACAATTTATGTCATTCATCAATTTTTTCATTTTAGCATATTTTATAAATCATTTGAATTAATATTTTATTTCACATTCAAGAAAGTTACATTCGATCATGTTAATATTCTTTAATACAACTTTTTCAAACAATATATAAAATTTACTGAAAGTTTCTTATTAATTTGTTTATTTTACTATGTAACTCTAAATCTATTCACTTATGTACTTTACGCTACATTGATTTTGTCAAATGAATTTGTTTCAATTTATCTCTCCTTCATTTTAATATTTATTAACATAATATTATAATACTAGTTTGTCATATTTGAAGTTTATTTACCATAACAATTTTTAAGAAATTCTAAATGAGGTCGAATCAGACAAATGTTGTTAGAATAGACTTGATTGGGATCTATATAGTTAAATATTCATTTCTATATTTTAAATATTTTTATTTGCATTTTAGGATTCTTTAAGAGATATATGTATCCATGTAAAACTCAAAACTGGAGGATGCCATGCTCAATCTTAATAGTATCTTTAAAAGCAAATCTCTAATAGTTCAATGTTTTTGCTTTTATTTTGTTATATATAATTATACAATCGTAAATCTTCTCTCTGATGACCTTTATACAGCTTTGATTTTGTTATATCACTATGCTTTATTTGATCTCATTTCTACTTTAAGAAATGTTAACTTAAAATTAAAATAATAATTTGCTATTATTTATTATTATTTACTTGGTAATTTTGTGTTAACTACAATAATGGTTTGAGTAACATGAAACAAAATCATTAGACTCATCTCGATGAGCTCTGCCTGACTAAATATTTAGTTTTCATTTTTTAAATTTATTTTGAGATTTTCCTTATTTAGTGAGGGTAAATCAGATTTTATAATTAAGGATATACACTTGATTTATTTAATATCATAGAATGAAACTTCCCACAAAATCTACCTCATTTCATTAAAATTTTTGCATTCATTTTTTTTATTTATATTCTAGTAATAATTCTAACCTGAAGTAACCTTTATAGTATTTTATTTTATTAAAATAAATTGCTTCAATTTATTTTTTTTTATATTAATATATATTTATTTAATATCAAAATTTTAATTTACTAATGTTTATGCTTATTTAATTTTGTAATTAGTAGTAGTAAAAAAAAGGTTCGATCAGGGCAAAGAAACACTATTAGACTAGTCTCAATCTACATTATAAAAAAAATTATTTTCAACTTTTTTAATATATAATTTCCCAAGGTTTATGTATGCATTACACGGTTGTTTGATTTGTATAATACCAGATCATAAAGGATGTTACAGTCGATCCCTATATTATCTTAAAAAATAAAGTTCTTAAGAAATTTATCTTATTTCTTGAAATTGTTTGTTATGATTTTGTTATATTACTTCATAACTCTAAATATACTATAATGTTGCCTTTACATTTTCTTGATTTTATTATATTATATTAATTAAATTTATCTCAATTTAATATTTTAAATTTACATAATATTAAAAAATTGTTATTTTTTAATCTTATTTAATTTGATAGTTAATGCTAATTCCAAGCAAGTTAAATGTAGATGAAACAGTTGTCATTTAAGTTTCTTGATAAGCTCTTTCATCTTTAATATTCATTTTAATATTTTAAAAATATTCTCTTGTTTCATAGGCTTGGGCATATTTAATAGGATAAATTGATTAGCAACATGTTTTGCTATTCAAAAAGTTATGCTTAATATCCATATTATCTTCTAATGTAGTTTCCTATACAATTTATCTATTTTCCTCAAATGCTTTGCATTGATTTTTTTGTAGTACTACATAATGGTAAATCTCATATAGTGTACCTTTACAATACTTAGGTTTAATTTGTGACATTACTTTAATGTTTGTCATTTTAAGCACAAATATATATCGAAAAATATTAATTTTTTATTATTTATTTTTATTTCCTTGGTTATTTAAAGTAATTTTAACAAACTTTTGATTGAGATGAGATAAGCAATGTTAGAATCATCTAAACAAGATTTATCCATCTAAATATTCTTTTTAATATTTTCAAATACTTTATTTTCTTTTTTTTTGATATGCTTTGTTAGGCAAATTGATTCCCCCAAAACTTTAACTATCCATGATTTTTTACTCATTTGCCATTGTACCTTAAAATGAAGCATTGCCAAAACATTAATCTCTTTTGTTCAAATTTTTTATTTTATTTGAGTCTATTGGTATGAAACTAAAAATCTCCTATCATGCGGCCAATTCACAACTTTAATTTGGTTAAATTATAATTGTTTAATTTATCTGTGTTGAAGACGTAAAAATAGCATTGGAAAAGTCTCGATGAGCTCTATCGAATTAAATATTCATTTTTAAATTTTGAAATATTTTTTTATGTCATGAAATTAAATATTCATTTTTATTATTTTTTAAATAGGTACTCATCCCATTTTTTGTACCAAATGGGTTTCGAAATAATTTCCTTGAGCCAACAGGCCATTTGTATGTATATTAAATTTGTTTGTTTTGATAAATTAATTAAAGTAGTTATTATGTACTTATAATTATTTGTCATTTATATATTTTTAATTGTTTCAAGATATTTACATGATTTATAAGATATTTTGTTTCATTCCTAATTTTTTTTGTTAGGGTTGTTACACTGGATCATCTTTGTATCTTAAAATGTTAGTTTTTAGTATAATTTCTCATTTATTCTAATATTTCTTTAAGATTTGGTTATATTAATTTGTAAATCCTATTCTCATCATGTGTGACCTTTACAACACATGATTTTGTTATATCAAATTACTTTAATTTAAGTCCTTTTTAAGCTGTATTATTTATTTAATATTAAAATACTATTTTTTTATTATTTATACTTATTACACCTAGTAATTTATCGTATTAAATGTGGCATCATTGAGGTGAAACAAATGTCATTATACTCAACCTTATGGGCTTAGTCAAATTAAATATATTTTTAATATTTTTAAATAATATTGTTGTTTTTGTTTTACTACATTTTGTGAGGCATATTAATTCAGACCTTATTTGATAACTAAAGATATTATATTTTAATTCTTTAGTGTCTTAAAAATGTAGTTTTATTATATAATTTATCTCATTTTTTAAAATATTTTTCTTTGTTTTACTTAGATTAGTGTGTTACTCTAAAACTTCACTCTAGTTACCATAATAAGGCCTTATTCTATTGAATTATATTGCTTTAATTTATTCCATTTCCACTTTGACATATATTTAAGTAATGTCAAGAAAATAATTTGTTAATTTTTATAAATATTTAATTCTATAATTTGTTGCTATTCCAAATGAAGAATGATTTAGATAAAACAAAAGTTATTAGACTTATATTAACGAGCTCAATCTAACTAAATATTCATTTTTATATTTTTCAATATTTTATTTTTTATAATTTTTGTATGTGTTAGAAGATATTTTGATTTGTACTTGATTTGTGATTTAGAATGTCATATTCAATCTCATTATTATCTAGGAATTCTACTTTATCAATAAATTTCTATCATCTATTCAAAAGTTTAACTTTGATTTGTTTTGTTACTATGAAACTTTTTGTCTTTGCTCACGTGACCTTCATACTGCCTTGATTTAGTCATATTATATTACTTTAATTTAAATTGTTTTTAGAATAACTATACATTTATTTGATATTAAAAATAATTTATCATTATTATTTATGCTTATTTATTTTGATAATTTATAGTAATTTCATTTGGGATCTAATGTTGAGAAAATTGTCATTGGTTTGACATCAATGGCTCTATCAAATTAAATATTTCTTTTTCATTTTTCAAATATTTGTTTTATTTTCTCAGGTTTTTTCTCATTTTAAGAGATATTTTGGTTAATACCTTATTTGGTGAACGAGGATATCACACATAATCTCGTTATCTAGAAATTCAATTTTTCTAGATAATTTATCTCATTTAAATAGATTTATCATTTTCAATTTGTTATATCACAATTAAACTCTAAATATCCATCATGTGGTTGCTAAACTACCTTGATTTGGTTAACTACATTGCTTCAAATTAGCTCATTTCATCTTTACTTTATATTTACTTTGTATTAGTGTAAAAATTATTATTATTTTTTATTATTTCTTTTGATAATTTATAAATAATTTTGAATGAAGTCCAATATAGATGAAACTAATTTCATTAGACTCATCTTGATGTCCTTTATTTAATCAAATAATAATTTTCTATTTTCTAATATCTATTTCTAGGAGTTTGGCATGCTTTATGTGATATTTTAATTAGTATCTAACTTGATGATCTAGAATGTAACACTTGAAATGTAGTTTTTTGTGGAAGATTTTCCATTTTATTCAATTATTTTGCTTTAATTTGGCTATATTGGTGTGTTACTGTAATCCACCTCTACAACAATGTTTACATGATTTTGATTTTCTCATGTTATACTACTTTGCTTTACTTCATTTAGAGCATATGTTATGTTTTTTACTTCAAATAGAAATAAAATTTTAGTATTATTTATAGTTTGTTTTTTATAGTAATTCCAAAATAGGATTAATTTAGATGAAGTAAATGTTATTAGAGTAATCTTATTGTGATTTATCAATTTAGATATTTTTTTATATTTTTAATTATTTAAATTCCAAGGCTCTTAAAGACTTTGTGAGACATTTTGAATTGCACTTCATTTAATGATTAATGATGTTATAACTCGACGTTTTTAGTATCTTAGAAACCAACCTTCTCGTATGATTTTTTATATTCCTTCTAATGTTTTGCATTTATCTGGCTATATTACTATGATACTCTAATTGTCCTTTAGAGGACCTTCATGTTGCTTGATTTGCTTATATAATATTACTTGAATTTATCTCATTTTGAGAATTAATTATATTTAACAATAATAAAATCATAATTTTTTATTTTATATGCTTATTCTATTTTGTAATTTATAGTAATACTAGATGTAGTCTATTTGAGATGAAAGAATCATTGTTGGAATCATCTTAATATGCACAATAATATTAAATATTCAATACTATATTTTTAAATATTTTTATTCTTAGGCTTTCGCATGTTTTGCAAAGCATTTCAATTCACAGCTCCTTTTGCTAATGAGAATACCACACTCGATCATGTTAGTATCGTAGAATGCAAGTTTCATATATAATTTATCTCATTTTTTTCAATTTGCCTCATTTCTTTAAATTTTTATCATTTTGATTTGGTACTATTACTATTTAACACCAAATCTCCTCTTGTTTGACCTTTACTTTTCTTAGATTAGTTATACGACATTTCTTCAACTTATGATATTTTAGCTTTAATATATATCTTCTAAATATTAAAAAAATAATTCATGGTTATTATTTTTTACTTTGGTGACTTATAAAAATTCTAATTGAAGCCCAGTTTTGAGATAATTAACTTTTTAGATTCAATTAAATTCAATTTTATTTTTTTAATAACTTTTATATTATTTTGAAATTCTCAATGAGATATTTCAAAATGTACCATATCCAACAATTATAGATATTACACTTGATTTTATTTTATATCTTATAATAAAACATTCCCAAATAATATATATCATTTTTTCAAATTTTTTTCTTTGATTTGGTTATATTATTATACAACTTCGCAACTTCTCTCTTGTGATCTCTACATAGTAGTGATTTACTTAAAATATATTACCATGATTTAACTTATTTCAACTTTTATATATATATATTTATTAAATAGTAAAATAATATTTTTATTATTTTTGTTTATTTACTTGAATAATTTATAATAATTCTAATCATAGTTAAATTAAGATGAAAAAAAATATAATTAGACTTATCTCAATTGCCCTATGTAATTAAATATTCATTTTAACATTTTCAAAAAGTTAACTTTTATAATTTTTATATCCATTATGAGACATTTTAATTGGTACCATATTTTGTGATCAATGATGCTACCCTAAAACTTATTAGTATCTTAGAATATAAGTTTCTCACATAATTTATATCATCTTCACAAATTTTTTTCTCTGAATAATTTATTTGGTAAAGTAACAGCAAACCTTTTCTTGTGTGACTAATCGATCACTTTGATTTTTTTTATAACTTTTACAATTTGTCTCATTTATTTTACAATATTTATTTTTTTAATAATAAAATAATAATTTATTATTATTTATCCTTATTTATAATGGTAATCTATAATTATTACAAATGATGTTAATTCTAGATGAAACAAATATTATTGGACTCATCTTGACAGGCTCTATCATATTAATTTATTATTTTCGAAATTTGAAATATATTTTATTTTCTAAGCTCTAATTAGCTTCAAATCATATTTTAGTTTATTACTTGATTTAACTATTGATGGTATTACACTAGATCATTTTAGTATTTTTGAACAAAATTTTTCCAGAAGTTTTTTCTTAGTTTTTAACAATTTTCCAAAATTAGATTTTGTTATATTATAATATAACCCTAAATCTCTATTTGAAATAATTTTCTTTTATTTGATTAATTCAAATTTATCATTTCAATTTGGTATATTTAGTTGTGACATTAAAGCTCTATAATTGTGACCTTCAAATTTCTTTGTTTTTGTCACATTATATTGTTTTAATTTATCTTGAATGAAGTATAATATAGAGGTATTTAAAATTAAAAATATTAATTATTATTATTTATTCTTATATACTTTGTTAATTCATAATAATTGTGAATATGGGTTGATTGAGACAAAGCAAATGACATTAGTGTCATCTAGACCAACTCTATCAAATTAAATAAACATTTTTATATTTTGAAATATTTTTGTAGTGTTTTCATATGTTTTAAAAAGGAAATTAAATTTGATTTGACTTGATGATGAAGGACATTCCACATGATGTCTTAACTACTTTTAACACAACTTTTTGTGCAATTTGTTAATTTATGCAAATTATTTTATTTTATATGTTTATGTTGCTATATCACTCAAAATTATCTCTCAAATGACCATTATTCACTTTCATTATTGTTTTCAATTTATCTATTTTTTATTTTCAATTTTGACATACGTATTTACATAATGTAATAATAAACAGTTATTAATGTTTATGGCAATAAGATTTTCGAATTTATAATAATTTAAATGAGTTTCATTCAATATGAAAAAGTATTTAGAATCATCTTAAAAATATTTACTAATTAATTATTCATTTTTTACCATTAATTATTTTTTGTATGATTTTGGAATGCATTACAAATTATTTCAATTTGAACATGATCAAATGATTAAGGCTATTACACAAGCTCATTAAAATCTAACAATACGACATTCTCACATAATTTATAAAAATTTACTAATTTTTCAATTTAATTTGTTCGTATTACTATGTAACTGCTAATAAAAGAACTTTTATGAAATGAAATAAATTGTATAAGAATGTTGTAATTTAAGGCACTAAAGAGATCTAGCGTAACATCATTGATCACCAAATAAGGTAGAAATTTTAAATGTCTAATAAATTTAAAAATATTTGAGAAAATTAAAAATTTAAAAAATATAAAATTTCATAGTTAATAGGATAGAAAAAGTTAAGACTATTCTAATGGCACTTTTCTTATTTTGATCAATCCTCATTCAAGATTGTTATAAATTAAAAAGTAAATAAACAAAACTACAATAAATATTATTTAAATATTAAGTAAATATATTTTAATGTTAAAATAATCTAGATTGAAATAAAGAGATAACTTGTAATTTACATAATTAAAGAAAAAATTGAACTAAAGAGGTAACTTGTATGGGAAAAGTTTGGATACTAAGCATATCGAGTTTAACAAATTAAGTATAAATTGAAATGTCTCATCAGGTATATGAAGGCCCTTGAAAATAAAATATTAATAAATTTGGAAATAAATATTTAATTAGATAGAACACATCTACATTAGTCCAACGATGCATATTTAGTATTAATAAGCCCTCTATTATACTTACTACAAATTATAGCAAAAAATAAATACTAGTAAATTATTATTTTTATGATAAACTAAGATGGATTAATGCACAATAAAATAGATTGAAGAAATATATTACAACAAAATAATGGTGATGCAATCATCACATTAACGGAGATATAGAGTTACCTAATAATATAACTAAATAAAAACTAAAAAAATAAAGAAATTATGTAAATTGTATAAGAAAGTTCCTTTTCAATGCACTATGTATATCAATGTAACATTCTCTATATTAAAAGGAGCTATGAATTTAAATTTATAGAACTCATCAAGATAAGTTCAATAGTATTTTTTCGGCACAATAAGACCTCATTTGAAATTATTACTAATTATCAAGAAAAATTAGCATAAATAATAAAAACTTATTATTTTCAATACTTTGTAAATATATATTGAAGCCAAAAAGATGTAAATATGATTAAAATATATCCAAGTCAATGTAATGTAAATGGCACATAAGAAAAGATTTAGAGTTACATAAAAATATAAGAAAATTAATAACAAAATTTGATAAAATGATGTAAATTGTATAGTAAAGTTACATTGCAGGACAGTACGGTGATATGATGTAACGTTCTTGATCATCAAATGTGATATGAATTAAAGTTTTTTAGGAATGCCAAAACTCTAAAAAATAAAATATTAAAGATTGGATATACAATTCTACTTTAATAATGCTCATCAAGGTAGGTCTAATGATTATTTTTTCCATCTTAATCAGACGTCATTAGGAGCAACTTTAACCTACCCAACTAAATAAATATAAAAGATAAATTATTTATTTTTATGGTGATGTAAAAGTCAAACGAGAAAAAACTTTAGAGTTAAATAGAAATTTAAGAAAATCTAAGGTAAAAAAAATTAAGAAAGGGCATACATTATGTAGAAAAGGTTCTATTTTAGACACTAACAATATAAAGGGTAATATACTTAACTATCACATTAGGCATGAATTATGAGGTCTCTTCAAGCAAACCAATACTATAGAAAATAAAAATTTTAAAATATTAAATTAAATATTTAATTAAATAGAGCTCCCTGAGATGCATCAAATAAACAATTAATTCATCTTTGTCGAGCCATGTTCGTGTCACTAAAAATTATCATAGTAAATAAGAAAATATAATAAAAAATTATTTATAATTATAAGCATAAATATATATATTAAAAATAAAAGGAGACAACTTAAAGAAACATATAACTAAATTAAAGAAAAGTAAATACAACAAGAGAGTAAAATTAGAGTTTTATAATAATATAATGAAATAAAAATGAAAGTTTTAAAAAATGTGATCAATTAAATAGGAAAATTACATTCTAATATATTAAGGAGATCAAATGCAACAACCTTTATCATAATTCTTAAAAAAATAAAATATTTAAAAATGTAAAGAAGAATATTTATGAGAATAGAGCTAGTCGAGATGAGTCTAACAACCAATGTTCAATCATGATAAGACATCATTAAGAATTAAGGAAAAACTTTAAATTAAATAAATAAAAACAAATATGAACTACTATTTTTTAAAATAAATATATATTAAATTTAAGTGGGAACAATTGAAGCAGTGCAGTATAACAAAGTAAAAATGTTAAAAATACTAAACAAGAGAAGATTTCGAAATACATAGATTATAACTAAATCAAGGAAAAAATTGAAGAAATGAAATAAAGTTTATCAGAAAGTAGCACTACAAGGTACAAAGGTGGAGGAGTGTAACCTCTTCATTCATTAAATTAATTGGTTAGTAAAAATTCTCAAAAAAACTTTAGAATTTAATACATTTAAATTTATAAAAATGAATATTTAATTAAATGCTATTCAAGATGAGTCAAATGATGTATGTTCCACCATGAGAAGCCTCATTATGAATCACTATGATTTATCAATATAAGATTAATTAAAGGAATTGCATATAATCAAATGAAAGTAATGCAAATATAACATGAATGCAGAATTCCAGTATGATGGTAACATAACAAAATAAAAGGTAAAAAGTTGAAGAAATGAGATAAATTATATATAAAGTAGCATTCTAAAATACTAAAGGGATTGATTGTGTCATCTTCCATCATTGAATCTAGTAGGAAAAAAAGTCAAGTAAAATGTCCAAAATCTTAGAAATTATAATATTTAGAAAAGTAAAAAAGGTTTAAGTTGATAGAGGTCATCCAAATGAGACCAATGATGTTTACATTATCTCGATTAGATCTCATCTAGAATTACTAAAAAATATCAAAGTTAATAAGCACAAGTGATAATTAATTAATATTATCATATTAAATAACTTTTTTAAAGCTGAATATAGTGAGTTAAAAGTAAGATAATATAAAGAAACTATAATAAAAAACTTGATGAAATGAAGTCCAAATGAAAATATATCATAAAGTGACAAAAATCTAAAACAAAATAAAATATTTAATATCTAATATACAATGTGATAGTGTTCATCAAGGCAAGTCTTGTGATATTTGATTTATCTAGATTGGAGTATGTTTGGAGTTTCAATGAATGAATAAATAAATAACCATTAGTAAAAATAAATTATTTTTTAAAATAATGGAAAGATTATTAAAGTTTAATGGAGATAAATCAAAATAATGTTATATAACAAATTCAAGATGTATGGTTCACACAAGAAGAAATTTAGGGAAATGTTATAATATAGTGAAATCAAATCCAATTTATTTGAAGAAATGTAAAATATAATAGAACATTTTGTTCTAATTTTCTAAAGAGTTTAAGTGTAACATCATCATTCATCAAATTAGATATAAATAAAATTATGTCATATAACATGCCAAAACTTTAGAAAATAAAATATTTTAAAATATAAAAACAAATATTAGTTGGATTTAAGAAGGTGAGTTGAGTCAAATGATCCATTATCTTGATCAAATAATATTATGAATTATCAAATTAAATAAAAAAATAATACAAAAATATTATTTTAAATTTATGTAAATATATGTGTTTCTTAGCTCAAGTGAGATAAATTTAGTCAATATAATATAACGAGATCAAAATGACATAAATGCAACATAAAAAGATATTTGGAGATAAATAAAAATCTAAATAAATCAAAGAAAAACGTTTGAAGAGATGAGAAAAATTATAAAGGAAATTTACATTCCAAGATTTTAAAATATTTTATAATAATATCATTAATATTGAAATGAAATAATAATAAAAAAGTCTTATTAAGATCATCAAACTTAAAAAAATAAATGATTAAAAAAATATTTAACTAGATAGAGCTTGTCAAGATTTGTCCAACAAACGGTTGTTTGGTCTTAATAAGATATGGTTTACAATTTTGAGAATCACCAAAGCCAAATAAGTAAAATCGTAACAATTTATAATTTGATATTAAGTATATATATAGTAAAGCGAAAATAATATAAATTGATACATGTAATAAAATAAACTAAAGTTGATCTAAAGTTTGCATAAGAAGAAATTTATATATATAAAGAAAAATAGCTATATAAAAGTAAAAATTTTGAGTAAATAAGATAAATTATATTGGAAAGCTGTATTTCATGATATAGAGGAGTTGAAGTGTAACAACCTTGACGATTAAATTAGGTAAGAAAGAAAACATCTCATAAAATGTGTCAAAAAATTAGAAAATAAAATATTTAGAAAAACATAAATAAATGAAAATTTAATTAGATAGTGCCCATTGATACTTGTCTAGTTACATCTATTTTGTCTAAATTGCACCTCATTTCAAATTACTATAAAATATAAAAATAAACAAGTACAAATAGTAATAAATTATTAATTTAGTATTAATTAAATGTATATTTAAGTTGAAGCAACATGAATTGAAATAATGTATGACAATAAATCAAAGAAATAAAGTTTAACATAGAAATATAGCCAAAGTAAATAAGAAATAACTAGAAATAAAATAAATTGTATCGTAAAGTTACATTCTAAGATATCTTAGAGATGATGTTTAACTTCTTCGATTAACAAATAAGGTATGGTTCGAAACGAATCTTTAGGTATACAGAAATCCTTTCTAAAAAAATATTTGAAAATATAGAAGGAATATTTAATTAGATAGAGCTCATCAAGATAAGTCTAATGAAGATCTTTTCATCATGATTTGACCTCGTCTAGAATTACTATGAATTACCAAATTAAATAAACTTTTATAATACTAAATTATTGTATAGTAGTATTTAAATTTTTATTGATGTTTTATGAGATAAATTAATGAAATTCAATATATCCAAATCAAGTCGATGTAATGGACCAAGTGTAATATCCTTCATCATTAATTCAAGCACAATTAAAGAAGTCTAATAAAGTATACAAAAAGTATAGAAAATTAAATATTTTAAAAAAGAATTATTTAAATAGATAAAACTAATAGAGACAAGTCCAATAACAATTATTTTTCTTTGGTTAAACCTTCTTTGGAATTTTTATGAATTGACAAAATAAATATGCTTAGGTAAGAAAAACATATTCTGTAATATTAAAAAATATATGTTAATGTAGAAAGAAGAAAAATTGAGGCAACTTGCTATAATAGAGTCAAAGTAGAGGGTTTTATGAAACAAGACTAATTATATTATAAGATGCATTCCAACAAAATGAAGAGAAATATAGTAATATCCACAATCATTAAATTAGTTAAGAATCTAAATATCTTAGAAAGTATGAGAAAATCCTTGAACAAAATATTTAAAATTTAATAATTAATATTTATTTTGATAGAGCTCTTTGAGAAAAGTTCAATAATGTTAGTTTTATCAAAATGTATCACCATTTAGAATTATTGGAAATTACAAAAAACTTATAAATCAATGCTGCAATAATAATTAAATATTTATTAAAGTTGAAATGGATCAAGCGAATCAATGTAGTCCAACCAGATCAAAGGTAATTGCAATAAGTATTGGTACTTTGAGCTATATCATAATAAAATCAAATCAAACAAAAATATTTGATGAATTAGAAAATTATACAAGAAAGATGCATTTTAAAATACTAAGGAGAGCAAGTGTTACATCTCATCCATCAAATCAGTACAAATAAAAATATCTATTAAAGCCTATAAAAATATTAAGAAAAAATAATTAAAAGTATAGATTTTAATATTTAGTAAGATAGAGCTCATTGGGATAACTTGATTGATGTTTATTTTATCTCAATAAAAATTTGTTTGACATTACTACGAAATATTAAAATAAAATACCATAATTAACACAAAATTATTATACTAATATTAACAAAATATATGTGCAAATTAAAGCTAAATGAAATAATTTTAATCTATGTAATTTAAACAAAAAAAGTGATTTATAAGTTACATAGGATGAGAATTTTAGTCACATATTAATAAAAAGCCAGATAAAAGAGAAACATTTGAAGAAATAAGAAAAATTGTAAAGCAAAGTTACATTAAAAGATACAAAATAGATCTAGTGCAACATTATCGATTGTCATATTAATTACCAATGGAAAGGTTTTGTAAAGCATCCTAAGATCCTTGTAAGTAAAATATTAAGAAATATAAAAAGTAATATTTAATTGGATATAGATGGATGAGACACCTTCAATAAAATTTGATTTATCTTAATTTCATCTCATTTCCATTTACTATGAATTACTAATACAAACAAAAATTAATAATAATAAATTATCACTTTAATATATTTGAAAGTTTAAATGAGAGAATTTGAAATAACTTATCATAACTAAATAAAAATGAAAACTTAAAAGAAATTAAATGTTTATATGTGGAAGTTGCATTATGAGATACGAAATTCATCAATTGTAATATCCTTGACCATTAAATATGATATGTATTGAAACATATAATGATAGCAAAATTATAGAATTTTTTAAATAAAAAAATTAACATTTAACTTGAGGAGTTTATATAGGTAAGTCTAATAAAATTTATTTCATGACAAGCAAACCTTATTTGCTATTCCTATATATAATTAAAGGAAATTAGAATTTATAAAAATAAATTCTCTTTTAATAATAAGAAAACATATATTAAAGTTTGAAAAGATAAATTAAAAGTGAATATAACAAGATCAAAGAAATAAAATAGTCACAAGAGAGGAGAATAAGATTTTCAACATAATATAACAATTAAAAGGAGAACATTTGAAGAAATAAGGTAACGTATGGGAAAGTTACTTTCCATGATATTAAGGAGATTGAATGTAATATCTTCAATTATCAAATGAAGTAAGCATAAAAAAAATTCATAAAATATCTTGAAGTGATAAGAAAATAATATTTGAAAATATAGAAAATATTTAAATGGACATAGCTTGAAGAGAAGAGTGAGAGGATATTTCTTTTATCTTAATTAGATGTTATTAGAATTATAGTGAAGCACAAATGTAAATAACAAATAATAATAAATTAAAAAAAAATTATTAAGGAAATATATATTAAAGCTCAAATAAGATGAATTAAAGTAATATAATATAATCAAATAGATGTCATGTAAAGGTCACACAATACAGATTTGAAGTCATATAGTAATATAACTAAATTAAAGCAAAACATTTTAGGAGCTGAATTAAATTGTACGAAAAAAAGTGTATGAAGATACTATGAAGATCAAGATTAGCATTCTTGATTGTAAAATTTTGTATAAATTACAATTTTTGTCAAGCAATAAAAAAGCTTTGAAAGTAAGGTATTGTAAAATATGTCAAATAATATTTAATATGGTAGAGCTCTTATAGAGACTTCCAACGACATTTATTTCATTTTGATTATATTTTTTTTGGAATTATCAAAAATTATTAAAGAAAATAAATATAAATAAAATTAGACTATTATTTTAATATTAGGTGAATTTATGTTAAACCTTAAATAAAATAAATTAAAATTTGTAATATAATTAAATCATTGTGATATAAGGGTCATAAGAGAGCAGAATTTGAGTTTCATAATAATATCATTAAATCAAGGCAAAAACATTAATGAAATGAAGTAATTATGTACAAAAGTTGCATTTCTGGATACCAAGAAGATTAAGTATGACATTTTTGATCATTAAATCATGCACAAGTTATTTAATAGACGAGAACTAAGAGGAATGAGTCTAACAGAGTTTTTTTTAATTGAACTTATTTTAAATTATATCAAAAAAATAAAGTAAATAAGTATAAATAATAAAAAATTGTTATTTTAAAACAAAAAGAATACATATTAAAGTTTAAATGCAATAAATGATATTGATGTATCATAAGGAAATCAAAGAGATGTCAAGGGCACTTGAAACATTCAGGGTTTCTTAGTAACTTAACAAAATACAAGAAACTTTATGAAAATGAGATAATTGTTAGGTCAAAGATGTGCTCCAAAATACTAAGGATGCCAATATTAATAACATTTATAAAAAAATGAAGTTAGGATTCGATAAGCTCATAAATTAAGAAAAATCTTCAAAAATTAAATAAAAGACCTTTCAATGAATATTTAATTAAATAGAGTTCATTTTGTTGAGTCCAACATCATTTATTTCAACTTGATCAAGTCTAGTTTAGAATTTTTATAAATTACAAAATTAAATTAATATAATTAATAGTAAATTTTTGTGTTAGTATTAAGCAATCTTTTAAAATCAAACCTATGTAAAGGTCACAATATAAAAGAATTCAAGTTTCATTACAATTTGAAAAAATCGAAGCAAAAACATTGAAAAAGCAAGATAAATTGTATGAAAAACATGCATTCCAAGATACTATGGTTATCGAGTATAATATTCTCAACCATAATATTAGGCATCTTAGATTGCAACTTTCTTTGCACTTAGATGACCCTTACTTTGCTTTGATTTGTTTGTATTACAATGATCCAATTTATCTCATTTTGGTATTATGATATATTTAATTGATATTAAAATAAATAATTATTTTTATTTATTCCTATTCAATTTTTTAGTTCTTAGTAATTCCAAATGTGATCCAAGTAAGACAAAATAAACATTACTGGGTTCCATGATTTATGAGTCACTGTAATTTTCATTTATAGAATTTTAAATATTTTATATTTAAAGGCTTCCATGCTTTACAAGTCACTGTAATTTTTATCTAAATTAATCATAGAGGTTATTACACTTGATCATCTTACTACCTTTGAATGCTACTGTATCACATAATTTACGTCACTCTAAATATCCTATAGTGTGATATTTACATTGTCTCAATTTTGTTATATTAAAATATTTTAATTTATCTTATTTTTAACGTTATCATATTATTAATTAATATAAAAAATACATGTTATTAATTTTTATGATTATTTAATTCAAAAATTTATAATGTTGCTAAAAGATGTTCAATCAAGAAATAAACAAACATCGTTTGACTCCCTCTATGAGTTTTATCTAATTATATGCTCATCTATATTTTTGGATACTTTATTTTGAAATTTTTTTGTATGTTTTATGAGTCATTTCAATTTTTACCATATTTATCGATCATGGATTGTATACTCGATCCCAAAAAGATCCTTTAATGCGACTTTCTCACACATTTTAATACTTTCTTCGTTTGTAGTTTAAAGTAATTCTAAATGTGGTAAGATCAAAACTAAAATATGCTTTTGTAGTCCTTTTAATGGTTTTATGTAATTAAATATTTTTTAAACCCTTAATTTTTTGTAGTTTTGATAGATATTATGAGACATTTTTATTCATAAATAGTTTGACAATCATGCTTGTTGCACTATCTCCTTGTTATCACAGAGTGTAACTTTTTTAGTACAATTTATCTCGTTTTCTTAACTTTTTACTTTAATCTCACTAGGTTACTACGCAACAACAAATCTCATATGGCAAAACATAGATGTCTCTTTGATTTAGTTATTTTACAATTCTTTATTTGACATTATTTTAGCTTTTATACATATTTAGTTAATATTAAAAAACAATTTATTATTTTTAATCCTTATTTAACATAATAACATGTAGCAATTCTAAACATGGTTTGATAAAGTTGATATAAACATTATTAGACTTCTCTTGGCATATTATGTATAATTAAATATCAAATTTTTATATTTAAATATTTTTTAAGGATTTTGGCACATGTTATAGGATATTTTGACTCTTGTGTTATATGATAAATAAGAATATTATAGTTGTTATCCTCAACATCTTTGAATTAAAGTTTTCCAAATACTTTATTATTTCTTTAAATGTTTCACTCTGATTTGGTTATATTTTTATGTAAGTCTAAATCTGAAGTAGTGTGACCACTAAATGCATTTTTTTCTATAACATAGCTTCAATTTATCTCACTAAACATTTCATATATTTTTACTTAACTTCAAAATAATACTTTAATTTATTTTTTCCTTATCTATTTTTTTAATATGTAGTAATTCTCATCAAAATCTAATCCATATGGATCAAACATTATTACACTTGTCTCAAGAAGCTCTACCAAAAAAAATGTTCTTGGTTCTATTTTTCAATTTTTTCCTAGAATTTAGCCATTTTTTACTTGTCATTTCCTTTCCTACATGATTTGATGATCGAGGAAGACACACTTGATGCCTTTTATTTTTTTTGAAATGCAACTTTCTCATACAATTTATCTAATTGTTTTCAAATGTTCTACTATTTTTAGGCTATATTGCTGTGTAACTCTAATCCTCATCTTGTATGACTATTATTAGCATTAGTTTGGTCTTATTTAATTGCTTCAATTTATCGCATTTCAATTTTAAAAAAGTTAATTAATATTAAAATAATAAATTGTTATTATTTAGTTTATTTGTTTATGTAATTGATAATAATCCCAAATGAGGTTAGAAAAAGAATACACAAACGTCTTTCGAGATATCTTAATGACATTTATCAAAATTAATATTTATTTTCATATTTTAGGTTTTTTAATTTTCTATGATTTTTGTAAAATTAATAATACATTTAGATACTTACTAGATTTGATGATATAAGTCATTATAATATTTCTCTTTTGGTACATTGGAATGTAATTTTTGCATATTATAATTTTTTAAAATGTTTTGCTTTGATACCATTATATTACTTTGTAACACCAAATCTCTTCTCGTATGACCATTACCATGCTTTTATTTTGTTATTTCATAATTATTCTACTTGTCTCAGTTCAATTTCAAAATATTTTTAATAAATATTAAAATAGTAATTTATTAGTTGTTTCTACATATTTACATTTGTTATACAAAGTAATTCCAAAGAAGATCTAATTTGGACTAGGAAATTTGTTGTACTACCTTGACGAGCTCTTTGTAATTATATATTTTTCATTAAATTTCAAAATATTTTTTCCAAGATTTTGTCATTCTTTATAAGAAAGTTTTATTCTTAACTATTCTGATAATCAATGGTTTTATTCTTGACCTCCTTAATATCTAGAAATGAAAATTTCTCATATAATTTATCTCATTATTTGAAAATTTTTACATTTACTTGTTCATAGTACTGTTATTCAATTTTTTTAGCTTTAACACATGTTCATTTAATTTTAAAATAATTATTTTTAATGTTTATGCTTATTTAATTTTAAGATTTATGATAATTAAAAATTAGCTTTCATTAAAATGAAACACATTTCATTACATCTATTTTGATGAGCAATATTGAATTAAATATTTATTTTTATATTTTTAAATATTTCTTTTATGTGTTGGGTTTCTTTACAAGGTATTTTGATATATAGTTAATTTAACAGATGAGGATGTTGCATTTGATGTCCTTATTATCTTAGAATGAAACTTTTTTAACAATATATCTAACTTCTTCACATTTTTTGCTTTGATTTATTAGTATTTCGTTATAGCTCATTTTTTTCACTTGAGTGAAAATTATTATTTTGTAATCTAATATTACTTTAGCCTATCTTATTTTAGCATTAATACATATATACTTTCCTTTGAATTAATGAGTTATTGCTATTTAAGATTATTTTCTTTAGTAATTTGTAATAATTTTTAATAATGTTGGACTCATCTCGACAAGCTTTATCCTCTTAAATTTTAATTTTAATATTTTTTAAATAATTTATTTTCTATTGAATTGGCATATTTTACAAAACACTTCTAGTTGCACCTGATTTAATAATAAAGAAAGTTACACTTTATCTCCTTACTATCATGTTATGTCACTTTACATATCACTTATCTCATTTCTTCAAATAATTTACTTTGATTTGTTTATATTATTGTGTTAGTGCAACTCTCCTCGTACATGACCTTCATAAAGCTCTTTTTTGTTGAAGTTGCATTGCTATAATGTTTCTCATTTCAACTTCAGTTTTTGTCTAGTTAATATAAAAATATAAATTTTTATTATTTATGCTAATTAACTTGGTAATTCATAGTAATTCTAAACAAGGTCTGGTTGACATGAAGCAAACATCATTAGATCATCTCGAGAAGCTCTATAAAATAAATATTTAATTATTGAAATTTTACTTAATATTAAGTAATAATGTATTACTATTTTGACTATTTTTGTGGTAACTCATAGTAATTCCAAATGAGGTATATTAGAGATGAAATAAATGTCATTGATCTACCTCATTCCAACTTTTAATAGATACTTACCTAATATTAAAAACATAATTTTTTATTAATTTAGTTTAGTTTCTTTTCATGGTAATCCCATTTGTTGTCTCATTTAGACAAAAAAATGTCATTGTACTTGTGTCGACCAGTCCATCTAGTTAAATACTCGTTCTTATATTTCGAAAACTTTTTATTCTAGGGTTTTGGATTATTTTGTGACATATTAAAGTCATACTTGATTTGATGATCATAGATGTTGCACTCCATCTCCTTAGTATGATGGAATGAAACTTTCCCATATAACATATCTCATTTATTCAAAACTTTTAGTTTGCTTTGATTATATTTTTGTGATACTATAAAACTCCTCTCATTTGACCTTTAAATTGCTTTAATTTGTCTTATTACATTGCTAAAATTTATCTTTTTTTAGCTCTAAAATATGTTCACTATAATTCCAAATATAGTTTGATGAAGATGAAAAAAATATTGCTCTATGAAATAACTTATTCTTTTATATATTTTAAAATATTTAATTTCTTAAGGCTTTTTTGGTTTACAAGATATTTTGATCTAATACCTAATTTAAAATAAGGTTGTTACACTACATCATCATAGTATCTTAGAATTCAACTTTTCTATACAATTTAATTCATTTTAACTTTTTTAGGCTCATTGGGTTATATCACTATGTATCACTAAATATTTTCTCATGTGCCCTTTACATCATTTGATTTAATTTGTTAAGTTGTAGTAATTCAAAATGAGGTCCAATCAAGATGAAAATAACATCATTTGACTCATCTCATTGTGCACTATTCAATCAAATATTTAGCATTACATTTCTTTAAAATGTATATTCTATAAAGATTTTGCATGCTTTACAAGTTTTTTGAATTGTATTTTATTTTGCCTTATAAATGTTACACTTAATCTCTCCATTATCAAGGAGTGCATGCAATTTATATCATTTTTTTAACAATTTTCTTTTAGATAACGATATAGTGCTATCAAATTCTAATTTTCTATTGCATTATTTTAGTTATATTACATTAACATAAAAATTGACATGGGCCTCAATTCAACGAGTTGCTTTCCTTAAACCTGATGTAACAAATGAGAGTGTGACAATCGATTTGTATAGTTTTTTGGAATGCAACTTTCTCAAATAACTAATGTCATCTCATTTCTTAGAATTTTTTTTCTTTTGTTTTTTTTGAATGTTATGTTATTGCTTATCTCATATATCTCTTATCTTGCTTTGATTTGGTTGTATTATATTTGATTAATTTATCTCAATTCACCTTAAATATATTTTAAACTAATATTTTAAAAATAATTTGTTATTTTTTAACTTATTTATTTTTGTAAGTAATCACTTTCATATTTTTTTTAACATTTTATTTTTAGGATTTTTGCAAGCTTTACGACAAATTTTGATTTAAACATAATTTGTTGAACTTGGAAGTTTCAATCAATTCCTTTGTCTAATCAAATGAAACTTTTTTTTATATAATTTGTCTCATTTCTTTGAATATTTTACTTTGATTTTTTTATATTATTAGGTAATTCTAATTATCCTTTAATGTGGCCCTCACTTTTATTTTTTTATTTCATACCTTCAAATTGTCTCATTTTTTTATTGATATTTTTTACATAATATTAAAATAATTTTTTTATTAATCTTGATGCTTTTTTATATTATTAATTCTTAGTAATTCTAAAAAATGTCTAATCAAGATGAATTTTTTTTTATCTCACCATGACATGGTCTATCAACTAACATTTTTTATATTTTTAAGTCTTTTTTTTCTATGATTTTGAAAGGTTTTATAAGGTATTTAGACTTCTACCAAGCTGATGATTGAGGATGTTATGCTAAATCTCCTTAGACTTTTAGAATGCAACTTTCTTACATAATTTGTCATTGTCCTCGATTTTTTTGCTTTGATATAGTCGTCTTACTTTGTAACTCTAAATCTCATTCAGTGTGATAACAAGTCTAATTTATTTGCTAACATTACAATTTTTTAATAGATTTTTGTTTATCTTCAATAAATAATTATTTAATATTAAATAATTATTTTGTATTATTTATGCTTATTTAATTATATAATTTCCAATAATTCAAAAGGAGATCATATACGGATGAAATAAATGTTGTGGGTCTCATCTTGATGAGCTATATCTAATTAAAATTTTTTTAGTGCTGGTAAATATTTTTAAATATTTTGGTAATGTTTGTGAGAAACTTTAATGCTAGCTTAATTTTATGGTCTACAATGTTGCACTTCATCTCCTAAATACTTTTGAAGAAATTTATTTTGTGTAATATAGGTCATTTATTCAAAGTTGTTTTTTTTTATTTTGTTATATTAAAATGTAGTTTTAAATTTCTTTTCATTTGATCTTTACATCATTTTCTTTTGGATGTATTTCAATGTTTCAGCTTACCTCATTACCTCTTTAACATATGTTTGCTTAATATTATTTTAATAATTTATTATTTATATTCTTATTTATTTTAATAATTCATATTAAATCCAAATGAATTCCATCAAAGACAACATAAACATGATTTGACTCCTTATGACAAGCTTTATCCCATTAATTATTAATATTTTTAGTTTATAAAAAAATAAATTTTTTGATATTTTGACTTGGTTAATGTTATAGTTTGGCATTAATTCGAATTACTACAAGTAAAAAAATTAAATAAGCTTACATTAGAATAAATTACTATTTTAGTATTACGAAAATATATATTATAGTTGAAAATAAGATAAATTGAAGAAATATGATAAAACCATATCAAGTGACACAATAGTTGTATAACAAGCAAATTAGAATATTGTCAAAATATAAAAAAATTAGTGCAAAGCATTTGAAGTAATGAAATAAATTGTGGGTAAGTTGTGTTCCAACATATTGAGAAGATGGAATATAACATCATTGATCATCAAAATGTAGTGCGAAATGAAATTTCAAGTTAGGTATGTAAGAACAAATAAAATGATATATTTAAAAATATTAAAATAAATATCTTGTTGGATAGTTCTCATGGAGGAAAGCCTAATGATATTTTGTTTCTTCTCTCATGGAGGAAAGGTTAATGATATTTATTTCTTTCTTGATAGAATCTCATTGAAGTTTCTAAAAGTTATGAAAGTAAAAAAAGTAAAATTAATAACAAAATAGTATTTTTTTATGTTAGGTAAATATTTAACATAGCTCAAGAAATGAAACTTATCACAATATAACATGTAAATGTCGAATTGGTTAAGAATGAGACCTGCCTAGTAAAATATCCAAATCAAAGTGAGAAAATTCAAGAAATGCGATAAACAATTAAGGAAACCTTCATCCCAAAAAAACAATGGGACCAAGTGTAACATCTATAAGAACCATATCAAGTACTTGTCAAAATATTACACAAAGTGTGTCAATACCCTTCAAGACATTATGGAAAAAAATAAAATTAATTACTTATTTAAAAAGAGCTCCTTGAGATGTGTCCAATTGATGTAAATCGTGTGAGAACAACGCACAAGAGGGGAGGGGTGAATTGTGCTTTTCACTAAAATTTAGATTTTGAAAATTCTTTCAATTAAAAACGTTTGTAAATAAATTGTAAAATAAAAACGAAAAATGCAATAATAAGACAAGCAAAAAGAGACAAAGATTTTTAGGTGGTTCGGCCAAACCCGTGCCTACATCCAACCCCGATCAACGCGATCGGGCTTCCACTAACCACTCCCTTTTGCCGAAGCTGGTAGGGGTAAACCAAGTACAACCGATGCTCCAACGAGACACCAAAAATCCGAACAAATCCGGCTACAATAAAGCATACAATTTTTACAATAGCAATGCATACAAAAATCCTACACCTTTAATTTCTCAAAGCAAAGTGGCACAACTAAATGTTACCTAATGATGCAACGAAATGTGGAAGAAAGCTGTTGAAATTTGAGAAGAAGGTTGAGCCCGTAGCTCCCACAAGTATGCCAATTGTTGCTTTCGGTTTTGGCCTTTTTCCTTAGTTTTTGAAGATTTTTGCAAGTTGATTCATCAACTACATAAATTGTAAAATGTCCTATATATATAGTCCACCAAAAAGCAATTCCAAACGGCTATAAAAATGGTAAAAAGAAATCCGGAAAATAGCCATTGCCGGAAGCCCGAAAAGGAAGAAGAAGAGCAGCAGCCGTCCGATCCCACTTCAAGAATGGACGGCTGGATGGACTTCACGGCTTGATCATCTCTAGACCGTTTGATCCGGGCGGACTTGATCTGAACCATTGGATCCCACGCGCTGAACGAACGACGCTGATTAAACAGCTGTTCGAAATTACTCTCGCCCATTGGATCTGGGCGGGCTGGATCTGCGCTTTTGGATCCTGCCGAAGTTATAAGGTGGGATTTTTAGTCCCACACTGCAGAATGAAATTTGGCACACCGCTTTATAATAAATTTGCATCGTTTAACCTGCAAGCCACTTTGGGGCTGGCTCCCCCCTTCCTTGACCGGGATTTCATCGCCCGGTTCAGGTTGACTTAGCCATGCACTGTTCTTTGACCGTAGACCGCGCTGAAGTTAGACTTAGCCGAGCTCCTCTCGGCAGGCTTGGCTTAGCCAGGCACTATTCCATTGACCGTTGACCAGCGCTAGCCGAGCTGCTCTCGGCGGTCTTTGGGCGGGCTTTGCTCGCCCCTATCGGGTCAACCAAATTTTTATTTTTCTTTTTTTTTTATTTCTAAAAGGCCTGGACGGGCTGTTTTGGCACCGAGTCGACCCGCCGATGCTACAGTGCTTTTTCCCGAGACTTTTGCTGTTTTAGGGTATTTTTGACGAATTTTTTAGCCACAAATTTGAATATAAGTGTATAAAAATAATTTTATATTCTTATAGTATTATAAGTTAATAAGTGGCTATGAAAAGAAATTCGTAAAAAACGATTCCAAAATAATATTAAAAAATCAAATACCCATGTCTATACATTTTGTCAAATATGCTTGGCCCAAAAATGAAAATTCATTATTAAATAATTTTATAATATTTTTAAATGTTAATACTACTAGTGTGCCTCATAATCTCAAAGTTTTGACATATCAAATTCAAGAGAAATAAAAATAAATTTAATTATAAAAAATCTTGCGCATGTCTCAAAAATTCCTTGAAGTATGCCATGACCTCAAGGCCCTTAGAGACCATTATTTTAGACATCTAAAATACATGGCTTGATTTAATTAATTATTAACAATTTTACTTAAAAAACAAGCCTTCAGTAATAAATAGCTTGGTTATGTAATTATCACATCAAAGGGTACAAAAATCTCCCCCTTGATGATTACAAAACCAAAGCTCAAAAACAAATAAAAAGACGAAGCATTAAAGTAAATAAAAAGACAATCATGGATTATAATATAGCTCCCCCTGAATCCTAGCCTATACTCCCCCTGAATCCTAGCACAACACTCTCCCCCTTTTTGTAATCACTCAAAGGGGTTAATGACACCTAAACTCAAACGAAGTCTATGAAACACATCCGTAGGCAATGGTTTGGTAAAAATATCAGCCATTTGAGCGGAAGATGGGACAAATGACAGTTGAATTTCTTTCTTCTGCACATGCTCTCTAATAAAATGATATCTAAGCTCTATATGTTTGGTTCTTGAATGTTGAACCGGATCCTTTGATAGACAAATTGCACTTGAATTGTCACAGAAAATTGGAATTTGACTAAATTCTAAGCCGTAATCTAAAAGTTGTTGTTTAATCCATAGTACTTGAGCAACACAACTACCTGTAGCAATGTACTCTGCCTCTGTTATTGATAATGCCACACAATTTTGTTTTCTACTGGCCCAAGAAATTAGTGAACCACCAATCAATTGACACATGCCAGAGGTACTCTTCCTATCAGTCTTGCTGCCAGCAAAGTCAGCATCTGTGTAGGCTATTAAATCAAATCCAGACTCACATCTAGGGTACCATAAGCCTAGAGTCTTAGTACCTATAAGATACTTAAAGATATGCTTGATTGCTTGTAGGTGTGATTCCTTAGGATTTGCTTGAAATCTTGCACATAAACCTACACTAAACACAATATCAGGTCTACTCACTGTAAGATATAGTAATGATCCAATCATTCCTCTAAATAGTTTTGTGTCAATGGACTTCCCAGTTTCATCTTTACTTATGATAGTACTTGTGCTAATAGGAGTTTTTCTTGACTTCATGCTTTCAAAACCTAATTTCTTAAGCAAACCAATCAAGTATTTGGTTTGAGAAATAAAAATTCCTTCACTTGTTTGCTTTACTTGAAGTCCAAGGAAGAAGATTAATTCTCCCATCATACTCATTTCAAACTCATTCTTCGTTAAATCTGCAAATTTCATGCACATCTCTACATTAGAAGCTCCAAATATTATATCATCTACATACACTTGACATACTAGTTAACCTTCAGTTGAATTCTGTACAAATAAGGTATTATCTATCTTACCCCTATGAAATCCATTTGATGTAAGAAAAATACACAATCTTTCATACCATGCTCTTGGAGCTTGTTTCAATCCATAAAGAGCTTTCTTAAGTTTGTATACATGATCTAACTTATCATGTATCTTAAATCCAGGAGATTGCTCAACATAAACTTCTTCATTTATATATCCATTCAAAAATGCACTCTTAACATCCATTTGGTATAATTTAAATCATTTATGACATGCATAAGCAAGTAAAAGTCTAATAGCTTCAAGTCTTGCCACAGGAGCAAATGTCTCATCCACATCTACTCCTTCTATCTGACAATAGCCTTTTGCTACTAACCTAGCATTATTTCTAATAACTTCACCATTCTCATCTACCTTGTTTTTGAAAACCCATTTTGTACCAATGATTGTTTTGTCATTTGGCCTTGGTACAAGATCCCATACTTGATTTCTATCAAATTGTACTAACTCATCATTCATTGCAGCAATCCAAGACTCATCTTCAAATGCATTTTCTACAAAACTTGGTTCAACATTTGACACGAATGCTGCATGATTAAATGAACTTCTAGTTCTAATATTCTCTTTTAAATCTCCAATAATCAATTCACTAGGATGATCCTTAGAATATCTCAATTGCTTCTCAATCTCACTATCATCTTTTATTGGTTCTTCAACCTTAGCTATATCATCCAATTTATCTTCTTCAAGACATAAGTCCTCAAATTCATCAAGTAGATCTATTTGATGATGACTATGAGATGCCTCACTAAGAGATTCATCAAACTTAACATGAATTTTTCTCTTCAACAACTAGTGTTCTCTTGTTGTATACTCTAAACACTCTACTAGAAAGTGAATATCCTAGAAAAATCCCTTCATCAGACTTGGCATCAAACTTATCAAGGTCTCTTTTTCCATTATTTAAAATGAAACATTTGCATCCAAACACATGAAAATGAGCTACCTTGGGCTTCTTGCCATAAATCAACTCAAAAGGAGAAATTTCTAACAAAGGTCTACATATGACTCGATTAAATACATAACAGGCAGTGTTAACTGCTTCAGCCCAAAAATATTTGGGAACTCTATACTCATTTAGCATGCACCTTGCGGCATCAAGCAAGGTCCTATTCTTTCTCTCAACTACGCCATTTTGTTGAGGAGTCCTAGGTGAAGAAAAAGTATGAAACACTCCATTTTTAACACAATATTCATCAAATAATTCATTCTTAAATTCTCCTCCATTATCACTCCTAATAGAGATTAACCTAACTTCATGTTCTTTTTCAATTCTTGTAATAAGACTTACGAATTTTTCAAATACTTCACTCTTCTTTCTAACAAAAAGAACCCAAGTAAATCTAGTAAAATCATCTACAATTACTAACCCATACTTGCTTCCACCTAGACTTTCTGGATGAATAGGACCAAATAAGTCTAAGTGAACAAGTTCTAAAGGTTTACAAGTAGTGATGTCCTTAAGAGGCTTAAAACTTTTCTTTGTTTGTTTTCCTAATTGGCATGGGCCACATAAATGATCACTTAACTGACTAAGATTTGGTAGACCTCTAACCACATCAAACTTCATGATCTTTTTAAAAGATGACTTTCCTAAGTGACAAAATCTTCTATGCCATAAAGTAGAATTACTGTCTTGTGAAGTAAGACACTCAAGTCCACTATTCTTGACCATGTGTAAAAATAAAACATAAGTGTTATCTTTTCTACATCCTATAACAAGAGGAAGATTATCCTTGCTAATGATGCATTCATGTTTATTAAATAAAACTGTAAAATTCGAATCACATAATTGGCTAACACTAAGAAGATTGTACCTTAAATCTTGTACAAGAAGGACCTTTCTTATGGATGTATGTGAGTTGCCCACGGTTCCAATTCCAATCACTTTCTTCTTGGAGTTGTCACCAAGAGTAACTTCACCACCATCATAGCTCTTCAAGTGGATGAATAAAGATGCATCTCCAGTCATGTGTCTTGAGCATCCACTATCCAAGTACCACATGCCTTCCCCGGTCCTTGAAGGAAAGCATGCCTACACCACACAATTAAACGTTACATTTAGGGATCCTGCCGAAGTTATAAGGTGGGATTTTTAGTCCCACACTGCAGAATGAAATTTGGCACACCGCTTTATAATAAATTTGCGCCGTTTAACCTGCGAGCCACTTTGGGGCTGGCTCCCCCCTTCCTTGACCGGGATTTCATCACCCGGTTTAGGTTGACTTAGCCATGCACTGTTCTTTGATCGTAGACCGTGCTGAAGTTAGACTTAGTCGAGCTCCTCTCGGCAGGCTTGGCTTAGCCAGGCACTGTTCCGTTGACCGTTGACCAGCGCTAGCCGAGCTGCTCTCGGCGGTCTTTGGGTGGGCTTTGCTCGCCCCTTTCGGGTCAACCAAATTTTTATTTTTCTTTTTTTTTTTTATTTCTAAAAGGCCTGGACGGGCTGTTTTGGTGCCGGGTCGACCCGCCCATGCTACAGTGCTTTTTCCCGAGACTTTTGCTGTTTTAGGGTATTTTTGACGAATTTTTTAGCCACAAATTTGAATATAAGTGTATAAAAATAATTTTATATTCTTATAGTATTATAAGTTAATTAAGTGGCTATGAAAAGAAATTCGTAAAAGATGATTCCAAAATAATATTAAAAAATCAAATACCCATGTCTATACATTTTGTCAAATATGCTTGGCCCAAAAATGAAAATTCATTATTAAATAATTTTATAATATTTTTAAATGTTAATACTACTAGTGTGTCTCATAATCTCAAAGTTTTGACATATCAAATTCAAGAGAAATAAAAAGAAATTTAATTATTAAAAATCTTGTGCATGTCTCAAAAATTCCTTGAAGTATGCCATGACCTCAAGGCCCTTAGAGACCATTATTTTAGACATCTAAAATACATGGCTTGATTTAATTAATTATTAACAATTTTACTTAAAAAACAAGCCTTCAGTAATAAATAGCTTGGTTTTGTAATTATCACATCAAAGGGTACAACACCAATAACATCAATTTTTCCTTATTTGTCATTGTTCAAAATTACTATAAATTACCCAAGCCAATAAGTATAAATAATAACAAATATTATTTTAAAAGTAAGAAAAAATATGGTAAAGCTTAAATAAGATATATTGAAGTAGCAAAATATAGCTAATTCAATGCAATGTACAAGTCTCAAAGGAAGAAATTTAGAGTTACATTGTAATATAACAAAATTAAAGGAAAACAAATTGATGAAATGAGATAAAATTTATAGGAAAGCAATTGTCCATGACACTATGGACATAAAGCCTAACAATCTCAATCATGAAATCATTTAAGAATTGAAATGTTTTGAAAAATGCATCCAAATATTATAGAAATAAAATATTCAAAAATATAAATTTAATACTATAGTTTGAATTACTTTAACAAGACAAGTCTAAGGACATTTGTTTAATTCCGATTGGATCTCATTCAGAACTACTAAGAATTGTTTAATTAAATAAAAATACATAATTATTTATTTAAAGTAATGAAAATATATAATAAATCATAAATTTCATATGTTTAATCTATGTAATATAACCAAATCAAAGCAATGTATTTGCCATGAGAGGAGATTCAAAGTTAAATTATCTTATAACAAGATCAAAACTAAAATGTTAAAGAAATGACAAACTATATATGAATGTTGCATTCCAGGATATGATGGAGATTTACATAACAATCTTGATTGTCAAATAGGGAGCAAATCAATCATTTCCATAAAGCAAACAAAAAACTATGAAGAAATTTTTTTGAATTTAAAAATAAGTATTTAATTGGATAAAGTTTGTTGAGACAACTCTAATGACATTTTTTTGGTCTTGATCTATTTTTTTATTTACTACGAATTAGCAATACATCATTTTAATACAAAATAAATATATTGTGAAGTTGAAAATAAGAAACTTGATGCATTTTAATAAACTAAAAACAAAGCAATATAAAAGTTACATGATAAGATAATTAAAGTTTTGTAATAATATAACCAAATCGAATAAGAAAATATATGAAATGAAGTTATTTATGTAGGAAAGTTGCATTCCAAGATATTAATGAGACCAAGTATGACATCCTCGTTCGTCTAATCTCGTGATAATCTTAATGTCTTATAAAAAGTCTAAAATATATATAAATAAATATTTAAAAGTGAAAAAGTAAATATTTAATTGTTTTGAGTAATTCTTAATTAGAAATAGTTCCATTTCCTCTATAAATCCTCATTTAAAGATACTATGAAAAATAAAAGAAAATAACAATAAATATTAAAAAACATATTATTTCAATACTAAGCAATATATATTAAAGAAAAAATATGCTAAATCAAAGCAATCTATTGCAACCAGTTAGAACAAAAAATTGAAAGAAATTCAATTTTTTGGAATCTACTTTTTAGTATTCTATAATGATTAGGCGTAATATTATTGATCATGATATAAAGTGTGAATCCAAATAACTTGTAAAACATGCAAAAATCATAGGAAATTAAACATTTAAAGGTATAAAATTAAATATTTAATTAGATAAAGTAAGTTAAGATGTGTCCAATGATATTTGTCCTGACTAAATCATACCTTATTTTTGAATACGCAAAATTGCTAAATTAAATAAGCATGAGTAATAATAGATCATTATTTCTATTATTACTATAATATTAAAAAAATATATAGTAAAGTTGAAAGGAGATAAACTGAAGCTATGTAATATAAATGAACTAAAAAAGGTAAATCTCAGATAAGAGAAGATCTAGAATTATATTGTCAATTAACCAAATTGAAACAAAACATTAGAGAAAATGAGGTAAATTATATAGAAAGTTCCATTATTTGATCCATAAGATATTGAGCATAATATTCTTAATTGTCAAATAAAATATGAATTGAAAAGCCTTGTCCATGATGTCAAAATTTTTGCTTCATATCAGTATGATGTTGTTTGTGCCATTGTGAATTAAAGAAATAAATGCACGTAAATAGTAAAAAAATTATTTTAATGTTAATATATGGTAATTATTAAATTAAGTAAATTTAAGTAATGTAATATAATAAAAATAAATGGATGTAAAGGTAAGATGAGAGAGGAATTAAAGTTTTGTTATCACATAATCGAAGCGAAGCAAAATGATTTGAGTAAACGAGATAACTTGAAAGGGAAAGTTACATTGTGGGATACTAATGAGATTGAGTGTGATCCCACTATCTTTAAATTAGGTGATAATCAAAATATGTAGTAATGCACGACAAAAACCTAGAAAAACTAATTAAAAATAAAAAAAATATCTAATTAACTAATTAGAGCTTTTGGAGATGAGTCTAAAAAAGTTTGTTTCATCTCAATTGAAAATTATTTGGAATTTTTATAAATTACAAAAATAAACAAGCATAAATAATAATAAAATTTTAGCATAATATTAATTAAATATACTTGAAATTTGAAATGTTTTAGGTTGAAATAATTATTATGATAATATCAAACTGAGATAAAAAAAACAATTAGAAAGTTTGTGTAGGAAGGTTGTACTACAAGAACCTAAGGAGGCTGAGGGTAACATCCTCAATCATCAAATTAAATGAAAAAAATTACTTTATTAAGGATATTAAAACCATAAAAACTATATTATTTAAAAGTATAAAATAGAATATTTTACTAGATAGAGGTTGCTTAGAGTGCAATGAAATTTTTGTATTTCAATCAAGCCTTATTTGGAATTACTTTAAACTATAAAAAGTAAATAAATGTATGTAAAAATAAAATATTATTTAATATTAAGTAAGAATATATTAAAGTGAAAATGAGATATATTAAAGGAATGCAATTAAAAAATCAAAAATATTCAAGGGTTACTAGGGTGGACAAATAAAATGAAATTACAATATAATAAATTTAAAGTGAAACATTTCAAGAAATGATATAAATTACATAAGGATATTACATTCAATAATATTAGTGAGATTGGGCATAAAATTCTGAATTACCAAATCCAAGTAGAAATCCTAGAGAGAAAACTATTCTTAAAAAAATAAAATTAAATATCAAATTTGTTTGGGACAATCATAGATGTCCAACAATATTTCTTTTATCTTGATCAAATCTCATTTTGAATTAGCTATCAATTAGTATAAAAAATTGGAATAATTAATAATATGTTATTATTTTAATATTAAGTAATCTATACTAAAAATATTTTGTAAATTAAATCAATTTATTGTAACAAAAATGATATGTAAAGATTACCTAAGAGAAAAATTAAATTTTTTTATTAATATAACAAAATTAAAGAAAAAATATTATTTAAAGTATAAATGTGATGCTTAGGAGATTTAGCGTGATAGGAACATTTGTCAAATCTCTTGCTATCCATAACATCTCATAAAGTATGCCAAAACAATAGAACTAAAAATTAAAAAATGAATGCTTAATTTATTAGAGCTTACCAAGATAAGTGTAACCACATTTGTTTCCACTAGATTGTTTGTCATTTTGAATTACAATTAATTAAAAAAATAAAATAAGCATAATGAAAAAATATATTATTTAAAAACTATGCAAACATATAATAAAGCTCAAATGAGCTAAAGTGAAGGAAACTATAATTAAAGTAAAAAACTAAAAGAAAATATGATAAATTATGTAGGAAAGTTCCATCCTATAATGATAAAAAGATTAAGTGTAAGTCATTTGATAAGTAAATCTCATACAAATTGAAATATCGTATTAAATATTCAAAGACCCTAAAAATTTAAATGTTAAAATTAATAAGATTGTGTATTTAATTAAAAAGAGTTAGTCGAGATGCGTCCAATGTATTTTTTTCATCATGATCATACCATATGTGAGGTTTTTACTAATTAACAAAATAAAAAGCTTAAATAATAATAAATTATTATTCTAATATTAATTTAATATTTATTACCACTCAACAAAAATTTAGGTAGACCATTACCATTAAAATAAGGACATGTAAAAGTAACATAAGAAAAGATTTAAAATTACATCATATTATAACTTGATGAAAGCAAAAAAATTGGAGAAATGAGATAATCTATACAGAGAAGTTTTCTATTGAGACACTAAAGAGATTAAGATCCTCCATTATTCTCATAAACCTTTGTCAGAACAAAAGAAAAGAAAATATTTAAAACATAATATGTATTTTATGCGATAGACATCATTAATAAGAGTCTAACGACATTCACATCATTTTAGTTTAACCTCGTTGAGAAGTACTAAGACTTAATAAAACAAATAAGCAATTTGTGATGCTAAAGAGACTAAGTGTAACATTCTTGAGAGTTAAATGAGGAACAAATTGAAATGTGTCATAAAGCATGCAAAAATCATAAGAAACAAATATTTATAAATATAAAAATAAATATTTAATTAAGTTGATTTTGTTGATACCCATTCAATATTATTTTCTTCATTTGGATAAGACTTTGTTTGGAATTAATGTGAATTACAATAGAGAATAAGCATAAATAATAATAAAATATTATTTTCAAGTTAAGTAACAGTAATGTTGAAATTAGAAAGATGGATTGATGTAATGTAAGTAATGAAAATATCGAATTAGAGGAGAATTAAAATTTTACAATAATATAAAATAATTGAAGTGAAAAATTTAAAGTAATGAGATAAACTATGCTGAAACGTTGCATTCTAACAAACTCACATAATTATGCATGCAATCTTGATGATCAACTTAGTTGTCAATTCTTACCTCTCGTAAAGCATAACAAAACCATTACAAAAAATAACTAAATTTATTAAAAATTAATATTTAATTTGTAAGAAGTTGTTGAGACTAATCCACCAACAATTGTTTAATCTTGAATGATCCACATCTTGAATTACCCTTAATTTCAAAAGGAAATTAGATTAAAAAATATAATTATTTTAAGATTAAGTTAAAAATATTATGCTTAAAATGATATAAATTTAAGCAATGTAATATATTTAAATAAAAGCAATATAAAAGTTGCACACTAAAAAAAATTTAGACTTACATAATAACTATACCACATCAATGAAAAAAATTAAAAAAATAAGGTAAATTATAAAGTTGTATTCTATGATACTAATAAGATCTAGTGTGACTACCTACACCATAAAATAGGCCAAAAATTGATATATCATTTAAAGCATTTCAAAGACTATGAACATTTATTTATAAATATAAAAACAAATATTTAATTAGAAAGCGCACCTCTAGATTAGTCCAATAATGTTTATTTCGTCTCAATTTATCTTCATTTAGGGATAGTATCATTAATAAAATTAAGTATAAGTAATAAGAATTTTTTTTATTATTTCTTTAATATTTATTTCAACAAAAAAGTAGATAAATGGAATTAATGTAATATAATTAGATTAAGGGATTCTAAATGTCACATAAGAGGAATTTTGGAGATACCTAGGAAAGTTGAAAAAAGATAAATTGAAGCAATGCAATATAACCTAATCCATGTGATTGAAGGTTACATGAGATGAGAATTTAAGCTTCATGGTAATATTAGTAAATCAAAGAAAAAATGAGGCAAAAATTTTTGGAAAGTCACTTTCTCTGATGTTAACAAGATTGATTGTGACATTCTCAAATGTCAAATAAAGTGAGAATTGATGTGCCTCATAAAACTAATCAAATAAGAGAAAAATAATTTCAAAATGTAAAAAATTAATTACATAGAGCTCATCTAAACAAGTTCATCGACGATTGTGTCTTCTTCATTAGACCCTCACTTAAAGTTACATTGATTTACGAAAAGAAATAAAAATAAATAATAACATCAAATTAATATTTTAATTTTAAGTGAATATGTATTAAATTAAAAATGAGATAAATTAAACTATTACAAATATTGCAAAATAAATGACTTGTAAAGGTCACCTAAGATTAGATTTGGAGAGGCATACTAATATAAGCAAAAAATAAAAATTTTGAAGAAATGAGATAAATTATACAAGAATGCTACAATTTAAAACACAAATATTATTGAATGTAACATCTTTAGTCTTTAGATAAGTCTAGAACTACAATATGTTATAAAACATTGTAAAAAGTCTAGAAATAATATTAAAAAAATATAATAAATGCATATTTAATTTGTCAGTGCTCATCAAAATGAGTTCAATAATATTTGTTTGTACTAGTCATACCATATTTGAAATTACTATAAATTAGAATTGTATGAAGTAAAAGCAATAAAAAATCATTATTTGAATCTAAGTTAAATATATATATATATATATATCAAAGTATAAATTAGAAAATGTAAGCAGTATAATATTACCGAATGAATGGTATGTACAAATCACATGAGGGGTAGATTAAGAGTTACCTAATAACATAGGTAAATGAATATTGAAAATTTGAAAAGAGAAGCAAAAATGTATAATGGTGTTACATCTTAGTAATCCTTGAAGAATTGTGTCCTTGATCATCAAATACAAATAAAACGATTTGTTGAAGTGTGTTAAATTTAGGAAAATATAATACAAAGAACATTTAATAATATAGATGTCTTTGTGATGAGTCCAATGTTATTTTTTTAATAACGATCAGACCATGTTTGGAAATACTACAAATTGTAACAATAAATAGGAAATAATAGTAATAAATTATTGTGTTAATGTTATGTAAATAGATAGGAAATCTTAAATGAGTTAAATTGAGGCATTGTAATATAACAAAACAAAATATGTGTAAAGGTTTACATGATAAAAGAATTGGAGTTTATACCAACAAAATAAAATGAAAGAAAAAAATTTGATTATACAAGGCAAAGTATAAGGAAAAGTTGAATTCCAAGAAACTATCCAGATTAAGTGTGATATCTATGATCATTAACTTTTGTGTGAATTAAAATGTCACATAAAGTGGATCAAAGTAATATTTTTTTTAAAAAAGAAAAAATATTTAATTAAATGATGCCCATCTAGTAATGTCTAATGATAATTATTTCATCTCTATTTAACCAAATTTTTTATTGTTATGAATACCAAAAAAATTGAGCACAAATAAAAATAAATTATAGTTTTAATATTATGTTATGTTTTAAAGTAGACATGGATTAATTAAAGTAATCCTCTATAATAAAATCAAAAACATGTAAAAGACAAACGACAAAAAATTTGGAGTTATATAGCAATATATCTAATTCAAACTAGAAAAATGCAAAAAATTTGAAAAAAATGTGATATATATGCAATCATGAAATGGTGTGGTTGAGCAGAGGTTATAATTAGGCATTATATAAAAAAACATGAGATGAGGGTCATTTGATCATGAAATTGCATAATTGGATTGTCCTAGTTACTTCTAAAATTTCAAAATATGTCACATAAAAAAAAACTTTTTTTAGTCCTAGATTGTAAATGCAAATAAAGAAGTTATATGCTTGATGCTTTGCATGGTCCTTTAAGACAGCCAATGGCCAAAGGACACTCCTTATATGGCTCTGGAAGTCATGACCCACTATATTAGTCATGCATTATCCTTAATGTTTTGGTCTAATACTATTGACCAATTATTGCACAACTCAAGCCAAGTTTTGAATCACTTTCTTAACAAATTAACTTTATTGAATGGGTTTAAAGATACAATTATACTAAAATAATGAGCAAGATAAGATAAATCAATTTCTCAAGAAATTAACTTTTTAATTTGATTAATTTTTATTTAATTTATGTTCTTGGCAATAAATATTTCTATAAAACTTCAAATTTTAAATAAAGTAAAAGTAAAGTCTTAAAATTAATTTGAAAGTGTTTGTTTTTGTGCTTTGCCATATAGCCAACAAAATCTTCCTTTGATTTCTCCTTCACTCCTCTTTTATAAGTTCTCCTACAAATACAATCATCGGCAGCTTAAAATTTTAAAAATTACTTAAAGAAAGTCATTAAAAATATTTATCATTTCTTGTTATTACAAAAACACTACGACTAAGAGTTAAAAATAAAACATAAATAATAATAACCTAATACTCTAATTTAAAATGATTTTATTTTAATGTTAAAAGTATATAATTTGAAACAATATGAAGTAATATAATCTAACTGATGTAAAGGCCATAGAAGAGAAGATTTAGAGTTACATAATATTATTAAAAAAATACATGTGTAATTTTTATTAAAATAAGGTAAATTATATGGTAAAGCTAAATTTAAATATAAAGAAAATCGAGTGTGACATCCCTCATCATCAAATTAGATAACATATTAATATAACTTAAAAATAATGTAAAAATATTAGAAAATAAAATTTCAAAAAATATTAAAAAATATTTAATTGCATAGAGCTTATTAAGATGAGACTAATGATATCTGTTTCATCTTAATATGACATTTCTTTGAAATAATTGTGAATTTAAAAACTAAATAAGAAAACCTAATAATAAATTAATTTTTTAAATTATGAAAATATATAATAAAGCTTAAAAATGAGATAAATTAAAGCAATAAAATATTAAAAAATGAAAGATATGTAAAGGTTGTGCTAGAGAAGAATTAGATTGTTAATGAAATATAAGCAAAACAATGTGAAAGTTTTCATAAAATGAGATAAATTATATAGGAAAGTTGCTTTCCAAGATACTAAGGGGATCAAATACAACCACTTCGATCATGGAATCACATATGATTCAAAAGGTCATGTAAATTATTGTAGAATCCAAAAAATGAAATATTTAAAAAGTATATAATAGTGAATATATAATTGGATTGAGCTCATCGACATAATTCAAACAACATTTGTTTCTTGTATATGAAACCACATTTGAAATCACTACAATCCATTAAATAAAATAACCAAAAATAATAATATATTATTATTTTATATATTACGTAAAAATATAATAAAGCTCAAATTAAGATATTTCTTAGGAAATGTAGTACAAATAAATCAAAATAATGCAAAGGTCACAATTAATAAAACAAATTAATGCAGGACCTCTAAATTAACAAGACACAGAATACAAGAAAGTTACATTCTAAGATACTAAAGAGCTTGAGTATGAAATCCCCTTTTATCAAATTAAGTAAAAATTAAAATATTACAAAATATACAAATTGTTTGGTAAATAAAATATCTGAAAAATCTAAAAATAAATATTTAATTCCATGGAGCGCATTTAGTTGAGTTTAATGTGGTATATTTCATCTCAATTGGACATGTTTTGGAGTTTATATGAATTTCAAACTTAAATTTTTTAAATGATAATAAATTATTTTTTAATTAATTAAACATATAATAAAACTAAAATGATAAAAATTGAAGGGCTGTAGTATAAAAAACCAATCACCACAATGGTCATACTAGCATAGGTTTTTTGTTACAACATAAAATAACTAAATTAGCTTCTCAATTTTCAAGAAAGTTGCAATCCAAAATATCAAAGAGCTTCTATGTGACATATTTGATCATCAAATAAAGTATAAATAAAAAGGACTATTAAAATTGTCAAAAATCAAAATAATAAACTATTTCAAAACAAAAAAATAATTATTAATTTTCATAGGGCCCATCGAGATGAGTCCAATGATTTTATTTCATGTTGACTTGATAGTTTATAATTACTATATATTATGAGTTAAATAAGATTAAATAATACAAAATTAATATTTTTTATACCATATAAATATATAATAAAGCTGAAAAGAGATAAATTGAATCAATATAGTATAACAAAGTTAAAGTAATGTAATAAAAGAAAATGAAGTAGATGTAATGGTCATAAAAGAGGAGATTTAAAGCTACATAATAATATATCAAAATAAGAGAAAAATATTAGAAGAAATGAGAGAACTTATATGGAAGAGTTGCATTCAATTATATTAAAGAGATTTGGTGTAACATCCTCATTTATCAAATGAAGTACGAATAAAAATATCTCAAAAAATATCAAAAACAAAAAAAGTAAAGCATAAAAATATAAAAATGTTTTTCTAATTGAAAAAATCTCATTAAGAAGTGTCTAATAACATTTGTTTCACTTCAATCAAACATCAGCTTGAATTATTTATGACTAATAAAGTAAATAAGAATAATTAATAATAAATAAAATTTTAACATTAAGTAAACATATTTTAAATTTGAATAAGATAAGTTAAAGCAATCCAATATTATGTAATCAAACTAATGTTAACATCACACAAGAGGATATTTAGAGTTCATAAAATTATAAACATATGAAAGAAAAAATTTATAAATTGAGATAAATTATGTAATGATAAAATTCTCAATCATTGGATGTTCTATGATTAAAAGTTTCTCATAATCATGCCACAACGTTATAAAGTAAAATATTTAAAAATCTGAAATTAATTATTTCATTTTATAAGGATTATTGAGACTAAGGGAACGATTGTCTTATTCTAACATATTTTGCGATTACTATGAACAACAAAAGTAAAATGTAAATTAGCAAGGATAAATTAAAGTAGGAATTAGATATATTTACACATTATAATATTACCAAATCAAAGAGATGCAAAAGTCACATAATAGGTTATTTAAAGTGAGATAGTAATAGAAAAAAATCAACAAGGAAAGCCTAATGAAACTAGATATATTATACATTTAAATTGCATTTTATGATTCTTACATTGTATTATAAATCATCATATGAAGCATAAATTTAAATTACAAAACATTAAAAAATTATAAAAAAATAAAGCATTCAAAAAAGTAAAATAAAGCATTTAATTAGATAGAATTCATCAAGATAAGTCCATTGGCATTATTTTTGTCTCGATTAGACTGCAAATGCAACTATAGTGAATTAGTAAAGTAAATTTGGAAAAATATGTTTATATTATTTTTTATATTAAGTAAATATGTATTAAAGCTGTAGTGTTACAACTTGAAGCAATGTAAAATAACCTAAAAAAATAGATTTGTGACATGATAGAAGATTTAGAGTATCATAATAAAAATAACCAATTGAAAGTAAAAAAATCAAAAAAGTTATGCAAATTTTAGTATGAAGTTATTTCCAGGAATCTAAAGAGATATAATATAGCATCCTTAATCATCAAATCTTTTGAAAATCAAAATTTCTTAAAATAAATACTAAAACCCAAGAAAATTAAAAAATTAAAAAATCTTAAAAAAATTAATTTGTAATTTTATAAGGCTTATATAAATAAGTTAAACGACATTTATTTTTTCTCAATCAGACCATATTTAGGATTGCTGTGTATTACTAAAGTAAATAATAAATAATAATAATAAATTATTATTTTAATTTTTAGTTAAATACATTTTATAACTAAAAAGGGTTAAATTGAAGAAATATAACTTGAGTAACAGAAAGGAATGTAATGATTACAGTAGAGGAAATTTAGAGCTACATAGAAATATAACTAAATCAAGCAAAATAAATTTTAAAAAATTAAAAAATTTATATTAATTGTTGCATTCTAAGAAGTTTAAGTACCAACTATAATATCATCTATCATTAAATATGGTAAAAACTGAAATGTATCGTTAATAATGTAGTCACTACAAAAAATAAAGTATTTGATATATAAACTTGATTATTTTAATAAGATAGTGCTATCCGAATGTGTTTAATGAACTTTTTTTATATCTTTATAAGTCCTCATTTCAAATTAATATAAATTAAAAAAATAAATATACATATGTAAGAATAAATTATTATTTTAATATTAAGTAAATCTATAATAAAGCTCAAAAAAGAAAAATAAAAGTAATATAGTATGACAAAATTAAAGTGATCTCAATGTCATAAATAAGAGGACATTTAATATTAATAATAATATAAAAAAATCATGACATAACATTTCAGAAAAAAATTATGACAAAGTAAATTGCAAGATAATGAGAAGATCGAGCACAATATTGTCACTCGTCAAATGATGTATAAATAAAAATGACAACTAAAGTGGGTCAAAACTATCGATAACAAAATATTTATAAAAATAGAAATGAATGCTAAATTTGATAAATCAAATTAAGAAAAATCTAACATAATTAGTTTCGTCTTAAATTTTCCAGTGTGGAGTTCCTACGAATTCCTAGTAGGCATAAGCATGAAGAACAACAAATTGTTTTTGTGTATTGTGTAGGAATATATTATACTTGAAATGACATAGATAGAAGCAATGTATAATAATCATGCCAAACTGATGTAAAAGTTGCACTAGAAGAGATTTAGAGTTACCAAGTATATAACTAAACTACCAAGATATGTTTAAAGAAATGATATAAATTACAAAGAAATGTTACATTCTAATACACTAAGGAGATAGATTGTAACATCCTCAATCATCAAATCATGTGATTTAAAATTTCTAAAAAATAATGCAAGAATCCTAAAAATTAAAAAAATGACAAAGTAAAAAAATATTTTAAAAGATATAGCTCATGGAGGTAAGCACACTGATGTCACTTTCATCCCAATTGGACTACTTTTAAAATTATTAAAATTGCTAAAGTAAATAAACATTAAAAAATAAACTATTATTTTATTCTTAGGTAATTATATTGATGTTGAATTGAGATAACATGAGCAATGTAATAGTTTTAGAGTTACATTGTTAGATACCTTAATTAATGTATACAAATATGAGGTGATGTGATGGTGGGTGAGGGAAAGTTGCATTTGATGATAATAAGCAAAATTGTAAAACATCCTCATTCACGAAATTAGGTAAAAATCAAATTAACTCATAAAATATATAAAAATCTTAAAAAAGTAATATATTAAAAAAATATAGAAATGTCAATCTAATTTGGTAAAACTTTAGATGAGTATATATCCCAATAGAAGGAAAAGATTTAACTGATAAGATAGTAGTATAGGAAAGTTACATTGTGTGAATGTTAATTCAAGTTGAAATCAAAATAGTTCATAAAGCATGTAAAGATCCACAAAACCAAAAACTTCAAAATATAAAAAAATATTTTGTTTGATAGAGCTTACTGAGAAGAGTACAATGACATTTGTTTTATTTTGATAAGACATTGATTGCAATACAACAAATGGTGATAATAAGTAAACATAAATATTAATGAATGTTATTTTAATGTTAAGTGAAAAAATATTAAAGTAATAAAATATAAAAAAATGAAAAATTGTAAAGCTTACATCAAAGAACACTTAGTGTTAGATAGTAATATTTGCAAATCAAAACAAAAATTTTGAAGAAATGAGATAAAATGTATGAGAAAGTTATATCCTAAGATGCTGAGGAGATAAAGTGTAATATAATAGATTATCAAGTCAAGCACAAATTGAAATATCTCATAAAATAATTTCAAAATATGAAAAGAATGTTTGATTTGTTAGAAATAATGTTTAATTAACCTCATTTTTTGCTTTAAAACATATTTACTTAATATTAAAAAATATTTTATTATTATTTATACTTATTTACTTTGTAATATCTGTTAAAATAATGTAATAGAAATAAATAAAAGTTTTCTGAATATCATAATGAGGCAACTTAGTGTAAAATTGTATTACAACCAAGTCAAACCAAAACACTTGTTGATTTGAATGAAAATATAAGAGAAACTTGCATTGCAAGGTACTATGTAGGTTAAGGACTTCATCCTTTGTCATTATATTAGGTAGAAATAGAAAGGGCTCATTATACATATAAATCCTAGAAAATAAAAATATTTAAAATTTTAAAAAATAATATTTAATTAGAAATACTATGAATTACTAAAGTTAATAAGCTTAAAGACCAATAAATTGTTATTTTAAGACTAAATAAATATACATTAAAGTAAAAATGTGATACATTATGGTAATGTAATATAAAAGTCCCAAGAGAAGGAATCTATAGTTGCATAGAATTTGAACAAAATGAAAGCAAAACATTTGAAGAAATGAGATAAATTACATAGGAAATGGCATTTTAAGATCCTAAGGAGAAAAGTGTAATATCCTCAATCATTAAATAGGCTACAAATAAAAGATAAAATATTTTAAAATATTTCAATGAATTTTTAATTTGATATAGCACATCGAGACTAGTATAATGACATTTTCATCTCAATCGATCATTGTTCTGAATTAAAACTAATCAATGATGTAATTAAATGTAAATAATAACAAAATAAAATTTTATTACTAAATAAATATATATTAAAGTGGATATGAGTTAAATTAAAGAAGCATAATATAAGTAAATCAAAGAGAAAATTTTTACAAGTGAGTAAAACTATACAAGAAAGTTATATTCTAAGGAACTTAGGAGATACGTTGTGACATTATCGACTACCAAATAAGGTATGAATTCAAGTGACTCGTAAGGAATTACAAGAATATACAATAAAATATTTAAAAAAAATATTTACATAGACGGAGCTTTCCGAGATAAGTCCATAACATTTTTCTTATTGACCAAACTTGGTTTAAAATTATTGGAAATGATAGAATTAAAAGAACATAAACATTAAAATTTTATTATTTTTGTGTTATCTAAAGATTGATTAAGGTTGAAATGAGTTAAATTAATGAGAAATAATATGTCCAAATCAATGCAATTTAAAGGTCACCAAAGAGATGATTTAGAGTTGTGTTGTAATATTACTAAATAAAACAAAAATATTTGAAGAGAGTAGACAAAGTTTTTTTGAAAGTAGCATTCCAAGATACTAGAAATTGAATTTATTGTCAAGGATCATTAGATATGGTGCAAATAAAATGATCTTACAAAATTTCATAAAAAACTATATAACATAAATTTTGTAAACATAAAAAATGTATATTTAACTTGATAGAGCCTATTTAGGCAAGTCAAACGATGAGTTTTGTGTCTCAATAAAACATCATTTCAAATTACTATAAATTACAAAAGTATTGTAAACATAAAAAATTGTAAGCTACTACTTTAATATAAAGAAAAAATAATACTAAAGCAAAAATTAAACAAATTGAAGCACTCTAATGTAACAAAATAAAAACAATGTAACTTATATGAATGGTAAAAAATAGTTTTACATATATATTGAAGTAAATGAGTGTAAACAAGTTTAAGAAACAATGTATATTGTAAAGGAAAATTAATATAAAAGTTGTTAAGAAGATCAAGTGTAAAATCCTCAATCAAGACAACTACCTTAAATGTCTCTATCAAAATTCATCTGGAATAATTACAAGTCATAAAAAATAAACATAAATAATTAAAAATTACTATTTTAGTATTGAGTAAACATATTTTAAGAATAAAATATGTTATATTAAAAATAATATAATATAACTAAATAAAATTAAAAATAATGGTCATTCAAAAGAAGATTGAGGGTTACATAGCAATATGACCAAGTTAAAAAAGAATAATTTTTAGAAATGTGATAAATTGAATAGGAAAGTAGCATTCCAAGTTACACAGTTGTAAGAGCATAACATACTTGACCATTAAATCATGTAAGCTTCAAAATTTCACCTCAAAAAAAGAAAAAAACCATATAAAATATAATATGATAAAAATATAAAAAACAATTATTAAATTAGATATAGCTCATTAAGTTTAGTTAAATGGTGTTTCATTCATCTCAATCTGACCTCATTTATTGTTACTTCAATTTAACAAAATAAATAAATATAAATAATAATCAATTATTATTTTAGTTTTAAGTAATCATACATCAAAACATGTAGAGGTGAAATAAGATAAGAGGTAGAATATCTTTGTAACAAAACAATTCAAATGAAATAATTTTACAAAATATGTAAAATTATGTGGGAAAGTTGCATTAGAAGATATTAAGGAGACTTAGTGAAATATCATCAATTGTTAAATAAGGTATAAGCAAAATGTCTTATAAAGAATGTAGAAATCCTAAAATTAAAAATATTTGATAAACTAATAAATTAATATTTAATAGAATATATTTCTTTAATATGAGTCTAACATTTGTTTCATTTCAGTTAGACCACACTAGAAATATTATGAATTTTGAAGGTAAATAAGCTCAAAAAATAATATATTATTATTTTAATATTATCTAAAAATATATATTAAAGTTGAGATAAGAAAAATTGAAGTAATGTAATATAATCAAATGAAAAGGATGTAAAGGTCACCAAAGAGAAGAACTAAAATTTTATACTAATATAACCAAATCAAAGATAAAAATTTGGAAAAATGAGATAAATTATATAAGAAGATTACGTGACATGGCACTAAAGAGATCAGTGTAATATCCTTAATCTTTAAATTAGGTATGAAACTAAACATCTAGTAAAACATGCTAAAATCTTAGAAAATAAATGTTTGAAAATAAAAATAAAAATTTGCTAGGTATTAGTTATTGATACAAGTCCAATGATGTTTATTTTGTTTTAATTAGATCTCGTTTGAAATTACTATGAATTAAAAAATAAAAAAGTTGTTAAAAATTAAATTAATATTTAAATATGAAGCAAATATATGATAATGTTGAAATGAGATAAGTTGAAGTCACATACTTCAAAAACATTAGTGCGATGTATTTGTCTTATGAGAGACGAATTAAAGTTTGGCAATATAGTAAAATTAAAGCAAAAATTTTTCAAAAACATCAAAACTTATACAGTTATGTGTTAGCACAAGATACTTAGGAGATCATGTGGAACATACACAATATTGAAATCACGTACAATTCAAATAGTGCCGTATTACATTCCAAAATCCTACATATAAAAATATCTAAAAATAGTACAACAATTATTTTATTTGATGAAGTTTCTCGATACAAGTCCAATGATGTTTGTTTTGCCTTTTTTAGATATCATTAGGAAATATTATGAATATACAAAGTAAAAATAAATAATATTGTATTACAACCAATTCAAAGTTAAAATGTTTAACAAATTAGACAAATTATAAAAGAAAGTTGAATTCCTACATACTAAGCAGATTGAGCATTACATCTTCAATCATGAAATTAGGTACAAAGGAAAACATCTGATAAACTATACCTAAGTAATAAATAAAATATTTAAGAACCAAAAATAAAAATTTTATAGGATTTAGCTCATCAAGATGAGTCAATAGACATCTCTTTGTCTCCCCCAAACCATATTATAATTACTATAAATGGCTTAAGTAGTTAAATATAAATAATCTTAATATATGAGTTAAATTTTAAGTGAATATATATTAATGTTAAAAATAAACATCTTGATGTAATGTAATACATCTAAATAAAATTGATGAGCAGGTGACATGAATGGAGAACTAGTGTTTTACAGCTATATCACAAAATTAAAGCAAAACATTTGAAAAAATGAGGTAAATTTTAAAGGAAAGTTGCATTCCTATATATTAAATAGATTGAATGTAATGTCTTTTATCATGAAAGTAGGTACAAATTGAAATGTCTCATACATCATGGATAAACCTTACAAAATAAAATGCTTAAAAATGTGGTATAAAGTTCATGTTGATGAGTCTAGTGACATTTGTTTAATCTCAATAACACATCATTTGAATTTATTACACATAAAAAAATTAAATAAGAATTAAAAAATAATTTTTATTTTAACATTAAGTAAATATATGTTATTATTGAAAAAAGATAATTCAAAGTGATGTATTAAAACCAAATCAAAGAGTTATAAGGGAGTCGTGACAGGAGAATACCATTACAAAGTAAAATAACGAAGTCAATGTGGAACCATTTGAGAAGATTTGATAGTGTTTGGGAAAGTTGAATTCAAGATACTAAATTGACTAATGGTAATGTCCTCGACCATCAAATAAGTTATAAAATTAAATTATCGCAAAAAGCAAGCAAAAATACCATAAAGTAAATATTAATAATATTTAAATAAATATATAATTGGATAGAGCTTGTGGAGACAAGTTAAACAACAATTGTTTCAAATCATCATAAATAAGAAGTTATTGTTTTAGTCTTAAGTATGTATTGTTGTTGAATGAGATAAATTATTGGAATCTAATTTAACCAAATCAAAGTGATGTAATGGCCACATGACATGAGATTTAGAGTAACATAATATTATAGCAAAATCAACACAAAATATTTCAAGAAATGTGATAATTACACTACTAAGCAACAAATAAAGATACCAAGGAGATCGAGCATAAGATCATTGATTATCAAATCTCATAAAAATTGAAATGTAATGAAAAGAATGTCAAAAAACATAAAAATGAAATGTTTTAAAATATAAAACAAAATATTTAATTGGATAGAGATCATTAAGATAAGTATTATAAGTTTTATTTTATCTCTTCACACCTTCTTTATAATTACCACAAATTACCAAAGTAGCTAAAAATAATTCATAATAGTTGTTTTACATTAAGCAAATATATATTGACATAAATGAGGAAAAATAAAATAATATAGCATAAATAAACCTAAGAGATGCAGGGGTCACATGAGAGGAAAATTGAGATTTCATTGTAATACATAAAAATCAAAGGCAAAGCTTTCAAAGAATGACATAAATTCAATGTAGAAGTCACATTTGAATATACTAAAGTGATTGAGTGTAATACCTATGATGATTAAATTTGGAAAAAATTTAAAGCTTTTTATAGAAGGTTAAAATTCTTTGAAGAAATAGTTTAGAAAAATAAAAATGAAGTTTTAATTCACTAGGGCTTATTTACATAAGTGAAATGATGTTTGTTCTCGATTGATCAGTCCTCATTTTGAATTGCAACAAATTATAATTAAATCATCATTTTAATTTTAAGTACATAATTATTAAAACTTATAAAGGAGAGGATTGGCTGAAAAAATTACACAGCTACCCCTTGAATCTTCTCTTGTCCAATTATCATTTGTCAATTTGAATATTTGATGCCACTAATTTTAAGCTTAGACCTTTAATCTTTAGCTAAAGTATGAAATAATTTATTAATCATGTTTCCCTTTTTAAGTAATTAAGTTCTTACCTTCTAGCACTAAAAAAATTCTTCCTTAATTCTTTCATAAGTTGATCTTTCGCTTTTGTCTAGCTTTAGATTAAATATATATTTAGCAAAAATTTAATAAAATAATTTATTAATTTTTATGTTTTTTTACATTGATAATTCATTATAATTCAAAAAAAGATCTAAATTAGACAAAGTAAAAATTGTTGGATGCATCTTGATTGAATCCCTACAATTAAATATTCATTTATATTTTTTAAATAATTATTTTCCAAACTTTTGCAGTGCTTTCTATGATATTTTGATTAATGTGCTATTTAACATTGGATGTCACAGTCGATCTCCTTAGAATCTTTGAATTCCAATTTCATGTATAATTCATCTCATTTTCCAAATATTTTACCTAATTTAGTAATATATATATGTATCTCTACATCTCTTATTGTGAGACATTTACATCACTTTGATCTGTTTCTTTCATATTTGTTCAACTTCTCTTGATTAGGATTTAATATATAAATACCAATTGTTAAAATTCATAATTTACTATTATATATGTTTACTTACACTATTAATTCATAGTAATTCCATGCATGGTTTGATTGTGGCAAAAATATCATTCTTGCACTCATCTTGATGAACATTATCAACTTAACTACTAATTTCATTATTTTTTAATTACCTTTATTTTATGCAAATTTTTTTTACAATTCAATTCATACTTGATGTAATGATTGAGGATGTTGATCTCATCTCTTTAGAATTTTCTAATGCAATATTGTCATATAATGTATTGCATTTGTCCATAATGTTATCTATAATTTGGTTTTGCTATTATGTAATGGTTATTTAGTTCTATTTTTATGATTACAATGTTTTGATTTTGTTATATTGTATCATTTTAATTTATTTTAGGATTAATATATATGCATATTTATTATTGAAGAAATAATTTATTTTTTATTGTTCATTTAATTTTGGAATTCATAGTAGTTTGAAATGAGGTTAGATTAATTGGAAATATTGTTTTTGGTCTCATCTCTATAAGCTCTATCCAAATAAGTAATCATTTCAACATTTCAAATATTTTTTTCTTAGGTTTTTGTAGTTTTCAATTCATTTAATTCATAATTGATTTTATGATTATTGTTGTCATACTAAAATTTGTAGTTTCTCGGATTACTACATTTTTACATAATTTTGCTCAGTTCTTAAAATTTTTCCCTTTGATTTGGCTATGCTATTATAAATCTATAATTTTTGTGCCATGTAAATTTTAGATCATCTATATTTTATTACATTATATTTCTTTAATTTAATAGATTTAAACTTTAACATTTTGTTACTTTATACTAAAATCTTTTATTATTATTATTTTTATTGTAGTACTTTACAAAGAGATGTAATTCCAAATGAGGTACAATCAACAAAAACAAATGCCATTATTCTTGTCTCAATGAGTGCCATCAAATTGAATATCCATTTCTATAATTTTAAATAAATTACTTTCTATAATTTTGCATACTTTGTGAGATATTTAATTCTTGTATGATTAAATGATCAAGGATGTTATGCTAGATATCTTTAATATCTAGTTATACAACTTTCTTATATAATTTATCACATTACCTTAAATTTCATTCTTTGATTCAGTTATTTCCTTTTATGTAAATCAAATCTCTTATTTTGTGACTTGTTTTAGTTTGACTTGGTTATATTACATTAATTCAATTCATTATTTTTTAGTTTCAATATAAATTTACAAAATATAAAAATAATTTTTTTATTTATGCTTATTTACTTTGGTAACTCATAGGAATTCTAAATGATGACTGATATAGTTCTAAAAATATTGCTAGAATTATCTCGATGAGCTCTATCTATTTAAATTTGACTTTAACATTTTCAAATTTTTATTTTCATAGTTTTTGCACGTATTATGAGCCATTTCACTTTTAATCTTATTTGATGATCAGGGATATACAAGATCTTCTTGGTATCATGTAATGTAATTTTTTCATTACATTTATCTTATTTCTTCAAAATTTTTTTTTATTTGTTATATTTTTTAAGTAACTCTAAATCTCTTATTGTGTTGCATTTACATTCCTATGATTTGTTTATGTTCCATTTCTTTAATTTGAATGATTTTGGCTTCAATATATATTTACATAATTCTAAAGTAATAATTTATTATTCTTTATAGTTATTTACATGGGCTATTTGCTATAATTAAAAAACAATTTTGGCTGAGACCATAAAAATGTCATTGGACTCATCTCAACATGCTCCACAAAATTACTCACGCACACACACACACACACACATATTAAAAATATTTTATTAAAATGTTTGGACATATTCTATAAGAAATTTAGTATCGTAACTACATTGATGATTGAGGACATTACACTTGATCTCCTCAACATTTTTTAAAGCAATTTCAAAAGTAATTAATATCATTTGTCCAAACTTTTTTTGATTTCTTTATTATTATGAAAATCAGTTCTTCTCTTATGAGACCTTTACTTTGTTTTGATTTGGTTGTCATATTGCTTTTAACTTATCTTGTTTTAGATTCAATATATATTTACTTCATATTAAATTAATAATTTAGTATTTTTAAGATTTTTTATTGTTATCAATTTTTAATGAGGTCTAATTAAGACAAACAAAATGTTTTTGAACTCATCTTAATTACTTTTTCCAATTAAATTTCATATTTATGTTATTTAAATGCTTTATTTCATTATGCTTTTGCAAATACTAGAAGTTATTTAAGTTAGTGCTTCTTTTGGTGACCGAAGAAGTTACATTAGATCTCTTTGTTATCCTAAAATCCAACTGTTCTAAAAAATTTAACTCATTGCTTCAAATATTTTACATCGATTTCGTTATGTTATTATGAATCTCTAATTCTCTCGTCTTATGACTTTTACATTAGTATAATTTGATTATATAATGTTTTTTCAATTTTTCTTATTTTAGTTTTAGCATATCCCTTCTTAATATTAAAATAATACTTTATTACTATTGGATCTTATTTAAATTTTTTAATCATAATAATTCCAAAAGAGGATTGATTGATGAGGAAAAAATCTTATTGAACTTTCCTTTATGAGCTTTATCCAAGAAATATTTAATTTTTATATTTTTAAGTTTTTATTTTTTTTATAGTTTTTGTATTTCATACAAGGCATTTCAATTTGTACCAGATTTGATGATCGACAACGTTACCCTCAATCTAGCAAATATCTTGCAGTGTAACTTTCTCGTAACCTTTAGCATATGTCTTCTAAAGCTTTTCTCACTTTGGTTATATTATTATGCAACTATAAATCTCTTCTCATATGACATTCACATTACTTTAACTAAGCTACATTAAATTGCATCACGTTATCGCACTTCAGTTTCAATGTACATTTACTTTATATTAAAAAGATGGTAAATTATTTTTTTATTCTCAATTTATTAGTTCAAGGATACTCCAAATGATGTCCAACTAACACGAAGCAACTATTGTTACACATATCTCATGAACCTTTATCATATTTATTATTAAATTTTATAATTTTAAATTTTTGTTATAGGGTTTGGCCTACTTTATAAGGAATTTTTATTTCCAACTCAATTGATTATCAATGATGTTTTAATCAATCTCCTTAGTATTTGTAAATTAAACTTTCCCAAATAATTTATCTAATTTTATTTAATTTTTTTCTCTTGGATATGATAACCTTCCTATAAAACTCTAGCTCTACTCCTATGTGCTTTCACATCGCCTTGAAGTAGCTATATTATTTTTTTTAATTTATCACATTTCACCTTTTAAAAAAGTTTTTCTTGATATTAAGTTTATAATTTCCTATTTTTTTTAGCTTCTTTACATTGCTAATTTGTTGTAATTAAAAATTGGTTTGATAGAGGCAAAAATGTTGTTTGACTATCCTTGATGAGCTTTATCAAATAAAATATTAATCTAAATATTTCCTCACAATATTTTAGCCATTTTTTATGAGACATCTCTATACAAACATGATTTGATAGGTGTGATCTTACACTCAATGGGTCCTTGCTTGACACCTTATATTCATGATCTCATTGGACTTCATTTGATGGCTTTGAGTGTTTCCCTCTTATGATATATTAGTTCTTGAATTATGTGCCTCCAAATTAAGAATTTTAAATTCTAGAACTAATATCATTCTGAAAATTAATATTGATAAATCAAATCATCTAGCTCATATACAATTTGATCAGATAGCTTAGATCTAATATGTCTTGACTAAAATAACTAGTATCTTATTGCAACATTAGGTCTAAATGTCTACACTACCTTTGATTGGGTCTAATATCTCTGTTTGATCCCATCTAATGTATCATTAACTAGCCATTATATGTGCCATTATAGTAGCTATTTTTGAAGAATTACTTAAGTCATTTGTACAAGATTTTTCAGCAATTTAGTGCTAGCTTTTGAGATAACTTTTCCTTCACTTTTTAATAACTATAACCAAAATTTTTTAATAAATACTAACAACTATGAATGAGATGACTAATGAATTTCAAAATATTTTAACACATGAAAGAGGTGTTGCATCATATTTTATTTGTGTAAATTTCTCTTGATAGCATTTATAACATAGACAACATGAAATTCCAATTTTTTGATCTAAATGCAATCTTCTATGTTTCCATTGTTTCAATTCTCTTCATAATTTTAAACACTTAATGACTTTATACATTCATCAACAAGCATAGAAACATTTGTGCATTTTCATAAAACATTTATTATTTACTATATTTTTATGTTTTAAGTTGAGCATCATAACATTAGTAAAAACCCGAGTTCAATTTGATCTCATAAAAAAAGAGTTAACGTTGAACCATAAAGAAAAACTAGATGATCTAACTCTTTTATTAGTAGAGTTGTTTCTACAGCTCCATTAGTGGTGGATGTAAATTCCGATTTGATCCAAACAACTTTAATAGTAGGTGTGCCATTTCAATTTTCATACAAAGTTAAATTTTTTTATTAAGAATTTTTGAGAAATTATTATATTTTAAAATTGAGAAAATTTTTTTAAACCCACAATTCACACTTCTTTTATTTGATTCTTAGACAAACTTTTATTTCAATTAGTTTTAAAGTGGTTAGCTGCAAAAATTGATTAAAATTCATAGGTAATTCCTTCATTTGTGTTCAAATTGATTTTATTATTAATTCTAATTATTTAATAGTATTATTATTTTATTAGCCTTTTTTGTAATTGTCACATTTTTTATTTTATAGTGAAATTTCGTGATTTTAAAATGCTGCTATTTTTTCTAATTGCTTAAGGACAACTTTACCCATAGTTGACAATTTAGAAACTTTATGAGACAAGCATTTTCATCAACTCATTCACCATTATTTAAGAGTAAAAAACTTGTTTCTTTGAAAAATGGCTTTAGAAGTTTCATTCGACAAATTGATGATAATTTGTTGGATCTCTCTTTACCAAATTTTTTGTACTTCCAATAAAAGAAATAAAAAAGTCAAGAATGTGTGATATTTAAATTCTAAAAGAATCGATTACTCATTTTGCCCACTGCCTAAAGAAATTTGTGCGAGAGTTTGTTTGACTACTTGTTGTTTCGTGACGATGATAGGATGTGTGGTGAGAATGTGTTTCCAAGTAATGGCAATGATAGGAAGGAGAAGAACCATAAAAAGAAGTAATAAAAGAAGAAGGTGCGAAAAACAAACTAAATTTAGATAGAAAATCTTAGAGGTTAATTATATCAAATATTGTAATTCTTGCCATGAGTTTACTTTTGAATGTTGTGATGAAATATATAATTTTTTAGAAAAATTGTTATTGGGTATAAAAAATTAACATTTATAATGATCTTAAGAATACTTATGCCAAACATGAATGTAGAATAATTGAATAGCATGAACAATGTGATTCCCTTAAGGAGGAAAATATTTCTTTAAATTATCAGGTTGAACCCAATATTTCTAATGTGTCATGCTTGAATGACTAAAATAATGAATATGAAAATCAATTGTCAAAACATATTAAATGTAATGAGGCTTTAAAGGTAGATAATGATAGTTTAAGAAAACACAATGTTGTCTAAAAACAATTAGAGAAATTTAACTCACTTGACAGAGAAAAAATTATTTAAAGTTAAAGTATGCTAGTTTATTTTATCATGTACCTATTGATATTGACATGTATCTTCATATGTTTATTCATCCAATCATGTGATAAAGAACAATGGTAACTGAAATGCTTTAAATGTGCCTAAACATGCATCATCTTACAACTATGTGGCAAAAAATAAAGCATGTTTGAATGATAACTATAGACTAAAAAATCATATATTAATATGTTCAAAGCAACACCTTTTCCTTCTTAGCACACATCTAATTATCATGCCAAGTTTAATATTATATGTAATTATTATTATTATTTTGAGCATCTTACGTTGGATTGCTTAAATAAAAAATCTATAAATCTAAAGAATAATAGGTATTATTGGATTATTGAAGGAACAAACTTTGAAAATATCTTTTAAAATCACGACTTACACACCTTACCATTATTGAAACCGACATCATTTAGGCTCCTAAATTAAATCCCAAGATTTTTTTTTGTAGGTTTGATGAAATACTATAGGACCTATGGGAACAATTCTTACTTTGTGAGTTTCGATAATTCACTTGTAAATGTTACAGTTCTTGTGCTTCCTTAGCTTAGATTAGAAGATCAATTATATCTAGACTTGTTTATTGTTAATCCATATTAATCATTTAGAGCTTGGTGTATGATGAATTCAAATATTAAAGTAATTACCATATTTTCTTCTTGGCATATTTGAATAATTACGCGGTATGCTATTAGGAATGGAAGTGTATGAGCTTATAATTAAGTGATAGTTAAGTTAAAATTTAATACAAAAAAGAGAAAAAAAACTTTTTTATGTAGCACATTGATCTTAAATGACCTAAGAATTATAGGAATATTATAAATAATTTATTTTTGTCATAAAATCTTAAGTTTTGATGAAAGAAAACACGAATTGGTGGTTGAAGTTTATTTTTCTAAATATACTAAAGCTATACTTTATAGGAGGAAAAAATGAGAACATCATAGGATTTATGAATTGATTAAAAAATTAGAAATTTAGAATAATTTTAATTTATTAAATTGTAAAAATGAATATCGATTTGGTTATTATAAGGAATGGAAAGTTTGAGATTAATTTCAGTCTCCTACTAAGGAAGGCATGTAAGAGTGTTCAAGAGAAAAAAACTGATATGCTAGTTAAGGAGGTAGAACACTAGCTTATATAAGAGCGAAATTTATAATACATTAATATTTATCAATGTAAGAATATTTGTTGAAGAAACCTTAAAGGGTGTAGCTTGATGTCATGAATTGACAATTAGAAATACTTGAGAAAACTAAAGTATAAGATTTAATTCTTAGGCATCATGATCAATAATTCATTTGAGGTAAATTTGTACTCATGACTATAATAAAGAAAATTTAACAAACTATAATAGACAAAAATATGTTTATTTCAAACAATATATAATCAACTTTGTCATTATAAGAAAAAATCATAAAAAAGAAAAATTTTATTTTATTAAAGAGTTTTCCATCCAATAGGCAATAGAACAAGGGTACATACCTTTAAAGAAAGATTTAGCCAATGTGTTCGCAAAAATCCATACATGGTATAGTAAAAATTTTACAAGTTGCACATCTCTTTTGATGGCATCAAAGAAGGAGAATGATCGTGGTTTTAAGAAAATTTGGATTAGTCATAAACTATGGTTCATCATATATTACAAGGGCTTGAAGTATATGGGAGCATATATATATAATTTTTAACACATCTTACTATTTCTAAAATATATGATTTTACTTGTTATAATTTAATTTAAACATTTACACCTTTTCACCATCCAAAGAAGGGAGATTATCAAGTCAACTTTGTATTTGATGAGTCAAGTCTTAAATGTTAAGGATTTTGTTCTAATCGACTTATATTGTGTGAAATAGGATTATCTGTGAAGTTCAAGCTAGGCACTTCTAAAGATAATGAATTAGTTTTCTTCAAAGTGACATGGATTGTTTAATAATCTTCAACGATTGAAGACATGTGCATCAAATTTGAAAATGCTTATTTTTTGTATGAAATAAAATGTTAGCTTGTTAGTTATAAGGCACACTTTTTTTGTATCAAATTCAAATCCAATTCAAGCTTCTAATATTCATTTTTATTTTTTTAATCATAATAATTACAAATTCATATTTTTCAAAATCAAAGTTTTCTACAAATAATTTTTTTACAATTTTTTTTAAAAAATAAGAATAATTGAAAATTTGCAAAAATATTTTTAGACCAGTAGTTCGCCCCTCATGTCTAATTCTCATTATCATTTTTATTTCAATTTGTGTTAGATTGGATTCCCTTCACAAACTGAGTAAAATAAAAATAATGATCCTTTATTTGTGTGCAAGCTAATTTTGTTATTAATTATTATTATTTACAAGTTTTTTCTTTTAATATCTATTATAATATTGCCATTTTTTACTTTATAGTTAAATTTCTTGATTTTGTTAATGTGTTTACTTTATGTAAATATTTAAGGATGACTTTAACCATTGTTGACAATTGTGAAACATTAGGTGAGGGATTTCTATTATGAATTTCACCTTTTTTTAAAAATGATTTAATAATTGGTAAAACTTCTTTAAAATTTTCATTCGAAAACTTAATGATTATTTGTTGGAACACTGTATTTATTTTTTATACTTCCCAATCATAAAAGTATTAGATCAAGAATGTTAATTTAATAAAATGCTAAATGAATGAAACTTGTATTTTGTGCATTAAATATAGAATTTTATGTATGAGTGTGTTTGGCTTTCACTTGTCTAGAGATGATGTAGGGATTATATTGGTTGCATGGCAAGAATGAATCTTTAGATATTATCGATGTCAAGATGGCGAAGAAGAAGATAAGGAATAAAAAATTCAATATAGAAATGAATTTTAGAGGTAAAATGGTATCAAATAATTGTAGTTCTAGCCATGAGTATATCTTTGAATCTTCTGATGGAATTTTAAGTTATTTTAGTAAATTAGTTGTTAAGCACAAAAAAAAATTAACATGCTTGGTAATATTAAGAAAGTTTCTACCAAACATTATTATATAGTTGTAAAACAAAATCAACAATTTGATGTTCTTAAAGAGGAATATATTTCTAAAGTTTGATGGTTAAAAGCTTCAAATAAAGAATATGAAAATGAATTAGCCAATCATATTATGTGTTATAATTCTTCAAAACAAAATTATGAAAATTTAATAAAACAAATCCATCCTTAAAGATAAACTAAAGAAATTTTAGTCTTTGTGAAATAAAAAAATGAATTATCAAAGTATGATATTTTGTGTTCTCATGTATCTTTTTTTGATCATTCACATGTAGCTTCATATGCTACTTCATCGAATCACCTGCAAGATAGCATTGGTTACCTGAATGCTTGACATGCGCTTAAACATGTTTCATCACATAACCATGCAAAAATAGAAATAATATTTGCATAATAGTAATAGATTAAAAAAACATATATTCATATGCTTAGTGCAACACCTATTCCTTCTTTACACATCTAATAATCATGTTAAATCTAATATTGTATGAAATTATTGCTCAAAATTTGGACATCTTATATTTCATTGCACAATTAGGAAATTTATAAATCTAAATCATAATAGATATGAGTGAATTCCGATGGGAACAAACTTTGAACATTTCTTTGAAAAATTATGACATCTGCACCTTACCACTTTTAAACACAAGATAGTTTGGGTTCTTAAATTTAATTCATAGTAGTTTTGTAGGTGTGTGTTCATATTTTTGGACAAATAGAGACAACAATTTCTTTGTGAGTTTTTGTAAATCAGTTACAAAAATTTTGTAAACATTGGCTTACATAGCATAGCTTAAAAGATCGAAGCTGTATAGACATTTATTATTAATCAACAATAATCATTTATAACTTGATGCATAATGAATTTTAATATTATAGGCAACTCAATTCGATATTTTCTCAATGACAATTTTTGACAAAATATGATTGAATGACACTTGATTTGTTGTTAAGAAAGGAAATTTGTGAGCAAATGTTAAATCATAGTTGACTTTAGAATTTAAAATAAAAAATAAGCAAAGAAAAACTAGGTTATGTAGCACATTGATTTTTAATGTCTTGAGCTTGGTTATGGGGGAACCAACCATAGCTCAACTCGAAAGGAAAGTGTAGAATAATTAATATAAAGAGGAAAAACTGCCATTATTCTACAATGTTGGACAATTTTTATCAAGGTCATCTTTCTGAATGCATGTATGAAATACCACTATCCAATCAAGTAATTTTTTATTTGGAAAATAGTGATTATGTCTTGCATTTAAAATCACAATGATGTTGATATATTACATTTTCTTAAATAGCCTCATTTTGGCATCAATGTACATTTACTTATTAAAAAATTAATAATATGCCAGTACTTATGATTTGTTTAATTTCGTAAATCTTATTACTTTTAAACGAGGTCTGATTAAGATGAAATAAAAGTTATTTAACTCATCTTATTATACTTTATCTAATTAAATATTCCATTTTCATAATTTTTTAGTTTTGATTTTTGAAAGGTTTTGGCATGCTTTATGAAACATTTTTATTCCAACCTAATTTTATAAATGGGTTTGCTACACTCAGTCTTTATGTTATCTTAAAATACAACTTTTTGGTAAAATTTGTCTCATTTCTTCAAAAGTTTTATTTTCATTTAGTTATTATATTATGTAACTCTAAATCTCATAACATATGCCCTTTAGATTCCATTGACATGATTAAATTACATTACTTCAATTTTTAACTATTTTTTTGTTGTTATAAATATTTACATAATATTAATGTTAAAAAATATTTTTAAATTACATTACATATTTTTTAGTTTTGCGAGCCTTGAAAGGCATTTCAATTTGTATCATATTTCATGATCGAGTATATTATGCTCAGAGTCCTTAGTATCTTGGAATAAAATTTTATCAAATAATTTAATTCTTTTCCTCCATTATTTGAATTTGATTTAGTTATATTATTATATAACTCTAAATTTTTTCTTGTCTAATACCTGCGTATTTTTAATTTTGTTACATTGCATTACTTCAAATTTTATAATTTTATTTTAAATATTTAATTACCTAATAATAAATAAGAAATTATTTTTTTCTTTTCTTATTTATTTTATTAGTTTGTAGATAACATAAATAAGGTCCAATAGTGGTGAAAAAAATCATTGGACTTATCTTGACAATCTCTTTCCAATTAAATGTTGAGTTTTATAACTTCAAAATATTTTTTTAGTGCTTTGTATTATTTATTAGATATTTTGATTCACATATGATTTAACCAATCAAAATGCTATACATGATCTCTTTAGTACTTTGGAATATAACTTTCCTATATAATTTACTTAATGTCATTAACTTTTTTACTTTTTTATGTTATAATAAAGGATTAATTCTCATATTATTGTTCTTTGCATCACTTTGATTTGGCTATATTATGTTGCTTTTATTTATGTAATTCTAGTTTTTGTAAAAGTTGCTTAACATTAAAGTATTAATTTATTATAATTTATGTTTCTTATTTTTTTAATTGATAGTAATTCTTGAAAAGCTCTAATAAAGATGAAACACAAGTCATTCGAGTCTTTATAATGAGCATATAAAATTAAATATTGTTTTAATATTTTAGGGATTTATTTACTATATTTTTGACAACTTTAGGGGAGATAAGTTGATTTGTTCTTGATTGGTGATTATGGATATCATAGTCAATCACATAGTCATCTAAAAATGCATATTTCTTACACCATATGTCCCATTTCCTTAAATTTTATTAACATTGATTTAATATATTTCCATGAAACTCTAGTCATCCTTTCATGTGACTTTTACATCATTTTGATTTTGTTAGATTATAATATTAGATTTATCTCATTTCAACTTTAACCTTTTTTCTTAATATTAAAATAAGAATTTATTATTACTTCAATTTATTTAATTCAATAATTCATGAAAATTCTAGTTCACATGAGATTCAAATGTTACAAACATCATTGGACTCATGGATATTATTACTTCAATTTATCTTATTAAATATTGATTTTGTGTATTTTTTTTAAAAAAATTAATTTTGAGGATATCCACAAGCTTTATAAGACATTTTTTGCACACTAGATTGACTATCATGGATGTTATGCTTATTGCCCATAGTATTTTAGAATTCTTCTTTCCCACACTATTTATCTAATTTTTTTCAATTTGTTTATGTTACATTGTTATATTACTATGTAACCCTAAATTTCCTCTCATGTGAACTTTAGGTCATAATGATTTTTTTATGCCATATTTATGTAATTAATATTTATTCAACATTAAGATAAATTTACTTATTATTAAAATAATATTTCATTTTATTTATGTTAAGTTATTTTGGTAACTCATAGTAGTTTCTAATAAGATTTAGTTGAGAAGAAAAAAAATATCAATGGATTCATCTTAACACAGTTTATATAATTAAATACTTATTTTTATATTTTTTATGTATCATTTTATTATTTCTACTTTTTTATATCGATATTTTGATTGACACATGATTCGAAAATAAAGGATGTTATAATCAATATTTTGAATATTTTGGAATACAAATTTTTTGTACTATTTTTTTTAATTTTGCTAACATTTTTTTTAATTTTGCCATATACTATGGAAATTTTATTCTCCTCTTATGCACCTTGGTGTCAAGTTGAGTTTGTCACTATATATATTTCTTTAATATTAAAATATTTGCAACTTTTTATTTATATTTATTTGGTTTGAAATTTTTACTAATTCTAAATCCAACTCGATGAAGATAGAAAAGTCATTCGAGACATCTTCACTTGCTCTACTCAGTAAATATTTTTTTATATTCTTTAAATATTAAAATTTCTAAACTTTTGGCATGGTCAATAAGAACAATTTATTTGTACCCAATTTGATGATCAATCATAACACACTATATCTTAAATATCTTGAATTATAGTTTTCTCTTGTAATTTATCTTGTTTCTTCAAAAGTTTTTTTCTTTGTTGTGGTTACATTACTATGAAACTATAATTCACCTCTAGTTTGGCTGTCACATCAGTTTATCTTGGATAAATTATATTACTTTAATTTATATTTTTTTTGTTTTAATAGCTGTTTACTTAATATTCAAGCATTACTTTATTATTTTTTTTGTCTTATACTTTGAAAATTCATAGTAATTCCATTCAAGGTGTAATCCACATAAAATAATTACCATTTGACTCATTTTGATGAGCTTTATCAAATAAAATTTTTTTATATTTTTAAATATTGTATTCTCTAGAGTTTTGACTTGTTTTACAAGACATTTCGTTTTGGACCTAATTGGATGATTGGGAATGTTACCCTCAACATCCTATATATCATAGAATATAACTTTTTCATGTTCTTTATTTGATTTTTTTTTAATTTTTTGCTTTAGTTTAATTAGATTACTATGCAACTATAAATCACCAACAATTTGGGCAACCCATAACTTTCATTTGCTAAAATTACATTGCTTTAGTTGATCTTATTTTATATTTAGCATTTATTTTCTTTATAATAATACCATCATATATTATTATAAATGCTTATTTGATACAGATGAAACAAACTTTGTTAGACTCATCTCAATTTACTAAATTGAATCTAATATTGATATTTATTTTATCTAAATTTTTTTCTATATTTTACAACTTTTGAAAGACATTTCCATTCATAAATGATTTGACAATGTAGAAGATTTAATAGTTAATTTCCTTTGAATCTTTGAATGCATATTTTCGAAACGAGTTAACTCATTTCTTAAAATTTTGGTACATATATTTGGTTATATTACTCTACAACTCTAATTTGTTTTCTCATGTGACTTTTACATCATTTTTATTTTTTAATATCTTATTGTGTAAATTATTTTTTTTTCAACTTTAATTTTAATACTTATATACAATATATTAAAAAAAATAAAATTTTATATTATTTATAATTGCTTATTTTTGTAATTTTCTATAATTTCAAAAGAGTTCTACTCAAAGGAAGCATACACTATTTGCTCTAGACGATGATTCTCTCCAATTAAATATTCATTTACTTTGCCTTAAATATTTTTTTTTTATCATTTTAGTACATTTTTTCTCGTTCCATTTTTCTGTTCACTTTCATTAAGATACATTTTTTGCAACTCTAAATGTTTGACCACGTTACCCTTACATATCAATTATTTTGTGATTTTGCATTATTTTCATTTATCTCACTTAGCATTGATATATAATTACCTAATATTGAAGCAATTATTTATTGCTTCTTTATATTTACTTTTGCTTGTTACTCAAAGTAATTCAAACCAAAGTTTAATTAAGAAAAAATAGCATCTTTTGGCACATCTTTGCAAGCTCTATCCAATTAGATGTTCATTTTAATATTTTTAAAAAGCTTTCTTTTTAAAAGATTTGACACATTTTATGAGTCATTTTTATTCATAATATGACTGATCACTACACTCGATCTCCTTAGTTTTTGGAATGTTATTTTTCAAATAATTTCTCTTATTTCTTAAAATTCTAAAAGAAACAAATCTGATTAGACTAATCTTGATGTACTATATAAAAAAACATGTTTATATTTTAAAATATTTTTTAAGAAATCTAGTATGTTCAAATAAAATTTTGATTTGTACTTCATTCAATGAATGAGATTATTACACTTGATCATCCTACTATCTTTGCATCAAACATTCATAAATAGATTATCTCATTTCACTAATTGTTTTTCTTAAATTTGGTTTTTTTATTATAAAACTCTAATTTTCCACTCATTTCACCGTTACATCACTTTGATTTTAATTATTTTATAATTCTTCAACTTATCTTATTTCATCTTTACTTTATATTTACTTATTATTTAAGTAATAATTTATTATTATTTAGGATTATTTACTATGGTAATTCTTAGTAATTAAAAACTTGTTTGACCGACAAAAAGTAAACATTGTTAGACACATGTCAATGAGCTTTAGCAAGACAATAATTTAGTTTTATATTAACAATTATAGTATATTCTAGTGTTTTGTCTTATTATGAAGACATTATGATATATATCAGATTTCCCAGTTAAGGACCTCATTCTTGACGTCCTTGGATTCTTGGTATTCAAAATTCCCTTAAAATTTACAACATTTTTTAATTTATTTTCTTTAATTTGTTAATATTTCTCTCTAACAAGAACTTTACATCACTTCAAATTTGTTATATTACATTGCTTAAATATATCTCTTTTAAGCTATAATATATATCTACTTAAATTTAAAATAGTTATTTATTGTTATTATACTTACATTGTTAATTAATAAGTATTGCATGTGAGAGATGATCTTGACAAAGCATATGTTGATGGATTCATCAATGAGCTCTATCCAATAACATAATTATTTACATATTTTTAAATAAATAATTTTTTTTGCTAATTTGGCATTCTTTGTGAATCATTTTATTTGTACACGATTTGATCAACATGGATATGACCCTCATAGTATCTTAGAAGTCTACTTACTAGTAAAACTATCAATATTTACTTTCAAGTTTTTCACATTAATTGGGCTATCTTACAATGTAACTCTAAATGTTTTTCTCATTCAACTTTTACATTACTCTGATTGGTTAATCAAATTACTTTGATTTATCTTGTATCATCTATGGTATATATTTACTTAAAATTAAAGTACTAATTTGTTAATATTTATGCTTATTCACACCACCAGCTTTACATGCTCTTGCAAAAACAACATTGCTTTTGTATTTTTAAGCATTGTATTTTCTATGATTTTATCACTCTTTATAAGGGATTTTGATTTATAGTAGATCTGATAATCGACGATGTTACACTCCATCTCCCTAGTATCTTTGAATGCTTTCTTCTTGTGCAATTTAAGACATTTCTTCAAATATTTTTCCTTTTGTTTTGTCATATTAATTAGGAACACATATCTTAACCAAACCTTTTGCGTGGGCTCGTCGTGCATTTGTATGGTCTGGAGAGGCTTACTTGTCTTATAGTTTAGGCGCTTTATCTGTCTTTGGTTTCATCGCTTGTTGTTTCGTCTGGTTTAATAATACTGCTTATCCTAGTGAATTTTACGGACCTACTGGTCCAGAAGCTTCTCAAGCTCAAGCATTTACTTTTCTAGTGAGAGACCAAT